>CM008253.1:2484331-3084331 GCA_002287475.2 Pyrrhoderma noxium | reverse complement strand
GAAAATTGTCAGGAGGAAGAGAAAGAGTGTGTGGTAAGAAAAGAGTGGAAGAAATTGGGAGAGTGGGTGGAGGGGAGTGGAATAGGAGTCAATGTTAATATCGGTTTATTACTCCTTGTATCCAACTCACCTCATCACCCACCTTAAGTAATACACCCGAGCATGCAATTAGTGGTACTACGCTCGTACTTATTAACTGCAGTATATATTGAGTTGGAAATTACGGTGTAAGAAGTAAGGGAAGTCCGTATACCCACATGAATGTCGTCGACTTTGTTATTGCATGTTAATGAACGGGTAGATAATTACTTTACGTTACGCGCGTAAAAGCGAGTGAGGAGACGGAGATTTCGAGGGAGGCGAGAAATTCGAAGCATTTTTGATGATATTAGATAAAAAGAAATAGATGAAGAAATAAGGTACCTAGATAAATACAAGAGTAAAGACTGGCCGAAGGAGAGAAGGAGGGGAGCGGACGGAGGTTGATAGTTAGTACTTGAAAGTTTGGTAAGTTCGTTGTGTGTGTGTATGGAAGATGGAGTCTTAAGTCCGTGTTACCCTCCTCGTACCCCCGAGGAGAAGGATTTACCGTAGCGACGATAAACTTGAATTGTAATTACAATCTAAAGAGATGTGTTTTCCTTACTCTAGGAACGTATTTTTATGTGTGTAAAAAAATGTTGACGATATGAATATGAGAAAACTTGTGAATAATATATGATTCTCATTTTGAGTCTTCCTCTTCCCCCCTTTCCGAGATAACTAATTTAATATTAGCGAAATTAGGTAAATAATAATAAAGATAATGATAGATTTTTCGCAGATTATATCTCATAGCTACCTTAATTTTAGTACATTTTTTAATCGTGCATTTATCTGATTGGTCGGGAATAAGATAAAGGGAGAATGCAAGGAGTAGGAAAGGAAAGGGAAAGAATGGGAATAAAACCCGAGGAAGGTAGAGGGTATATAGGTTTAGTATCCGGATTAACGTACCGGGTCGCCGGAGGAGCGTCGATCGTCGTCGTCATAGAGTTAATAAGAAACTCAATTTAATTTATATTTTTTTGATCATTGATCAGGTTATTCTTTTGACAGGGGAGGACGTGTGTATAAAGGGGAAAAAATAAATCATCTTCTGTAAAAATTTTGATCATTGCATGCGATGTTTCTAATCGATGCAATTTGATGATTGTATGGTTGTATGTGTTTGTTTAGACTTAGTCGAAAGGTACAGAAAGAAGGAACGGAAAAAAAAAGAAGGAAGGTACTCGATCTCGGAAAGGAAGGAGAGAAGTGTTTTTTTATTTGTTTTTTCTTTCGTAAACATAATCCACACTAGTGTTAGTGCTAGAACTACTTAATCGTGAACAAAGTATGGGTTCCCCACTAGTACCTGCCGAAAGCTAAAAAGAAGGTAATACTCCGAAGAGCTCGTTAGATCGTTTACAGATTAAGAAATAGGTTGGGGGAAGAAAAAAAAATCTGGAACTTAAATTTCAGCCCCTCGCGCGCGCACGAACTTGCATGGGCACGAGTGCATATGCTGGTAATTACTAATACTAAATCGCGATTTATCTTCTATAAATCGGATTAGCTCGGTTTCAAGTTTTTGGATTTTTGAACAGAAGGGTATAGATGAAGATGTAAGTAGAAGCGCGTCCGCAAGGCTAGGGTGTTACCCCATACATTCATTAACATGCGCATCAATCTCTTGGTATATGCAATACACGCACATATAAGAAAAATTTCTCTCTATTATTATCATTGTTTTCTGAACCTTTCCTAAAGTAATGTCCGTGTTGGCCTTTGTTATACATACATGTACAATGAACATCATACACACTAAAATATCAAAAAAAGGCTGTCACTAGCGTGAATTGGTAAGGATTTCTCTTCACTCCAAGGTCGTGACTTGCCCTCCGGAGTTGGCCAACCTCCATCATGCATCTCTTCACGCACTCCATTCATCCATTCATCCATCTTTGTATCCATCTATCTATATATCTTTCTATTCATCTATCTATTTGCTTGCGCTGCATCCATTCATACCTCATCCACCATACATCAATTTGATTTTTTCTTATATTCCATTTCATTTCGGATATACATACGTATATGTATCTACCTATTCATTGGTCCGTTTCATTCATATTCATTAATATGATTGCGCCGAACACTGGCTTACATACATACACATACATACACATACGCCAGTACGTATATGCACCGCCCCCAAGACCCGATCCACCATTATTAATCAATTAATTAGATTCTCAAAAGCAAAAAAGAAACAATAGGAGGAGTGGATCAACTCGGGAAATAGGAGGGGAAAGGGTCTGTTGGTTCCCTTTGTATCTGTCTCGTTTTTTTATTTTCAAACATCGGGAGCGGTGAACACGGTGGGTGGAGTAAGCTTCTCCGGGGAATGAATGGACGGATGTTAAAATTGTAAGTAAAATTTTTTGTGGATGGTCGCATTTAGTTACATAGCCTGATACATGCACTAGGTCTTTCATTTTTGTTTACATGTGTTTACATATTTCGAGTGTATGCGTATATGGAGGGGAGAGGACATCCCCTGGTTATTGAGTTTTTTAGAGTTTAATAGTTAGTAGGGATGTCGTACAACAGGAAATAGATGACTAATATGACAGTGGTAAAAAGGAGAAAGCTTTAGACTTGGAATCTTAAATTATTATTATTACTATTCGTAATACCGTAATACAATCTACGTACCACATAAATTGTATTCAAAAAAAAGGGAAGGAGAGAATGGTTCCTTGTCCCTTTTTTTCCCCAGTTTGGTGGCTTAAACTTACTTTGTTTCATCATCACATCTTATCTCGTCTCGTCTCGCATTGACCCCACACTCACACTCACACTCACATCAACGCATCTCATCAACCCCATCTCGCCCTCAATCAAGAACCAAAAAGCGCGACACGTCCAATTCAATTCAATGCCAACACAACAATAGCGTCTCAGCTCAGTTTATCTCGCCTAGATCTGATTTATTGTGCTTTACTTTAATTTAGGTGAGCACCTTTTTGTACATATACGTACATAAACTTCCCCTTCCCTCCTCCACCTTTCAACGTTTTAAATACCCGATTCCACCCATACATATACGCACTCTCCTTCAGTCTGATATTTGACTCATGACTTTCTGGTCCCCTTGGGGGTAAGCGCCGACTGGTTTCCTATATCGGAATGTTAAGCGCTGGGAGGTTTGAATAGAACCATAATTATTTATGATGTTGTTGATGGTACATCAGTACATCATTAGCATCACCATCAGCACACTCATTGTGTTGTGTACTATCAGTACAAAGTGCCGGATGTGTGTTGTGGGATGGATGTATGCGTGCATCATTATCTGCTCGGATAATCCTCTGAGTATCTCTCTTCTTCTTTTTATTTGTCTATCATACCCTGACTTTTGGGTTTCGGTTTTCAATATCGGCTTTTCTTTTGACGTGCGTGAAATCAAAATTTTCTGTAAACCTTTTTTTTCTGTTTCTCATCTTTACTTCTTTTTTCTTCTTCTCTTTTTTAATTTAATTAGCGAGAGCATTGTATGTTGTCTAGCGAAATATAAATTAAAATCGTTTCCTAAACAAAAAACCGTTCTAGAGTAGCCAGGTTTTACCCGTCGTTGAGAGGATGGATGGGGAATTACGAATGTGTTTACGTCTATAGGCAGACAATTTAATTATACGAAAGAGAAAGCTAGAGAGAAGAAAATAAACATGAGGATGATTGTCTGGTTGATGTAGAGACGAGGGTACTGAGTACCTGCGAGAATAAAATAAAGGGAGGACGGAAAAAAGAACAGAAAAAAAGAAATAAATGAGTTAAGCGTAGACGTTGGGTGAGAGAATGTGCCTTGGGCGGGAAGATAGAGAAGGGTAAAGAATAAGAAGATGAAGAAGAGAGAGGGATAGAGAGATGGTTAATAAAGAGAAGAAGGTTGGGTTGTGGAAGATTATATCCGAGACCGAAACCGAAACCGGGAGTAGTAGAGTGGCGTCGTGTGGATGTGAGTAAGGGAATGGGTATGGTTATGGGTATGTTGTGGTTGTTGTTGCGTCGCTTACGCTTAGCGGGCGGGCAGAAGGGAGGTAGGTAAGGAAGAGGAAGTAGAAGTAGGTAGGTGTGGGGATACTTGGTGATAAAAGGATAAACATAGGAAAATATTTGAGAAATGGTGGGCAGAGACGGAGTTGATACTAGGGTTGAAATGGCGTGGGTAAATAAAGCGAGAAGGGAGAGAGAGATAGGAAGTTCTGGATCGGAAACACTAAAAGAAGGAATAGAACGAGAAGAGTTTGGTGAAAGGGGGATAAGAGGAAGAGGCGCGGGTGTCGGGATGGGATGCGCTGTTGAAGGAGAGCGTCGGTCGGGAGGTGATGTGGTACGCGTTGTCAGGGCCAAGGTCGAGTACTTGAATTAAAAAGAAGATTGAAACATTTAGTTGTGTGGGGATGTGACATGAAGGCGTAGAGATGGATAAATGTCAAAAAATAGGACAGGAACGGGGAGAGGAAAATAAAAAGGAATGAATGAGATGTACGTGTAAGCACAAGAGACGATGACTAGGTGGTGAGCGAGAGAGGATTTAATTGAATTTGACCTCCGGACCATTTGTCGGAAGTGGGATGGGATGTGCAGTGCTCGCCGGTCAGAGGAGTGGCTAAGCGAAATCGTTGTTTGTGGGTGTTATTATTCTGATTCCGACTGATTGGATATTGATTGAGAGAGTTGTGACGGGAGATAATCTTAGAGCAGTGATTATACATTATTTGAGAAGAAGAAGGTGATGACGAGTATCGAGAAAAATAAAATAAAATAAAAATAAAAAGGGAGAGATTGTCGGCGGAAGACAAAAATAGGGAGGAATACCACATAGATGAAGTGGACGAGAACGAAGATTGCTCGTGACAGAGAAGAGGCATTTCCTTGTATGGAAAGCAGAACGAAGAGACCTTGGACCCTGAGGTCAAAGGCAGACCCTGAGGAGGACCCTTGAGACCCCGGGTACTCTTCGGAGTGGTTTAGGGCCGGCCAAGTACTGTTTTTACCCGTGTGTGAGAGTCAAGCCTGTGCATCGCCGGAGACACGCATCTCACAGGACCAGATACTCGTTAAGGAAATCTAGAGCTATCCAATTTTCATTCCTCATCGTCCTGTATTTTCGCTGCTGGCACGCGCTGAGCAAGAAATAACGAGTCAAGGTCTCATCTCGGCCTGTTTTGTTCTCCAAATGCATGATCCACGATTGCGCCGTGTGCAGCCCTGTTGTAAACAAGAGAGATACACACACACATGATTCTTTTTTCGAATGACTGACTCAACCGTACTCGCGTTCCCATTCGATGCGGGGTGGACCGGTCGATGGACAGCGAGGGAGAGTAGATGGATGGCGACGACGGGGACAAGGAAGAGTGTTCTCGCTAGTGCTGATGACCGGTTAGAGAGGAGTGATTTTGCAAACGACTTGGACCGGTCCAGTGTGCTCGCATCTCGTCCCGAATCTACCTGCATTCCGACCGCGATCTGCAGTTGTTGCAAAACATATCCGCAGAGGCACCTAGTGACCCTCGTTTTCTGGCCGAAATCTCATCGACATGTCATTGCGAGCAGAGCGAGAGCTAATCGATGTCCGTCTGCATCTCCGAGGATTTCCATCTCAACCAGGGTGATTCATCCTGACATGTAAGAGAGAGCAGGCAGAAGCCGTCCGAGTGGACCTCCACTGACTCTATTCTATTCTTGGCCGGGCCAAATCGACACTGGCTGCTACTCCTCCACTTTCTGTCCTTATCACTATAATAATAATAATATAAATACCCGGCTCTTCCACTAGCCCTGTCCCCCCTTGCTCTGAACCCCCCTCCCCCCCTTCAGCATCGAAACACATGGCCAGCCATAGCCAGCTATTCAAGTCCCAACTGCCTCCGTCATCCTCTCCGTCACCGCCCTCAGCGTCATCGACGACGAACACAATGTCATCATCCTCAAAACTCCTTGCCCACCAACGGAGGTCGAATACCCTCAGCACCCTCAGGGGGCCCATTCTCCCGTCTGACCAATCTGCCTCCGTCGCCCGTACTCCGTTACACGTTTTCTCGCACCAAGATCTGCTTCCGCCCACATCGGGCTCCTCTCCATTCTCCTCCCCCTCAATGCTAATCCCTCCTCCATTCCAGACAACCTCCGCTCCAGTCATCTCAACCCTTCCTCCTCGGCCCACTACATCCATCCCAACCAATCCACCTCCGAGGATGCCGACATGCTCTCCTTCGAGTCCGAGTTGGACCGCACAGACATGGCCCAGTTCCTCATCCCGGATGCCTTCGACTTGACCCCGAGCTCGCTGGATCCTAGCGCGTTCCCTACTCTCAACTCAATTGCCATTCACAACCACAATGGTTCTCCCTCTCATTATTCTCCCATTCACCACAACGCAAGCCCCCCTCCATCGAGCGATGCCTCAGGCGCGTCTGCGTTTTCATCTCCTGCCTCTTTTACAGGAACGGATAACGCCGCATCGCCCTCTTCACCCCCATGTTCCCGCATATGTCATCCGATGCCTTTGGTATGGACTCTCTTGGTTTCACCGACGGCGCGTTCTTTGGTGGGATCAACGAGCTAAGCAGTCTCCCTAATGGGTTTGACTACACTAGCGGAACTGGAGGAGGGGATATGTACACGCAAGGGTTTGGTATGGGAATAGATGGTTTGGGGCTTGGCTTGGACTTGGACTCCCCGATGGAATGGAAGGATCCTACTTCCTCTGCGGCACTAGATGCGCAGCAACAGAACTATCAGCAGTATCAACAAGATATTCAAGGCCAGACTATGACGACCTCGACGGACCCGCTCTTCCTCCCCCTCCCTTCTTCCTCGTCACCTACTTTCCCCCTCATCTCCACCGGCATGGGCTTCGGCCGCATGTTACAGCAAGTACCCCCGCTATCTGTCTCTCCCCGAGACCTGGAGCTGGCTTCTTCGGTGGGTATGGGAGCTACGTCTTCATCGGTTCCCGCGCATACCCCCGCATGGGCTACAAACCTATTTGGGAATAACGCTTCATCAGATGGGTCAGGACAAGCTCAAGCTCAGGCTCAGGGACATGGGAGGAGTGCAAGTGATGCATGTGTTCCGACGTTTACGAGCCTCGGGTTTACGAACGAACAGCAGCACCAGAACGGACCGCACTCATCTATACCAATCCCGATACCTGCTTCCTCGGTCCCTAACAATGGTAGTAATGTGAGTCCTACTTGATTTTGTCCTCTTAATGACGTGATTAAACTAATTAAATCTCTATTCATCATGGATATGACATCAAAGGCGGAAGCTCAACAGCAACAACAAGCCTTCGTCCCCTCCCATGCTCATTCCTTGAGTGCCCCATCATTGGTACAACTCTTCCAGCCCAGCTCTTCTGCACCTGCTGCTCACCAATCAAGCCAATCGTTCCCCTTTCCCGCTTATGATGGCTCTTCACCTTCTCCGGATTTCATCACAGGGGATAGGATGCGGGAACCGGACTCAGGGCCTACCCGCCGGCGTACTGGGTCTAACAATAGCGGCCATAGTGTGAAAAATGGGTTCGGTATAGGACTCAACTTGGGCCTAGGAATTGGGGTCGAATGAGGAGTGTGAGTCAGCAAGTTAACAAGGGTCTGAAGGAGGCGCAAAGAGCGATGGTGTTACCTATTCGTAATACCAATGGCTCTCCAACTTCTCGACCAACCGTGAATGTAAAGTTGGAGGATAAGGAGACTGATATGAGAACTGTACGTGCGCGCTCTGGGAGTGGAAGTGGATATTATATGAATCTCAGGATGGGTGGTGAGGAAGGTGATGCGATGGCTACAGTAAGGAGGAAGAAGAGGTCGGGATCATCGTCTAGCGCTGCGTTGAACGGTGACGTATCTCCCCTGCTTCCTGCCGCACTTTTATCGCTACCTTCGTCCCGTGCTTCTTCTGCTGAAAAAGAAGTATCTCCAGGACCTAACTACTCCCTGAAGCAGCATGCCACTCAACGCGGGCAATCAAACTCAAGTCCTTTGCGCGAACAGCATGTCCAGCCGAATCTAACTCAGACACCACAGAGAAGTGAACTACGTCCTCCCAAATTGGCTCCTTCAGCATGGCAATTGTTCTTCACGGATTGGATTAACAGACGCCAGATGATGCACGGCGCAGAGCGCAAGTTGAACGTCGCACAGGCTGCGAAGGAAGCTGGTGCTGAATACGCAAGATTGTCAAACTCAGAGAAAGAGGTGCGTTCTTTTTTATCATTATTATTAAATATTTTGCTTGCAATTTTTGTCGCCTTCTTTTACCTTTCTTTTCCCCTCCTTGTCCCCCACTCGTCTCTGTACCGAGTGTCCTTTAATGCCTTCCGACTTGACCCCTTTCTGAGTGTTTGAAGGGGTTAGTGGTTCGCGGGACCACCCTTCTTACCTAATTGATGAAGGAACGAAATGTGCAATGCGTCCCTCTAATTCATTCATTCAAACACTTATGGATGGCGGCTTCTAGCCTTCTATCATCTAGCTTCTTCGATCTTTGATCGACTGAACTTATTATCATTTGATTTTCTGATTATTCTGCAACGATGTTGATGCTAATGATCGGTTTCTATACTTTATTCTTTTGCTTCGACATTACTTTCTCCCTTCTTGATGCATGTGCTTTGATTACACTATCGCCATTGCCTCCGATGTCACGCATTCCATCCCGCGCACTGGACCGTTTTTGGACTCAAAACGCCGACGACTATAAATCGACAATCGAATCGACACTCACAATCTTTAATAATACTGGTGATGATTGATTATAATTTTGCTAAATTAATTCCTCGATTGGTCTATTCTGATTTACACAATTATTTATGCTCTCCCCCTCCTTTCAATTCATATTCATATTGCTGACTTCCGGCGGTGTCTTCGGTTCCTTACTTTTTAAAATTCCACTTCTCCGTCCCTTTGTCTCCGCCCCCGCCCGAACTCTGTTTTATTCATTGCCATCATCCTCACATTTTTCCCATTTATTCACTTATTTCACACATTCAATTTCCATCCCTGTGGGTTTGGTGGCTCTGATTTACGGTATACGGTAAACATAATTATATGGCCTACTAATATCTTTTCTCAAATCAGCCGTACAAACACCGCTCTCGGGAGCTGAAGAAAATCCGTGAACGGGAAGTGGCAGAGTGGCAGCGAACGCTGACACCTGAAGATATCAAGAAGGAGAATGCTTACAGGACTGCACAGAGACGTGCTGGAAAGTCTAGGAGGGGGAATATCAAAGATCCGAACGCACCGAAGAAGCCTTTGAGCGCATATTTCATGTTTTTGCAATGGATTCGGGCGGATGAGGAAAGAGTTAGGAAAGTATTTGGAGAAGAGAGGGAGACTACTGCGCAGTCTGTACTTGCCGCGGAGACTTGGAGAAATATGTCAGACGAGGAGAAGAAGGTGAGCTTTGTTGCGTTATGTTTTCTTTATTCTTCTTTTTTTCCGTCTCCTTTTTTGTTCTTTTTCTGTCTTTTCGATTCTTTGAAGTTTCCCTATTTTCTCCTTGGCATTTTCACCGCCTTTCTCTTTTCGACTCTTGTTTCGTTTTATTTGGGTGAGAGGACTGCGGAACGTGCATACTTCTCTCTTTGGTACTGGCGCAGCCGCCGCCGATTCAAGTGAAGCTCCGAGTTCTGAAATCTGAGTTTGATGATTATAATTATGTTGAGTCATAATCCCGGATACGCTTCTTCCTTGTGGGAAAAAGGAAGATTGTGGGAGAGATGCGATAGATAGGGAAAGCTCAATTTCTTCGGCGATGAGGAGGAAGAGGGAGAGAGGGTCATAAGCTTCTTTACAACTGGAGAAGCTTATTTTTTCTTCGGCGCGGCCGCCTGACTTTGTGTAGCATATGCTATACGTGATGCACATAATCTGAGTGAGGGGGATGTGTGTGACTCTGGGTTTTTTCTCTCTATCCTAACTCTCTCTATCTCTCGCCGTTTTGCTATCTCGACATGGGATACATTTCGGCAGTCTGCGTGGAAGGATGTAGGTTCTTCTCTTCCGCTTTGTTCGAAGGGAACAAAAAGTTGAGTTCGGATCAGCGGGGCGCTATATTATCACTTTATCCTACTGGGCACTTTGTTTTGTTGTGTTTTTTCTGGATCCTTTTCCCCGCCGAAATGAGGACCCCCAAAGACCCGATTTATAGTATACGTACGCACATGGACACACATGGACACACAAGGGACAAAGAGGTGTATACAATCTATGGATACAAGCACACGGGCAGGATGCCGATGGGGCGAGAAGGAGTCACGTTGTCTCCGTATTCAGCTCGGGGACAACTCATGACCTGTGCTTTTTTCTTTCCTTTTAATTTGGGATTTATTGAACGTTATTACACGTTCCTCATCCCACCCACTCTTCCCTTCCTCTCCATCCCTGGCTTTGGAGATGCCGAAAGAAGTTCCTCTCCTATTTTATTAAGGAGAATTATTACTTCCCTCTTTTTTTTCAAAGAAATACGTTCTTGGGGCTTTGGGTCTGCCGGCCGGAAGTCCCGTGACGGGAGGTTTTGGGTACCTGTGGTTTTATGTCCTATATCTTGTGGTGTCCTTGAGTCCTATTCTCGGCGTACTGTCTATTAACTTCTCTAGCCCCTATTTGAGCTTTCTTCTTTGTGTCTTTTGGTATAGGCATATCTACCCTTTACCTTATTATTTTAACACCTTTCTATTTTTGATGATTTTCTCTCGCGCCCCGATTCCTCCTCTATCTTGCGCGCTCTCTCAAAGTTACGTATCAACCCATTCATTGTCCGGTTCCCTTTTTAGGGGAGGGGAAAACAAGCATCTGGGCATCTGGGATTAAGGGTCTAGAGCTTGGAATTGGGGAGGGGATTTTCAAGTCTTCCTCCTTTATGGCGTTTCCTTCTATGGGGACCCTTGTATTTTCTCTGTACCCCTCCACCATCTATTTTCTTCTTCACTCTAGATTGTGGTTTATCCCTTATTTGTTTATGTGTGGACGTGTTGTGGACACCTCTTAAGTTAGACGCGTGGCGTTTTGTTTTTTTGTGTGTCCATATTGGGCCTTCTCACTGTTTTTCTTCTTTTTATTTTTTTCTTATTGGTTTGAGATTTATATTTGGCTCGAAGATTTGGTGGGATGACTGGGGATGACTTAAATTGATTCAGTCAGACTTCTTCTCTTTAATTTCGGTTTTATCTATTACTCGTCTTATCTCTTTTCGTTTTAATCGTGATAATTATCATCACTATTTTCCCTTCCTACCTTTTTCTGCTCTGCTTCTGCGTGATAGATACTGATTACTGACTTCCCCCCCCTTTTCTCCCCCCTTTCCCTCAAACCCCTATATGATACGAACTTAACATCGGTTCATCAAATTATTCACATAATCTAGCCATTCCTGGCACAAGCAGAGAAGGAGAAGCTAGCTTACGAAGCTGCACGACGGCTATACGAAGAAGGTACAGTTAGCTTCGAGCAGACGATATCGTTTGGGGATACACCTGCACAACCGTATGTAGTTGGATCGAACGCGGGTGAGACTACTTTCTTTGTCGGCCAGCAGTTTGGATTCGGTGGAAACATCGTGAACAACAATGACAACAATGGGAATTGGCTTTCGACTCCTAGTGCGTCTGGTTCTGGCTCAGGGACAGCCAGGGCATGGTCAAATTCTACATCAGGAGAAGAAGACAGTGAAGTGGAGGCGACAGGAGGGACGGAGAGTGAAGGTTGTGTTGAGGAGGAGGTTAAACGTAAGCTGTGAATGAAATGGAGGGTGAGGTGAAGTGAAGAGGGAGTGAAAAGAAGGAGGGATGAGGATATCTAAAATAATAAAAATGAAGAAAATTAATAACGAATTAGGGACGAAGGACTACGATGAGCTCTAGGGAGTCGGGGGGATGTGCAATTAATTGATACCTGGCTAGCGAAAAGAGGATAGGGAGGTAGAGAAAATGGGAGGGGGGAAGGGCTAGAGGGGGAAGGACGAAGGGGTGGAACGTGAGATGAGAAGGTGTGGCCCGCGTACTTGGTCGGGAGGGGCGGGGTTTCTTTGCCTTCTCCATTCAAGTCGTCGGCCAATCCCACTTCGACTTTCCCTTTTAAGCCCCTATGTTTTTTCCAGCGGTTCCTCGTGCTTCTTTTTCCCCTTTTGCATAAGGACTTCGATTCTGGTTCTTCTTACTATCTCTTTGACCTCTCAATTTGGACAAAGGACGCTCTTTCGTTTGTTCCTCTCCCACTTCTTCACTATCGTCTCCAAGTCGTTCGGTGAACTGTCAACCGATGAGGATATGTTGCTCGGCGAAGTTAACTACCAGTCTCCCTCCCTTACTCCCGTTCCCTTCCTTCATATCATATTCGTATTAGTATTCGTAACCGTCTTCGGTTATGTTACTCGCTCCACTCCGAATTACCCTTCTCTCTTTTCTCTCTCCGCAGCCTTATCCTTCTTCTTTGCTCGACCCCTTTTCGCTTACTCCTCCATTCACCCTCGGGTCGGCATCTCTATCGTACCCGTAACACATCGAAGAGCCACACGGAGACTGAATTGGGACGTTATGAGCTGGGAGTTGATGTGACGTCTGTGTGTTTCTGTGTCCAGCTTCTTGAATTCCTGGCTTCTAGCTTCTTCCTATTCCTCGAGCTCTCTCTTACCCGACTCTTCGTAATCAACTCGTCCTCGTTGTCTTTCGTCCACGTCTCATATCTTTTCGACTTCCTTTATTACCCCCCTCTCTGTCTTTCTGTCGGTACGACTTTATATGCTATTACCCTTTTTCCGGGAACTTGAGCCTCGGTGGCTCTTCGTTCCTTCTTTTGTACGAATCATCGGTTTGAACCGCATGTTCATCTCTTTTTCATATACCCCCACTCTCACCTTTTTCTGGGATTTTCCCTCTCTTCACGAATCTGGAATTGGATTTCTTCTCCCGGCTTACTTCTTTGGCAGATTAATTATCTGTTGTTACGAGTATTTTGATATGGGTTTATGCAACTTTTTCCTTTCTTCCTCATCAACCATCATCATTTTCTGGGTTATGCCCGTTATACATATGTTTATACCATGTCTTTTCTTTCTTTCTATGATTCTTCCTTTTTCTTTTTTGGAATAGAGCCAAATAAGATGGACTCTTTGATTATCTATATGTATATATATGTATGTCATTTTGAAGATGAAGGCTTGCCCTCTTCTTGATGTCATCCGGTCTCAGTTTGCCGGAATTTCCCCACTTCATACCTCGCTCTCACCCATTTCTTCATTCGAGATTTCTTTGTTGCTTCTTTGCCGATTGATTTTCCCTTCTGGATGAACGAATGGAGTTGGAATTTGTACATAAATGTGTTTCTTTTTTACTATTATCTCTTCGATCCTCCTGATGTCTTCCCTTTTTCGAATTCTGATTGATTCTTTGATTCTCTTGACACGATCTTATGACACGCTTTCCCCCTCTTCCTCCTTTTCTTATTTCACTTGACAAACCCAATATTTTTGCCCTTATTTTATTGATTTTCATTTTCTCCTTTTTTGTGGATGAATATGGGACATTCTTTGTCTGGGGGAGAACAGGAAACGGGCAACAAGTTTGCTCTGTACTTTCTAGTCTACCCCCTCTCCCCAACTCAATTTACTCTTTTCTTTTCTCCTTATACAGTCCATTTATACACCACACTTTCTCATATATACTTTATACATATCTGCATACATTGTACAGTGTATATAACCATCGGCCTCCCTATCTCTCGATTTCCCCTTTCTTATATTCGATTTTCAGATCCCAGAGTGTATTTATAGCCGTTCCTCTCCATCTCTCTTTCTGACGTTATCTTTCACTTTTTTTCTTCGCTTTACTTATTCATGATGCCTATCTCTTTTCATTGATTCTTTTTCTTCCTCTTTATATAACGTGACGTATCTTTCTCTTTGGTTCTCTTTTCTGTCAGTCTCTTTTTGATTCGGTCGATTTGCTTTTTTCTCTTCGATTTTGTCTATTGATTGTTGATTTGATGAAATGAACACGGTTTTTTTCAACTAAATTATGATCTCGTTTGAACTTTGAGATATGGACATTTATGGATGCTTGTAAGATTAGTAGACGATAGTGGGCACCTAAACAGTTCTGGACATTAAGCCAAGTGTCATCATACCTTCTCTTCTGTCAGGTCCTAGTATTTGTACGTTTTGTAATCTATCAAAAAGTAACTTGACTTCTTTCTGTGGCGTAGGTATTAGTGCCTGCGTGTAGATTGGATGTGAGTAATGTATCAATGTTAAAGTTCGACGTTTGTGATGTTCGAATAAAAGATGTAGTATATTAATCTATTATATTAATAAAAAGAAGCTTGGGAAGTATGAGAAGTTTAAGAAGTTATAGAGGGTGATAGATGGAAAAAAGGAAGAGGAAAAGTAGATGAGATAGATAGATGAGAGTTTAATGTGATTGTTTGTTGTTCGTTGTTCAATGTTGAATGTGTGGTATGTCGTATGGACTGCGTCATTAATCGGAGGAAGGATTTGGATTCGTGGGGTTGAGGGTTCGCGATTCAGGGGTATGAGGTATCAGAAAGATGTCGATGTAATAGGTGGTAAGTTTAGCTTGGATACGGGGAAGAGAAGGAGAATGAAAGGGAATGTTATACCTTTCTTGTCAGAGGTGGTAGCATTCCGGGAGAGCGAGAAGGCCGACTGAGTCATAGATTCATTTATTCTCTTTCTTATGAGTCATGACATTTCTTTTTTTATCTCCTTCAAGAAGGATAGAATAGAATAGAGTAACAAAAGGGATAGTAATAGCTGATTTGTTGTTTCGTTTCTTGTGGCTGGCATCTTGTGGCTTACCCGGATGCGGACGAGGACGAGGACTTGGTGTCTCGTGTGTGTATCGGAGCTAAGGCTTGGTAATGCGAGTGTTTCTGGTTTCTGTTTCTGGTTTCATTCTCGACATTCTGGTGTTTAATATCTATAATCTAAAATCTAAAATCTGCGGTAACTTTGAATGCGATGTCAAGGTTACTGACAGAATCTCCCTCCATCTCTCTATATGATATTATGGAGCGATGGATAATCCCCATCGCCTTCTTACCCTTATTGTACCTATCAATAGCTTATATGAACAATAATAGCAAGTTTTAAAGTTAATAAATTGACAAAAATGGTAATTTTGATTTGTATGTCAGTGCGCTAAATCGTCAAATCATCATTATAATATAGATAGTACGGATAGTCATCAGCATTAGCAATGATCAGCTTAGGCTAACGTTATTGTTTTGTGTTACTAAACTCTTTGTCCCTCCTCCCTGTTTGCTGTGGAGGTAAGAGTCGATCTCTACCTGGTCACTAACTAAATAGATGGCTAACAAACCGAGTCAGGGGGAACGCCCTGAATCAAAAGGATAAGATTAAAATGAATGAACGAGCGAATGAGTTTGAGATCATATCCTAAAATAAAATAAAATAAAAAAGAGAAACTGAGATCTATCTTCCGATCTTTCCTTCTTTCCCTCATGCTATGCTATGCTCTCCGAGTTATTCAATACCTTAGTGTTTTAGCGTGGATGGGGGGGAGGAGTAGTCCCTTTCCCCCCCCCCCCCCCTTTTTTTTTTCTTTATTTTGAGTTTTTTTTTTCGTTTATTTATTCAGTCCTTATAGGGTTTCCTCCCTCTCCTGAATATGTCATCATAAAGAAAAAGAATATCGGCATCGGGAAATCAGCATAATAATCAAATACGGCGTTCGTTGTCGTCGTCATCATCGTAATCGGTACATCGGTATCGGCATCAGTATCGGCGTAATCTTGGTTTTGGAGGGAAAGGGTTTAATCGAGATCGTTCGTCCGATCTCGGGACCCCAGGGGAAGGAAGGAATGAGAAAGTAAGAAAAATAGATTAAATAAATAAGTGGGTAAAGAAAGATGAAGGGGGAGGATTTGAGAAAAAGAGAATGGGGAAGGGAGCCCGGATATTTAATTGAGTGGACAGTTAGATAGATTGTTTGCGAATCTCAAGAAGTAGTAGGGAAAAGATGAAGATGAAAGAAGGGAAGAAAAAGAGACGGGATTATGAAATGATAGGTATTAAGTAGGATTTAATTTTAGTATTGGTGGAGGGGAAGACAGAGAGTGCTTTATCATATCATATCATATCTTAATCATAATCATAATCGTATCGTATCGTGTCAAAAATGCAAACAAATAAAGTAAAACTAGTATTTATTTGCATATGAATATGGTAAATAAAGTTAAATATGTACAAATATGTGCGCATCATTAGCGCGCTGGGGAAGTACTTTCCAAACGTGTATGGTGTGGTGTGGGACTGAAATGGGGGGAAGGAGAGATCTAAGATTATTTATTTATTTTTCGGCGGGAAACGCTCAGGGGACGGGTGAGTAGGGGGGGAGACGTCATTCGTTGGATGTTTTGATGTGTTAGACGCTAAACTACATTTAGTTTTGATTATTTCTAGGTAATCAATCGAACCCTTTATCGGTTAGGGAAAGGGAATGCTTGGCTGTCCGGGCGGGAATGTATAATAATGTAACTCTTCCCGCTCCCTCCCTCATTCTCCCGTGATCATGACAATTAACGATTTGATGTGGTCGATGAAGATACGCTTATTGCCACATCTTACATTAAGTTGATGTGGGGGATCCATCGTCAAGCGGATATTTATAAAATGATCAAACGACATTCTGGATGTTCATTTAATGAAGTTTTTTTCTTGATAAATCTGTTTGTTTGTTTACAATGACTAAAAGTGATTGCAACAATTTTTTATGATTTTGAAGCAACTCACCTCTGTTTGTCCTTTCACCTTTCAATCATCAATAGCATAGGACTTTTTCAATATTATCTCTCCTCCACCCTTTACCCACGGGGTAACGTTTGTAACCCTTGAACCGTTTTGTCATGGTGATGTATTTTGTCAGTTACAGCTTTTTTTGTTGATAAATATCCGAGAACAAAATAAATCACGGCGTTGTTACGATGTACAGGGATAAAAGTTATAATGTATTTAATTTTGTACAACTTTTCCCTTCGTCTATACGGCCTACGGGAAGCGTGGGAGGTGGCTTTGCCTCTCGTAGCCATGCCTCTATCTCCACGTATGTGGTGCTGCCGGGAACACTTCTCACTTGTCGTACACTGACATTATCGGAGTGTGAAACGAGTTCATTAAGAAACCGAGATCCAAAACAAAGTAGAGTAAGATAAAATAGTGCCTTAACGGAATGAATGAAGCGGAAGTTGATCGCTCGTGGCTTTTGAGTTGCAATGATCTTGAGAAGGAAAGGTGGACGATTACATTCCCTAGATACAACAGTTTTTCCTATTCTTTTTTCCCTTTTTAGAAGCATATCACACGAGAACTTTAATAAAAAAGATTGGTGCATCTGATTGCTTATGTGCTGAGTGATAGATGTGTAAGGGATGAGTAAGTGGGCCGGGGATTGTGGCTCCTATAATGGCATTTGCACTGTTTTGACCGGGTAAAAGGATTTTAGCCCGAAACTGTGCTTTACTGTGTTGATTTTAATAAAGGATTGAATGAATAGCATGATAAATCATGTGCTTGGACTGGGATAATTACTAACTGCGGTTGATGAAATCCACAGCCACTCAACCGTGCGTCCGACGGAGCGTTACTTTGGATTATTTGATGACGCGAAGGGATGCTTTCTTGTTGGACCCGTGATTCATGATGAGAAGTCGCGGGAAGGATATTGAGTGTTGTCATTTATTCGGTGCACTCTCAGATTCGGGTTTAATTAATTCTTGGATTGACCAAGCTCCTGAGGATCAAGAGTAAAGTGATTTGGTGCAATTTTTAATGATCTTACTACTGAGATATACCCGGTGTTTATCAGTCAGTATAGCACAACACGGAGATTCGGGTGCATCATTATTACTATTACCACACACACAGATCTATACGTACACACAACCATCTTCCCTCCTTGGTAATCGAATTTGACGGGGGGAAAGGTGGTTACGATGTCTACGGATTCATTGAAGTGGCCGCCGAGGGCTCGTATGGAATCCGCAGTTTTGCGACCATCTTCTGGTGCGGCTGACCTTCATCGTCATATTCATCACCCTATTCGTCCAAAGGGGGAAAGGTATATTAACAAATATGTATGGGAGGGAAAAGTATCCAAAATTAGTTTCAACAAGGTTTGTTCCGATGAATGGAAAGGAAGTTATATGATAATAGAAGACTGATCAGCTTCCGTACATACCTCGGGCTCGTATCCGTACCTAAAAACAGAAACAATGAAGACAAGCTAGTGTTAGTCTACTTTCGGGGGCCATGTAAGTGGAGCAGATACTAAGAGACAATTATGGAATGATAGTGATAAGATTCAGGATGTAGTGATGTTAGGATGAGAAGCTAACAAAGATGCTGCGCAAATTGTGGGAAGCATGCCCAAACTTTCCTTTACCGCCTAATCAGCAATGAGAAGGGGAAGATAAGGTGATTTGGGGGGAGGGAGGGGACAAGAATGTATGGAGGATAAGGAAGTAGGAACAACAGTGGAAGAAGGATTCACGAAGGCCGTCGGGTATATCGTAAGATTACGATATAATGAATTGAACGTAACAAATTGACAACGTCTCCTTTAATAACAGGAATCGGATATCTAGGGTAAATAAGTACGAGCTTCACCTGGCATAGAAATTCTTCACCGGAATCTGGGATGAAGATACACATGTAATCGTAGAACCTGGAGTTGCACCGCGTTCGCGAGCATCCTGCACAACGTATTCGTGCAAAGCAAGTACTAATGATCTCCCAAGTCTATATTTTCTATAAGGTTTTGCTACGACAAGCCGCGTGAGTTTGTAGTATTCAGGAAGGCGAACAGCGCGGATAGTCCCGACAGGTTCTTCGGAGGGGAGAAGGCGCATTAGGAAGTGTACTGTACTGGGATGGGTATCGTATCTTTGGAATGAATAAGAATTAGATAAGTGATCTCCATTTAGTGATTGTCTATCAGAAGTCCGGATGACGAGATTGAAGTACATAATTCCAAAAGAAACACATAAATTGAAGGCTTCTACTTATAACAAATGTGTTTGAGAAACAGAATTAAGATATTTGCTCACTCATCTAATTCTGTTTCTAATGGAAAACCTTGTTCATGAGTGAAGACTTGAATTCTGAGGTCGTAACATTGTTGCAGAAGCGCTTCTCGTTTTGGTATGCCAATGTCCGGTACTTGTATTATTTCGTATTTGGGAGTTGTATCTCGATTAGACCCGTTTCCGATGGGTATTGTTTCGCTTGATTTTGCTTGATCGATCATTCTAGGGTGCTTTATTTCAAAAATTGGGGATTAATGTAACACAAAGAGGTTGAAGTTTCTTCAGAAAAGCGGGATTTGATTTGACTCGACATTCAAGTTCTGAAGATCTCCAGAATGCCTATTTAATCTCAGCGAAAATCTTATTCAGCGGCCGCAATAACTGTCCATAATGCTTGAATTATTGTCAAGTTACCGACTGAGCGTTTCCAACAGAGCAAAGTGCAAGATGAAATAGAGAAGTCTGTGCTTTTATACATATATATCACCATATAAGTAGACATAGTCACTTAAAGTAGTACCAATCCGTTTAATTAAATACACTCTGATGCTCTTTTGCAAGAGGCCAAAATCATGATATCATTGCAAATTGGAATAATAAGGATTATATGTTTCTTGCATACGAGTCAATACAGCCTAGACCATTAGAAAGAAAGACAACACAAGGCCAGAAACAATATAAATAAGTTTATACAATTTGTAGTTGCTGGCCGATCGAAGTTTAAATTGCATTAGTAAGCGGGTGCCGATCTATGACGATACCACCAGTAATGTTTCGAACAAGTAAAAGTTTGGTAGATACTAGCTATGTTTCGTTTAGCTTCACGGCGGCTACCCATATCCAGAATACTGTATAACCAGCTACCACGAAAATTTATAAGCTCTACTGCGATTCGTCGAGGCGAACCAACAAAAATACACAACATACTTGGAGGTGGACCGGCGCCTCCTGTTCAAGTACGCGGAATCACGCAGAGTGGGATTGAGCTGGTGGATGGTCTTATTTTGCCGTCGGCTTGCATCTTTCTCGACGGGAACGTATTTTTATGGGACGTCCCAAACTCATTATGGAATGGGTGGGGAAAAGAAAACTTTGAAATATTTGAGGTTGTTGTGCCCAAACCGGGTGGGTGAGGTTTAATTGTGTTTACTTGAAAATGTATCAAATAAAAACTCCCTAGAGGTCCTCATTTTGGGAACTGGAAAAACTGTTGCACACGTCCCACAACCAATCAGAGGCTACTTGAGCAGTCTAGGTATCCAAGTAGATATCATGGACACGGTATGTTTCTTGTCTATTGGTCTAGCTATTATGTACTGATATGATACTCATTTGAAGTGGAATGCATGTACAACATATAATCTACTTGCAGAGGAAGGTAGGCACGTAGCAGCAGCTTTATTACCGACAAATCCCAAAACATGGAAAAGTCCCTAAACATTACAACTGAGTATCCTATAAATAATAAACCTAAGCATCCCCCACTACCAACATTATATAGTATACATCACGTTAATAAATATTGTTTAATATAACTACACTTGTTCTTTTCTTACGAAGACGTATCTACGTTCAGAAGGCACGTTGTTTTCCTTTTTCCAGTACAGGCTCCGGTGGTTGTCCTTCATCATCGTCCTCATTAATTGGTGGAGGCACATAAGTCGCAGGTTTCAAACGTTCTAGTTCTTTAGTGTAAATACTCGAGAAACGAACTATTAGCAGTTAGTTGCATACCATTTTCCCGGAACCTCAGGACGAGAACTTCGTATGGAACAGTTGTGTCTTTGACACAGACGGATTCTTCCAGGATTTCAAATTTGCCTGAGGGAACCATGAATCTATCCTTTCTCTCTTTCAATTCGCGGCAAATTTCAAAATCCTTTGTGCTTTCAATTTTTTCCAAGTCAATTTCCGCTGGGCAATCGACTACTTTAGATTGCAGAGCAGATAACACCTCTTCTTTGAGTTGAGCAACGGTCTTTGATGGAGGTGCTTCCAAAAAGACGGTGAGCTTATGAGACTTGACAAGGATCGGGTAAGTTTTATACGGAATCTTCGGAGGCTGCATATAAGTTCTATCTGTCAAAACACTTTTCAAAAACAGAGAAAATAGAGATTATACCAACCATTATTATTATTATGGTAATCCTTCACACTCTGAACACACAACGCGTTCTAATGAAGGATGCTGATGTAATTTGACAGCTATCACATGACGTATTATTTCTATTTTTGGGACAGCCTGTCAACACTTTCGAATTACACTACTCACAAATCATCTTAGTTTCGACGTCATTTACAATGGCGAGCCCTTTTCAGGATACAAGCTCGCCTAGTAATGCATACCATGATCCGACTCCTATGCCGGCAAATGTTCCAAAAGTAAATGAACTCGGGACAACCAGCGCACCGCTCAAGAGCGCTGCGTTTTTCATCGGGGCGTATTGTAAAGAATACAATGGTATGTTTCCTATTCTTCACAACTAACGGGCTTAATTTATCGCATATCATAGACGACTTCATGCTTTGCAAGTCTGAAAGTCGGGACCCTGTTCATTGCTTAAAGGAGGGTCGGCGCGTAACTAGGTGCGCGACAGATCTGTGAGTAAGGAATAAACTACCCAAATACCTCACCGGCTTAGACGTGTATAAACGATTCATATCCGATGAACTCTCAGTATTACAAAAATGAGGGAAAACTGTTTGAAAGAATTCGATGCTCACTGGAATTGTTTGGAACAGAATAATCAGGTACGCAGTGTGTATATGTCCATCCCACTAACAACGGAACTAAAGGGGAGGCAACTAATCTCCAGGAATATTACCTGTGCCGCAAACCTGAACGTACCTTAAACAAGTGCATGTTTGAGAAACTGGTATGAACACACGATATTATCTTTAAGCTTGCCTCAGCTGAGGTATCATCCTTTGTAGGGCTTAACGAAGACTATCCCCGGAACTCCAGAAGGGAAGACGCCCGTACATCTTATAGAGAAACCCATCTTCAAAGCAGTTCAGAAGTAGACAAATTCCATTCCTTTTATACATTTCAGATTATAATAAATTTGTTTTCCTCGAGAAAGACAAAAAGATACTCTAATGTGTGAATCGTCTTACACCGCAAGTCAATAACAAATCAAATAGTATAATATAGAAAATTTAATCGTATACAATGGGCGCTACCTACGTTGTATTTATAGAATATAAAAAGTTTTGGGGATAGTTAAGACTTTGGTACGGTAAATCGCATATCACGAGTATAATTAAGAGACAAAAAGTGGGGACGCGTGAAACTGACGCGCTCAGATGATTCTCAAATTTCGACTCCAGGCATCTAGAGTCTCAGCCAATGCAAAAAGGTGTCTGCATATACCGAGCGCACAAGCGGTGACCAATAATTGCTCAATATACGTATCGAAATCATCAGATCCTTACTTCAACCTCTCCTTAGAAGACTGGTTCGTGCTACGGTGTCCATGGCTTAATTCTTCATCTTCAAATAACTTTATTATCGTTTTAGGCTTTTTAGACGAAAAGATCCTCAAAAACCTCTATTGCTACTTTACCGGAATGAACCGTGTGTTGTCATTGGCCGTAATCAAAATCCGTGGAAAGAAGTGAACCTCCAGCTTGCGAGATCAAAAGACATCCCTGTAATCCGGAGACGAAGTGGCGGGGGCACTGTGTATCATGTAAAGACAAATTCAATTATTTCATAATTACTTGCCCTCTCCCGCTCCTCTCTACACCATTTTTCAACCCTGATGCCAAACTGAGATATGCATTTTAACTACTGAGTTTTTAGGACCTTGGTAACACGAACTACTCCGTTCATGTACCGCGTAGTGCCTTTGATAGAAACGACACGTCAAAAATTGTTATTCAGGCTGTGCGCTCCTTAGGCGTTGATGCCGACGTCAATGATAGAAATGACGTCTGCGCTGGAGGTTATAAGATATGTTATCTTATTTTAATCATTGGTTCTAATTACGTTCAGTTCGCCTGATAAAGTTCCTCTTCTCCACCTTTCAGGTTCAGCTTACAAAATCGTAAATAAAAGGGCTTATCATCACGGAACAATGTTGATATCTACCAGGTTGAACACCCTTGGAGATCTGCTGCACACAACAAAGGTTAGCCACAGAAACCTGAAGCAAATGATTTGATTACCGTATTTGCAACGGATGGATTTCGTTTTTTTGGAGAGTTGATTGATGTGTATGTGTATCATCAGGAAACGATGGTCACGAAAGGAGTTGCTTCTGTACGATCACCTGTGCAAAACCTGCGACATTTCGACCCCTCCATAACACACGAGCTTTTTGTGGAGGCCACTATCACGGCGTTTAGAGAACATTTTAGCATCTCAGAAGAAGTAAGAAATGTATTTCTACGATTTCAAGGTAATACGCTGACATCATCTTTATAGGCATGCTGTGTCGAAGAAGTTGATTGTTCTCAAATAACAGAGATTTATCACGGGATGGACGAATTAAAGGTGATATCTTAATAATAGCAGTTTTTCTACCTTTACTAACCCTTTTTTTTCTTGTGCAGAGTTGGGACTGGTTGTTTGGACAAACACCCGAGTTCACATATACCGTTTCACATTTATTTGACTGGGGTGAAGTGGTAAGATTTCTATATTTGTAACATTGGACCTTCTCAGACTGAGAAAAATGAAAGAAAGCGGAAATTAAGTCCAAACATGGGTTTGTTACTGGATGTAACCTTGAAGGCCAAGGAGTGGACCAAAACATAAAGGAGCATTTGGAAACAAAAATGATAGGCCTGAAATATGGTGATCTCGGAAAACCAGAGGACTCTATCTTGCGGGCAGTAGATGGCATTTATTCAATACAGGCTCAAGGTATTTGGAGTTGGCTCCAATCAGAAACTAGTATCTAGCTCAACTTCAGCTTGATTAAAATATGCATCTTGACGCCAATTCGTTATGGATCCCTGTCTAAGGGGCTCATTTGAAGGGAATTAAGGAAAAGATATTGATTGAGTGACTATCGAAATTACTGTGTTCTCTCTGTATACCAAACACTATTTGTTGCAAATGTCTCGGGAGCAGTTGGATCCGTCTGAAATATAACAAGCGAGATATTAATTCAGGATATAATAAAATCTTTGAAATAAGAATAGAGCGCACCCGTTGACCCCTTCTATGACCAGTAAGCCGACGGTCCCGTTCCATCATCATCTCCTCCCAACGATCTATACTGTATCTAGGTGGCTGATTAAAGGTATATTGCCGTCAGTAAAGGCAAATGTAGTAAAGAAAATCGAGGAATTAAAGGACCTTTCCTTGATTTTGAGCCCGTTGCGACACGTTGAATAATGTCCCGGCAGCAGCAAACATGCTGGTCAAAAGACCTGAAGGTATACATTAGACACGATATGTTATATTCTTCCGTTTAAACATACCAAATGGGATGAGAGCCTCCCAGGGAAGAGGCATGATGATGTGAGTTGAGCAGATGTTGGACAATGCACGCGTGAGGTGAGTGAGAGATCTTCAACGCTTATTTCACATTTGATTACATAATCTTTCTAAAAATAGGTATCCAAAATGCAAAAATATAATTACAGTCGCACGGAAAAAAATACTAATGTCATCAAGGACCAGGGGTAGAAAACGAAGTAACGTAAAATGAAGCTGAAGATACAGTGGACAGAAGGGGGGTGAATATTAACATTCAACGGATCACAAACATGAATCTATAGCTAGGGTGGAAAATTCGAAAAAAAGAATCTAAAGTGATAAACGAAGTTACGACCCCTGGGTGGTCATCAATAAATAAATAAACATCGTAGCGGTTGACGCGGCCAAGCGAGACCTCTAAATCTGCGTTTGATGGAGAGTGGCCTTAACGCCTACCTGGCAGGTCCCACACTGAGCTTCATAACTGTAAGTACATACAGCTCTACCCGCCACCCAATAATTTGAGTTATTAAAGTTCCAAAGAACACCAAACGGTGGCTCGACCCATTCTGTGGAGTAGACGTATGTTGGGAGATGAAGCATCTTAACAAGGGATCCACAAGGACATCGTACTTCAGGAAGCTCATATCTTCTAACGTTGAGGTATCTCTGTTCTCCGCCGATTTCGAACATCCATGTACTAGTACCAGCTACGGGCATCATCGAATCATTAGGAGCAGAGTAGGTAAGTGGTCGTGGATAAATTGGGAGGATCGACCCAATATCCGCTGGTTCATACACAGCAGATTCATCTACTGGCCAGGATCCCAGACTACTTGATGGTTGGTTGGCCGGTATACCTGAGTAACTTTCCCGCATATTCGTGGGATTGTAGGAGGAAGATTGATGGTGTTGTGGGTTACGTGATCGAGGAGCCCGGTCGCCAACTGGTGACGTTGTGAGAGGGGGAGTGCTGCCCCTTGGCTGGGGACGGGTGGGTTGTCTTCGTGGTTCTGGACCAGGGCCTTTTTTGAACACGTTAAGCTTTATATATGAAGAAGAGGAAGATGATCCGGTCAGTAACCCGGGGGTCCGACTAATTACACCTTTAAGAAAGGGTTTACCATATCGCTATAAGCGGTTTGATTCGGAGGTCGAGGCATTCGGAGGGTCTGCTGTTCACGAAGGATATGAAGAGTAACCGGTAGGATATGGGCAAGGAGAAGATAAATGGATGTCAAAGGGGCTGAGAGTGAGGAGCTTGATTCAGTTGCTTCGAGGTACTAAAGGATGGGGAGATCCCGAAGGCGGCTTCACCTCTTTTTAAAGGACATCGTGGATGAGCATGTAAAGATTGAGGCGCGAAAGTGTAAAAGCGATGCTCATCCGTTACGAGCTCAATCAAGAGATCAAGCAAGCTTAGTATGAAAAAGTTGCAACTGATGTCCGTCTCGTTGGAGTAATGTGTATTTTTGCAGTGAAAAAAAACGAGGCATCTCCTGGGCCCATGGGCCTTTGCACCAGACAAATTGCCTTTTTTAGGTTGTGCTCAGACCGTTTTACTCACTGGAATTTTTAAAACTTAAGTTTCGCACAGCGCTAACACAGCTCATAATAACTACTCACTGTTAAGTTCCCGTAAAGGGACTAGAAAAACGAAAGAACGTCAAGAGAAAGAGTGTTAATGATTTGGTAGAGTACACTCATACGCGGGACGTGAAAGAGCCGATGAATAAAACCGGTAAATTGAGGACCCCGCCATTTAATCCGCCACCATCCAAAAAGAAAAAACAAGAAGACGACAGCTATTTTTAGTCTGCGCTGGTACTTGATGGAGGAGCACCTAGTGATCCCTTGATTAGTTGTCAAAACACATATTTGTTGAAGCAGATTCCTCGGGGGCAACGCAATTTCTTTTTTTGACAAAGAGGGACTTGGAGGAGGAGGGGCTGGTATTTGGTATTAACTTTCCATAAGGTAGATTTTTTTTCGAGTAGAGTACAAGAAGAAAGAAAAAAAAAATACAGAGAAACTGGTATACAATGGCACTCTACCTCAAGTTGCCGATCATCTCTGTTGGACACGCGTTTTACCTGATTAGGAAGTATGGTTAACCACCCTCCGAAGAGAAGAACTTAGAACTTAGATTACTTTTATCACCGACTCTGACTCGTACTAGTCTCATTATACACTGCGGAAGCTCCGAACTCTCAAGGCAGGGCGAACTCAGTATGCCAAAGATACGAACTACGAGAACGAAGAAGCCACCTGAGGGTTTTGATGAGATCGAGGCAGTACGCAACATTTCGTCGTACTAGTAATCACTTTCAAAACCCAATGATGAGATTTAGTCTCAGCTGGGGCTTAACTGATTATTTCTGTCTATCTGTGTCTCATGTTATAGATTCTAGATGAATATGCAAAGAAAATGCGCGATGCAGAAAACGAGTCTCATGAGGGGAAACGAAAAACGGAGTCGCTCTGGCCTATACTTCGAATCAACCATGCGCGCTCGCGCCACATCTATGAGCTTTACTACAAACGTGAAGCAATCAGCAGAGAGCTGTACGACTGGTTGTTAAAGCAGGGGTATGCCGATGCTAAGTGAGTATCTATCGCCTTTGTGGCTTGGGTGCTCCGAGATTTTGTCTCTAACTTCAACTCATAATTTCTATCTTCACGAAGTCTGATCGCAAAGTGGAAGAAACCTGGGTATGAAAAATTATGCTGTGTGCGCTGTATACAGTCAAGGGTCTGTTGGGACACATTTTTTTCATCTGGAAACACTGTTAATTGGATATCTGTAGGATATGAATTATCAAGGCTCTGCATGTATTTGTCGAGTTCCAACAGCCCAAGTTAAAGAAGGGACTATAGTTGAGTGTACACACTGTGGTAAGCTGCTTTTAAAAAGGAAATCAGAGAACCTTAGCTCAAATTGATATACGTCATTAGGTTGCAGGGGGTGTAGCTCTGATTCATAATGGGATTCTATTTGCGTTACTCGATTAATCCGTAGACGCCGCAGACAATCGGTATCTTGTCTTTTTAACCCTCCATTGACTATTAGTTTTTCATCTTTTTTCTACTATTTTGTTATCTATGTGCTGTCATAATATTACATAAGTGTGTATGAATACGCTCCAGACCTTTCATATATCACCCCACGTTCGATTCTGGTGATGGACCTATCCCTTGAAAAGGCGTTAACTTATCAACTTGAGGGTATATTCACGTGTGATACAATCTAGGGCTAGAAGTTCGCTTGCAGACGGTTGAGCTTCTCTGGTAGGTCCGTTACCTGGTCGCATTCAGGTTGAAATTAGGATACTGCAAATCGTCGTCTTTTAATTACAATGTCTACTTTAGCCATTTTAATTATTGGTTTACACCGGTCCATATGAGTACATGATGAATACCGCCTTTGATGTCAGATGAATCCCAGTATGTTGATGCATCCTCTGAGGATAACAGGAACGACTCAACGGCCGCATAAGTCTGGCTATGTATATGATAAAAGCGAGAGAAGGTCTCATGTGAGTCAAACTGTTACTGGCATCACTATTTAGACATCTAGATCACAACTGTAAATGTGTACTTCTCTTGACCGGCGTATGATTTTCAATTATTTCAACTTAGATACGGGACCCGTATAGCCATCAGTTGAGGTTCTTAACCTCCTGGGCTGTCATCCGCGGCATTCCTCCCCCACATTGACCCTCGTTGTCGAGGACATAATCACCCCTGATATCACTCAAAAACGACGACCGGGATCTCGTAGCTCAAGATCGTTGTTGACTAAACTACCAGTCCGTTCCACACCCCTCTTGACTAAGCCAAGGAAAAAAAAACTTACTCAGCCAAACCGAGCGTAGAGACTCGCTCGAGACATACGACTGACTCTGAGTCCACAGTGAAATTTTTTTTCTGCTATGGGTTCGTCAAACTTTCAATCTTTTTTGTGTATAGATCGGAGCTTCAAGCGGAGTTCATCAATGGGGGGCCACATCGTTCCTATTTTTGTGACTTTTTGTTTCGATACCAATACCGCGCGGTCCTCATCGAAAACAGACAATTAGCTTTATTGTTGCTATTAGCTTTTTTCATTTTGTTTTGTTGATTGTAAATTTACTGGTGATAGAAAGATTGCCAAATAAACTCTACAAGTATGGGTGATGACGGCATAGTATCAATAATAATGACATTCTGTGTACCCCGATCCGTCCGGGCTTAAGGCAAGGCCGGTACAGGATTATTGTACCAGTTTCTGGCTTTGTTGTTTCACCCTCAATTCAGCTCGTATTAGATCCTATTTCTTGTATTCTTTATTCTAAGGGAATGAGATACATGGCTCTACGTATCTTTCAATGTTCGGGATTTGAGGTTCGCCTCATGACATTTCTCTAACACAAATCTGTCATAGTTAAACACGGTAGTTGCACATCGATCGATAATCTGAGACATTATAGGGGCATAACGTAAAGGTAGTCTACTTGGTAAAGTTAAAGGACACCACCACATCACAAAGTCGTGTGTTTTTAGTTAGTGTTGTTGTATTACAAATTTTTTCGTCATAGACAAATCAGTATCTACAACTTGTTTATTCCGAGTCGTGCAAGACCATCTTTCGACATCAACTCATGGGGCTTCAACCGTACAAATGATGAGGATACGTGTATCAGTTTGCGCTATGTATTTCGAAACAAAACAGAGAATGTTCATCGCATACGAATCACAGATATGAGCAAAAAGTATAACGACAAAATGAGTTGACAGAATTTAAATCAGGACAAAGGAGTGCCGTCAGCGTGGAGATTGGGTAGGTGGAAGATCAAGATGAAGAGCTGAAACTCCACGGCTTGATGGCTAGGGAGATGTCGTAAAAATGGTTCACGGTAAATAACGAATAACATATACCAAAACAAAATTAAACAATGGCGGGAGTAGGTAACCACCTTTTTTTTTTTTACAAATAAACATCTAATGGACGAGCATTGCTCGGTATTTACCTTTGTCGGCGGAAGTATAGTGGCCCAAGTAGATGTAACGTCGGGAGAACTCTGGTGTATCGAGTCAGGGGACCTTAATGAATATGTGTATCTTCCATTCAGTGTGCAGAACCCCGATCAGTGATAGAGTCTTGAAACATCAACATACTAGACAGTTGATTCACCTCCGCGTAAATGTTTATTCTAACTGTTAACTGTTTGATTTGATCTACTCTACTCTGCTGCCACCAACGAACATTGCCAGCAAACGTTAAAAGTGCCGTCGCCCTGATAATTCTTCAGAAAGGATGAGTAAAACCTGTATGTACATGTACAAAGCAGCTAGAAGCACGTATTATCTGAAAGCCTCCGAATAAGGGACCAGAGAACGTATTCAGGTAGAATCGGCCCCGAATTAACTTCAGTGTTCCGTGAATGTATAGTTATTGTACATAGCAATTGCCATTCTTAAAATGCGATTGGATTTAGGTTTGGCGCTGATGTTTGGACCTTCAACAAAGCGCAAGTAGCTTACTTCCGAGAAGGGACCAGGAGGCAAGTCTTTTTATAGTACGATAATCAAGGACGAGCCCTTCCGAAAAAAGACAAGGATATCGATATACGTGAATTAGAAATAATCTTTGTCCGCGGAGCGTGATAAACTTCTTTAGAGTCCGTTGGTTTGGGAGAAACAGGAGGCCCAAGGGATGTATTTTATTCTCAGTTGTCTGGGAAGGAAGTTAAGAAATAAGCGATATTACAGGACGATTCATATCGTAGTCACAGAGTTCGATGAATGGCTCCCATGTTCCCGTGGACTTCCAAAATGCTGGGTTCCGGAGTTACGTAGACGAGGGAAGTGAATGGAGTATTTCTATTGCTATAAACACAAGCTCGGGAGGGGTGCTATGTACTGTACATAATTTCTGGGGTGCGGGGTAGACTAGGACTGAAATGAGGTTCAGAGTCAGTGGTTTTTATTTTATTTTGTTTTGACGTTGTTTTTGTTTCTCTTTTTGTATTGATCTACGGATGATTGCCGAGCTCGGCATAGGTAATTTTTGATTTACAGTAGTTTGGATGATGATGAAATAATAAATTGTTTTTGAACACAAGTATAATGCTGATTATGGCTTGTACGCTGCGGCCACTAGGATCAAGTTCTCACCGCCGATTTGGATCTGAAGCCAGACTGCGATAATTCTCGACTGGAATCAGCACTTGTTCATTCGGATTGCTGTTGATCCCAGAGAGCTCGAGTTTTGTTGTAGGCCCACAACTACGGTACGCGGCTAAAACGAGAACAGTGCCTCAACTCTGGCTCGCTCGTAGAGTGGTAATCCTGCGACGTGAGAATCGACATCGTCAAGATAGTCTACTTCCTCTCTCTTCTCACCGCTCTCGCCCTCTTCTCGTCGTTCTATAAGACGAGCTACGGCAGAACGTAGCTCCCAGACTAGGCATCACTGGCTTCTACTGTCTTTTCTTTCAAGTTTGCACCCGTTCAAGGGGACGCAAACGATACAGAAGACGACATGATACAGGTGACAAATGCCCGACGACCAAGCTCCTCGGCTACTGCTTTCAAACGCGACACTTGTGACGGCTCTGAGGGCTCTGAACAGACTTGGGGTTCCTGGTACAATGACAAGTACGCTATATGTTTCGGTCCCCAAATGCATGACGTGAAGCTTAAAGACTAAATTTATTCAATATCCAATAGACATTATTCTTTGGAAGTTATCCAGCATCCGATCCGTGCTCGAATGTGTGGATTTGGAGATAAGGTCTGTCATCATATTTGGCTCAACGACCCGGATTTAACAGGGTCTGTCCTCTACATGCAAATTCACACAACTACACACTCCAGGATCGGCGACCTTTAGCTCCTGCCGCGGTCGCAAAAATGATTGTAAAGAGTGAAGATGACTCTCTAGTTAGTGTAGAGTATGTGTCCTTCTTATGTATTGTCTCATATTCCCATCTTTTGACTAATCATGTTCAGTGATATTGATGTTGCCTTCTTTGTTGTTACTGTCGACCTTTGGTCTGCCGATGGCAAACAAGAGATGAACCTTGTCCTTCATCCTTCTTCAGCTGATCGCTACGTTCCTACTCATGTTAGCAAACCTCGGAGACGTGGGAATGGGCCAAGCTCTTCAACAGTCGGTCCAGATGCACAATCTTCTCAAGTAAGTATATATCATGCGAAATCATGCCAAGAATAGGTAGATGCACACATTATTGTATCAAATTTTCCTCTTCAATATCCTTGAATCTGTATTTTTAATGACATTGGACCCAGCCTTCGCTCCAGGCTCTCCCCCCACCCGCAGCAGCATATGCCCACGCTCAACATCAGTCAAATTATCCCGGTTATCCCCCTCAGCCTCCAGTAGGTCCTGAGAATGGACCAGGATCATCGGCTGCGCCCCATGCTCATTCATACCCTCCATACCCTCCTTACCCAGAACATACGACATGGGGATACCCTCCCGGTCATTATCCACCCTACCCGGCTTATCCCGGATACCCTCTTCCACCTTACCATCATGGAAGAGCGGCTACACCAGGACAAGCACCTTGGCCTCCTGACGGTGCCCCCATACCTTCTGCTTCGCCCATACCGCCGGGATATGGGGCTCCCTACGGAGCTCCTCCCCAACCAATTGACGGAGGTCCACTGTATGCTACGCAACCTTATGGCCCTCCACCGGTACATTACACCTATCCACACGCACCTCCCCCGATGTCAGCCCCTCCACCTCCCGCACCACCACCTTCTCATGCCCCCAAGCCTCCACCATCAGCGAGTACATCAGCTCCTCCTGCATCGGCGTCGACTTCTGGGTCTGGTTCATCTGGGAACCAAAATTCCAAGCCTGGGTCATCATCTCAAAACGCCAGTGGGAGCAAGGCGCCATCGAGTCCATCATCTACTTCAGTAACATTACCACGCCATTCGTATACCCGAACGCTTGTTGGACCACTTTCTGCGAATGCAGCACGGTTAAATGATGAACACAGAAAGCCCGGGATTTTCTTCCTATTCCAGGATCTTTCTATTCGTACAGAGGGGACGTTTAAGCTTCGTCTTAGACTTATGAATGTTGGAGCGTAAGTTGCATTTCTCTTTTTTTTCCCTCCAACTTGTCTTATAGCTTCGACTTTGCTGTGTCTCATCTTTTTTTATCTTGCGTATAGACATCCCGCCCCAGAGTCCGGAGCGAATCGAGTGATGACGACTCAGGCACCTATACTCGCACAGACATTTACGGACTCATTTACTGTTTATTCTGCCAAGCGGTTCCCCGGCGTACCAGATACAACTGCATTATCTATAGCGTTTGGGAATCAAGGACAAAAGCTCCCTCTTGTGAGTAGCATTCTATTTCATTTGAAAGGTATCTTTTTTCTCAATACATTCGTCTTGTAAAGCGCAATCGTCATGGGTCGAGGCCTGGACGGCGACGGCGACGTGAAGATTCCGACGGGTCAGAAGAGGACTCGGACGGAGCTTAGGGGGAGTGGAGTAGTCCAGGATCTTTTTTTTATCCTTTTATCTTTCTTTTTCTTAGGGCGTGGGGGAACGAAGGCGTTTGGGTCTTAACGTTGACCGTGGAATGTTTGTTAGACTAATAACTTATATGGCTTCCTCAAACCTGTATATTGATCTCTTGCTTTGTGCTATTTTAGTTCATTCTTCTATGTTAACCCTTTTATGTTTCCCTGGATTAAAATTGTATCTGTCTATCAATCAGACTTTATATAACTGAGTTTCATTTTTCTAAATGCAAACTCTTAGATTGGATTTTATTGAATCCGTCTATCAAAGTTTATCGTTTATTGTTGATCCCCTTATTTTTATTAAGTACGAAACCTAGCTACACGAAAGCGATATATTTGGATGAGAAAACGAGTTTGTAGTGTGTGTGTGAGAGAACGAGAGAATTGCTATTATGTGCGCAAAGTGATGTATATAGATGGTTCGACTAAATTACTAGGAAATCCTCGCGGATTGATAATAAAAATTTTAAGCTACTTCACCAACAGTTCGTAACGTTGTATTTCCTTCTTCATCTCCTTCTAATGTTTTGCTTGCCTGCTGAGACAGGCTAGTATCTATTTTTTGTAGTCCTCCCCTCGAGTCACCTCTCGGTGTATATGAAGGACTAAACGTCTTTTTATGCGAACGTCCCTGGTTACTGCTAATGGTCCAAACTGCGACTTTCCTGACGGTCTCAGGATAGTCTTGTAGGATCTGATGGAGCATCTCCTGAGCCTCTTGACTTTCCTTCTCAGTTTCCTCATGTTTATAAAGATGAACCGGTTTATTTCCCTCACTCGGAGACTTGACCGGCTTCACAAGTCGACCCGCCTCCAGTTCGTCAAGCGCGTATGCGAGAGCACGATGAGTTGCTGTGAACGGACGCCAGATATTCCATTCCGGGGATATCTCCTGTATCATTTGGAGCTCATAAGCAAAGTCATCTTCGTCTACCTCTTCAAGCTCCTCTTTGATCTGACCAATATCTTCCTGGGGCATGTAATGATTCGTCATATACGTTACTTTTTTAAGTCTCCACCTTTCCGTATCTTTAAATGGAGAAACGGGCCTCTCTTCAATACCCTTACGAACTTCGGGGTCCAAAAGAAGGAGAGGAGACGTCACGGCTTTAAGTCGTTGACGTACCAACCGAATTGCTTGCCTTTGGTAAGGAAGGATAACTTTCTCGACAATCTCAAAGGCACGAAGAACTTGTCCTGCACGAACAAGTGCAACTGCGAGATGATTCCAATTGTGAGCGTCAAATTGGAAACCTGCACTTCGAAGATCGTTCCAAGTGTGTGCAATCTCGACGTGCAAGCCAGCCTGGGACATCGCATCAATGTAGGCTGTGAGAGGAACACAGATCACGCTAGACCGACGACGCTCTCTGAAGAATTTGTCATCTTTATCTTTGATATCTAAGAGATCGTCGACTTCTGTAGTTCGGGACATGGCACGCTCGACGATCACGGACCAGACGCGGCGGACTCCATCAATATCTTCTACGTGCCGATAGACATCCAGCAATAATGAGAGTATTTCGATACTAGGTTGTTCATCTCGCTCGATGTACTGCTTGTAGATTTTCTCCGCTTCTTCTACATCTCCTCTTTTCACGTGTTCCTTGATCAGAGGAGTATACAAGAACGACATGGCACTACCCTTCCCAGAAGTGTGCAAGGACCAGGCACGTTGCTCTTCAGGAGAACCATCTATGAGTGCATTGACATATTCCTCGGCGTCTTGTGTACCGCTTTCAGAAGATCTCGCGTATGAGTCGACGACAGAAGCTAAACCGGGCGCAGAGGGCTGCAAACCTCGTTCCAACATGAACTGATAAATTAGATTAGCATGCTCATTATCGCCAATCCGAAAATATGCGGCCATCATTATAGAAAGTGCTTCTTTTGTAAGTTGGATATTAGAATGCCTATCCTCGGACAACACCTCCATTCGTGAAAGTAAGTTTCTAGCAACATCCATACGGTTGGAATCACAAGCTGACTGGATAAGCAGAGAGAATGTACGGTTGTTAGGCTTTATGTCCAACGTTCGCAACTTCCTAAAATGTCTAATGAGAACGTCAAGAGGAGCGCCAATATGCACGTAAGCCTTCAAAAGAGTATTAAAGACATCAATGCTGAGGGGTATTTTATCTTTAGGAAGAGAACGAAGGTAATCAAAAATGCGGATAACACCCTGCCAAGAACCCGATTCTACATGTGCATTCATCAAAGAGGAAAGTGATATACGGTTAGGAGGTATTCCCTCATCCAACATCTGTTTGTACAAGAGTTCGGCACCAATGAGATCCCTTCTACGAGCAAGGGCCCTAATGATTGTAGTATATGAGTATTCGTTAGGATTAAGACCATGAGAGCGCATATAATCTAGTATGGCTCGTACACCGACAATATCATCAAGTCGAACAAGCATACTAATGCAAGTGTTGCAAGTTGAAAGTTTTAAATGTCCCCTCGACATCGTAACTCGGGCAAACCAATCGTGCATACCGTCCAAGTCATTAGCAATAGCGAAAGATGTTATCACGGCACCAAGGTGGGTCGCCTTGACTTTATACTCGGACAATCTCTCTTGACTGAACAGTTTCTCGTAAAGTTCAACGGCCCTCTTCGTATCTCCCCTCACGGCACTTGCATACAACACAAGAGTGATATCTCGGGAGGTAACATTGCCGTGAGAATCAAGCCAGCGGAACAATTCTTCTGCATTTCGTTGGTCACCTGTGTGAGCAAACAAATAAAGACCTGCGTGATAATATGACATTGCTTCTAGGTCGCTTGTTCCGTCACTAGGTGGGAACTCATAGTACAGTCGCTCTGCAGTTTCATATTCCTTGTGTAACACGGACAAGCGAATTACATCATGGAGTAAATTATAATCAACTTTGATTTCCCGTTTCGAGAATTCCCCCAGAACCTCCAAAGCTTTATCTAGCAATCCCGTTTTGAGTAAGGAGGAGAGTAAGATACATCCGAAGTTTGCAAGCATTTCTTTTTCCCAATAGGAGGACATTGCCGAGAGGAATGACGCAGGGCTCTCCATAGACCGAAAAATTGTCTTGAGCTCATGGTGAAACGGGTTTCCAATATAATTCTTAGCAATAACATTTTTCGGAGTTTGAGAAGCGGGTATACCAGTAAATGTGTCTTTAACAGTATAATAAAACTCGATGGCACGTCTACGAGTATCGTGACGAAATACAGACATAAGGGCGTGTTTCTGTGCAGAAAGAATCCATTCCGCAGTAGCTTGATCCGGATTTGTCGTCAGTAAGGTGGGGGATAACAACTCCATTTTATCAATGCGACCTTGGAGAGACAGAATTGCTACCCTAATGCAAAGAAGTCGCTTCTCTCCCTCGAGTTGAAAATGATACTTTCGTTTTTTAAGTAACACATGGACTCGTTGAAGACGTTCACTCCAGAAGCGTCGTTGGGACAGGTCCGGAGAGTACAATAAAACTTTGTTATTTAACAGTAACCAGCTCAAACGAATGACCTCGTTTGTGTTAATTTGTTTCGGCACGCCGCTGTCGAGGACAGAAGAGAAAGAATCCCATAGCTCAGATAAGTCAGTTAAGTTGTATGAGTTATTAATGTTTTGAAGTCTCTTCCTAAAGTTTTCTAGTTGCGAAATAGGCTCTTCTTGTACCTGTGACAAATAAGAGTGGTCCTGTCGGTCAGGAACAGAGGCAGAGCTTGCAATACTTCTACTGAACATGGTGAAACACGGGGAAACACGAAAGACACTAGTTTTTGACTGAGGACCCAAGAATTTCCGAGAAACTTTTCGAGGAGAGCTATGGGGCATTGTAGTCAACGACGCATCTGTATCCCTCATGTCAAACTTCATCGCCAAAAATATACATCTTTTCTGGAAAACGTACTTGGAGCTCGTCTAGGCAATAACGGGCTATTCCCAGTTTCCCAGTGTCCCGTTGGAGTTTCCCTGCATTTCCCCTTTCTACAACGACACCTAGTAGGTAGTACATCGTGGTGTAATGAAATCACTATCGAACGGGTCGTGACTTTGGCCGCCGACGAGCACTGTCCAACGGATGGGCACGCGAGAAATAATGAGCTGCTGACGGCTGCAGCATAATGCATTTATCGTTTTCTTTTTTTCCCTTCTTTTTTTTGTCCAGAGGCTGAACAGTGTTACATCGACAACGAAGCCCAACTTTTGCCGGGACCAGGCTTCAGGTCGAGGTTCTGTATGAAAACCGTGACGGACTTATTCATTGATCGACGGGAAAAATCGGGCAAAAATGCTTTAATAGGTATATGGCGTGACAGCCCGACGCGTTACGTTAGAAAATGGCTTACAATTATTTGAGTCCAGATAGGTTTCTGGTTCTCTGGTACTGAAAATTTGTATCACACACCATATAGTGCGCAAACTCAAATATCTTATCCGTTGAAAAGAAGATATAAATGGGGCCAGGGTCAAGAAGTCAATTAGTTTGCAGGTCAACTACAATAAGATAAGCTGCTGGAAAAATATATAATGTGGTATAAAAAGCAACACGGTATTGATACAGTGACAGATAAAAAAGTAAAATAAAGTCAGTATGTACATGTATGTCAAGACAAAAGCCCATTTTTTCGGAGAATCTCTTCTCGCCTAGACAAATAGGATATTCAATACTTTAAATTGATAAATTTTTTTCAATTAATTACTTACACATCCCTCTGATTCTCAGCCTCAAATAGTCGCCGCTTCAACTCACTAAAAAATGTTATTAGAGGCGAAGCAAGCTCACAAAACTAGACTCACTCATTCTCCATGCGGAGCTGGCTCAGCTCCTGGTATGTTTCTTTGATGTCCGCAGTGACGTCTTCCCAGACCTTGTCTCCTTTCATATCCCTGGTACGCTCATAATGCTCGTTCAATTCCTTGTTGAAAGACTACATGTATTTTAGATTTCCTATTAATAGGGCGGGTAATCAAGAGAATTCTCACATCGAATTGTATCCTATTCAGATTAGAAGTGTCCTCGTAGAGTCTCTGTATTGTATCACACTGAGTAATCATACAATCGAGCTCAGCCTCGGATTTGGCAAGTTGAGCAGAACGCTATAAAATAGTTAGCTTTATGTAATAGGTGAAGAGAAAAGGAATTTGACGTACTTCTTTGAATAATTTCGCAAAATGTCGTAGAGCGTCTTCCAATTTTGAGTAATTGCCAGAAGCTCGATTAAGATCACTTTCTGCATTATCAACGAATTCGTTCGCGGTTTTAAACCAGTGCTGGACCTCGGATGGATCAAACGACATTCCACTTGAACTCGAGGAGGTACTTGATGAGCTTGGCATAGGAGGATCGATAACACTATGAGGACGGACACCTCTTAAGCCATGACGTTGTCCGATTAACGATCGCATTTCCTCCATACGAGCTTGAGCTTCTCTTGTCTGAGAATCAATATTAGCAATAAGTAATTGACGGTGCAAATCCAATACTTACCGGGGCTTTTTTGTTTGGTGTTATCCTGTTTAAGTTACGCGTAGGGGTGGAAGGCCGTGGCTCCGGTGTACCAGATCGCTCTCGAACAATACGTGTCGGAAGTGTAGACACTTCAAGTTTTATTCGTTTCACAGCTCTCTGTGCAGATTCAATCTGTAGAATTGTTTCAGACAAAAAATTGTATAATCACACTATTGAATCACGTACATCTTCGCGCGTCGTTTCAGCTAGATAGATCAAATCTCTGGTTTTATCCTCTATGTAAGGAGAACTAGATCTTGAGGTATTGGAGTATTCAGATTCGAGCCTCTGCAGCACAGATGGTGATTGTCGATTGGACTCCATGAATAGACCTGGGGAAGGTCTCCCATTTCCATAGACCCTTCTTGGGGTTGGAGAGGTTATTTCAGATTCTGCTAACACCTTTTTCTTTATAGATAAAGGTTCAATCGCAATGGGCCTGCTTCCGCCTGCTTCTTGAGTTTTTCTATGGGTTTTCTTCCTTGGCGTTGACTCCATGGGAACGAACGTCCGCCTTTGGCTACGCGGAAGATGTGTTGGCGTCTCTTGAATTGTATTCTCATCATCATAATCAGACTCTGATAGGTGGTTATCATATTCGGGGGTCTGAACGCGTTCGGGTGATAAATCAGCCAGAGTTGATTCGATATCCATTTGCATAGAGTTGATTGTTGGGCTTGTTGAAGCAAGGATAGGAGGAGGAAGCGGGGATGGGGACCGGGGACCAAGGGGGCGACGCTCTCGATTTGAATAAACGGATCCAGCCCGACTTCGGCCGGTTGTCTCTGATTCAGAAGTTAGCGTTGGGGTCACGGATCGTAGGCTCCTCCCATCCCTTTCATCAAACCGTTCTCTGAGACTAGGATTACGCGATAAATGGGATGTGCGATAACTAGATACGGGCGGATCCTCTGGAATAATCATGATATTAGGGAGTGAGCAAGGAATTCTCAGATAACTTAGCCTACCTTCATAGATAGTTTCTTCGACTGGCATGTCAATAATTTTGCGAGACCCTGTTTGTTCTTGCTGATTCTGGCTATTCCGTCTAGCTAACTCGAGCCTCATACTAAGATCCATTTCAGATTCGGAGACGCGTTCACGATTTTGAAGGTCAATCAACGATAGATCTTCTTCCTCGTGATCACTATATTCAATATTTGAGCCTGGGGGTCGTGATACCGACAACGAGCGCGCTCTTCGTCGAGAGAATGACTCATTCCCAATTTCGCCTTCAGAAGCATCCTCTTCATCTACAAGGGATGCTCCCGGAGACTGAGACCGATTCCGCTTGGACAGTTTCCGCGATTTTGAACCCCTCTTACTGACCGAACCCTCTTCATAGATTGAAGTCATTGAGGTCGCGGCCGTCGAATTCGAACGAGAGAAATTCCCTGAGCTTGCACCCATAGTTGTTGTTGTTGCCGTAGAATCTGTCCTGACTGTAGAAGAACGACTGACTGCCGACTTGGTACGTCGATGACCGGTCATCGTGCCACCAGTAAATGCCTCTTTTCCCCTTGTCGAGCCGGGTAGAGCTCCAAAGAGATTACGTGAGAGGACATCTAATCCGAATATATTCGCGCGGGAGCGGGTTTGTCCACTTGGTGTAGCCGGTCGAGAAGGATTATTGGTACGAAATTTAAATAATCCATATTGGTGAACTGTAAAAAGGGAGTGTTGAATTTTCCTCATATTCCCAGAAAGAGTCAAGAGGCTCACTTGTATCGACCACTCTACCAGGAATCCGGGATGTTTGAACTATGTCTTCATCTGGATCTTCATCTGGATGATTAGAGGTGACCGCATAACGGCAAAGCCCTCCATCTAATGGCAGGAGACGAATAATAACATAGGGTGGTGCATCCATACCGAAAGGTAGGGGATCGGCGTCCCCTAAGGAATTGATATGTACTACAACCTTTGTCTAGAAACGAATGTTCATGAACAGCAGTGACACAAATAGAAAATGTACCGACTTTCTTTGGTTCCTTAAGAAATTCTGTACGCTGGTAAACGTTAAAATATGTTCGCGCAATTGTTGCCTTTCCACCACGAGACTCGACCTCTTGTTCATCAGCAACAAGTGCGACACTCTGACCCAATCTTGTGCGGACTCGTGCCTGTGTGCGCCACAAGTTGTCAAGAAACCTGGTTTTTTCTTCTTCAATGCGCTTTGTACTAGCATTGGGGGATCCCGGTAAAACTACAGATAAGACACGGAAACTACGTCCTGACCATCTGTCGGTTTGATCAATCGGCGGGTTTTCCAGAAACAAGTGTAGGTCAGTTGCAGAGGCATCTGTGGCTGCAATTTCTGTTATATCAACAACACCTTTGCAGCTCATCATAAGACGCTTCATGCTCGGCAATCCACGCCCCCGACTGGAAGGCATGGCCCCATTTGCAACGCGTTCAACATCATCCAAGCCGGCAAGTGTACGTCCTGGTTTGTCTGTTCCGTGCCGTTTCACAAACATTAGCTTATCGTCAAAAAGGACAAGAGTACAATGAAGCGATGGTCCAGCAGATGCACCACCATTGGCAGGAGGATTTGGAGCGTGTCCGTACATATTGATACCAACGGCTTCTGCGACATTATCTTCAACATCAATACAATCTATAAAGCGACGACTACTCGATATCAGAGCAGGGGGAAAGCCAACAATCGAGGTCGAGAGACGAGTGAGGGTTGCAGCAAGTCGTGTATGGGCATCTGCCTCGGCCTGAGCTATTTTACTGGCAATTTCGTAAGCCTCTATGAGTTTTGCGCGCTGAGGATTAGACTCTCCCATTAGACCAAATATGTTCTTGAACATTAATGTGTAACGTGGAATGCGTTGTATCGGCTCTACTAATAACTCCCGAAGTCCGACACGGTTTTTTGGGTCATTTACTGAGTATTTTGTGCGCTAAAAAGGACATAAGTATTCAAATATGTAAATGAGACTCGTGTAATTACCTCGACAAAAGAAGAGAAGCCCGTAGACGATTTCTTAGCCATTTCACGGCGCATAATGCTTTGAGCCTCCTCCCTCTTCACATAATAATGTCGATAACACTCGAATGCTCTCAACTCCTTAAAATGATGTAATGCTATGTCTCCAATTCTATTAACAGCTTGTTCGCCTTGATTTTCATTGAGCATATTTTCAAGGTCATGAAGGAATGCTTCGTTAACGGGGAGAAGTTGGTCAATATTCCCAAAAATCGTCTTCGCTTCATAGGGCGCAAGAATGGCTGTTTCTTTACTACGGGCATAAGAGCGGAGGGGATCGGCATATAGGTCTTTCAACAAGCGAAGACGTTGAACATAATTCTTTTCTGTCATTACCAATTCTTTTATTAAATCGTTCATTGTGTCCTGCTTATTCTTTGAGGACCCTGGTTGATTCCCGGGGATAGTCTATGACTATTAGGCAAACGTACACGTTCACAAATGAAATGGGCTTACGGGGTCAGAGTTCAATGAACGTATCGGGTCCGGTTCAGGTTCATCATAATCAGACGGTACCGTTTCTCCAAACGATGCAACAAGATCTTGAACATCTAGGACGATCATTCTTAGTTCATATGTAAGAATAAGCATTTATTCAAGAACACGCACCCTCCGGTAAGCCATCTTCACACTCTGTCCCTTCAACAACTATCGAGCAGTAGAAAGCCCGTTTCGTACGGGTCTGATTAACAGGCTTGCGTGTCCAGTCTTCACCAGAGCTTAGGGGAACTTGCTTCCGTGGAGAGTAACTAAGCATAGATGGAGTGAAAGACGACGACGCGCCCTGCGCGGCGGCGACTGACGATGACGAGCGGAATCTCGACATGTGCTTTGTCGACGGAACATTGATCATAACCAAACAATGATGGCCACATTGGAGGCAATGGCTCACGTGATCGCGAGCCTCATTCTTCGCTCCCCATCCCTGACGAAAACCATTCCAATCGAGTACTAGCTCGGAGTTTTTTTAGTTCCTGTCGATGAACATGTACAACGCGGGTCAAATACTGCATTCGGCTTTGTACCTCGCCCAAGAAGGCTGAAGCAGAAGGACCTGGAATCTGGAATTCAAACAGTACAGACAATGTTTGAATATCCCTTGAACGAGTTGGAAAGTAAACCGTCCAAAAAATGGATGTCTTGCTAGATGCCCCCTTCCTGCATATGATTAACCGTCAAAAATAATTGATTCTCATTTTGTTCGCCAATGAGGAAAAAAAAATAAAGAAATAGATGAAGTAGATCTCACGTGATGAATTTGATAAGCTTTTTGTCGAGTTAGCGTTTTGCTCCCAACATAAACACCACCTTCCCGCCCCTAAAGTGCAATTACCCATGGGACGGAAATCGAACGAGCCTCGTGATATTGATAGTAACGCAGAACAAAAAAAGAGGAAACGTAAGGGAAAGGAATCTCAGATCAATCCACAGGAAGAATCAGCCACATCCAAGAAGAAACGAAAGACTAGTTCTTTGTCTATTATTCCATTAGCTCAAACTCAGGCTGGTATATCCAACTCTTCAAACGTTGCTGATTCCACCGCTACTGGCAAGAAGAAAAGGAAGGATGCAAAATCAAAACAACGGCCGGTTCAAGATGAACCTCTTGTTGATCCAGCTCTCTCCATGCAAATAAATAATGAGGGAAGTAGCAACGCCTTTGTGTCCGCAATTTTGACCGCCGCAGCTCAACAAGGCCAAGTTCAGAATCAAAGCGAAAATAATCCCAATCTCCAGGGAACGAACTTCGGCCCAAACTTTCAACTTCCCGGACAAGACCCCTCCTCTGGCCTTGACGGTCTAGATGCAACATCAAATGAAGATCTTGTTCGCGCGATCCAAGTACTTGATGTTAATAAACTCGCAGATGCTCTCCGAGCCTTGGGAGACGCGGGATCTGCCAATCACTTTCTGGATCCTGCCCAGCTTGCTCAAGTACAAGCAAATGTGAATAGTATTACCTTTGCGCAAGCCTCCCAGGTGCCACCGCCGTCTGCAATGATACTTGCTCACCCACCAGTAGTTTTACCTCCAGTTGGTCCAAACACGTTTGTACCTTCCGTATCGGACGAACACGCTCGTATGCTAGCCACAAAATGGCTTTCAACATCAAAACTCGCTCAATTAACCAAAACTATCGGTTAGTTATTGAATAAATTCTATTTGACGTGGCTCATCAAGTGCTTAGGCTTAACCTATAAAAAGGGGAAGTTTTCTACAACCGAGGAAAACTCAGTCAAGGAAGGGATCGAATTTTATCGTCGGGTATTCTCGTTCTCTGATTAGTCTATATATATATATCTTACTTATTTATTTGGCCCCAGAGAAATGGTCTTTCTGAGGAACAAATTAATGAAATCATTTTCGCTAAATCAAAAGTGAAGGATAACTCATTCTGGTTTGAACTCAGTTAGTCCCCCTTTCATCGGTCACGAGTATGTTTGATGGGTGTCTGATACTTGCTTCAATTATACACCAGCTTCTCGAGTTCCTAATCGTCCCGTAATCGCCGTGTACCATTATGTGAGAAGAGCGTATCACCCAATGAAGGCACAAGGAAAATGGATGCCATCTGAGGATGAGCTACTTCGAAAGTGAATAGTACCAATTACCTTCTTCAATCTCTAATCTAAAGTTTATCTAGAGCCGTCATAGAACTTGGCCAATCCTGGGAAAAGGTCAGTCAGCGTGTGGGCCGTATGGCAAGTGACTGTCGTGATCGCTGGAGAAATCACATCAATCATAGTGAAGGGCGTGTGTTTGGTATATTACTTTACTTTAGATTCCTTCCAAAAAAGTAATTAATGTGGCTAATACAAAAGGTATATGGACCTTCGAGGAAGAACGTCGTTTAACGGAGATTGTTACGGAGATGACCACAGCTCAGGGCAAGTCGTCTGATCATGATATCTTCTGGACACAGGTTGCTGCTCGTATGGGAACTCGAGGCAGGCACCAATGTAGAATTAAATGGTGTGAGAGATTTGGACGGTTCTTATAATGTACTAATTGAATTTTTGACTAGGACCGATTCGTTAAACAAGACCGTTAAGAACGAGGGTCAGACCCCCCGTTGGAGTCCCCAAGATGCCTATATCCTTGTTCACAAGTTAGTTTTAGGGACCTTTATCATTTCATATTATTTACCACGTTTTCACAGAATCGCAGCTCTCAACGTTCGTGATGACTCAGAGATTGACTGGAAGTTGTTACCCGACGAAAACTGGAATCTATGGAGTACACACGCCTTACAACGTCGTTGGCTGACTCTCAAACGGAGCGTTAAAGGGTACGAGGAAATGTCTCATCAAGGTAAATTTTAATACATATCCTTCTGTTTTACTGCTGCTGATGATTCTCTTAAGAAATTATGGATATATTGCGTGTGAAGAAAGCCCACCCCCCGCCTGTACCACAACCCGTGAGGTCTCGAGTTGTGAGTGCGCCGATTGTTCCAATGGATGCCCAGGCGGCAGATGTGGCTATTTCGGACTCTCTCAACTCTGCGGCTGCCGCTGTCACAAATTCGAATGGATTTACAAACATGGATATCAACACATTGAACAACGCTCCCACTCCGGGGCCTAGTTCTTCTGTTTACTTCGAAAACAACAATAGTGTTGCATTGCCTGCAACAACTGAAAAAGTACACGAAGAGGCGAATGACGTAGATGCAGATGTGGAGAATGGCGATGATAGTGATAAGGATGATGACGAGGTCGATGATGACGATGAGGAGGAAGTGAGTGAGGAACCAAAGGCGATTAATGGGGACAGTTCTATGGAAGCCGAGGCTCCAATTCACATTGTTGATTCCTTTTCCGAGGATTCTTCTGAAAGTGATTCGGAATCTGATGATTCAGAGTGAATTATCAATGGATATTCTTAACTACTATTTTTGTTGTATATAATGACCAGTAAACGGAAACAAACACTTAAAACGATCTCTCTCAAACTTGATCAAAGGGCTGGAATAAGAATGGTGTACACTAAGGCAAACTAAAACTCCTATGTAAAGTACAACACAACACTAATAAAATAAAAGCCTAAGGTAAACCCTTTATGATCTTTGTCGTTTCCGGCTAGGTGCTCTTGTAGTGGATGTAGAGTTTGAAGCCACGGAAGAAATCGAGGCAGAACGTTTAGACTAATACAAATGACGGAAAAATGATTAGCTGAGAACAGGGATTAAAATGCGAGAATGCTCTACCTTGAGTTTATCGTTTGTACTTCTGGCACTTGGAGCTTGACTAACTCCCCTATCAGTCTCTCCATCTGCATCTGCGTCTGCATCCGCGTCCATATCGGCTTCAGCTTCAGCGTCCGCGTCCGCGTCTGCATCGGCATCGGCATCGGCATCTGCATCTTCATCATTAGTATTAATATTAGTATTAACGTCAACGCCATCAGCATCTTCATCACCACCTTCTTTTATACCTTCCATGACAATCTCACCTTCTCCCGTTTCCGTCCTCTCTCTCTCAGAAAGTCTCTCTTTAAGTACACGAACATCCTGATCAACTTTGTCATACACCTTCTTGATATCAAGAAGTGCGTTTGCTGCCTCAAGTAACTGTTCAAGTAGCAAACAATTTTCACGCGTGGGCATAACGAGTCGTTCGTGTCGGATTCCAAGTTCGCTTAAGACTTGTCCAACGCGCTGGGCCGTCGAACTGCGCATCGGGGGGATTTTATAAGAACGGAAGAAGACTGGATGATGTGCAGCCTTGGTAGTAGTAGCATTCTGAGGCACTTCCGTGCGATAGATACAATGCAATGCATCTGTACAAGTGTTAATGTAAGTTATTGAACAAGATTGAAAAAGACTGGATGTTAGACCTTGAGCTGTATTTTTTGTGCTTTGTGCCTTTCGAACTGGTGTCTGTGGTACTGCAGACCCAAGCCCTGGGCCCGCACTGACAGGACTATCAAGATCCATTGCTCCCTTTCGTTTCTTCGTCGTACTCTTCCCGTCCCCGATCATAAGAGCGAACTCTTCTTCATCCGCAACACTCTGGGCCGCAACTCCTTGAAGTCCACTTTCAACGCCTGCGAATACACGAAGAAGCTCGTCACGATCTCGAGCGAAGTTGCGTTCTGTCTGTTCAAGTCGTTTTAATTCGATGAAAAGTGCCTCTTCTTCAATAATCTCTTGTGTTGTTCTACTCTCCAATGAAGCGATATAATTTTTACGCTTGATCTCGCGTTCTATGAAGTACTGTGAGACAAGTAGTGTATCTATATGAAGACTAAAGTCCTAACCTTTGTCGTAAGACACACTAGCAATTGCTTGCGATTTACTTGCATCGTCACCTGGCCAAGGACGGCTGCGTATCAACTTCTTACACACACCATAATACCTATCCTTGAGATCCTTTTGTACTTTGAGCAAAATCAAATAGCCTTACTTTAGCAATAACTGACCTCAATAGTCCTATATGGCCCCCCTGGAAAATCGTATCTGTCTGCAACAACATAGAAACGAAGATCGTATTCCTGTACTATGCCGAAAAGATAGTCTGTTTCTTCTTTCGTCCAACCAACTTCTGAACTCGACATGGTTGAGAGCTATGGGTTTTCTTATAGTAATGTGTTACCTACCGTCAAGTAGATTCGTGTATTCGTCATATGAATAAGTATAAGACTGAGGTTGGACATTATATTTTGTGAAAGGATATTCTAAGAAGCAATATTCTATCTGGAATCCAAATCTTCGAAAGGAATGTGAGCATACCTGTATTCGGATCGGTTGAGGCTTTCACCCAGTGTCCAAGTTTTAGGCCGTCAGAACGTGAAGGATTCGAAAAATCCCTCCATTCCCTGAATTAATTCAATTCAGACACTATAAGTCAACGGGGCTAACAAAAGGAGAAGTATATGAAAAACGGACCACTTTGTTGCGCGACCTCCACCCGCAAAGTTCTTTGGCTTTGGCTTGTATTTTGGTTTAGACAACTGTGCCGTCAGGGTGGGCACGGACGACCCAATAAGTGCATAAAGCTCTCTTGAAATACCATCTGGTTTGGGGGCCTTCCTCTGTTTCGGAGCTGTTGCCGTTGTTGGTGTGGAAGTTGACGCCGAGGGAGGTTGAGAAGTAGAGGGATCTGGGATTGAGAGAATGCTTCGGACGTCTGCTGCTGATGCCCCGGACATGGTATCCCCTTGGTAGAACTGCTACACTTTAATGGCCCTATTGATAGTACTGTGGTGGTACCGAGGTCATTCAGTGCCGTCACATAGATGTGACAGGTTGTGTCACACTACGAACGAGATTGCAGTGACTTCAACCACGTTTACCCTTTAAGCCGCTCCGATACTCAAATTAACTACTGGTCAATCACTTGCAAACCCGTGAACCATACATCTACCCCTCCGAATCAAGGATAGATAATTATATACTTTCGCTTTGACTCAGTATATTCAACACAACTCGAGTCGGACAAATCTAATTTACTGCTGACTTATTGTAACTTTCAAGAGTTGCGGTTCTCATGTTCCACCCTTTTCTGATTCTGGCCCGAATCTCATGAGCACCGTACTGGATATCTGATAACTTAAACTACTAAAAGGTTGCTCTTGTCCATGGATAAATGATGTCCCCTCCCTTATAGAGTGAATCTAAAGGCTTTGGGCTTCGTTCCAGCTTTAAGAGTAGTCATACCGGCCATCCTACTGCGGTGCTCGGTATCCGTATTGACTGCTGGGATGATACACAAAGTAGTTCGTTAAAAATAAACTATTTTGAATCAACGCCTTCAGTGGCTTCTGGAATTAATCTCATGAAATCAAATGAACCTCGGACTTGCCTGTCCGCACAATATGATATTAGTAAGAGGGTTACAAGTAACTATGATATCTTTACTTTTTAGTCTCTATGGAGTGGCATTCCCTTAGATGGCTAGTTAATCTGGTCTTCTGTGAGAATGATTTATCACACTTAGGCTGGTCACATTGGAAGGGCCCAGGGGTTCTCACGAACTTTTTTTTATGACCTTTCTCGATGTGTTGCTTCAAGCGGTGTTTCGTACAGAATTTCCTCTCTTCAAGCGTTTTATTTTTACAATCATCCTCCTCGCAGATGTAAAAGTCTCGCATTTTCATGTGCGTTTCGTATTCATGTTTACCTTGAAATATGTGCTCGCATACATCGCACTTATATGCCTCAGAAGTATGGGTTAGCTTGTGTGGTGCAAGAGCCGCTTCCCTGGTAAATGTTTTATCACATCCGGGCCAGTCACAGGCAAACATTCCCTCGAATTCAAAGGGAATATCCTTATGTTCTAGGTCATGGTGTTGCTTGAGGGATTCATAAAAGCATCTAACTTTGTATTTTCCCGGACAGTCAGGCACTTTGCAAAAGTAATTTTCACTAGCAACCCGGTGATTTTCTAAATAATCGGGACGGTTGAACTGTTTAAAACAGTGGGGGCATGTCTCGCTGAATGGTTTCTTTTTAGGTCGACCTATCCTTCGTTTTGGCTGCGACTTTGCTCCTTTCGGGTTTGAGGAGGATCCAGCTACTTCAGATGTCCGTATTTGTGATGTATGACTAGTAGGGGTACTATCCTTCCCTGCTTTAGCTATCTTATTTCTTTGATTACTGCCTTCTCCCCCTGCTGGTCTCTTCGTGGGATCATTCAGCTTTGGCGATGCTATCCTCTCTGGGTTCTGTTTTGACGCAACCTTCTCTGGCTTGGATTTATTATTATTATTATTTACTGCCACCCACATTGAACCGGGTGCACTATTTGTTATCGACCTTTCTGAGTCTGATTGGTGGGGTGATGATGATCTAGATTTACTTATTGAAGTTCGTCTTGGGACTCCTGTAATTTCATTTTTTGTTGATGATGATGACTTTGATTGACTCGATGCCGTCGATGTTACTTTATTCTGTTGTTGTGTTTGATCCTTTTTTTGTGATGAAGTAGATTTTGTACTACCAGTGCTTGATGTACTCATTTATTAAATATCCTCTCTCACTCTATCTCTGATCCTACAATTTATAAGATTCAAGGGGAAAAAATCGTAATTTATACTAATTTCGAACTAGTATAAATGAAATGGAGTATCTTAGTTTCTCTCGCAAAGCACAGTTATTATCTAATTATTTATCCGAAATCGTCCGCAAACAGCAATACCATTGCCAATCTACTGTATCTTTTCAGAGAAAGTAGAGATTAATTAAATATCAAAGACTGTTAAATAAGAAGATTTGTAATAAAGAAGATATATTATCTTTCTAAATTAGAACAATACATCCATTTTGGGTTGGATAAAGTGTGATTTACTTTCTGCAAATTTGAATACTTTAACAACTAATGACTAGTAGACAGTGCGAATATTAAGTTTAACGGAAGTAAAAACTAAATTAGAATATTATGGTCATATTCTTTAGAACCAATCTTTTATTTAAAGAAATCAGTCCCTAAGATACTCATAGACAATCTCATATCCACCTTCCTTTAGTACTGCCTTATTCGTGTGCCATGAATGACATAATAACTCCCTTATTTTCTCTTGAGCTGGATTGAGAGCATGCAAACATAAAATTTCATGTAATAGGTAATATGCGCCCCTTTAAAATCAAAGTGGTTATTAAAACTATATTTTTTCTCTATGAGTATGATAAGAAGGAAGGAATAGTTCAAGTAGATCGCTCAGACTGACAGATTATCCCAGAGACGTGATGAAATGTAATAACAAGCTTCCTATATTGATTCTAATAATATAATATAAATCTACCTAAGCTGATGTTCAAAAGAAGTCATAGGGAAGCAAAAGGTGGGAAATTGATAATTTGAGAATACATGAAACAATAAAATCAAGAATTATGTATTAGGGGAGTGTGCTACCTGAGACACAATATCGTCCATATTTGTCGGACATACTGATAATATACGAGAATGTGTATTGGACAAAGATTGCCATTGATTCGGAATATCTTTACTATTTCCACTTAAAGATTCACCGAATACTAGTGTCGCATGCATACAAACAAGCCTTTGGCCCGTTTTAATGTTCTGAAATTCTAGATGAGATCGTGTATTATTTAAATGTATCTTTCACCCGTAAATGCCTTATATGAGTCGGGATTGATTTTATCAGACAAATTCACTAAAGTTTAATTTTGACCATTTGTCCATTATACCTTATATACATAATATCAAGGTTGTGTATCGATTTTATGCATCTTACGGGTACACTGATTCTTCCCCATTATTTCCTTGATCTCATAACATTATCCTAATGATATTGTCCTACTGGCCGTTCATCACTTTGATGATATATGACAGTATCTGTCCATTTGTGCTTAAATGGATGATGATGAACTTGTTTACTAAAGAGAAGAAAATATTTTGGGCTTATTCCAGTTTTAAGAGTGGTTAAACCGGATATCCTCTCACGAAATCAAATTAATATCGAACTTGTCTATTCACACAAAATGACAATAGTAGAGTAGTAGAAGGATTACAAGTAACTATGATATCTGATATCTTTACTTTTTAGTCTCTGTGGAAGGGTGTTCCTCTAGATGTTTTTTTAGTTTGAACTTCTGTGAGTACGATTTATTACACTCAGGGTAAGCACATTTATAGAGACCAGGAAGTCTCACGAACTCTTTGTTATGAGCTGACTTGGTGTGATCCGCTAATTTATTTTCTGTACAGAATTTCTTCAAATTATCAGGTTTATTTTTACAATCGTCTTCCTGGCAGGTATAGTGATCTCTCGCTTTCATGTGTTGCTGATAAATATATTTACGACTATACGCGTGACCACATTCGTGGCACTTAAATTGATCAGAATGGCATGGTCCATGATTCTTCAATAAATTTTTGTTAGTGAATGTTTTATCACATCCGGGGTAATTACAAGCATATTGGCCCTTGAAGTCAAGAGGAATACCCGCATGTTCAGATTTGTGGTGTTGCTTGAGAGATCCCAGAGAGCATCTAATTTTCTTCTTTTCCGGACAGTCAGTTACTTTACAGTAGTAATTTTCACTAGCCTTCAGGTGAGGTTGTAGCTTACTGGGGAACTCGAACTCCTGCTTGCAATAGGGGCAAATCCGGTCTGATTTTACATTTTCAGATTCATTTATATTTTTTTCTGGTTGTGATGTTGCTTCTTTCGAATTTGAAGAGGATCCAGATACTTCAGATGTCCGTATTTGTGATGTATGATTAGTAGGAGTACTATCCTTCCCCGATTTGGCTATCTTATTTCTTTGATTACTGCCTTCTCCCCCAGCTTGTCTCTTCGTGGGATCATTCAGCTTTGAAGATGTTATCTTCTCTGGGTTCTGTTTCGACCTGACATTCTCTGTTTTGGATTTAGTGTTTATTGCTACCCACATTGAACCAGGTGCACTATTTGTTATCGACCTTTCTGAGTCTGACCGGTGGGGTGATGATGATCTAGATTTACTTATTGAAGTTCGTCTTGGGACTCCTGTAATTTCATTTTTTGTTGATGATGATGATGTTGATTGACTCGATGCCGTCGATATTACTTTATTCTGTTGTTGTGTTTGATCCTTTTTTTGTGATGAAGTAGATTTTGTACTACTAGTGCTTGATGTACTCATTTATTAAATATCCTCTCTTACTTTATTTGTGATTCTACAGCTTGTAAGATTCAAAGAATTTTTTTGGTAATTTATATTAATTTCGAACCAGTAAAAATGGAATGAAGTATCTTAATTTCTCTCGCAAAGTACAATTTTTATCTAATTATTTATCCGAAATCGTCCGCAAACAGCAATACCATCTACTACGGAAATTTGTAGAAAGTAGAGATTAATTAAATATTAAAGACTACTAAATAAGAAACTTTGTAATAAAGAAGATATATTATCTTTCTAAAATAGAACAATACATCTGTTTTTGGTAAGGTGTGCCTGAATTACTGTAACTTTGAGTGTTTTTACTATTACTACTAACGACTAATAAACGATGCAAATTTGAAGTTTAATGATAAATTAAAGTATCACAGCCATACTCTTTAAACTCAATATTTTACTTGAAGAAGTCGGTCTTATAAGATACCCATAGACTATCCCGTATCCACCTTTATCACGTTGTTCATAAGACATGGGTGATCTCCCTTTCTCCTGGGTCGAGAGTGTGCAAACATAGAAAACTAGAGCTGCAAATAAGAAAATCTTTAGTAATACGTAATACGGGCGCATTCAAAATCAAAGTAGCTACAAACATTATTTTCTTCTTCTTTTGTGCATATGGTAAGGAACGAATAGTTCAAGTAAACTGTTCGGACCGACAGATTACCCTAGAGACGTGATAAAACGTAATAACAAGCCTCCTATATCGTCCGTATTTATCAGACATAACTGATAATATACGAGAATGTATATTGGACAAATTGTCGTTGACTTGGAATATCTTTGCTATTTCCACTAAAGAATCACCGAATACTAGTGTCGCATGCATGCAAATAAGCCCTTGACCCACCTTAATGTTCCGAAATTCTAGATGTGATCATATGATATTTTGTCGTATCCTTCGTCTGTAGATGTCTTATATGAGGCTGACCTTTGAGTCGGGATTGATTTTATCAGACAAATTCACTAAAGTTTAATTTTGACCATTTGTCCATTATACCTTATATACATAATATCAAGGTTGTGTATCGATTTTATGCATCTTACGGGTACAGCGATTCTTCCACATCCCTTCCTTCATCATATAACGTTAATCTACTAGTATTTTCCCTACTGGTCGCCCATCACCTTGATGACATGACAGTATCCTTAATGTGAGAGTAGCTGAGCGAGTATTGTGTTCGTAGAGCTTCTAGACCCTTTTCTTGGATATTGTCCTTGTTAAATCTGGTCAATGTAATTATCTTCGTAAGAATTTCTCAATAGTGATTAATCCGAATTCCTAATTATTTGCTATAGACTCTTATGACCAAGTCAATCTCACCCAGTCCTTGCCATTCCTCTTCACTGACAGCGTTATCACCACCGAAAGTTAGGATGTCTTGAAGGGCCGGAGGAGTTGTTAAAATATTTGTCGATATGTCGGTCGCTGACAATAATCTGTCACTTTATTCTTATTGTCTTGAGTCCCTAGACCGGGTATTTGGGGTGCGCGGGACTTCGATCATTAGTTCGACATGATTGGTAACGCATTATCAGACGTATTTACTCGTTTAAGTAGTTGCAGCTCTGTGTCGTCTGAGGTTGAGGTAATAGACTGCTTTGATGAGGACGGAACAAGATCATCTTTTTTAGCTTCCTTTTCTCTGGGTACGACGATACCAGACATGTTCGCATTTGGTTTGTTCTTTCGTTTGGAATTATCTAAAAAAAAAGACAGTTCGTATCCTCTTTCTCTTTATTCTTTCTCTTTATTTTGCGCCCACCTTTCTGTAAATCCGTATCTTCCCCGTTCGATGACATCCTAGAAGATTTTTTTTTTGGTAGGATTACGGATTTCGTTTTCCAGTTTGGTTTCTTCTCGAGCTGTCACGCTAGATTCGGGTATTGGAGCCCCAACATCAAGCCCGTTAATAAAAAAAGTAGTAATAATTTTTAATAATAAATCACAGTTGTTCAGTAAATGCCGTGATAAAAGTCGATGTTACAAAATAAAAGAGAACTCGGACAGTAAAGATCACATTTATAAAAATGTCTGCAGTACTTATTATTTCGATCTCAAATATTACGAACGAGCTTGCCGTGACAATTTCGGCTTACCCTGAAGCTACTCATATACTCAATTTAACTACCGGTAGTTTATTGTTGGCTTATTCTAACTTTCAAGAATCACAGTTCTCATTATCCAGCCTTTCCTATCGGCTCTGTCTTGTAATACTTTGCTATAGTCTTCATCTATACAAAATCTCATACCCGATGTACTGGCTCTCTAATAACTTAACTTAATAAAAGGTTGCTCATGTCTATGCATTTACAATACCCTTCCCTCTCCTCTTCTATCCAAACTCATGATGGAATATCAAGGCACTGTTGTCCTTCTGTACTTAAAAAGACGCTGAAGGACTTAAGAAAAGACAAGGTTTTGGACTTATTCCGGCTTTAAAGGTGATTAACTGGACACCCTATATCCGATACTCGGAATCTGTAGTGACCGCTGACTTGATTCACAAAGTATATCGTTAAAAATAAAAAATATTTTGAATTGACATCTTCAATGGCTTCTGAAATTCAATCTCATAAAATCAAATGAATTTCTAATTTGTCTACCCACACGCAAAATGACAATAGTAGAAGGATTACAAGTAACTATACTCTTTCTTCTCTTTAAATCTGCGTGGAGTGGTCCTTCTCTCTTTTATGCCACAATAGCTTATCTTTACTTAAGTACGATTTATTACACTCAGGGTAATCGCATTTATAGGGCCTAGGAGGTCTCACGAACTCTTTGTTATGAGCTGACTTGATGTGACCCGCTAAGTCATTTTCTAAACAGAACTTCCTCAAATCATCGGGTTTATTTTTACAATCGTCTTCCTGGCAGATATAGTGATCTCTCACTTCCATGTGTCTCTGATGATCATATTTACGGTTATATGTGCGACCACATTCGTGGCACTTAAATTGATCAGAATGGCATGGTCCATGCTTCTTCAATAAATTTTTGTTAGTGAATGTTTTATTACACCCGGGGTAATTACAAGCATATTGGCCCTTGAAGTCAAGAGGAATACCCGCATGTTCAGATTTGTGGTGTTGCTTGAGAGATCCCAAAGAACATCTAATTTTCTTCTTTTCCGGACAGTCAGTTACTTTACAGTAGTAATTTTCACTAACCTCCAGGTGACTTTGTAGCTTACTAGGGAACTTGAACTCCTGCTTGCAATAGGGGCAAGTTCGGCCTGATTTTACATTTTCAGATTCATTTATATTTTTTTCTGGTTGTGATGTTGCTTCTTTCGAATTTGAAGAGGATCCAGATACTTCAGATGTCCGTATTTGTGATGTATGATTAGTAGGAGCACTATCCTTCCCCGATTTGGCTATCTTATTTCTTTGATTACTGCCTTCTCCCCCAGCTTGTCTCTTCGTGGGATCATTCAGCTTTGGCGATGTTATCTTCTCTGGGTTCTGTTTCGACCTGACATTCTCTGGTTTGGGTTTAGTGTTTATTGCTACCCACATTGAACCAGGTGCACTATTTGTTATCGACCTTTCTGAGTCTGACCGGTGGGGTGATGATGATCTAGATTTACTTATTGAAGTTCGTCTTGGGACTCCTGTAATTTCATTTTTTGTTGATGATGATGACTTTGATTGACTCGATGCCGTCGATGTTACTTTATTCTGTTGTTGTGTTTGATCCTTTTTTTGTGATGAAGTAGATTTTGTACTACCAGTGCTTGATGTACTCATTTATTAAATATTCTCTCTTACTCTATCTCTGATCCTACAATTTATAAGATTCAAGGGAAAAAAATCGTAATTTATATTAATCTCGAACTAGTATAAATGAAATGGAGTATCTTAGTTTCTCTTGCAAAGTACAGTTATTGTCTAATTATTTATCCGAAATCGTCCGCAAACAGCAATACCATTGCCAATCTACTATATCTTTTCAGAGAAAGTAGAGATTAATTAAATATCAAAGACTGTTAAATGAGAAGATTTGATATAAAGAAGATATATTATCTTTCTAAAATAGAACAATACATCCGTTTTGGGTTGGGTAAAGTGTGATTTACTTTCTGCAATTTTGAATACTTTAACAACTAATGACTAGTAGACAGTGCGAATATTAAGTTTAATGGAAGTAAAAACTAAATTAGAATATTATGGTCATAATTTTTAGAACCAATCTTTTATTTAAAGAAATCAGTCCCTAAGATACTCATAGACAATCTCATATCCACCTTCCTTTAGTACCGCCTTATTCATGTGCCGCGAATGACATAATAACTCCCTTATTTTCTCTTGAGCTGGATTGAGAGCATGCAAACATAAAATTTCAGATCTGCAAATAAGAAAATTTCATGTAATAGGTAATATGCGCCCCTTTAAAATCAAGTGGTTATTAAAACTATATTTTTTCTCTGTGAGTATGATAAGAAGGAAGGAATAGTTCAAGTAGATTGCCCAGACTGACAGATTATCCCAGAGACGTGATGAAATATAATAACAAGCTTCCTATATTGATTCTAATATATATATAATATAAATCTACCGAAGCTGATGTTCGAAAAAAGTCATAGCGAAGCAAAAGATGGAAATTTGATAATTTGAGAATACATGAAAAAATAAAATCAAGAATTATGCATTAGGGGAGTGTGCTATCTAAAATACGATGTTGTCGTATTTATCAGATACATGTAGCTGATAATACACGAGAATGTATATTGGATAAAAACTGTCGTTGATTCTGACTATTTTCACTTAAGATTCACCATATACTGGTGTCGCATGCAGACAAATAAACCCTTAACCCACCTTAAAGCTCTGAAATTCTAGATGTGATCATATATTATTTTGTTGTATCCTTCGTCTGTAGATGTCTTATATGAGGCTGACCTCCGAGTCAGGATTGAGTTTATCAGACAAATTAACTAATGTTTAATTTTGGTTGTTTATCTCCTTTATCTCATATGTATAATATCAAGGTTATGTATTGATTTTATGCATCTTACTGATGCACTGATTTTCTTTCCTATTCCTCGTAACGTGATCTTATTAGTGTTTATCCTACTGGCTGCCCATCACTTTGATGACATATGATAATACTTATAATACGAGAGTAGCTGAATGGGTACCGTATCCTGTTTGTAAACATCTCCTATAAAAGCAAAGAGGGGAACTTCAACTAAGTTTATATGAGCGTAGAATTACTTTTATCTAGTCCGAGACAACTAGTGTTATGACAAAGCTGTGTGAAAATATAATTTACTTTTAAACAATGATTCCAGCAAGTACGTAAAAGGTGGTCACTCAGATCGTGCAAGACAGAGAAAACGATCAATCACCCCCTTGAGGTATACCGGATTGTGCCTTATTCTTTTTCCTCCGTCGTCGCTTCTTTTTAGGAGATATAGGGTTCTTCTCTGCTTCCCCGTTTTCGGTATCAGAAGGAGGGGGTCCGACTAGATTTAATAGAGGTATACGTAAGTTTTCAGTTATTAGACCATTACTTGTTGATACTTGGTACACCCCAAACGGTTTTTCTAAAATGAAATAAACGGTTAGCTCAAGGAATATTGTAAATAGGATTTAAAATAAACATGCCGTCGTATTGTCTTTCATTGTTATCATCATCAATCTCAATCTCACCCAGCCCTTGCCATTCCTCTTCACTGACAAGATTGTCACTATTGGAAGTTGGGATGTTTTGGATGGCCAGAGGAGATAATAAAGCATTAATCGACGTATCGTTCACTGACAATGATTTGTCACTTTGTTCTCGTTGTTTTGAGTCTTTAGACTGAGTATTTGCGGTGGGCGGGACTTCAGCCACTAATTTTGGGGAGCCGTTTGATATGTTTGGTAACGCATTATTAGACATATCTAATCGTTTAGGTAGTTGCAGTGCTAACGGCGCAGTGTTGTCAGAGGTTGAGGTAATAGGCTGCTTTAATGACGTCGGAACAGGATCATCTTTCTTAGCTTCCTTTTCGCTGGACACGACAATACCAGGCGCGTTCGCATTTGGTTTGTTCTTCCGTTTGGAACCAGAAAAGGGGTCAACTCGTATCCTCTTTATGTTGCGCCCGCCTTTCCGTAAATCCGTATCTTCCTCGTCCGAAGACACTTTAGAAGACTTATAGGTAGAATTAAGGATTTCATCTGTCTCACGGACACGTTTTCCGATGATTTTGTTTTTCAGTTTGGCTTCTTCTCGAGCTGCCACGCTAGATTCGGGTATTGGAGCCCCGACACCAAGCCTGTTGATACAAAGCAGCGATAATTTTCATAAGATTCCAATAATAAATCACTATCGTTCAGTAAATGCCGTGACAAATTTTGATGGTAGGTAAGAGAACACACCTACCGAGGGGGCCTTTTTAGATATTCTTGTAGCTTACGCTCTGTGTCTAGAGCATTAGATTTGCTGACGCTCCTTCTGGATTTGGAGTTTTTGAGGGTTGATTCGAGAGAAGCGTTTACTTGTTCTCCGAGTAGAGACATTTGGAGGTCGATAGATGCCTGTAGCGCCTCCACATCAATTATTGGAGGTTCTGTGGTACTCGACATTGTCGATGGCAATATGCTCCTCGTTAACGAATGGGATTATGCAACAGGTCGCAGATGAAGTCGGAAAGAAGACGCGAGCTGCTGATCATTCCATCCCGCGTCCTTTCCTTGGCAAAATACCCCCACCTTCAATATTACTTCTGCTTTATATATAAAACAAATAGGAACATCTCAGGATGTCTTTAAGCTACAAGCGCAGTAGGGACGAAATGGAAGGGTCTGATAATGACGAACCCTCTATGGGACGACAAATTCTTCCTGTAGCTCAACTGCCCGATGACTTTGACGGGGAGCCTATGGATGGCATGCAGTATCTCTTTACTGTTAGGTGATTTCGATTCAAAATCCATTCGTTTCCATGGGGAACTAAATAGCTATGCTCCTATAGACGGGATGCTCGTAAACTACCGTCTATCACGCGTGTCTCAAACCCATATGAAGTTAAACGACCGAGGATTGAAACAATTGAACTTTCATCAAGTAGACCACGCATTGTTCTTCCCTCTGAGGAATGGCGTGCTGTCTTCCTCAATCGTTTCAAGAACTTCCGGAAGGTGAAGCAATCAGATTTTATTTTAAAATAATAAATATCGACTAATGACTACAAATTTACTTTTCACCATTGAACTATTAGAATTGTATTCAGACAACTATTGGAGTTCATAAGCCTCCTTCAGCAGGCAGTGAAAAACTTATGCCAGACATGAAAGCAAGAGATGCTTGGTGGGCATATATAAATGGGAGACCTGAAATTGAATGGAATCCGCCTCGCAAGCCGAAGAAACAACGCCAACCTCGACCTAAAAATACTACCACATCAGATATTGATCACGTTTCCCAATTTGAGGTAACGTACTCTGGAGGGGATGGGACCATAAATGGTAATAGTGCCGGGTTTGTCATAAAAGAGGAAGAAGAAGATACCGCTTCTTTCGTTATGAATGAATTTGGAGACGTTGCAGGAGAAAATGGTGAAGAACCGGATATGAATGCCGACCTTGAAAGGTCAGAAATGGAGATTGAAGCAGTTCTTGGGGAAGATGCTGGACTTTTACCTACACCCTTTGCTACTCCTCAACCCGAATCAAGATACAAAGTTTCTGAGAATAGAGGTTACAGAGGTCCAGGGAGACCTCGTACTCCTACTCCAGCACTGTTGAGAGCTATGGATAATGTATGTTGGATTGATTCTTCTCTCAGTTATTGAACTAATAAGTCTTCCTCTTCCTTGGGACAGCGATATTGCACACATCTTCTTATGTACTTCGCTCACTGGATAAAACAGCATCTTTCTCAGTTAGAATCACCTCATCCTCAAACATCGATATACTCTCATCTCTCCCAAAATCACGCTAGATGGATGTTTGCTCTTTTGGCATTTGTGGATGAGCACTTGTCAAGTGACGAGCTTAGTAATCTACGTTCACTTGCCCGAGCTTGTCTGTCTTTAATAAAAGATCTCAATAAAAATGCCAATGATTCCTCCTCCTCTTCATCATCATCATCGTCTGAAGCGGAAAAAATAATTGGTGGATCTGATATTCATTGGGTTGGGGATCCAGCTGATGCACCTTTAAATGAACGAGCATGTTGGGTAATCGTCACTATAATCTCAGATTTCTGGGCTCAACGGGATTTATGGATGGATGCTGAAGAAATGTTGAACAGGCCATAAGACCATGGAAATTTAGTAAAGAGTTTTAGTATTTGATTTGATGATTACAGTTGAGTATAAATTGTTTAGGTATACATAATTGCGTAGTATTAATGTTACAGATGTTCCGCTTACCATATTGTACAATAATCTGCATGAGTCGTAAATAGGGAAAAAAAACATTGTGAAGGGAGGAGAGCAAAACCCGTAGAAAAAAAGTGTTTCGTTTGATTGACTTATTGATCGCCATATATACGGACCATAAGAGGCATTGGTATTGGAGCTCCCTTCCATGACGGATTGTTATCGCCAACAACAGTTTCCGCCAAAGTGAAGAACCCATGTGAATTGTAGAATTCCGTGTTTGCGGTGTTACTTGAAATGAGATATGATGAACGTCGTTCTTTATCTGCACGCCGTGTGACTTCATCAACCAATGCACCTCCATACCCTCTTCTTTGGAAATCTGGGTTGGTTGCTAATGAATTTATTACGCGCATGGATAGTGCGTCGGCACCGAGGGACTCTTCTACTAGGGAACTTATTTTGGTTTGAATTTCGTCGAGCCTCTGAAGAAATTCGAAACCAAAGAAGTCAGTTTTAGATTCGTATTAGTAGTAGTATTTAACAGATCTACGTACCTTTCGCTGCTCTTTTGAATAACCGATACGAACCAGAATACTACTGATAAGTCGGATTAAACGCTCAATTTGCTTATCAGTTTCCTTTCTCTTGTTTGCATTCGGTGCGGGGGGTCTAGATAAAAGGAGGTGTGATTAGCTGTCAATCTTTCCCTCCCTGAAATCATATAAGTGGCAAAGAAATTTACTTACGCGCAAACTACGGCTTGTCCATGATTGACAGTAAGAACTATTTTCTTTCGCGTCCATTGGAGTAGACCGAGTCTATATTGAAGGTGTTCGACTTTTTGAGTAAGTTTAGGGTTACGTGCATCCTAGTTTCAATTAAGCAAAGTGAGTCAGGTTTCACATCAGTGGGGATGGACAATATGAAGAACTAACAGGAGTATCCCGGACGTAAACAGTTATAGGGTCATTTACAGAAGCAGCTTCGTAGGTCTTTGCTGCCCTACTTATGTCCTCTAGAATGATTCGATTCGTCAGTAAATACCATCCAAATATATATAGATTGATTCGTAGTTTAAAATACGTACTTGCACGAAGTTTCTTAACAGTAACTTTCTCCTCAATTAAGCACGCTCGCGAAAGGTCGAAAGCAAGGTATTTCTCAAGGAGTTTCTTCTCATCAAGTTCATCTTGGCGATAAGTCGGGTGATCAAAGTAAAGAATTGGTTTCGCCATCAGAGAAATAGGACGCATACACTATATTCTAGTGAACGCTAGTAAAGTATGTTTCGGGCACGAAACGACAGACAGAAAAGAAAGATTTGAGTGTATCATCTTTAAAAACGTTGCGTGTTTTTCTTTATATTGGTTCCGGTTCTCATGAGCGCGCAGCTCGCAGCTTGAGCCCACATGGGGGCCGCAGTCAGTTTATATCATCATGTAACGACGGAATTGATGCATCCGCAGTTTGCACAGTCGATCACAAAGATAAACTAGCACTAGCGACTCCAATTATTATTAAGTACAAAGTAAATTCAATAACGCATATTTCACGTTATATCAAAAACAAGCCTACCCTAATACAAAAATAGTACAAAAAGAGAAAGAAAAGAAAATTTGATGTTTAAGAAGAACTAGCAAAAAATAGCTTATGTACGAATAAGGATAAGAAATAGACGAATGTAGAAAATTACTACGAAAAAGTTGTCCGTATCAGAGAAAGGTTTGAGTCATATTGATGTCATTTTTTCGCTTGATGCCCAACAATGATGCCCACAACCAGCGGCACATGGGTGTCCCATGACTCTAACCATTGATCCTTTCCGTTCCTCAACGGCATTCTCGTCAATTTTACTGAAGTAGCTACCTTCCTGTTCTCTTGGTGATACTCCCGGACTTCGAATTGACCGTCGTCCCCGTTCTTCAGAAGAAAGAGGAAGAGTAGAAACACTAAGCTCTACCATAGGACGTTGCATATAAAACCGATAGTAGCAATCACGGTGTCCTCCATGACTACAGACTGCGCATACAAACAAAGCAGTTCTCACAGGTAAATGACTAAAACAACAAGAATTTCATCAGTAATCTAGAGAAGTCGAGAAAGACCGTCGAGTAACTACACACCAAATTGCGCATGTTACCAACGCTTTTCTACATTTGAAACATTGGCTATAGCCTTTCCAATGTTGACGTCTTTCCTTTGGGAGTTCCGGAACAGGTTCCACAATAGGCTTATTACAAGAAGAGCATACGCTGTAAAGCGTTGTTTGGATTTGGGTCGTTTGTCTAACTAGTTTTAATGTTGCATACTTCCGCATGTAGGCCAACGCCACGTGTAAACGGAGGCGAAAAAGTATTTCTGAAGACAACGTGAGCGTCTGGGAAAGTTACCTCAATGAGTCGAAATCTCCAACTCACCAAGATAAGCTTCAACGAATTGATGGGCCCTCGCTATAGATATACCCAGTTCCTTCGGAGCCACACAGGATAGCATAGCACACATTTGTATATTACCCTGATATACTATTTATATATTGTAAAAGCTTCAGGAAAGATATTACTCACTGTTTCTGCGAGCTCTTCAAGGATCGTCTTCAAAGCATCCCAACCGGCTTGCCGATATGCCTCTTCACTTTCAATTATAGCCATGTGATTCCATTCAAGGAATCGATTCTCTTCGTCATCATCTAAAGAGACGATATCCCGTTCATTATTTGGAGGTAAAACGCCTGATGAGGAAAATATCTGGGATTGGCGTTTACGACTTTTATGTGAAGGGGCTAAAGAAATTGTATCTGCTTTAGCATCAAGACGTGGAGTTTCAACATGGGATATAAGCTTTTCGTTTATTCCATAAGTTCCACCTGCTGTCACGGTTAGTACACTACTATGCGAGTCTGTTCGGGCTAAATCTCGGCTCCTCTGAAGGAAGGAACTCGTTGATAAAGGTGCTAATGCTGTGGTGTGACTACGAGAGGGACGTTTAATCGGCGCTGACCGAGCAGCAGTAGTTGAAGCGACTGAATTATCGGATTCACATTCAGAAGAAGACGAATCTTCTTTTTCATCTTCAGCCCAATGGTCTTCCCTCAAATCTGAGTTTGATACAGTATATTTTGCAACCAGAGAGGATCCAGAGATCTTCGGAGAACGAGCTATTTCCATACCCTTCCTTTTCTTCGTTTCTTCATGTTGACGTTCGATGGCACTGATGTAGTCACTTGTTGCGCTTTCTCCGTCTGTGGTGTCTGAGTCATTCAATGTGCCTTCACCAACTTCTTGCGCATGTCGACTCCGACTAGAAGACGATCGATCCTCTCGCTCTACCTTAGTTGTTGTTGATGAAAGAGTTCTTTTGAATGAATCCGATCTAGGACGTATTGCAGATGCCACATTGATACTTTTCCGTCTGTGCTTATAGATGTCGTCCACTGAAGGGAGATTTTCCGAGCTATCATGACCAGCTATACTCCTCGATATAGCAGGTGATATGGGTGCATGAACGGAAGGAGTTTTCACTGAGCCGCTAGGAGTAAAAATTCCAGATCGTTTTTCTTGGATCTGGCTAGAGCTAGAAGGTGTTGGAGGAAGTATACGGTCCGACGATGGTGATCGAGTCTGTGGCGCTCTCGTTGGTGATTTCTTCAGACTTGCCGCACGGGCAGATGCCGATGCGGAATGTGGAACAGCTGGATATGAGACTTCGCACGATAAGGGAGCGATTTGAGGCCTTCCCGTATCCGCATGCAACGAACCCAATAATAACCAGATCCTACCCATATCATCCTCTCCTGCATCAAATGCCACCTTGGATTATCATCTTCAGTTTCAAAAAATTCTAATCTTATTTTTAAAAGGAGCTGCTCACCTCGGCATTGAATTCACATAAGGACAACTGATCGTCTCCTTCAATTCTATAACCCTGAGCGAGAAAGGTAAAAATATTCCAATCTATCGACTTATCCAGATTGATCAATGTCCCCATGGATTGTGATGTTGGAGAAAATGGAGGGCCACCGAGTTTCTTGTAAGGACCGTCTTTATTCAGCTTTGAGTCCGGTTTATAAGGAACACTGGAGTTATTATAATGAGAAAGTAATAATCTGATAATAATGTTGTGACCTACTTGTCATCAAATGGGATGTCGCGATCTACCGATACCCCATTCACGAAAGTTAATGAACCACTGGGTGACCAGGCTAGAGCTGACCGGGGAACTGATTCAATAGGTTTCTCACAGAAGTCCATATCCATCTGCGAAAAAGCACCGGAGGGATGCTGCACCCATAAGGCGTGTGTATCCATGAATGCCACATCTGTACCAAGAATGCATTAATGTGACACAGACTTGTTGATTATAAAACAATAAAATAAAATACTCAAAATCTTACCTGATACACCACCTTCAATACTACTCCCATCGATTGTCCACTTCGCGATCCATTGCCGCCGGACATCCCATATTTCAATCAAATCCCCAGTCTCTGGGGTCTCGAAATTCGTCGGATTGGATATTAATTCGTTACCCTGGGAAACATAGGGCTGCGTATCGTCCCTTGAGTATAATTGACTATTTCCTTTCTTTTTCCCGGGTCCACTTGAGGATAACTGCAGGTTCGGAGCAGAATGTGGGGATGTTCTTGATCCAAGATTGTATGTGGACTCATTATTAGAAATCACTGCTAACTCGGTGTTATGACCAGGACGCCAGATTGCCTTTCGAACTGGAAAGGAAGTATGCAAGACATATGCAGGTTTGCGAGGCGCCGAAACTTGAGATTCACCGATTTCCCAGATCTATCGGTAAGACGAAACCAAACGGGAATTAATATAATTGTGTGGCGCCAAGTGAGAAGTGATAAGAGAGAGAATGCTACCTTTATAACCCGGTCCAATCCAGCAGAAGCTAGCCATCCTCCTATATTATCTTTACAACCGAGCCAATCAAGAGACATGACGGTTCCTGTATGTGCTAGGGGATCCTTTCTAGTTGCCCTCTTTGTCCCATCCTTAGATCCCAGCTAGTTTTTTATGATCAATATATTTACAAAGCCTCACAATCGATAATGAGGCTTACCGACAAATAGTACCATTGTCCAGGGCTGATATGGCAGCAAATGGTTCCGCGGCAGAGGGCGTAAATAACATTGTCCGAACAGCAAATTGATTTGAGACGTAATGGGACGCTTTAGTTAGATCTCTTAGGTCCTGCATTGAACGGTCAGAGCGAAGTAATACCAGTGTATAACTGAAGAGGTTTACCCAAACTTTTAACAGTCCATCGGATGAACCCGTACAACAAAGGTTCGGTAGGGAACTGGAGTACGATAGTTTATTTATGGATCTCGTATGGCCTTTTGTTTTCCGCTCTTAGGATAGTCGCAGCTTAGTTGTATACTAGCGAACATACGTGTCGGAGCAACATACCGTATTTTAATGACCCGGACTTGTTTAAATCCCAAAGTATCAGATCACCATTCCGCGCGCTTGTGAGTATTTTGTTGTCGAAGGCTTTCCAAATACTTAAGGTTGACGCATGTATAAAGCTCAAGGTGATGCTTACACTTATGACACCAGACTACATCCGTCAAAGCGCTGTCTGCTTTCAAACTACTCCCAGATAAGAAATTCTTGGAAACATCAATCCTGTAGCCTCCCTTTCCAATTGCGAACTTATGTTCTAGTGTGGGGCGTTCAGAGCCGTCGGAGACCCGTAGAATTCTAAGCGCTGAGCTCTATATCACATTTACTGGCTATGCCTACAAGTGTATATAGACATACAATCTTTTCCTGCAACAACACACCGCTCCTCATCCGGACTCTTTGAAATTGCAGATCCACCAGGAGAACTTGCGTTATAACATGTAACTGAGCGGGTATTACCTGGAGTAGCGTTCATCCGGATTTCCAGATCATCAGAGCTGGGTAAATGTGACTGGTGGCTTATCATACCCTGGGTTTGATTTTTTTTGTTTTGCTTTGAAGAAGAAGGTGGAATAGGAGTCGAGAATGCATAGTGCCGCATCATCGTAAACCCGAGTTCCCCTTTAAACTAGACAGCTTTTCTTGTTCGCAGAGCTCGTTCAAATCATTGAAAATTATAAGATATTTCGCCGGAACCCCATTTCTGTCGAGCTAGTAGCTCGTCTCTTGACGACGGGGGGTATTTGCCAGTCACGCCAGAGTGTAAGTTCTGTGCCAGAGATTATACAAAAAAGGAAATTTACATTTTTCTCACACTAATGATACAGTCACTTCCATCAATCAGTATTCCTCAATTTCTCGTATATGCAAGTTACGCCGTGTATATATTGCCTACCCTATTGATTTCTCTATTTATCATATGATATGCTATGTTTTCTTCTAAAAAAATTGCATGCTTCTTGTTGACGAGAGCTATTTAAGACGACTTTGTACCGGTGCTGTTTACTTCCGGATAAATTCTGATATATCGTTGATAACTGTCTTCGGGGAGATATGATGATTTAATATGCGAGTAGATGGTTTTGTCTTTCCTCATGCTTTCTGAGGAGCTTCCACGCCGTCGTTGTCCTTTCATCGAAGTGCCAATTTCCTCAAAAGTAAAGTTCATATGAAAACCACGCGATCCGACGGCCGGTTAATGCTTCGCGAACCTCGTGAATGAGAATCATCATTCATTTGTCGTTGATGCAAATCCGTATGATACTTTTAAAAATAGCACATTCTCATATTGCTTCATTTTGGAACCTTATGGTTACCGCGAACTAGTATCATACACACCTCATGCAACAAAAATAGATTCAATTTAGCCCTTGTCTACTATCTATGAAGAAGCGCATACACTCCGGTTACTGTGTCAACATTCTCTAGGGTACCAAAGGGTATAAAAACGTCTCAGAAATTCACTCAAGAAAGCTACATCAAGACATCCTCCGAAATATCTCAAGAGATACCTTTCAATAGTGCACCAATGCAGCTCAAACTCGCTACCGCTCTTGCTCTTCTTCCGTACATTGTGTCGGCGACGCCAGCTCCTGCAGCGTCTGGAACAAAGATATCTCTGACCAAGCGCAGCACTATCACTACTGACGGTGTAGTTAATATCGCCAAGTTGCAAAACCACGTTGAGACCGTCAGGGGGTTCGTTGACTACCATTTCACTGTTGAGATTATGAATTAATATTATTATATATCAGAAAAATTGCCAAGGGTTTTGCCAACTATGAGAGGAACGTTGGTCGAGCTCACCCTAACTCCCGCAACACAACTACCACCGTCAAACGTTCTACTGGGACTGTTTCGCTTACTGACGAAAGCTCCGAACTTTGGCAAGGAGAGGTCAATGTAGGTACACCGGCAGTTACTTATACAGGTAAATAGCGCCCTCGTTCTGTCTATAATATAGTATATATTGATTGTCAATGAATTTTGACCTTGTCGCCGAACAGTTGACTTCGACACTGGGTCTAGTGACCTGTTTTTACCTAGCTCAGACTGTGATTCGACTTGTGATGGTCATAAAAAATATGACCCATCTTCGAGTAGCACATCTAAAGACGCCGGGGAGACATTTACACTCTCATATGGTGATGGGTCTTCTGTATCTGGCGAACAGTACACCGATACTGTTACTCTTGGAGGCTTAACAGCGACTAAACAGCGATTAGGAGCAGCGACTACATACTCATCAGGTTTTGAATCCTCACAATTTTCTCCAGATGGATTACTTGGTATGGCATTCCAATCTATCTCGGAATATAACAGCCCGTAAGTAAAATACGTTGAGGTCCTATACCGAGCTAAATAAACATCTTGCAGGCCCGTTTTCCAGAGCCTTATCTCTCAGGGTCAAACTGATTCTGGGGTATTCGGTTTCACATTGCTGACCTCAGGATCAGAGCTCTACCTCGGCGGTATCGATGACTCAAAGTTTTCTGGTGATCTCACGTATGTAGATGTTACTCAAGAAGGCTACTGGCAGATCAGTCTTGACGGTGTCAACGTTGGCTCCGAATCTCCAGTCTCGTCATCTGTTGATGCTATGTATGTTCATTAATATCCAAATCATTAATGCTGCTAGCAGGCTAATCTCATTTTCTTTCTCAGTGTTGACACAGGAACAACCCTCATTATCGGGGATACCCAGAGTGTGAGCGATATCTACGCAGCCATCCCAGGATCCGCCGATGCCAGCTCAACGGTTGGCAGTGGCTTCTACACTTTCCCATGCTCATCGGCACCGGATGATGTTTCTTTCGTTCTCGGAGGGAACTCTTTCACTGTCTCCGCGGACACATTCAACATCGGGGCTGTGTCTTCTGGTTCAAGTGACTGCGTAGGTGGCCTTATAGCCGATGATTCTTTGGGTAAATATTGTTATATGTTGTCATGACCCCCATCCCTTTAACTAAATGACTTTAACCTATAGGATTCTGGATCCTGGGAGACGTCTTCCTTAGTAATGTATACACAGGTAAGTCAATGATTCTAAGCTGTGGTTCGTTTACCTACATACTGAAAATGTATATTAAAATAGCTTTCGACGTTGATAACTCTCGAGTCGGTTTTGCGCAGCTTTGAAAATACCCCCCATCAAAAGGATATCGGGTGCTATGGATATGTTGTACTTTTTACTAATTTAAACATCTGTACTAGCATAGTTTTCTTGGTAAACCCCCCTCTCTAAATGCAATTGCTGTTATGGAAAAAGTGACAATTAATATTGTGATGATGAGTCTGTAGTAAGTAACTGCAAACAGACAATAACGATGTTATGTTATTCTTAGGTACCTAGTATAAAACAAATGAATTTGTTACCACTCAAAGAATCTTAAAAGACTGATTGATGATGATCAATAACGCACATTTAATTATATAATAAAGATGCAAATAAATACAACTTGTATACTTATTGGCGGGATATAAGGAAGGGATATTAAGGGATGGGCGAATATTCAACTCCTTTTTTATTTAAGAGATTTAGTAGAGTAGGATATGTATTATGCTACTATATTTTTGAATTGTAACCTCGTTGGAATGACTACCCATTTTACCATATTTAGCATATGACACATGACAAATTTGGCAAAAAGACCGCCGATCAGTTTCAAGCATGAGTGTCCGATTATACGACATACCTTTGACCTCAGTTAATACTTATTCGGCGGCTTTCCTACTTGTCTCTGGACGCAAGTCATGTCCGCGCCGTTAGCCACCTCGCCGTTCACGGCTGCCCATAGATTCTACGTCAAGTCGTTGTACAAACGTATGCTGAAGAATGAACTCGATTGGTGTGTGAACCGCCAGTTATGGCGCTGGAAGGCTTTACAGATTCGTGCAGAGTTCGAGGCAAACAGGTGAGGATCGTTGACCCTGCCCATGTTCTCTTGGTAGCATCCCCTTTTTTGGTTTTCTGTTGGGATGTTTTCGTGTCGTGATATTGAATAACTTGAACTGACGATACACCCCCCTTCTCAATGGAAGGAATGTACACGACCCACGGGCACTAGCAGTACTATTAAGCAAGGCAGAAGCGGACCTTGCCGAGAAAAAGCATCCAGATCCTTATACCGGTGAGTATTTCTCGTAAGATGGGAATAGTCAAGTCAAGTTAACAACTCTATCTAGCACCGTCATCTCCTGGAGGAACTAAATGGTATGTCATTTTCACCTTAACAACTTCCATATTATTCAACCTACTTTTTTAAATTAGGGAGCGTAATACACCAGTAAGTCTATGCGCATTCCGAGTTATATTTTTGAACATTTATTGACGATCTTTTCAGCCGGTGTTGGGTCCCATATACGATCATTTGGCAGAGGATGCCCATCACTAGCACACGTTATGTTGTTTAGAATACGCCAAATACACCTTCTTATCGGCATTGTTTCCACTGCACGCCCTTCGACGGACGGAAAGGGTATCTCATTAGTTCTTTCAAGAATTAAAAGAAAGCGTTACATCCGAAACAAATTGAAAACGAAGACTAATACAAAACAAAATTCCTAGATATTAAAAGTAAAACTCATCAATTGCATTTGGATTTGACTCCTCAACATCAAATTTCAAAGTGCATTTCTTTGAACCTTTGGCATAGCTAACTTCTAGCCCAAGTACCCTGAGCTCCACTAGTCCGATTCTTTTACCCTTTTCATAGCGGGAGAAATGACCTAAAGGAAGGGTCGTTAGTGTTGGTCCGTAAGTTGTATTGAGTAGCTTTGTATACCTCCACTACTATAACGGTATCCTTTGAGCTCCTTAAAATGCTTTCCAAACACGCTTTCGACATCATAACTGGACTTTACACATACTCAGCTTACCGTACAAGAAATTACACTATACTATACTTACGTGGAATTCGATTATAGTAACAGTCGATGTCGGCTTATTGTACGGAGTAGGTTGGATGAGTAAACCTTTATTCTTGAATATTGCATCAAATTCCGCAGGTTCAATAATTTCGTCGATTTTGCAACTTAGGGCAGGCCCCCTCTGAATTTATATTTCTCCGTTTTTATTTCCTTCTGAAAGCTTTTCGGGTAATAGTCGATGATTATTTGTTAGTAAAAAGATATTTGTGGGCGCTATAGAGGGATGTTTGGCTAACTTTGTCCAAAATCGTTTTACTAGCGTATCCATCTTTTTCATGTCAACATTAGGGGAAGTAGCTACTGGAAAGGTTGAGGGACCGGGTTTTAAAAAGGAAATAGGTTCTTCTTTGGCCTTCGTTTTAGCGCGTTTAGAAGGTTGTTGATTCTCAAGAGCGTCCTCTAGCTATTTATATTCACAATAAATCAATGAATCAGTTCGATTCCTTCTCCATATTTGGTGGCCCTTACCTCAATGATCCTCCGTCTCATTGCGTCGACTACCTGCATTGAGTAATCAGCGCAAAGTGTAGAAAAGCTACCGTTAGCAGTTTACTTCTTGTGTTACGGGGAGCCTTGGATCAGTCAAATCATATTCGTCTGTTCCCAAGAAAATAGATTTCATGTCAGATCCCCTGTAATAAATAAACTGTATTGAATAATGTAGTATGGACATCATACTTACAGTTCGTTTTGATAGATAACGTCCTTTTCTTTCCTTTAGTTCTGCTTGGAGAAAAGGTCTGATTCGGTATACCTGTAAGGCTAACGCTGATAGTAGCTTGAGGAATAAGGACTTTATCCTTTTGAGATTTAGGAGGCATGGCAGCGTTTCAAACAGTCAAAAGTTGCTTTCAGATATGTACTGCTAGAAGTGCTAGTATCACTACCGCTGCCGCGGTCACGTCGCGAAACGCGTCAAAAGGCTCAGCCCGTCTTCACGTGCAGCGAATTCGCGAAGAGATGTGTGTGATTATATTAGTTCAACTAGTCTTTAACTCTACATATAAATGAGTAGGGACGATGTATACAGCTATTAACCCAAGAATTTCTAGAGAAGGAGATATAAACCAAAAACTAAAGCTACCTAGTTCTTTCTGCTTCCTCTAAAGCATATTTGATCCAACCCAATAAAGTCTCCGGATCCTCCATACCAACACTTAACCGAACGATCCCCTCTTCTACCCCATACGAAGCAGCCCATGGCCTCTCATTATAGTGTGCCAAAATTGTGTAGGGACAAGCTAAAGTAAAGTTCGTACCCAACGAAGGCCCCTTCGCGCATTTCAAAGCATCATAAAACGCATGTGAAGCAGTTTTTGAAACAAAGGTGAGCGAGAATAAAGGTCCGAAGTTATTTTCTGCATTCTTCCTACGACAATGATCGTAGTTCTCTCGAGAGACCCATTTGGGGAAAAAGACGTCCTTGATAACAAATCTCTCGTGTTCTGGATTGGGGTTTTTCGAGTTTGGTCCCGCGAAGGATAAAGAACGATTTCTAAGATATTCACAGAGAGTGACCGTGTTAGAGTTGATAGTTCGTACCCTGGATGCGAAGTCAACGGAATTATTATCCATAACAATGGCATCTTCATGGTAGTAGTCGTCGACAAAATGTTGCTTCTGGTACGCCTGCATGTAATTATAGTTTTTCGAATTTGGATTTAGCACAAGACTAATACATGCCATCAGTAAACATAAACTATTTTAATAGACACACGAGACTCAGTAATAAACCCTCACCTTCCTCCCATAACATTTGCACTTCCGCTAAAAAGTTTACTCATGCTCGTTGCAGCAATGTCTGCGAATTGTAGAACATCCACATTGACAAAGTTCCCTACCGTTTCGTCAACAACTATGAGAAAGTTGTACTTATCTGCCAAGGCTCGTAATCGAGGTAGATTTGGGGTCTGAAGCAGGGGGTTAGAAGGGACTTCGCAGAATAACGCCGCCACGGATTCTGTTGACAAAAAGGAATCTAATGCCTCAAGATTCGAGTCCGGGTCATTGAAAAAGGTCACCGATCCTGGCCCCCATCTCTCGAGAACTTTAATAGTATCCGTATACGAAAACCTGGTTGATTTTTTAAGTTAAAGGTGCTTAGAGCTCAATAGATATTAGTTACCCGAAACAGATGCACTTTTGATCAGGTTTAAACTCCAGACTTAGTTGATGGGCATGCCAGATCCCTGACATTCCAGTAGGATATAAATATATATCTTTTTCGGTGACTAAAGATGTTCCGCCTGTGGGTTCTTGAATAGTAGGCTCAGATCCATTACCGCCGTTGATAAGATTCGCTATCCTTCGTTTGATATTTCTCTTTTGTTCTAATGCTTTCGGGTACTCGTTCTTGCCGGAGATATAAGCAGCCAATGGCTAAATTAGAAATAAAGGACTCACTAAAAAACTTGTTTGGGGTTCCTCGATTACTCTAAGAGGATCTCCTTTTTGTATCTCTTCTAGGATTGACTCCGCATAACGACTAGAGATTCCCATGCCTGCATTCTGCCAGAATGATTTCGCGATTTTCCAGAGCTCTGGGGGAAATAAGACTGCATGTAGTCCATATATGTCTTCATGAACATCCTCCGATGGCTTAAGTTCAAAATGGACAACTGCGATCCCTGAAGTGTCCTGATCCTCCGGGGCATGTTTTTTGATATGTCTCAAACATTCATTTGAGGTACGAACAGTCGGGAACAACATGGCCATGTCCCATCGGTTGTCTAGAAGTTCAAGAACTAGCCTCGCAAGCTAACCCGAGAATAGAATCCATCAGTTCTAAGAAAAGGAGGTTCCTTGGTAATAACGTCATGTGTACCTTTTGTATGCTCCTATGTACAAAGAACCTGGGATATCCAGTAGCCATCTTGTCCACAACTCTCGCATCTCCTTCGGCCCAGTAGACGTTATCCTGCCACGTTGGTAAAGATACAGAGAGTGCATGTGGAGTGGCAGGTATAGATTCTCCTAGAATTGCGCTCCCTGGTGGGGTTGCCAGATTTTCTTTCACCATCATGGTAGAATGAAGAAAAGTGGTGCTTGTCAGACATAGTTTAATTTTACTCTATTTTAACTCTAGATCCCTCCTCCCCCCGTCCTTGGTCTCTCCTTTCCAATAGTAATAGAAAAGCATGTCCGAAGCACAGCAAGCCTCTATTTCGGTTCGACTAATTTTTTGGAAGGGAAGTTAGTCAATATCAAAACGATTGACAGTTTTTTTCTAAATGCGGATTCACAGGCCTGAAATTTGTGAGGTTTTATTTTCCTATTCAAGTTTTCATTGTATTCACGGCTTTGTGTATTACTTACATATAGTTCATAAGGCAATAAAGATACTTTGTCTGTTATTTTTCCCATAAAGTTCACACTAAAGCTTAGTTTAAAAAGGAAACTTACGTTCCGGTCTACTGACTCGCGTTTCAGGGTCGGCTCTCAAAGCATCCTAAATGAGAGAGACAGCGGATACTTGACAAATCTGTTATGTAAGTCGACCGTTTTAAAAAAGTATCGTATCGCTTTATGTACATTCATTCGAAACACTACAAATCTCAGTATAAAACAAGAAAACGACCATTGTGTCTTTTGATAAGCTACAAATGTAAGAAGTTATTAAACATTGGGCTGGATAATTGTTTAGTTAATATCAGTGTGTACCTAGTGAATTGATGTGCTCACCTAGTATATAAGGGTATACTAAAAGGTGTTTGGAAAATTTTGTCTGCAGGACCCCTTTGTGAACTAGGAGACTACCAGCTAGGTTAGTTTATGTACTACGTATACGTTAATCTGATACTTCAGGGGCTGAGGGATTAGATATTTGCGATACGGCTGCATCAGTTGGGTTAAAACGAGAGATCCGATAATTGTTTATCACTGCTATATAATCCTAGTCCTGTTTATTAGCATCCCGATCCATCTTAGCTTCCAGAGGAGATTTATAAGAAGTGTTGATACGTACTGTTTCGGTCGGGATGTCAGCAACATTTGTCACTGTCATAACTTCGTTCAATTCTGGGCAGGTAGCATTCACTCCGCATTGATACGTTGTTGGTGTCTATGGGGGGAAATCGCATAAGAAAATTAGAATTTGAGAGTGGATTAATTTTGAACAAACCCCAGGAGTGACTTTGGGTGATGGTTCAGAAAAGCTTGTCACAGTGACTGTGTCTTTGTCTGCCTGGGAGAATGTTATACTCGTTGGTAAATCATTTTGATTAAGCTTTATGATATCCTGCAACACATTCCCTTTAGTTGTAATAACACAAATGATAGCTGGTGCACCGACCAAGACACCAATATTCCCTATCTCAATATGGAGATTATCGATATAAACGAACTTTGACCGCTGATCATCCAAATATTTAGTTTCGTAAACTCTCGCAATAGCATATAAAAAAAATTCTTACAAACAAGTTTTCATCATAGGTCTTAGTGACTCCCTGGTTAACCCATAAAAGATCAGATGTCAGAATCTAGTATTCGGAGATTAATGATGAACGAACATTCTCATTTCTGCGTATCGGCAGAGCATATACAGACATACAAACCAGTTGTGAAGCTGTAAGGAAAAGATGAACGTATATAAGTTGCATTGTTTGAGAGAGCTGAGAGAGATTGAGTTTGGGGAGGTAGTACAATCAATTTATATATGCAGTAGTTGTATTTTATAAATTATACCGTGAGATTTTAGGATTACTGCTTTTCTCAGAAACGGTGAGCATTCAGTTACAGGACTTTTACTTTCGGGTCGTTCTCGACCATTGGGCATTATGTCAAATAGAATCGCGATTAAAAATTAATTGTATTCGCACATCGGAGATGAGCTACCTTTTTTGTGCCATGGCCGCAAAGAATGTTCTCCCTCTATTTGGTAATTGTCTAATTTAGGTTAGGTCTCTAAACTGGTCGAACTCTTCGTAATTCCGATAACCAATGTCAGTTTTACTACCCGCGTCAAAATATCGAGATACGAAAAGCTACTGAATCGGAACACTCAAAAAATAGATGTAAACGTAAGTACTTTGATCCTCTGATTTTTTAAAGAAGGGGAACTATCTGTTCAAAGTTAGGCAGACTACAAAGCAAAGTTACCCAGGTCAAGAACAAATTAGTAACGACATCGTGGTGTGTCCCTTTTAGATACAGACAATTACATGCAATGCAGGTACAAAAGTGTTAAGGAGCTACAGCAAGATGGGGTACGCAATAGTGACAAAAAGTGATAAAACAGTTGGCGGAGTTTTTCATATCAAAAGGTACAGTCAGGAAGTGACAGTAGGTGGCTCTATGAAGATGTGACGAGCTGCAGACGGGCCGCAACTTCGGCCTGGGCTCTGACGAGATTGGCAAGATAAGAGACCATTAAGGTATCCTGTAAGAGCAAAAGTGAATGATTTTTATTTATAGATAGTACACAAAACAAGTCAACAAAAGACTTACCTGCAAGCTAGAGGCGAAACTGCCTTTATCGAGGCCTTCTGTACTTGTTGCGAAGGTTTCTAAGAGATATCTCCCAATAGCGGGGTCTCCTTCCGCTTCCCCAGCAATCACTGCACGTACATATGTTAATACACGGTCCAGCATCTCTAAAACGGTATCCACTGATTTCTCTAGAACGTCAAGTTCACTAGAGGTATTGGTAATAGACGGAGAGGTTGAAGAAAGTGACTTGGTAAGGAGGTCAACTAAATGATTTGAACAAGGTCATTTCGAGTCAGAAAGAGGGGATAATTAGAAACACATACGTCCACTGCGTTCAGCGGTGCTGTAACGAAGTTCACAGGGAACAGGGACAAAAACACAGTTCTCTGGTTTAGGGAAGACACCAACGGGGGAGCTGAAGACGAACAAACAAAGGAGGCGTTAATCAGTCTCCGTATATTCGGTGAAACAACGATGTGTGGGGCACCTGATGAAAGCCTTGACACCGGGTTCACTATCGTCAGTTCCGGTGTTCAATGCGATGTGGACAGCGGGGTGAGGAGCTGTCTCTTGTGAGTAGAAGTTCTGGATGAGAGCGGAGTATGTATTAAGATTTGAGCCGGTTGAGTACCTGCATATATGGAGCATAAATACGAATTGTACGGTCGCCACAGTAATTCTAGTCAGTAATAAATCCTCTAATTATGAAGTTAGATATACACACCAGCCGACGATGACTTCTTTGGGGCGAACTTTGTGGTGAAGTTCATACATGGTACGATGATATTCCATATCGACAGCAACCTGTTCGCTCGTCTCTGAATGCAATACAGCGAAAGCATTGTGTATCTCGACTTCATTTTCAGTACGTATTCCCAGAAGAGTTCCAATTACACGATCTTGGGAATCAGTTCGCCTTAAATAATGGTCAAGAATCGAAAAGAGGGCTACTGGGTGAATAGTAACATTTTGTACTGGGCGTCTGGAAATGCATGTGATGTATTAGATTGTAGTTCACTGTTCACGTCAGAATAAAATAAAGATGTACATTGGTCCTGAGATACTTCCAGCATTGACGTTCTGGAGATTGAACGCCGAAGAGGAGGGACCAAGCGGCATTTTAGGATGCGTCTATACGGTTTGTAGTCAATTACTGTTTCCTGACTTTCCTTGGTCCTCTGCCATTCACATGTCGATCATCGACAAAACTTTTGATTGCCTCTTATGGAATCTAGTTTCTTCGCAAATAACTTTGCCTTGCAACCTTTTGCGTCACGAAAAGTACAACCTTCATCATCATGCCTTCACTTTCGCACTACCTAACTCCATCAGAAGAGACAAAGGTACTTGATATTTGTCATTGGGTCGGAGTCAAACACTGATAGTAGCTATTATATAATAAAGGAGCGTCTGGCAAAGACCATTGACGTCGGTCACGTATGTTTTCTCCACTTCTAAAACTATACATAAAGTTCACTCGAAGGGACATAGACTGTACTTCAGTACGGCTGGATCCCATTCATCATCTACCTCGGCTACACCCAGAGTACACCCCAGCCCTCCCTTATCAAGTTCGTTGTTTGTTCTCTTACATTGCCTTGTAACATAGCCAACGTTTTGACCTTTATCCAGGCTTCTTAGTCCTTTGGCTTAAACGACAAGCTGGTATCATTCTTTATGTCATCTATTACTACGGCACATTTGTATATGTATCATCAACAGCTTTCAGAGTTGAATAATTGAACACTGCTAATCATACTCATGTCCGATCTTACTGAGCTATATTTGAATGTCACCTTATTGGAGTTTCAGTGAGTGCTTTTCACTTTTAGCCCTTCCTTGTCCTTTTCCCGCCCTTTTGTACTATGATTCAAACTCGTGGATGTACCATTTGGTACCCGATTGACTCGTCTCCCCAGGGGAGACGGGTCGCAACAACATAACCGTTCAGCTTGGCTCGGTTCTGGTTTGCTTGTTTGCTTCTTATGTGACGAATAATAAGGCCAGATATGAGTACAACTCTTCTATATTATATTTACTACAAGTTACATATCATAAGGATGAGTACACTGATATAATCCTACTTTCACTACAATCAATGATAAACATGATTATCGTGGAATTCATAAGGTGGCAAAGGATGGGAAACTTGTGAGAATTCGTAAAAGTACAATGCGTATCCGGTATTGTTGAAAGAGATTAAGAGAATTGTGTTGCCGACGATTGACAAGAATGTGGGAAAGGAACAAAGAGAAATCTAATTTACATAAAGATTCGGCGAAGTTCTTGAGCGGATGTTATACGTTTGCAGATTGGACAGAGCTTTGTGGATCCCAGACAGCGTAGCCAACATTCACGACAGCAGGTGTGCCAACAACCTGTTGATACAGTTGGTTCATTATAAGGGTCAAGACAAATTCGACAGATGGAGGATGTTGATGAAGAGATACGCATTGATTCCTAAGTAAACATTTCAGTATATCATGGGGTTGAAGATCATATGGAGCAACGTACGAGCTGTTTAACTTTATTCTCAAGAGCAGAAACAAGTTTGTTTGTATCACAACTGATACGTGCATCGGAAATAGCTTGATCCAACCTGTCAGATTCACCAACTCCCATGACTTGTTCGACCTCTGTCCGAATATCTTCAATATCGGATGGGCATAATGTCTTGCGAGTAACAACTTTACCCTCTGCTACCAAGTCTCGCAATGTCTTGCTATCGTCATCGCCGTCGTCGTCACCAAGAGCATCAATATCTATACTCGTATTGTCATCTCCCTCATCGGGGGTTTGAACAGGGATGGTAGGGAGCAAGGGATTAATGACATCTTTCTCAGTAAACTGAGCAATGCCATATTCATCTTCACTATTCCCATCCACATCCACATCTTCTTCAATATCTGGTTGAGTGTCGTCCCGCACGTATACTCCTAATCGACGCAAACCATCGACATTGTTTAAACGAAGGTGGATTTCCCCTCCAACATTTATGTCCGTCCATGGATCGGCATTTTCAGCCGCCAGCTCCCGTCTTCTCCTTTCCTCTTTTTCTGCCTGTATCCGGCTCTCGTGTTCAATGCAAGAATCGATATGGGCGTTAAAGACTTCCGAGTCGCCACCAACAACCACAAAACACACGGGGCAAGTATCACCAGAATAACCCCCATTAGACACGGGCTCAGCAAGCTCGTCTTGCGCTATTATTGCTTTATACCGTGCAAAGCGAATCTTCCTGCTACGATTAAGTTGTTGAATAAACTTCTTGGCTTCTTCTATAGTAGGATCGCTCCTTGAGTTGAGTACTTGGTTAGCCTTGAGAGCCGCACCTCTCTTAGGATTACTCGGCCTAAGGATATCGGTGACACAGTATAAGTGTTGAGTTTTTTTAAACAAAAAGTGGTTGAGACATTACCCTGGTTCAGAGTAGATTGATGGAGAGCCATCGAATTTAAGCATATCGTTTACGCGCTTCAATTCAAGTTCTACGTGTTCACTGAGAAGGCGGACTGGTATGTTTTCCTTACACACAAGACAAAAAACACATTTAGCCTTCTTAGCTATTTAAAGAGGTATCAGACAAGATGTCGCCTTTTTTTGAGAGTTAAATAAACTCACATTTCTTCTGAATCGGTTCTTCAGGAGGTGGTGAGAGGCTTGAAGAGGACTCGTCGCCTTCTACTTCGTATATGTTGCGTTTAGTAGTTGACGAACTTTGATATTTGCGTCTAGAAAGTGCCATCTGAGTTGGTACGCGGAAATGAAGATATAAGAAGTGGCCATACCTTGTTGAGCGACTCATTGGTCAAAATTCCTCAGAAAAAATGGAAAATAAAATGTGTGAGGTTGCGGGAATTATTCAATAACGTTTTTGAAACTGTAGGATCAGGGTGGAGGATGGATGGCTTCAGCTAGAAGTGGATGTCATGTTATTTACTCTTCACCAAGCGGTGGTTTTGCTCCCCCTAAAAGGAGTTTTTTCGGAATTTAAATTTACCTTTTAGGGGGATCCCCGCGCGCAAAACACGGCAAAACATTGTTAATCTACATACATACTAAAAACCTTTCTCCTCTCTATCGTGAATTCCGTAACGTTTATACCCCTGAATTCCTATTGAGGCCCATATATGTATCACGTAGCTGCCATTTTAATCTAATAAAGGAAGGAATACGTTGACAAAACGCTCTTTTACAAAGTTGACCCATAAGAGGCAATTTTTGAAATCTCGAAAAGACGCAGCCCTTTTAATCCCATTCAGGGAATCGTGGAACACAACTCCATGGCAATTTTTTTTTCACATATGTAGCTAAAATTGGTTCATGTAGGAACATGCAAACAATAACATATTTGAAGGAAGTTTGTTTGAGGATAGTGAAAAGTATATATGAGTAATGAGTTCCGTAACATGGGTATTAGTTACAAACTCTAATCTGATAATGATATCTAACCCACGCCCAACTGACCAATAACATACGTTTCAGATCACTTGGATTCGTTCGGAGCAACTGATTACCCGGTGATTCAGGTGCATACCCACTCGGAATTTACACATGCATCACTTTCTGAGTCCGGCCGTGGACAATTCAAAAACTCACACTCTGGCGTAGGTTATTTGTGCCCAACTAGTATGGCCTCACGCACATCTTCGCGCCTATTAAAGGTGCAGCAGCAAGCAACTAGATTACAAGCTTCGAGCTCGAGACCTCGATCTCATTACATCCGCTCTTGTCCCGAGTCTCAGGCTGGTGCAGCTCGCCAGTATAATTCTCGGTATGGTCTACGTCGGAAGTACTCTACTGAACCGTCGTCACAATCAAACTCAGGGGCCTCCTTTAATGAAGCAGCTAATGCGGTGGTACACGGTTCCAGGCCGTTGGGTCCCGGGACGAGCACTATACAGCGCCAAGGTACGTTCATTATATATACCGGGCCAACTGGATCTTTACAACGTCTTAAATCCCTCTTTTTAGCTCACCCAACACCTCGATCCCGGTACAAGGAACTAGTTGCAAGTGGTGCACTCAGACCGGACGAATATCAAGAACAAATTATTGACATATTACAGAGTCTGCATGACAAATTGATCAACTACGAACAGATATCTATTGCTGAACCAAAGCAGACTTCTTCCTCGTCTCTGGTGAGTTAACGGTTCATATGGTATGGCTATCTTAAGCAGAACTTAAAGCATCTATGTCCTTATAGCTTTCTCGTCTGTTCTCGAGGTCCCCTGTTTCTACCGTTTCCGAGGATATAAACTTAAATGATGGACCAAACGTTCCTCACGGACTATACCTATATGGCGACGTTGGTACCGGTAAATCAATGTTGATGGACCTATTTTATGATACCCTCCCGCCAAATCAGGTACGACGTCGACGAGTCCACTTCCATGCTTTTATGGTTGATGTACACAAACGTGTGCATCAAGCGAAATTGGCGCTTGGCTTGGAAGGAGGAGATCCAATAGAACCTGTTGCAAGAGAGCTTGCAAAAGAGGCCTCAGTTGTTTGTTTTGACGAGTTTCAGGTGAGACAAGATTGGGAGTGGTCTCGATAACTCAGGAGATAACTGTTATGATTATTTATAGGTAACTGACATTGTCGATGCAATGATTCTTCGAAGGTTGTTGGAGACTATGCGCAATTATGGTGTCGTTTTCGTCATGACTTCTAAGTGAGCGAAAAGTCTTATATAGGTACGACGTCGGATCTTAATGTGTAACGCAGCCGACATCCAGATGAACTCTATAAGAATGGAATTCAACGTTCTAGTTTCATTCCTTGTATAGAATTACTCAAGTCTAAATTTGAAGTCATCAACCTCGATTCGGGTACAGGTATGACACTTTCTCCTACTTGACCCTTTACCCTTCTAATTTTAATTTTCAAACTTAGATTACCGAAGAATACCTCGTGCGCTATCTCATGTCTACTATGACCCCCTTACAGATGAGAATCGTGAAGAGGTCAACAAGCTTTTCGTAGCATTGGCAGGGGGAAGGTCCAATATTTCTCATGATAGGCATCTTAAAATCTGGGGCCGAACTTTACACATACCGGAGAGTGGTCCGGGAGAAGAAGGTCAGGGCGCAGTTGCGAAGTTTACATTTGATGAACTTTGTGGACATCCGCTTAGTGCGGCGGATTATATTGAAGTAACGCGTACGTTCAGGACTGTTTTTGTGACGGACGTGCCGAAGATGGACTTAGGTCAGAAGGACAAGGCGCGGAGATTTATCACATTTATTGATGGTAAGTGGTAATTATTTTCTATTTTAATTTGCTGTAGGACTTGAATATAATTTTTACTGACACCTTGACTCATTAAGCTTGTTATGAAAGCAAGGTTAGCCCCAATATGTCTGTCTGTTCTTTTGATTGAAGGTCTGAGAGAAAGCAATATTCTAGACAAAGCTATTTGTTTCTTCAGAAGTTCCAATATTCCAAGTTTTCTCTGATGAGAATGTCGGAAACGGGTCTATATCAGACCACCAGCGGAGTGTTATGGACGACCTTGTATGTTCTTCTTATTCCTCTCACTCTAAGAAAATGTCAACTCATGATATAATTTTTAATCCAGGGACTTTCGGATTCCTCTGTGGGAACTAGCTCCATGTTTACGGGTGAGGAAGAGATTTTTGCCTTTGCACGGTGTTGTTCTCGTCTTGTCCAAATGGGGAGCAAGGAATGGGCTGAGACCTCAGGAAGGTGAGACAAGTATAGCTTAGATGCTAGGTTTAGACTAGACGAACATAGAGAGCTATATGTATTTTTTACGTGAATTTAATAACATTTCAGTGTATACTTCTATTTTACCCAGACTATAAAACTCGGAGTGGAGAAAAGTGCCTAAATGCCTTATGCGGAAATAATTGCAGATCTGCAAAAGTCTTGAGCAGACCTCCTACTCTCCAATTCACCACCGCTACACGTTCTGCTTCACCATGCTTAACTCGAGAGTACTCGCATCTCGGTGGTCGAAAAATGTACCTTTTCTCCGCGAAGCCGTGCGATTTGCTCATAATACGGTCGATGTCGCTTCTGGAAGTGATTTACCACAACTTCCACGACTGAACAACAAAAAGCTCTTCTCTGATAATACCAAGAGAGCACAGTTTACAAGGAGACCCAGGGAAAAAAATGAAAATGACTACTCAGAAATGGCATCATCTACGTTTACCCCTCGTCGCGAACGAATCAGATATAAGGAAAAACTAAGTAACGAAAGGGTCATTCGTCCTGCCGTGCAATCCTCTCGTGTGAGGGAATTGATGGACAGTGGTGACTTTGATACTGCAGTTAAGCTGCTCACCGAGTCGAAGCCGGATACTTTGAATGTCCCCGTATATAATACCGTGATTCATGGGTTTATGAAAGCGGGAAAGCGAAAAGAGGCATACCGGATTTTCATCGACGTGCGTAGCATACTTAATGCTAGATATTGAGAATTCGGACTTATACATGTTCTTATTTTACAGATGAAAAGACGGGGAATCGAGCCAACAATAAACACATATCTTGCACTTCTGTTAGGTATGAGTAAAATTGAGGACTGGAAAAAGAATCCAGCGCACTTGGAGAAATGTCACACTATATACGCCGAATACCTTGAACGCAGACAGAAATTTATTGGGTATGATAAATCGGAAGACGGAAGAACGGGTATCAACGATCCGCTTGTCTTCTATGTCAAGATCTTAGGGGACGCTGGGCTGTTCCAAAAAGTTTTCGACGTTTTTTATGGGTTGGAAGAATCTGGAGCTGCTGCACCAGACAGCAAGGTGTATTCTGCCTTTTTTAAGGCCCTCGCTGCCCGAAAAAGTATTGACGAATCCAATGGGCTGACTTTGAGTGAGCAGAATGCTGCCGATGCAAGATTAATCTGGAGACGGTTGGAGAAGGATGCGGAGGACAATGGGGTGCATGTGGATGCCATTGTACTCAGTCAAGTGATTAGTCTTTTGACTCGTGGCCGACAGTCCGACCATCAATTGGCTCTTGAGATTATTCGCAAATATTGTGGGCTGGCTGAACCTGGAGAAGTCGCTGAAGAGCCGAGGATCAAGCTGAGCGGAATACTTTGCACTAACATCCTAGCGTTTTGCAACAAAACTGGTAGACACCGCCTCTGCTTAAATTTCAACCAGCAAATGGATGGACTACTCAAAGAAGACGACCCGGATATGATTAATTATCGGACGAACGAAAAACTCGCTGCACTTGGGGGACTTGCTGCGCTCAGTGCTCTGGACGAATCGAAGCAGGCTGTGGATGCTATCAAGGATCTCATCAACGAGAGCGTGATTCGATACCAAAAGGTTCAAATAGCCCCAAAGACGTATGCTCTTGCCCTGGCCGTATGTTGGAAATGCAATGATTGGGAAAGTGCTTGTGAAATCTTTGATCTTGCTACTGGTCTCCAAATTGAGAAGTTCTCGGATGATGGTGTCATAACTACTGGAGTGGAGCAATGCGAAAAGACTCCCGAGGAGATACCTCGCAATCTCTACTTAATTGCTTGGACCCATTTGGCTCGTACGGCTCTAGCAACGGGACAGAATAAACATATGCAACAGTTCCTCCGCGCTGCGTCGTATGTCGGTGTCAGATTGGAGATGAACAGCACGCTGGCGAGGGGCATCCATACTGATTATTACAAGTATCAATTTTCTCATGCTATTGTGGGGATGTGGAAATCATTGAAGCATGGGAGCAAGGAAAGTCGAGAATGGAATGATAATTTCGTTAATAAAGCTCGAAAGATACTTACAGACAATCGAGGTCATAATAAATCTTGGAGGATACCTGAAGGAGAACACAAAATCTTGGGTAGTGAGAAGTATTTGTCTAAAGTCTCACAATCCATCGAGGACGAGATGTATTCCCGAAGAAATGTATAAGTTATTCATAGAATCTTCTTCTCTTTCACGTAGTTTATGAGTATGAATAATTCACTAATATTGCATATATATGTGTTTAAAGGAATGACAGTCCGTGTAGGAGACAAACTACCCCGATCCCAAAAATATAAATTGTCCAAAGGACGTATTTGAACGTCATATACAAACAACGAAAGAAAGGAAAAGAAGGTAAATTAATAAAGAAAGTATATACGTAACGAAGGCAAAGTGAAATATGCACAGCAACAAACACATTTTTTTCTCGACTTGGGAAAGACACATTCGAAATGATGGGGGCAGGGCAAACAGAAGTTTTGGGATGGGGGCGAGGGAAAGAGGAGAAGAACATGCGGATATAAAAAGATTATAAAGAAAGCAGGAGTGCACGAGACAATATAGGTTCCATAACAATAGTCCATCGACAGAGACAAGCGAACAAATAGAGACAGTAAGTAACAAAGCTTGGGGAGAGGGTAACGCCAGAAGAAAGACTTGTAGAAACCGAAATCCACAATCTAACTACAATTAACAAAGCTTGAGACTAAGCAATAGACTTGGGTCTTTCAAAATCGTTTTTGAACCCAGGTGAGGGAGGTACGAATGCGGTGACATCCGAGCCAGCAGCGCTGACACGATAGTCTCGTGGGATACCAATGCCTCCAAAGTTGGAGCGTGGTCGAGCACCAGAGCCAAGAGGTGCAAGACCATCATTCTCGTAACCGTGGAATGCTGGTTCGGGAGGATTGAATGGTGTATCTTCTGGCTCATTTTCGCCAGCAGGGGCATTAACAGCAACACGTTCATACTGGTGTCCACTTTGTGATCCACTAGCACCTGCAACTCCACCTGGGTAGGGCGTCGGAGCACGGTTGTTTAGTGCCAATGCGGCAGCACGTTCCTTCTTGCTATTCTTACGTCTGCTACGTCTGCACATATACAAAACACCGACAACCGAGATAACCAAGAGAGCAACTGCGTTAAGTCCAAGAATAGCGAGTACGGCAGGGATGTAATCAACCAGTTTACTTAGTTTTTCAGCTGTAGAACTAGAAACCGAGACGTTGTTAGTTCCCGCTGAAGAGACATTAACTGGAGAGTATGTGATATTTGTTCGGGCTGTGCCACCACGTTCAGCAACAAACTCAGCTGATGCGTCGTTAGGGTCGGTGAGGGATAGTAGTTTGACATAAGGGTTCCCCATATTCCCATTAGAATCGAAATCTCCAAAGTCATACAAGGTATACATCGAACGTAAGACATTATCGCCGAAAATCCAATCACTGAAAAGACCTAAGCTTCAGTGCGACATATTTGAAATAAATACTTACAATTGATTTCCACCAATAGAAACACTAGAAGGAATGAATGTACCAATACAATCGGTCAGACTACTAGAAACTGCTGTAGCCGAAACAACAACGTCAAGAGGGTGTAAAGGGAAAACGTCGCTCCTGTATAAACGTGAGCTTCAAGTTGTCTATCAAAATCGGGTGGCTTACCCGAACTGCAAAGCCATGTCTACTTCAGAGTCGCAAGGCATTGTCCAGAGTCCTAAAGATGAATCAAATGAAGCGCCCTCTATACTGCCATAAATAGACTCGGCAGCCTCCTCCGTACAATATCTAGTGGCATGTAAATGGATATTTGAAGATGTTATAATAATAAGGATACGAACGAATAAGAAGTTCCACTGTCCAACAAAACCACCGCATTATTTGAAGGAGCATCGGGTACATCAGTCGTTACATTATATGCATTAGATCCTACTAATAATGCTTGGAGAAGAACGTTCCATCTACTTGGTGAGCTAACCGGCCACGTCGGAATTTCGTTTGCATCCTCGATATCAGAATAATTTGTATCAATTTCACCTATATGCCAATACATATAAATAGCATTCAACAACCATTACAAAGCAACTTACCAACAGTGAAAACACCTTCGACGTCACCATCTACTTGTAAGCTTCGTTGTAGAGCGAAGGTGATATAATTTTTTTCATCCGGATTATCAAGGAAGGCATTATATAGAAGACTTCGACCCCAGTCACCACCTGAGGAATTGACTGCGCTGTCAATATTTGAAAGCGAAGTAAAGCCAAGACCGAGAACACCCTGGGCACCATATGACAGAGCGGGGTTCGTGGACGAAGATGTATCAAGGAAAGCTTGTTTTGGAATGGTGATCCTAAAGAAAACAACGTTATACTTTGGTGGTTAAAGAGGCATAGTCATTCTTACCCCGAAAATACGGCTTCGGCAGTGCTGATGTTACCGAAGGCCCACCCAATCCCATACTGTACAAATTAAAAGGGATTGATTAGTATCTAGTCCACGTAGGAGACGTCTAGACTCTTACTGTGAGGTTGTATTGTTTTGACTATGGGAGTTCCTTTAATATTATATAACTAATGTATTAAATAAATGACTTACAGTAGATGACACATTATTCAGAGGAAACGAATCCCCTTTTACCCAGACGTCTGATGAGCCTGTATCAAGTTGTACAACATATTCTGATGGATGAAATTTCGGGTAAGTAGAGACACCAAATTATTGTTCAGAGTAAAACGAACCGTTTCCCCCCAGTGTGAGCTTTATTAGATGTTGGTAAGTATATTAGAATAAGAGGAAAATGATAAGAAAATAGGACTAACGTTGGCCATGTAAAGAAGGTCGTTAACGGTACTACCGAGAGAAATTAATATAAAATAGCAGATTGACAAGCGCAGATGTGAAAAACATACCTGAGGTCTGTATCGTCATCGTCGTTTCCACTACTCGCAGCGAGTACGGATTTGCTAAACTGCTTTCCAAAGGTCCTACGTCCGAGCTTCCTATTTGTTTCCTTCTTTTGCTGGATCGGGATACGCAGCGCAGCTGAGCACAGCGTACATGCTAGGACAATTGACAGAGCCGAGGACCTCATAGGAATACACGCGATAGAACGCGTCGGTATAAAAGGGGGGAGAGTATGGTGGAGAATAAAGTAGAAAAGAGTGTAAGGGGACGACGACCGCTCGTTGGAAGAGAATCAAAGTCGAAGGCCGCCGACTTGGCCAGGTCGCGCAGCTTGTTCTCATATCTCACGATACCTCCTTCGAGTGATTTGCAATACTCTCATTAGGAAACGTCGATCCCCCTCGGCCCTTAACGGGGGGTGATCCGGGGCATGCAACTCACATGACTTTGAGACGGAACTACTGCGTTCCATAAAACGTAACTTCCCCAGGTTTTCATTATAATAGAACTATAAATACTTAACAATGCCATCCTTACTCTCACATTTCACCTGTCATCATGTCCATGGCCTCCAAGCGTAACCTCATCCATCGGCTTATGAATGCTGCCCAACACACAGCTTGCCCTTGTCATGGATGTCGAGCTGCAGCGAGCCATGGCGGTGTTGTCAATCAGCTCCGAAAGCTGGCTACCCCAGTGGATCTAGTCCAGAAGGAATACGCTTTTGAGGTCTGCTTACCCTATCCTTCACATGAAGATGAGTCAGAAATATTAATAAATGTGCTATAATCGTATAGGTAGCGGCATCAAACCTGAGGTTTGGTGATGGGGTTACAAGGGAAGTTGGTATGGATCTCATGAACATGAAACCTCGGAAGGTTCGTAATGTGATGTATCTCTGGTGTGCCCATATTAATTATAACGCTTCAAGGTTGGAGTCTTTACGGACCCCAATGTTGCTAAACTAGCCCCAATGCAAATGGTAAACTTAGTTTGAATGTCAATTTAAGTCATGCTTTATAATACTTTTTCTGTTCTTATCCAGGCTATTGATTCACTTGACTCACAACCTGGACTAAATTATGAGATTTATGACAAAGTTGTAGCAGAACCCACAGAAGAGAGCTGGAGAGATGCTATTGCTTGGGCGAGGTCTCATGACATAAGTCATTTCCTTGCGTTAGTGATTCTGGAATTTGATTTTGAGTTGCAATTAATTAACTTAAATTTCTTAGTGTGGGAGGGGGTAGTGTGATGGATACGGCTAAAGCAGCAAATCTGTGAGTGCTACTTGTTTCATCTACCAAACTGCGAACTTGCAGAATTTACTTACTGAATTTATTTAGTTTTACCGTATACAAGGATGCTGACCTCATGGATTTTATTAATGCTCCAATCGGAAAGGGACTCCCTATAACAGAGAAGCTAAGACCATTGATAGCAGGTTTGTTTATAGGCCGTCTATGCTATAATTAAGTTATTAAAGCGTTATAATAGTTCCTACCACTGCCGGCACGGGTTCGGAAACAACAGGTACCGCGATTCTTGACATTACATCAAAGTCCTTTAAAACGGGAATTGCATCTCGTGCTTTGAAACCTACGCTCGGGATAGTGGACACTCGCAATACTGATTCTTGCCCAACTGCGGTGCATATCAGTGCTGGCCTTGATGTGCTTTTCCACAGTTTGGAGAGTTATACTGCAATTCCGTACGTGAACCAATCCCTTGCCTTAAGAAATTAACTGACAATCACCAGTTACTATGAGCGTATGCCACGCCCTTCAAATCCTATAAACCGACCAGCATATCAAGGCAGTAACCCTGTTGCGGATATCTTTTCACTCTGGGCCCTAAAGCAGACCGTCAAATACCTCCCCCGGGTTGCAAAGGACCGTGAAGACAAAGAAGCTAAGCAGCAAATGCTGTATGATTCTTTTTAATTATGATGCAAAGAAATTACTCATTTTGTCGAAACAGTCTGGCCGCTGCATTTGCTGGCATCGGATTCGGTAATGCAGGAGTTCATCTTTGTCATGGGATGAGTTATCCTGTGAGTTGATTTTTTTTAATTGCTGATTATCTCAGCTCACAATCCTACCTACCCTTCGAAGATCTCCGGCCTAAATAAGACAGGCCCTAAATATAAGCAACCTGGATATCTCGTTGATCACCCTATTATTCCTCATGGTATGAGTGTTGCCCTTACTGGGCCATCAGGTAATTATCTTCTAATGTTCATGAGCGCTTTCACTGACTTTAAAGCACACAAATAAAAATTAGTATTCCGGTTCACAGCGCCTTCATCACCCGATAGGCACCGAGAAGCCCTCGCTTCTTTCCTTCACACAACACCTTCTGATCCTGCCATAAGCCGGATCCCAGACGAAGATGTCGGTTCTCACTTGTATGATGCTATCGCCAAGTTTTTAGATGGACTTGGACTTCCAAGGGGGCTTAGGGCTGTTGGGTATAAGAAAGAGGACGTGCCGCGTTTGGTACAAGGAACTCTTCCTCAAAGGCGGGTGTTGGACCTGGCCCCTGGTATCGGTGACGTAGTAGGTGCAGATGGACAGGAGGCACTAACACATATCCTCGAAGGTGCTTTAGAATATTAACTACAAAGTTAATATACCTTGGAAACGATAGTTTGTATGAATAGCTTAACTTACTGAATACATTTCATCAGAAGTTCAACCACGATCGATTTTTAAAGTTTTTGTTCGACTCATGTCTGATCTTTATCATAGCGGGTGCTTTAGGAAAAACAATGACTTTTACTGGTGCTTGGTCGTCGAGTACAAATCATTAACTCACCCTGTTGTCCTTTTCATTAACTCAGGGAAAACAGCAAAATTTTCGTCACTGTTTTACTTTTTTTTTCGAGGTATCAAAGGTATTTTATCGGATCCTGCTTGTAGTGAAGCGAAACAAACGCACCTTCAGACAAGGTGCTAAGGTGATCGTACCTTAAACATAGCCACATCCACTAACCGAACCGTAGGTGGCTATACGCTTAAGCTCTATTGTTGTCTTTAAGCAGCCGTAGTTTACTATGGAAAAACTATAGTCAACACACCAGAGCCGAGAAGTACGGGTGGTATAGAAAATTAAATACAAATCGATGAAAGAAAGATAGCGACTCGGGGGGTGTACGGAGCATCTCGGTTTGTTGTATATGAGTAAATATGAGGCTTTATTTCAAATCTCTTTTATGGTACAAGCTGAAGCTGTCACTCATGAAAGCAGCAATGAATTTATCAGATTAATTATCATTCATTTTGTTTGTGTGAAGCGTGTACGTTGTGTACATCTCTACATATTGTACTAGTCCATCCTGTTACAATGTTTGCATTGTACACTTTGACATGTCGGTAACTAACGAAGATATCGGCTAATGCTGTGTAACCGATCATATCATCATCAAATACCAAAAACGGGGCGGTGTTTAGATTTTTAAATTTGATGGGATGGCTCGTTTGTGCGTTTTCGATCACAGGGCTGTGTCTCGTGTTATTTACGGGGCATAGACCACGAATGGTATATATACTCCTCCATTTCGTCCTCAAGTCCTTACATTCATCATCACATCTCATCTAGTCCCCAAAAAAGCCCCTGTGGAGGTTGATCCTTTCCATATCATTGTTCTTGTCTCTTATCTCCTCTCTTCATTTCACGACCTTATCTATACACATTAATCTTTCATCATCACAATGGCTGAACTCGCATTCGACATGTTAAGCATTGACTTGATGGGACAGCTCTTGTCACATATCAAGTCAAATCATGGTTTACTTGACAAGAACTCTATCTTCTCTCGGAATGGGTATGTATACAAAGTACACTATATGCAATTTTCACAGGCTGACAAGATCGCTTCTAGGCCTTTATTACCTAACCTACTCCTCAAGTCATTAGACACCGACTCTATCATCAGAACCTTGGGCCAACTGAAGCGTGCTGCTTTGGACCTGTCATTATTATCCAAAACTGTCGAAGACAGTGTTGCTGGACTTCAAAAGAGCCTCATGCCACACGTCTTAGAACAAGGAATGCAGCGCCTTCCAGACGAGTTGTTGGTTCGCATCTTTGAACTCTCTATGGACGACGACCAAGAAATCCAATTTGGTGTATTACCAAGACACATCCTTCACGTATGTCGTCGCTTCCGACAACTTGGATTCCGACTCCCCAATCTCTGGACAAACGTTCGCGCTGACGGAAACTGGATCAACAACCCTGTTCTCCCTCTTCAGCTCAAGTACAGCGGTTCTAGACCCCTTGATGTCCGACTTATCCTCACTGGAAATGTCTTGGACTGTGCCACTTCTCAGGATGCTAGTCCCGAGAAGGATATGCAGCTGATCAACACCATCATTCCTTCTCGCGGGCGCTGGGGATCACTCCAAATCCCTTATATCGAAAAACATCATCTTCAGGGACCTCTTCAGCACCTGTCATCCGCATGTTCAGGGTCCGCTTTAACTGCGCTCGAGACCCTCTACGTTGGCTACAACATCACCTCGTCTAGTGAATTCAGCCCTTCCGATGATATTGATATGAATTTCTTTTCCGAGTGGAACGCACCTGCTTTACGATCATTCGAGGCGGAGAACTTCATTCCCAAAGCAGATATTGCATGCCTTTCCAAGTTGGAACGATGCTCTTTATCTGTCTCCACGGAATTATTATACGATTCTGAGGACTACGTATTCGATACTCGTGCACTTGTCGATTTCTTGAGACCTATCCAGACCCTGGAAGAACTTGAGCTCAACCTTGAGGGTATCCACGCAGTGAAGAGCCTTTCGGCTCAAACTGGTGTCCCAGTCTCTCTTCTTCTTCCAAACATCAAGAAGTTGTCTTTAGATATCAACGATACTCCCCCAGAATCGTTCCGCGAGTTCTTCGGTGCTTTGCAGATTCCTAATGTCTCTGAGATGGCAATTAAGCTGCGCCTTAAGGGTGGTGTCCAAGAATGGCTTGACACCATCTTCCCCAAGGGCAGAGAATATCCAAACTTGACTTCCCTCACTCTTGATGTTGAGGACAAGCCACACTCTTCCTCCCAGTCACCTTTCAACTCTACCTTACGCAGATTTGCAAACAGCTTGCAAGAGCTCTCGATCAACGCTCACTCAAGCAATGTTGGCGGGCTTGCTCTGCACAAGACTGGCGCTCTCAAGCGGGTAGTATTGCGTGACATGACTGTCAACTTGGCTCCTTTACTCTTCCACTGGACCCCAGATCTCGAGTCATTCGAGGTTGTGGGCTGCAAAGGGACCAACTGGGAGGCACTCGCGAAAGCGTTACCTCAAGGCAAACAAATGATTTGCCGTGATTAAAAAATATGGGCCTCATTCTGGTTCCTTTTGACGAATTTAGTGTTAATGAAGTTCATGACTTTTTCTTCTTTTGTACACGTTGCATTTTATCTGCTGTTTTCTTTTTTAAACACATGGACTCTGCATTTTCGAGCGCATCATATCATATTTATCGCATCTCATCTTCCTCATTATATTGCATTTTTATTAGACACATCATTCGGCGTATCCATATTTATTATAATCCCCCCTAATAGTTAATATTGTAGTAGTAGCTCACTTTTTTGTGGATGGAAAAACAAAGTGTCAAATAAAAAAAAACATCAATATAAAAACAAAAAAACACATGAATGATCGAGGATGCGATCAGCACGCTATTAAGTTCCTTGAATAATTATTGATCTTGTTGCTTCTTCAAAATTACTGAATGAATACAAGAACTTCTTCGGATCTACACACCCTCTATATTTAGAAGTAGCTGACGAATCACCGAAATGGAACGTATACGTCACGTCACGTCACGGATTGTGCCCTAAGGTGGCGCGTTTGTTGTTAGTAACTTTATACTCACACAAAGGGGAGGCGCTATTGTTAGAGTTAATAACTCTAACAATCAACAACCCCCTTCCCTTTAATCTTTTATTTTTGACCACGATGACCCCTTCACCCACCCCCGCTACGTCGTCTGCTGTGTCGACGATGATAACACCAGCACACGGGGCACAGGAACGACCACCACAACAAGGCGGCCCACCATCTCCTACCAAGCCTCCGATGCCAAAAAGAAGGAAGAAGGAGATCACGCTCTTTCAGAAGAATCCCAGTAGACCATTCGCCCTTGCGCAGATGCAGGCCGCTAATGGTAAAGGCCCTGCGACTTCGAGTAGTGTACTTGGTACTGGACCAAGGTTCAGTCGACCACAACCGTCGTCAAATCCCACTCTAGGAGTACCCACCACAAAGCCTCAACAGAATCAATCTCAACAGCCGAACTCTAGATCGCCATCCGCTTCATCTACGCCTCCTCCGGCTTCATCTTCTCAAAACGATTTGAGTACTGCGACAACGACGACACCGGATCTTCCGTATCAGGAGTACCAACTCATGTCCTGTGACAGACATGGATGGCAATACGACGTTTTCAAGTTTGACTCGCGTAAATCTGTTGACATCCAGACATGGCCCCGACCTGTTAAATTGAACAGAAAGGAGATTAAACGTGCTGATACTAGTGCTAACGCTGGCGCTGAGGGTGATGTGGCTCCTGTGCCCGTGGGCCCCATGCTTGGGCCAGATGGAAAGCCTGTTATCGGCGCAGATGGACGTATCGTCATGGTTGATGCTGAAGGAAAGCCTATTCGCAGTGATGGGAAGTCGTCTGTCCCGAGTTCTATGAGGACGGTGACTCCTTCGGGTTCAAAGGACGAGAAGACGAATAACAACAAAAAGAAGAAATTTCAGAAAAAGACAAGGCAGGTGTTCCTTGTCCCTGACCATATTCGTCAACTACGCAAGGAGGAGAGGTATCCCTGGGTGATGGAGGATACTACGGGCAAGGAGGTGTGGGAAGGACGCATGGAGGAAGCCTCCAAGTCTGATTTACACGGGTTGTTTATGCCCGCTCCAGATCAGGTATTTAAGTTTGTGCCCGCCCATCGGTGGTACAAATTTCAGAAACGGAGGCCACAGCATTTGGTTTGGTCCCTTGAGGAAGCTGAGAAGATGATGGCCAAGATGCAAAAGAGTAAGGACCCTGAGAGGTGGCTGAGAAGGGCGGATGATGGCAAAAGGAGAACTGCGCCTATGGCAGGTGGTCTTGGTGGTGGATCTCTTGTTTATGACGAAGGAAGAGAATCAAGGGCTTTGGGTGGCAGGAGGTTACATACTGTCGATACCGGTTCGAGAGATTTGTTTGGTGACGATGATGACGAAGAGGGTGGTGGAGCAAGGAGGGCAAGGGAGAGAGCCAGAGGTGCCGAAGGCGATCTGGATGAAATGGAGTATGAAGAGGACTTTGCTGATGATGATGAACAAATAGAAGTTGATCCCAATGACGAAGAGGCTAAAGAATTAGAAGTGTGTATTTTTATTATTGCCTATCTACAAGGACCCTACCTAACATTATCTACCAACAGGAACGTCTGAAACGAGAATACAAAAATGCAAATAAAACTCGTGAAGGACATATTGATGAATCTGATGAGGAGGAGGATATGGACAACCTTACTGGGGCGGGTAAGGAAATGAAGAAGCTAGTCCGTAAAGTTGAGAAGAACGCTGCGTATGACAGTGAAGAGGATGAGAACCCATACGCAAGTTCTGTTAGTATCAAACAAATCAAATTGATTTATAGATGCTTAATCATAATTTACTTTTTAGCAAGAGGAAGAGGAGGAAGAGGAGCCTACACCTACTGCTACAGGTGTACAGGAGCAACCTCAGACTCGACCGGCTTCAAAGGCAAACAGTCGTCCGGGTACCCCGCGGGCGGGTTCCCGTTCTGGCTCCCCTGCGCCTCCTAGTGGAGGAAGCACGGCTGGTAATGTGGTAAAGATTAAGAGCGAAGGTGGAGGGACTACGAGTGTTGTCTCGTCTTCTTCATCTGCTCCAGGAGGACTTTTGGCGCCTCCTCAGTCACCAGTGTTGGGTATGGGTGGACATTCGATAGTAGCGAAGAGAGCTACATCGCCAAAGGCGCCTTCTATGCCTAAGATGAAAACTACGTCAACTTCTGGTGGAAATGGAAATGGAAACAATAGAGCGACGAGTCCACTTGCTGGGGGCGGGAGAAGTCGGGCAGGTAGTCCGAACCCGATCTCACCTGGAGGAGGAAGTAGGAGTGGAAGTCCTGGGGTTGGTAATTCACCACCAACGTCGGCATCAAAGAAACGGAAAGCAGAGGACGGAGCGGGTGGTAGTGGTAGTGGTGCCACTATCGGCGGTGCTTCTATTTCTGCACCAGTTGGTGGTGGTGGTGGTGGTGGTGGAAATACAGCTCCCAAGACGAAGAAGAGGAAACCTGGTGCTGGTGGTGCGAATGGAAGTGCTTCCGGACCTGGTACACCTATTTCTGCATCCACCACTTCGGGAAGTTTCAAAACTGCCAGATCATCCGCCTCGATACCTGCTTCGTCTTCTATCAATTCTACTGCTACGACCTCCTCGTCTGGTTCGTTGAGTGGGTTCCCGGTGATTGACGCGAGTACGTCTTTGAGTGCTGCGCTTTTGGTGCAGTGGTTGAAGGCGAGTCCGGGTGCGACTACTAGGGAGTGTATTCAGTATTTCCAGCCTTGTTTGACGGATGAGGGGAAGAAGAGTCGGTTTACGGGGCTTGTTAAGGAGGTTGCGGCGCTGAAGGGGGGTATTTGATACTTAAGGGACAGTATAGAGACGGGTATGTTGGGGAGAGTGTAGAAGCCTGAGAGAGGGGGGGATGTTAGATGGGGAAGTGGAAAATGGAAAATGAGAATGAGAATGAGAGGTTAGGGATTTTGAATCGAAGAAGGAGATTCACTTCACTTTTCTGGTTTTCTCTTACACCCTCTCTTGACTTGACGTTTGCGTTTTATACTATGCTTGACGCTTCACTTCACTTCTTTCTTTCTTTCTTTCTACTTTCTACTTTGTTGCACCCTCAAGAAATACATGGCTTTATAGCTTTACATACACACGTCGATGGTTTACATATTATAATCTTTTTTTCTCTCTGTTTCTCTGTCTATTTCTCCGTTTTCTTTCTTTCTTTTACTCCTTCTCTGTTTTCTTGACTGGTTTATATGAGTCTTTTTTGGTTTTGGTGCTGGTGTTGTCGCCGTCGTTGTTGATTCTATCCTAGTTATATATACGTTTGGGTTGTTTAAGAGGGGTGTCGTGGGTGTTAGGGTGTTAGGGTGTCAGGGGACGGTAGTTAGATAATTTAATAACGTATTAGAGGGGAGGGAGTGAGAAGGGGTGTGGAAAGAGAAGAAAAATGTAAAATAGTGGTTAATAAATAAGTATTCTTTAGATTAGGTGTGAAGGTTGTGATTACTTGAGGTAAAAGTGTGTGATGTATGTTGTTTGTTGTTCTATTTGGAACAAAGTGAGAAAGCGAGGAGGTGGATGAACGAACGAAGAAATGAAAGGATAAACGAAAAATTAGATTGAGGTTGGGTAACTGACTAGTCGGGGGTTTGGAGAATGGACCTAAGGAGAACGGAGATTGGACTTAGGATTTCGGAATATGGTATTTGGGATTTGGATGTAGAGAGGAGGGAATGAGAGAATGCGGATGGGAACGAAAATGAGGATGATATGAACTTAATATGAGTGTACTTGCTAGTACTAGTATTAGCGTGTTATTGTACATTCCCCCCCCCTCGATAACTATCTCGATCTCGATTCTTATAGCTATAACTATACCTATTACCGATTCTTCACTAGCGATAGCAATAAATACCAACTCGTGGAGTGCGGGCTATCGTAACACGTTCATTTTAGATTATGTTTTCGTTTTTCGTTCTTATACGTACAAATAAATCCGCCCGCCTGAGTAAATCGAACCGACGAACTAACGAACCAAACAAATAAGTAATCAAAAACCAAATAAGTGTATACAATGCACCACAACGTGTCACAGCATATCACATCACTCAACATATCTCTACATATCACATCACTCAACATATCTCAACATATCTTAATACACAAACAACACAACACACACAACGTAGTAGTAGCACCGTACGACGACGTGATATGATATGGTATAGAACGATATAAAATGATAGATACTACCCGTTATCACCGACGCCAACATCAACATAGAAATTACTAGTCGATATTGAGTACATGGTCACTTCCCGCTCCGATTCTGATTCCAGATCTGATCCTGTCACACAACACACAACACAAAACAATGAAACCAACATCGATTGATATCGATCGATATTGATCCATTGATATTTTTCACGTTATATTTGACATTACTCGTTATAATCACACTCGTCTCAGTTGTAGTTACCGTCCCTATTATCACACGCTCTTATCCCAGTTCTACTTCTCGCTCTCGTAAGTATGTATATTCGTATCCCATCATCGTCCTTATAACCCAAATCAAATCCCATGTTATAATGTTTAATTTATTACGATTTAAATTCATATTATCAAAAAAACCCAACGACATAACAGCATAACAACCTAACAAGCTGTATCAAGGGATCGGAAATCAAGTAGAAAAGAGAGAAAGGAAAGGAGCGTATAGCAAATAATGATAATAACGACTTGTGCAGGAGGTATATAAAAAAGTAAACGGTAATCTGTAATCTACGAGAATTCTTCCTTTCTTTTCTTCCTTCCTTCTTCTTCACTTCTCTTTTTTTCGTTTTCGTTTTCTTCTTTCTTCACAAAGATAGAAGTAGTGGTAGCATAGTAGCAGCATTGAAGGGGGGTATGCAAAGAAACAGGGGGAAAACCCATACAAGAAAAGACGAAAAAAAGGGAGAATTTATAGATTATAGCGAAGCGAGGGAAGGGGGGGGTTTATACACCTTACACGTTACATCATCATCATCATTCATCGCGCTCAGACCCAGACCAGACCCGCTCCATCCGCTCATTGTCCATCATCCCGTCTTCGTTCTTCGTTCTTGTCCTCGTTCAACTACCCTTCCTAGGGGAGGGAAATAGAGCAGAGAGGAACTACAACCAAAACGAATCGGAACGGAACAAATCGCGGAGGCGGAGGCGGAGTAGGGTTGCGGAGTGAAGGGGATAAGAGGAGGGGGGTGGACGAGAACGAACGGAATTAGATAAAAAGGCTTTAAAAAACGAGTGTGGTCTCTTCTCTCCATACCAAAAAAAAAAAAAATTTAAATTAAAAGGGTAATCCAAGAAGAAGAAAAAAACGAAAAAGGGGGATGTAAAAAAGGAGAGAGAGTTAACGAAAGTAACGAATTAAAAAAAGATTGATGCAATTAGTGCAATGTGCATAAAGATATGCCATGTGCACGTATGTGCATCTAACAGAACTAGAACCGGAAAGCTTTCAAGAAAGAAAAAAAAGTATAGTCCCATTTGCTCAAAACAAAAACAAACAAAAAAACAAGGAAAACTAAGACAAAAAAAAATGTACCCCGAAAGTATTATAACAAAAAAAAACGGAGCAGAAAAAAAAAGGCTAGATAACGGAAAGTCCCATAGATGATAGTAAGAGGGGGATAGAGAAAAAAAAGCGAAGAGGTAGTAATAGATGTGAGGGAAAAAATTGTCTCTGTGTATTGCCGGGTGTGTGTGTTAAGAATTATATATGCGTCGTGGATTGAATTGATCTACTTTGACTAATCGAATGGTCTTTTTTGGGTAACAAGGGGGAAGCAGTGCGGCGAGGAATTGCGGGATGCATCATAAACGAATAACAAGAGGGAACAGAAACAGGTAGGGAAAAGACAACGAAACGAACAGACAAGATGGACATGAGGATATGATAGGCCCGATAATAGAGAGGAACCGATGAACCAAGAAAGTAAAACAACAAGGGATCCACTCATTCATGACAGATTGGAAAATCGAATCAAGAAAGCACCTCTGCGGGGAAAGAAGTTCGTTCGGAGAAATACCAAGTCCGGGGAGCAGAGTGAATAATAATAGTAATGGTGATAACAATGGGGTAAAAGACATCCTCTTAAGCAAGTAGGAAGAAGAACCCAGCAGAGACGAGTAAAGATAGAACGGCATTCGCCGACATACTCCTCTCCGCACCAGAACTTGTGTTACCCTGCTCGGCCTGTCCAGTCGAAGAAGCCTGAGCTCCACTGCTCGTGGTTGAACTTCCCTTCCCAGAACTTGTGGCGGTAGCGCTCGAAGTCGAGGTCGTCGAATCCGAAGAGAACAAACTCTCAAATATCAAATCCGTTCCTTCATCGCCGTCATTATTGTTATCACTGTCATCATCATCGTCGTTCTGATAGACAGCCCCCCAGCTACTGTTCAAGAGCGCCTGACTAACTGGTTTCCATCCGTTTTGAGAAATCATGGGCCATGCGTTGATGAACGCCTGGATAGTGTCGTTTGTCAATTCGTGCTCCAAGATGATCAAACCAGGGCTCTTTGATCCTGTCAACCAAGAGGTCATATCCTTCTCGATCTGGGTGAGGGTGGTGCCAGGGGGGCTGTCAGACATGGACCAGTCCTCGGTGTCCTGGTTCCAGAGAACGGCCTTCATACCAAACACTTCTCTCGCAATCGCACTAACTCTGGTGTCAATATCTCCATAGGGTGGTCTCCAGAACCTGGGCAATTTCCCATTTGTCGCATCATAGATAATCTGCAAAGTCCACCCAAGTTCGCCCAAAACCTGAACGTTTGTCCTGGTGGTCATCATAGGGTGGGTCCAGGTGTGGACGGCAATATCCAACCCAAGATCATTATACGCCATCTGGAACTCCTGCCAGTTGTCAAGAACATTACTGCCAATCATGTACTGGGTAGAAGCCTGATTGTTCTCCTTCAAAAAGTTGTACAATTTAGGAGAATCGGGTGTCGGACCGTCATCAAATCCAATACCGATGTAACCATCGGGAGCATCCCAGACGTCCTGAGGGATACGACAGACTCTATCGGAGTTGGCGCATACGTCTGGAGAGTTGCGGTCGACACCACTTGCGTAATTAGGTACGCCACCATTTGGATCGACTGTAGAGGGGGCGTAGGACGGAATCTTGCCAGCGTCGATGGCAGTGTTGAGGGCGTCTACCCATGCCTTTGGAACGTCTGCTTCGGTCAATGCCCAACTTTTGGGATATTGTGCCACCCATTCTGTTTAGTGTGAGAAAGAAGAGAGAAAAAATGATCAGAAAAAAAATGCGATCAGACGTGAGAGAGAGAGAGGAATGAAATGAAAAATTAATTAATTAAGTCAGATAAGAGTCAGAGAACAAGCATTCAGGGGGGCAATAAGGATAGAATGCGAAGATGCCGAAGGGTGGAGGAGAGAGGAAGATTATTTGCGTTTGGATGGGAAAAGTTAATTAAATACAAACTCTCGGGAGCGCGCGCGCGACGTCGGCGGCGTCGGGGACGGGAAAATTAGACCGAAGATTAAAAAAAGATAAAACAAAAAACAATGATATAAAAAAAAAAATAGGGAAGAAAATGCCAAGAGGGATGGAAGGGAGAGAACATACCTGGAGAGCCAACAGTCAAAAAGTCACTTGAATCATCCCTCTTCTTGAGAGGGTTCCTGCGGAATAGGTTGTGTGCTGGGTGATCCTCGTCTTGGAACCATTTACCGCCACCTGGTAGGGGACCTGAGGAGTGGTGCTCGTGTTCACCGGCTGCGAAGGGATGAGCAGCTACGAGAGATAGGAAAGGGGAAGAGATGGCGAGCGCCGAAGCGAAAGCAGTTAGGAGGACCATTGTGTGCTTGTGTGTATGCTAGTTGCTAGCCTCGTAGTAGACCTCCCGGAAGTAAAATAGCAAAGTAGATCAAAAGAATGAAAGAGGGAAACACAGAGAAAGAGAAAGCGGAGGGGAAGGAGGGAGGGGAGGGATGGAATTTGAGGATGAGGAACAAGGGGAGGGAGGAGAGGAATGGATGGATATTTAAATGAAAAAGAGGGAAAGCGGGGAGAGTTAGCCAGCCTCCGCGTTTGAATGGAGATTGGCCGCCCATCCTGCATGTGCGCCATTTCTCCTTCCCTGGGGCTGACCCGACCTCGAGTTAGCAAAGCAACGTCCAGCGATAAAATTCAAAACCCAGAGAGATCGGAGATCCAGCGATCGACGGCTTGCCTTCCATCCGGTCCGTTTCCATACACTCTCTTTCCTTTCTCGGCTTCACTTGCCCGCCCCTCACACATGCCCTCTCAAGACAACTGGACAGCCTCCCGGGTTTATGTGGCGTTCTCCTCGCCCTGGCAATCCTTGTGCACAAATATTCACTCAACATAACATAGTTTGACCATTCCAAACTTTCATAGAATTCAATCCAAGAACGGATCCATTATTTATACACACACATACTTGCACACACAATGCAGCAACGAATTGCGGAGAACGGTGCCCGCAAACCTACTTCGGCACACTCTCTGTTTCTCTATTCAAAACCTAACAAAAACACCATCAAACACAATCACAATACATACCCGCTAGAATTTCGCCCCATACATACCACGGCATTCTCTTCGCCGCGTCTCATATATTTTCTTCTCGTATCCATCCTCTCGCAAAAACTTCATTTCCGCATCAATTTTTTCCTAAAATCAATTTATCTTATACACACTACCACTACTATCGACTCATCTACTCTCCCCTTGTCCTTGTCCTCGTTCCCCAATCAACCAATACAACCGACGACAAACCAGCAACTAATCCCGGCGTATCCTTCATTCCGACATCTCCACGCGGGTCTACCACTCGGGACTCTCGTTGGCTATTCCCTTCCTCCTCCTCCCCATCTCCCATCCTATCCCGTCTTCTAGTCCAATCGTCTAACTCCCAGCCTATGTTTTATGCAAAACATACCAAACAAAACAAACCAACCAAAAAAAAAATAACCATGCTATAACAGGTAACCGTCTCCCGTCTCCCGCATCGCATCGTATCGCCACAAAATTCTCTTGGGTCTTGGATACATGTCTTGGCCTACCTCACTATCTTTCTCCCCCTCGTCTAACCTTAACTCGAGAGTCGAGTAACAGCATACATACACCCTCCCCCCTAGTCCCATCACATCTCATATATCTCAACTAAAACACACGTAATACGTAATGTACCATACTTACTCAGACACTTACACACACAAATACATGTTTTTTCTACCCCTACACACGGTTCACGTTCCCATCATTGCTACGATACGGAACAGGGTCAATCGTCATTCAGGAGTCTAAATCTACCTACTCAATTATTTAATTTCAAATGATACGAATAACCAACCATTATCAACACCGCCCGGGGGTTGACGCTAATCAGTTAGCAGTTAGTGTTAGTGTATTAGTGGGGGGTTATTAATGTGCGTGTAAACATACGTGTTTGGACCTGACCTCCAAGGGTGTAAATAATTGTAATAACATCAATAACTAACTATAACGATGATGACGGTAATAATAATAATGACGGCACCGACGGCAAAATTTGTATTTCTCTCAGAATGTACCTCATCTCATCTCGTCTCGTCTTCTTGTCCCGTCTTGTCTTCCGTCTTCCGTAGTATAAAAACAGGTATAAGAATAAATAGATAGACAATGTTCGTGAACATCATTACCCACGTTCTATTCATAGATAGTATACTTATTGCCTGCGAACACCGAACACTAAGGCTAAAACACCACTATTATCGATGTTTCGAGTCTTCGCACCTTCGCACCTTCGCACCTTCCTCTTCTGATCTCCCGGCTCCGCGCTTTCTGCTTCCTACTTCCTGCTTCCTGCGTCTGTGTGTCGTCTTCCTTTCTCTTCGCAATCTTACCTCTGGGTGTTCCCTTTTATGTATCGTATTCTGCGGTTCTCTGGTAATAGCTGCGTTGTGCTCGCGTTCTTTGTTATATGCCGTATGCCGTGTGCCGTGTGCCGCACTTGCTATTGTTATTATTCTTGTATACTGTATTCCGTATACTACATGTCATGCCGAGTGCTGTTTGTTGCGTGCCGTGTATATATATATCTAAATGCCGTTTTGTATGTATGTAAGCCATCCGCCGTCCATTGTCCGTTCCGCGTTCCGCTAATCCGATGTATGTGTGCGTATGTAAGCCCCGCGCATGTCGTCTATATAATAATAATAAATTTATACACTTATGTACGATATACGATATACGATATAGAAATGTAGAAATGTAGAAATGAGAACATGTAACAGTGTCAAAAGATATTAATGCGATTTATTTATTTATCTATTTTGTCTACTGTTTACTGTTTACTCCACTAACGGACTAGTGATCCATACACACCCAAGCCTCGTTTACCCGTTCATATTCTTGATCCCCGATCCCCTTAATCCCTTGATCCCTCGACCCCTCGATTCTCATCCCTTTGCGGGCTCTCCTTCCCTGCGTTCCTGCGCCCCCCTTACCTATTCTGCCGCGTGGCTCCCCCCTCCTCCCGTCAACGAACGTCATTCGCCCCCCCCCGTACCGTACCGTATTTTTTTCCGTCTCGTACCTAAGGCGCTCCGTGAGACGAGGATCATGATACCAACCATCTTCATATTCACAATCAAAATCAATATGCGTACACATGTTCATAAACACTAATACTAATACTAACACTAATATTAATACTAACGCTAACGCTCGCTCATGTACACGTGGATGTATGCGTGCATTAGGTAGGCACTATGCACTATGCACCAGGTATTAGGTACTAGGCATTACCAGCCGGAGGAGAGGGTAAAGCTTAAGGAAAGCTAAAGATCTTAATTTGGAGGTAGAATTGAGAGCGAGAAACGATAAACGAAAACTAAGGATCAGGGATGAAGGATAAACGGGAACGAAACCGAAATAAGTGGCCTCGTGTGTGCTAACTATCGAACTAACTAACTAGCATATAGACGGGAGTGTGGTAGGTTGGTAGTCACTAATACCCGATACTCAGTATGCAATAATTGAATTAATATTTGGCGTTATGTCAGTGGTATATATACAATGTCATACATCGTACATCAAGACACAATGATACATCGGAACGTCGGAACGTCGTATATCATACCATCAAATATAATAGACGTATAGCAGATAGAGAGAAGGAGGTATACTATACTATATCTAATACCCAAAACGCCGAAGGAAAACAAACAAAAGAACAAACAAACAAAACAAAAACTCAATGTGCCTCGTTTTGGCTTTGGTTTGGTTTTTGCTTCTTGCGATTACCAAATTCCTTATTTCCTATTTTTTACCACTTTACTACTTTATCACTTTACCACTTTACTTTCTTATTTTGTCGAGCTGCTCGTTCCACTCCCTCCTCCCCGACCCCCGATTGGCTGATCAACCGATTAACAGATAAACGGATTGACTGAGTGAGTGACAGATTGACAGATTTGACAGGTTAATTGATTACACATTCATCATCCCTTATCCCTTATTCATTATTCGTTATTCAATACTCAATATTCCTCATTCGTCACAATTTGGACTATCTGATACTTTATTCCTATCCAATTTCAGGTATAATTTCGCTTTTAGTATTAGGTTTTTGATTCTTTATTTCTGATTTTGATTTCCGATTCGCACTTTTCTTTGATCCTCGCTCTTTTATTTTCCTTGGTCCTCACTTCTTGATCCCTTACACCTCACTCCTTAATCCTTAATACTTGATCCCTGGAACCCGAACCCCCTCCGTCTAAGCCACACAAATCACATCACCAAGCCCCACACCCCGGGCCCTGCGCCCACTAAAAAATCCCTCTCTTATATCTGCTAATATCATCCATTATTGTTACCCTAAATCTCTCTTGTGCTCTTGTGCTCTTAAGTTCTTAGGTTCTTGGTGTTTATCTGTTTTTTTTTATAGTTTATTGTTTTTTAAGTTGAAACGCCCAAGACTACCGAGACTACCGAGACTACTAACACTATTAATAATACTAACACACACTATGAGATCTGAAGCCACCAAAAAACCCGCTGAAACCACTGAAACCACTAAGAATACTAAGAATACTAAGAACATTAAGACTATCCGCAAGCTAGTCAGAGGTCAGAGCTGGTGAAACTGTGGTGTGTGGGCGTGGGCGTGTGGAGGTGGGTGGTAGTACCACATACATCCTAAAAAGTGATAACGAAAGAGCGACGATAATGGAGCGAATATAGTGTAATAATGAAGAAAAGTAGAATGAGGATGTGTAATGAAGTGGCCCTACCTCTTGTCTCGTACACTGTAATACTAGCGTACTATTTCCCTTTTCCGAATTCGTTCTAGGTGAGAAAAGGTGGGAATAATGAATCTGATATTAAATCTACGCCATCTACGCCATCTGATCTAAGTTTACTTGAAAATATATACCAAGTACTCTAAGCATTGTACCGGGACCGTATAGAAAAGAAGTATACGGTAGTTAGGTATACTGATTGATCGATTAGTTGGTTTATTAATTGCGTGGTTGGTGATTTAATTGATCGATTAGACCGTTATTCCTCTTCCGTTCTTTCGTTAATTAATACAGACAATCGGAAGTAATAACGATAATAACACACCCGCGAACCTTGAACCGTAATACACAATGTATATGTATATGTATATACGTATAATTAGGTGATCCACTTACTTATTTACCAATTCAGACATTCACAATTATGAAATAAATATACAAATATATAGATATACAAATAGATAGATAGATAGATAGGTAGATAATCAAGATACCCTCGAGCCCTTAGGCGAGAACCCATCAATCATCCAACCATCAACGACATGCCGATGGGCGCGCCTTTGCCTTTGCCTTTGTTTATAATATTTTGTATTTTGTATTGGATCAAACCTACGCTCGGCATCGACTCTTGACTCCTTAAATAAAACTTAGAATAAGGGGTGGGCGACGAAGGATGGGCGATAAAAAAGTCACTTGAATAGGGGCGTTTAAACGCCTAGAGTGGATAGGCAAAGAGGTGAGGGGGACGAGGAAGGAGGGGGAAACGTATTCGTTATTCATTATTCATACTTACGACCCTCCTCCCTGCCTCCCTCCTTGCCGTCGCCCGCCCGCCCCCTCATCGTCCAAAGGCACAAGAAACAAAAATCACAAATCTAAAAATAGAGTGTCGTATTATATGTATATAAATATGTATATATGGCCCCACATTGATATTAATTAACAGTTATATTTAGAACTCGGAAATCAGAGGCAGAGGTTAGAAATTGGAATATAAAACAGGGGGGACAAGGGGGACAAGGGGGTGAGATGGCACAGGGGGGAAAGGAAAACAAACGGAGAAAACGGAATGATGTAGGGTGATGTTGGGTTATTGTCGATATAAAATCTAAAATGTGATAGATGTGATAGATATGATAGACATAATTATAATTATAATCGAGTGAAAGGGGGAGAGGATGGGGATAAAAATAGAAGTGAAAATGAAGAAAGATGAAGAATGGAAAGGAAGGGAAAGGGAGGTTTTTTTTCGAATGTTCGGATTCCACCGAGTGCACCACACTAACTAACTAACTAACAAGGACTAACAAAAGGGAGCAGGGGGGGGAAGGGGGGACGCCAGATGCCGATGCCGAGAATTCTGAGGTTGTGCCGAGGGCGAGCTAGAGGCAAGAGAGAAGACGACGGATGACAGACGACAGACGAGGAACGAAAGAAGGGAAAGCGGCTGAAAAGCTGGGAACAGAAGTTGTTGTGCCACGAGGGACCAGATCGCCGACACGCCGAGGTTACCTACATGGGTACATAGGACGGGGGATATGGGTGGTGGCAGGTGACGGGGGTGATGGGAGTGACGAATGGAGATCTATACGGGGCGGTATTCCCGTGGAGGATCGTGATGAACAAACGACCCGGCGGTAGTAACACACAACTGCTATGCTATAAGGGTAGGGGGTAGGGGTAGGTAGGTGTAACATAAACGATAAACGACGAACGAAGTGTCTTGGTAAGACCGGCTCGGGCTCGGCATGTTGATTGTAAAGGAGAGTTTGGGCCGGTTGGTTAGTTACGATGATAAGTGTTGTAAATGACTTCGTAAAAAAATAAAAAATGATAATGGTTCTCTCAGTTACTTGAGAAAACAATAGTGGCGAAAAGATAAATCCGGTGGTAAGGTACCCATTTATCTCTTTCTCTTTTTTTTTCTTTCTTTTTTCTTTATTATTTTCTGCTAATATACTTACTTACCATGACCCCGCCCGCCGTCTCCTTACTACTCGTATGATCTCATTGTTCCCTTAGCCTTAGCCTCATTTCGCGTCTCTCGGGTCTTAGTAGGAGGGAGGAAATAGATTAATACCGAAAAATTTCCAGTTGTTAGCAACATCGGACCCAAACCGGACGTGGCGTGTGAAGAGGAGGAGAAATCGTATGCTAGGGAGACGAGAGACGGGTAAGTTATACCGTATTTTGTGATCTGTGGAAGTGTATATCCGTCCCCTCTTGTGCGGTCAATCTGTATTCTGTATTCTGTACTCTGTGCACTGTGATGTGATGTAGATCCTGCTCCCTCCATCTGTCCTAGTTCCGACTACTCCGTCTATCTATCCGGTCTTGTGTTTTAGTGCTAGGGTGAGTAGAGTGAGAAAGCGAGGTTCTGGTGGATCAATGGTTTATGGTACTAATGCCTTTATTTCTAGTACTTTTATTTATTCTACATACATGAGACGGGAAAAGACTTAAAAGGAGTACTAAGTAAAAATACAGATAATAGCGAAAATAGAGACAAAAACAGGGAAGAAAAGGGAAGGAAGAAGGTAGATGTCAGTGGGGGAACCTGGGAATGAAATTTTAGAAAATAACAGAATAGACTGGTCTCGTATCACGCCACCATGTCGAGGCGAAGACGACTAGTACTCTTACCTAGCCGCACCTGATATCCTATTCCAAGTCCTCATACAAAACCTATAATTATAGCCCGGTTTACTATTTCCATTCCATTTAATCTTACTTTCTCCATATTCTATCGCTTCAAATATATCCATCGGCTATAGGAGGCACAGAGAGCAGTAGCAGAATCATCTCAACCAATACCCAAACCCCCAGCCATAGCACACTAGATTCAACTAGAAAATATACATAAACCACCAATCAGCACGTAACTGCGTGTTCATTGGCAAGTTCGTCTATAAAATCAAATAAAAAGAAAATTTTTCCAAGGCCTTGTCTGCCATTGGTGGGGCCTTGGCGCTTTCCCCCTCTTATTCCGCACATACGAAAACCAAGAAAAAAAAGGTCATAAAACTCCGAGGAGTAAATCCTCTAAAGTATCTTCTATCGTCCGAGGAAAGGACTGATATGACTAATGAGTATTACAAATATGACATGGTCAAACTAGAACCAAACAAACTACGGCTTTTTGCGGATGTGGTAAGCGATATAAACTGGAGAATAAAATATTTGCTACTGGTGCTGCTATTATCACCGTTTTCAGGATTGCGACAAATGATGATTTTTGATGTTATTTGATGTAAGTTGTAGCGAGTGCATTAATCCAACTTCCGGTATCCCGGTTTAAAAAAGTTGTTGAATAGGACTAGAAGGGTATGAATTTAAATATATTCATTATCACCAGTACTTCTTTTTTTAGCTTCCCTTTTATTCTGTTCCGTCTTTCAATTCTACTGATGCTTGACGCCCGCGACTTATGAGACCAAAATTCCGAGGGGCAGAATTTTAACCTTATTCCTACTATCCGAGGATCTCTAAGTAGGGAATCCTCATCCCTCTCATCTTTTCCCGTGAATCCCGTTCACTCCCTTCTCTGATGAGACAGAGTAAATACAAATAATATTGTCGAAATCCCAAGCTTACTGACCTCAATCTATATAAAGAAAGCGCCTCTCCTTTTTTCGCTTCCCTCTCCCTTCTCCATTCCCTATTCTCTATTCTCTGTTTTCTATTCAGCTTCTGTTCTGTGTTCTTGCCCCATCCTTTGAGTCCTTCTCCTATGAGTCTTCTATTCCTCCATCATTTGTTTTTTATTGCGTATATTGATCTGAGAAAAAACATGTATTCATTTAATCAATATCGTTCTCTCACCTCACTCGTTTTTCGGCTTACTCCCGAATTTATCTATACACTTTTTTCTATTCTTCTGTTCCCCCTTCTTTTCTTCTTTCCCTATCCGAGTGATCTCCCCGAACTGACTCGACTCGGTTCGGCTCAGTGCGGCTCAGCCAATCAGCTCCAGTCATCCGTTATTCAATATCCAGATTTCCTCCCTTCCCCCTCCTGATCTAATATAAAATTATTTTTATCTACCATATACAACAGCTTCATTTACTATCAAATTACCCTGTCCCTGTCATTTTATTTATTATTTAAGATTATCACCCCACTATCAACTTTACTAATTCTCCCGACCCCTTCTACCATATCGTCATTACACTATCACGTTCCTAATACACCTAACAAGCAGGCCACTCCTCTAACGATACTCTTGTATACAGATCTATATACATATACTACGCAACGTCTATCTATGAAGAGCGTACGTACTTTGCCACCATACTTAGCCCATCTCCTGAGCCTGAGCCAAAGAAGCTATAAAAGCTGTGCGGCCGGACGAGTAGGTTCGGCAACAATTCTCTCAAGTTATTCAATCAAAAGATAAATGAGGGTCCATAGGATTTAAAATAGGTATATAAATAAGATTAGAGATCTGGAAGTCGGGAACATGAGGTAAATTCATGTTTGTACTGATTGTAATTTTTTTTTCCCTTTGGAAGTTACATAAATCCATTCTAAGAATAGGTATGTATAAAGAATTCAAAATAAGACTTAAATAACTTGGATAAAAGTGTGAAGACTCGGAGAAGGTAGGAATAACGTATTATTACAGCAAAAAAGGTCAACAAATCCAAACCTTACGCTGAACCAAAAAGATAAGAGAACTTACTCTAGACAATTACGAGTAGACTCGTGAACGGATGTATAGAAGATACCCATTTATCTATCCTATCTAATAGCTCTTATTCCTTAACTTCTAGTCCTCACATCTCCCAAGTTTCATTAGAGCTATTTTCCAGAATTATAGGGAGTAGGACGAGGAAGAAGGGGAGCACGAGAAGGCTGGACGTTGTTTGCGGAATGTCGAACACTAAAAAGCGGGAATACATACAAACGAGGATATTACGAATCCAAACACAGGTATCTCGTTATAGGCTCGTAATATCCATATAATTCTTATCTGAACAATAAGATTCGGACTTGAGTTCAGACTAAAGTTCAATGCAAATTGTATTGAATTCAGCAAAAGATCCAAGACAAGAACGTGATGATACGTGTAAACATGTAAACGTGCAGACATGGTATAGTATGTACTAATGTGAGATGTATCGAGTTATACAACAATGGAAGGTAGTAAAACAGACAAGAATTACAGAAGGAAAAAGGGGGTAAAAAGGTAAAGAATATAGATCGTAACCATAGTCCACCGAACGAGTAAAGAAAGACGAAAGTATAGGTGGAAGACAAGAAGAAAGGGAGATCCAAAGAAAGTTAATTCGGTATCGTTATCGTCGTTAGAGGTATTAGTGTTGATATTGGCATCACCAAAATCTAGACCAACAACATGGGGAAAAAAATGCAGATGAAAGTGTTCAAAACAAAAAAAGTCAAAGAGAAGACATGAAAAAAAAATGAATCCAGGATCTCTCCTCCTCTTCTTTCCCTGCCTACCTTATCGCCTCCCCTTCTCTCCCCACAAACACCTACTTTCCAGACCCAGGTAACCTCCGACTCCTCTGAACTTGGGGTGAAGGACTCTTAGACCTTCCATTCAACCCGAACCCAATTCCCATTCCCATCCCCCCAGTCGAACCACCCGAACCACCAGGAAGAGATGCTCCAAAATTCAATAATGTACTAGGACTAGCCACCCTCCTAGGGTTCAGCGGCGATAATATCCCCCCTCCAGTGCTACCACTTCCACTACCCCCAGTAGTGGTACCTCGTCTCCCGCTTGCCTCACCTGTTCCTGACCCTGTAACACCAGTAGTACCAGATCCCGCCCCTCCTGTATTATCAACCCCTCCGGTCACACGCCTCCTCATCCCGGGTCGGTTCCCCCCGGACCCACTACCCACTCTCTCTTTCTCCCCCCTCTCCCCACTGCCTGAGCTACCCCCACCGAGAACACCAGAGCTACCTATAAACCCCGAAACTTGCTCCTCCCCTCTCCTCATTTTCTCATGCCTAAGTTGTACAGATCTGAAATGTGTCAACAGATCTTGCCACTTGATCTCTTCTCCCCCTCTTCCGAATTTTGATCGACCGGAGTACGTCCTGCATATGTATTAAGATGCGTAAGGATGTGCATTTGCGTGTATGAGTGAGAGAGTGTTTAGCAATTAGGTCGTGTGAATGTGGCGTGTCAGTAATCATATGTATGCATATGTTTTTGAGTGTTTGTGTAGTGCGTTGTGCAGATAATATGAAATATCAGGAGTAGATCAGTATTAAAACGATAAAGTTAGAGTTAAGAAGAAAGTGGTTTATCAAAAAAAGTAATTTTGGTACCCGGACTACATGATGTCACCCAGTATTCAGGTACCGTACAGCAAAAGAGGAAAGAGAAGGAGGGTTAAAGAAGAATTAAATCGGGGATACCCCAGGTGTAAATTCCCATAGAAAAAAAGAACAAGGAAAAAGAGACGTAAAGAAGGGACATGAGGAAACATAACCAAACTCACGATTTAGGGGCGATATGTAAAAATCCAGCCGAATTAACCGCATTCAATCTATTCCGTAACGACACAAATGCAGAGCTTTGAGGTAAGAGCATGAGAAGTCCATAAAGACATTTAAACAGATACGGATGCTTTTCGGGTTCAAGAAGTTGGAGCCGTAGATCTAGTTGTATTATTAAAGAGAAGGGGTCAGATTAAATACAGGTTTCGTGTTACAGCATGAGTAAAATAGGCTTCAGTGTCTCAAGGAGGACCCGGCCAGTCGTCAAGAGGAAGGCGGGAAAGATACGAAAAGGGGAGAAAGAGAGGGATAAGAGACTTACACGTAAACACAGGGGATTCAATTAATTGAACAAGCTTATCAACTTGTACAAGTAAGTGAACCGTAATTTCTAAGTCGGCACTGAGAAAAGCCACCAAAAATATTTATTTTTTAATTTGTATCCAGAGTGGAAAAAAAATCAGGAAGCAAAAATGGATGTAAACCCACAAGATTGATAGCAAATTAGCGGCGTGTTCATAAGCTTGAGCTAAAAGACACAAGGCAAAGACGGCAACGGCATTATGGCACCAAGAACGATACAAAGTTGTGAATAAAGCTTGTCCATCTTGCTGTATTATATTGAAGAGATAGGATCAATACGGGAGGGAAAATGATGAAAGATAGAGTTCAGGTACAGTACCCTTGTTTCAAGATTTTTCAGTCTGCGTCTAAACTCCGATAGCTCAGGGGAGGTTATCAAGATGATATTTAATTTTTGGACCATAACACTCGCAAACTCCAAATCCTTTCAATATGAAATCAACATAACTCTGAAATCAAGAAAAAAATTGGTAAGAAACCATACCTCTTCCTTTTCGAGAATCTCCGCCAAAGCACGGTATATCCGTTCGGTGCTTAAATTTGTACATAATTGTCTGATAATCAGTTGCCCACGATGATCCAATAATCTGCGATCAGTACTGAACAACTCTAATAGGTTCACCATGAACGACTTGAAATAGCTTTCTTCGGAACTTGAAGATATTTGAGCGAGGAGTTGTAGATCGTGCTTGATGACTTCATCCGACGAGTCAGAAAGTGTCTTCAGCAATGCAGGGAAGGTACCGTCATCCATAGCTAAAATCTAAACCAGCGACACGCGATGTCAACAAAGAACGGCAAATCCGATTGATATTCAAAGGATAAGAAAATTCGCTTAAACACTAACCTTCTTTGGCACTTTCTGATGCAACATGATAAGCCATTTCAGTGCTGCAACACGTGTTTCTTCATGCTCGCTCAGGAATTGAACAGTGAGCTTATTCACAGTCTCTCGATAATCAAACGGTTCTTGTTCTATCTGAACCGGTGATTGGGTAAGTACTTGATTCTGTTGTGGTTGTTGACCCGTATTTTGATTGGGTAGTATACTAGTGGCTGTTGGCGTTGGCGATTGGGATCGACTAGCTTGAGTACCAGCATCACTCAAGTCAATCATTGACGCATGGTGTAAAACGTCGCCAAGGGAAGGAGCAGTTGTCGAGCGGACACGAGCAGGCATTTGCATTTGCACCGTTCGATCCGAGGCAGGAGAAGCCGTAACATCGGGCACAAGCTCTGCTTCTTTACTTTGTGTAGGCGTTTTCGTTGCACTACTTTGGTTTGTGCTTCCTGAAGTGTTTGGAGGAGAACTTGCAGTAGAGCTTCCTGTCTTGGTGGACGCTATTGACACTTGATCTTTATCTGGAACGCCGGAGGCACCAGAAGGAGAAGTAGGTAGATTTTGAATAACATTAAGAAGTAATGAGTTTGTACGGAGAGCTTGTTGTTGAATCATCGGTGCATGATGTGCAAGGTTAGGCAATATAGCAGGAATAAGACGAGGTGTGAAGGGCAACATAACATCCTGAGCGAAATTGAGGAACTCTGCAATCCAATACAAAGCCGTAGACATTTGGATCTCATCATCTGCAGCAAAAAAATGTCATTACAATTCCACTGAAGAATACTTCCAATACTCACGATCGTTGTCAAGCTGCTGGAGGAGAATATCAATGATTTCGGCGTAGTGTACTTTCACTCCTTGTCCAGGTATAAAAGCTATAGAATATAGGTGTATAGGGAGTCAATAATGCCATTACGATACTTTGGAGTTGTATTAAACCGAACCTCCTGTGTCTTTTATATCGACGTCCTGAACAGTCTCTCTTTCTTGAGTGGCTGCCTTATCGCCCTCTGGAAGAAACGCGGCCCGTTCTGGATGCGTCATTGTAATATCTGGAAGTCTATCATCTGCTCTACGACCCTGTTCATAGGCATCCACTTCTCTTTGTGTTCTAGCCCTTTCCTCGGCCTTTTTCTGGACTACTGCAATATCGCGTAGCTCATGGAGAAAGTCTAATAGAATTTTTTCTGTCGCGACTTTAACATCCTCAGTTGGATCGGAGAGATACTTACTAGCGGGTTTTGTGTTAGTTAACAACTAGTGATTTAATGAGATCGCTCACGTACAAAAGTCCGTCCAAGAATTCCGGAAGATAAGAGATCAACTCAAGTTCCGGGACTGAGTCTAGCACTGTAATCCATGAGACTAGAAAACTACGGGTGAATGGGTTTACAACGTAGATTCTGTCGGAGAGAAGTGGTATAAAGTTTGCCAATGAAAATGCTTTCTTGGGACCGCCATCTTCATTCATTTCATCTAAGGGAATAACTATTCCCTGGTTCTGTACGTGTTGTCGGATTTTCTCCGTTTCGACATATTGTGGGACATAAACAGAAGCTGATTCTGCTACAATATCTTTTAATAATCTATCCAGTAGTTCCGCGCCATTCTTGACCGACAGTTCTGAATCTGCGGCAAGCTAAATACTTAGAATAAGGAACATGATCACCAAGAATAGTGAATAGGACGTGATTCCGTACCTTGCTTAAGGCGTCGAATATCTGGTTGAAGTAGACAAGTATTTCACCCTTTGAGACTTTCGCAATGTTATAGAGGCATTCTGCGGAAAAGTATCGTATTCTATTCTCCACATCAGAAAAACAGACTAGTAAAGGTTCAATAAATTTATCCATATAAGGCGCAACATCAACACCGAGAGCAATAGCGGTGCCAGCCAAGCCAATAAGACCACCATTTTTTACGTGTAGCGGATTTGAAGGATTGCTAAACATGTCAACAAGCTGGTCAATGATCTGTATTATACGTCGCTCATCGTGTTCTTTGTGGCAATCCCGAATCTGTCTACAGAGTATCCATCAGACAATAGTCGGCTATATGGTTGGAAATAAGCGTACTTTTCAAGGTCTAAAGCTGCCGCCTTCCTTTTCTCGTACATCTTATCGACGAGCTGGCGAGAGATAGCTGGATCTATGAGGGACATAGTGAAGAGTTAGGATTAAAGTTACGAATTAGGATTCGAAAGTCCATGTACCCATGGTTGCCAAGGCCTAAATTTAGCGGGCTGGATGTTCTTGTAAATTTGGAGGAGCCACCATGCACTACTGGCGTTTGCCTTTGTGAATATCAGTTTGAAATGCTATAAGCCGGATGTACCGAGAGCGTATGCAGGAAATCTTGATCACGTGCTGCGCGTTTCAATTTGATATGAATTTACTAAGTATGATGACACCTCTGGCGCATCAGAGTCAGTCATCCGCATGATGAACTGGGGGAGAGGGAACGGATCAATCTTAAACTCACTTCCTTCCCTCTCACCACTCGTAAATCCGTACTAATGTCTAAATTTGATTTTGTATATCCCTTGTTTGCTAACAGCAGCAGTAGTAATGATACTCACAGCGAGAAGTTGTTTGAACTCAAGGACGAAGTACCTTTGGTAGTACCCCTCCTATCAGGTAAACAAGACCCTCGTGATACTCACTAATCCACTTATACGAATTACATCCATATAACAAGAGCACCTCGATAATGCGTATGTGACCTTCGCTGAGGCTTTTGAGAACGATCCATTGGTGGTATACCTAACGGATGTGTGTTCTATTCATACCTAGTCATTATCAAAATATGACAACTATTACCCTAGGGTCGTGGGCCATTTCCACCACTCAATAAACCACTGTTTAAAAGGTTGTGGAAGGCGAAATTCTCACTCTTCTTGAAGCACAACATTGGCCTTACCATTAATGCTGGTGAATCAAATATTCTTGTGTAAGTAGTCTTAAGAACTAAATATATATTGCTTATATCTACATCTGAGGGTATGTGATAGCACACCTGCCGCAAGCGACCGGGCTCCAACACCTCCGAGTGATAAATTGAAAGAATCCTTTTTCAATTTTCTCTCTAATACATACTTCTTATTTAACTACAAACATCTCAGAAGAGTATGTATGTATCGTTTCCATGGATTAACTACCTCTGACCGTGTTAACTAGAGATATCATGAGCTGGAGTTGAAGGTAAAAGCCGCAATAAAAGATAATTTAGGCGACTCTGTCGAAGAAACCGTTTATATTGATGGACTTGCTACAAAGCCCGCGGCTCAAGGCCAAGGTTATGCTTCTGCCTTAATGAGGGCTGTGTTATTTACCGTGAGTCTGAAAATGCGCCCTTCCCTACTATGATCTGATCTGAATGTTGAAAGGCCGATATACGTAATCGTTCTGTATACCTGTTCACTGGGAACTCCAACAACATTGCATTTTACGAGACATTTGGATATAAAGCCGTTACCCAATTTGAGCTTGGGAAGGACGATCCATCGTGGGAAGAGACACCAGTGATTGTCACTATGGTCAGTGTTTTCAGGAAGTTCTCAAGAATGTTCCTCACAATAGTATACTACTTGTTAACAGATGATTAGAAGCCCTTTGGCGGTTTAAGTTATATGTAATACAGAAATTGTTCGGCTGGAAGAAGACAGCTCTTTATATTTAAATCAAAATTTGAGTCTAGCTAGCCAACAAAGGTGAAGTTTTCTTCGGATACTTCTTGAAAGTTTTCTTGGTGGCTTCGAGATAATAAATGGCCTGATCTCTCATTGTCGGTGTTCTCGGAACTTTTTTAAATCTCATTTCTTCCACAATAATTCTAAAACGTGAATCAAGATATAACCTCGGAAACATGATTCCAGCGTAAAACCTTCTAAACAATGTGTCAGTCTAGCTAAGCTAACTTGAGTCACATCGGGCCTTTTCAAGTTCCTCGTCCGCATCCGCACCCTTGGAAGAATCCGAAATATCAGCTCGGCTCGTGCTTCTCGCGCGTGGGAAATCATACAAACAAAAATAACTCAAAACTTCTTACTAGTTTCCGCAAATTTTATCTGCCTCCCCTCATCTGCATCAAAAATCCCATAGCACTTGATTGTTAGACTAAAGTGAGGCCTAAATTGGATAGCTGTGTACTAGTAGCCACAACGAGGGGCTGTGAAGGCTCATATGAGAATTTGGGGTGAAATGAGCGCACCCCAACCTAACTTACCCTGTGTTCGCTTTGATTCATGATTTAAAGGGTCTCTCATAGGAAATCTGATAGTTTATACTACCACCGTGTGTGGTACGCATGTTTTTACGCTTTTCGTTAGCAGTGGAGAAAAATTTCTTCGTTCACTGCTTCGCCTCAACTGAAAGATCAAAACGTTTTGCGAGTATTTTTTTTATTCGTATACTATTATTTATTATATATCAACATATAGGAAGCAGATAAAATAATATTTTATTGTTATATTTGAATATAGTATATTACGTATTGCGTTCTGTCAACCTGAGCACGATCAATCAATAAGACATAATTGTTGCTTTCGGTCAAAAAGAAGATTGGAAATTGTCTAGTTACTGTCAACGGAAGCCACCACCACAACGATCACTACAGCGAGTGAATAGTAGTGCCGGAATCAATATCAATTTTAATGTAACGATGTATAGTAAACTTTTAGCTGTTCCCTGAACTGAGCACTACCGATATAGTAACTCCATAATATATGTGATTAACGACTCAAAAAATACAAGACTGAGATATAGTACTAGGTACTAGCCTAGTCTACCCCAAAACCAAGACAAAAAATTAGCCTCAGTCTGCAATCTTCACTTCACAGAAGCTTCTATTTAATCCCCAAATCCCGTCAAAAACAAAAAGAACAAGAGGCAGAATTTACTAAATATACACTTATACTGTGTACGATATGATTGTTCATTTTCATCTCATCTTCCTTTTAATTAATTTAACTTAACTCGAAACGATCACCCTAGATGCAGGTTTTTCATATCCGCATATCCATGAACAAGTATACGTATGTATGTATGCATTATATTATATTATATCGTCTGTATGTATTTATCGAATTGGACTGAATTGGTTTGGTTTGTAATGTGTTGAATTAAATCTAGGTCTAGGCAAGTGAGTGACTTATATATAGAATTAATAATCTCGTATTACATCACTTTTCCCTATTTTTTCCCTCCTTCTTTCTTATTCACTCCCCTCCGACCCTGCTACCTTGAACCTAACCCACCCACATCGCCTCACCTTGCTTCTTTTCTCCCTTCTTTCGCCGCAGTATCCCTATTAGGCGGTGTTGGGCGTTGAGTGGATATAGACAGTGGTTTATTGATTGGGGGCGGTTTTCATTCTTTTTTTATTATTATGATATTGATGAGTAGGAACGTGGATGCAGACATGAAGAAGAAGACAAAACAGAAAAAGAAAAAGAAGAAAAAGAAGACGGAAAAGAAGAAGAAGAAGAGCGGAGAGGGGGAGATAGAGAAGAAAAGAAAAGAAAAGAAGGAAGCCTCCACTGTGATTGACCACAATTGATATATGGAAACAGAAACAGAAATAGAAAATTAAGAACAAAAATAAGAATTGGAAGAATTGGAATAAAATAGATTAGAAGTAGCACACAGAGTGGGGGATCCTGAAATTTGATATAAGAATTTTTTTTCTATTGTACACGTATACAACGTGCGCAGTTGTATAATATAATAAATAATATAATTAAACCCTCACTAACCCTCATTATTATCATGAAACTTGAGAAAAAAAAACAACCAAAATAATTACTACTCATTTTCATTATCTTGCACGCGGAAACCACCGGACTCCTACTTTTGAACAACAACAATCAAACAAAACAACAATGATAACAACATTATCATCAACATTATTCACTACTTCACTACTTCAAATACAGTAAGTACTACGAAACACCAAATTATACCTGTACTATCTAGTGAGGGTATCATACATGTGCGTGCTACACATTAAGTGGCAGGTCTCCCCAAAAACACACGGATATACATGTAATGCGATGACCAGAGTAAAGAAAAAAAATGCGAACGAGAACAAGAAGCAGAGTTCTTAACATAGCAAAGGATACCACAAAGCATGAAAAATTGCAAAAGACGAAAATAGACGGACAGGCACATTAAGAGCTTGTTAGTGGTATGAAGGGGATGAAGTAAGGAATAATATTAGTGAGATAAAGTAGAGAATGAAGAAAAGGAGAAGAAAAAAAATTAGAAATCATTGGGGAGTGGGGAAAGGATGAATCGGAAAAAGAAAAACCAATAGCAATTTGAGAACTGATGCAAGTATTGTGGAGCAGGAAAAAAAAAGAGACGAGAGAAAATTGACGATAGCAATACAGATTATTGCAGAGACGGCCATTCGTAAATTATCTAACATTACACATTTTACAGTAATGCGTTGCCATACGATCATTTGGTCAGAGACTGTAGATGAAAAGGATACAAGTTGAAATTAGGGATAAGTTAGGATAGTTGAAGAGAAAGTTGGTTTGATTCAGATTGGATGACAGACCTTAGGGTCAAACGGACATCCCTTAGTATGTTCGCCACGGCTACCGCAGTGGCAGCACTGAGCTGAGCTGTTATCTTGCTCAGTAGGATTATTCGTGTAGTCAGCCAGTGACATGACGAAAACTGTGGAAGCCGACATTTTTGCAGGTGGTTTATATCTAACCGAGAGGTTCGAGAGAGATATGAGAGATTTCGAGTAAAAGGTGGCGAGAGATAATGTGCTTTAAGCGGAGCAGTAACGTTGAGAGTATCTGGAGAGACGCTCGGGGAGGGTTGAGATTGAGTAATGTGTGGAGAGTTTTGCTTTGGGAGTTGGTGTTTATATAGCTGTCCCCGGAGGAGGCCCTTTTATACTCGGTATCAGGACATAAACAATACATCTGGATAAATTTTTAGAGTGATGGGTCATTGATGATCAGCCGATAAAAGTTATATAACCCCACCGTTAAGTAGCAATCCCGCAAATACTTTGACTTGTGAATGAACATGTCCATATATAGAAGGTACGCCAATCCACTACACGGCGAGAAACCGCTTCTATCGCCTAAAACTGATATTTATTACATAAAATGTTGTATAGTAATTATCAGCTTATCTAAAGTATAACAGGGAGTGGGAAATTACTATTGAGCTTTCATTATTTTCTATTACTTTTTGTGTACGCGAATGTAAAGGTCCGATCCGTTGACAATACATGACCTTTGGAGCAAGTTCCGTAATATAAAGAAAACAAAATGAAGATAAGGAATTGGGCCCATTAAGGACACAAAAACTAGCCTCACGCACGGGCGTTTGAATCCCAGAAAGAAGCGGAGCATATTCGGTGACATAATTAAATTAGCCTCCTGATGCTCATGTGTGACTGACGCTAATGGACAAAGACGCCTCTTGACCAAGAAAGAGAGACACAATTGTGGTTCACACTGGTTTCAACCACTCTTCAACCACTTGCATCTCGAAGCGAGAAGGTGTACAATATCGAAACTGAGTACGCGGTAGTGGGGTTAAAGGAAGCATCTCGGTACGTTTACAATATAGTCCCGTGTGAGTCATAGGACCCTGAATGAACAAGCGCACGCGGCATCCTCGTGGCTCTTCAGACTCCTTAGAGCAGGGCGAGCAGAAACAAATATCAGTTGTAGAAATAAACCATCACAACTCTGGCTTGAAATTTTTTCATTTACATCAACTTCATATTCTGAGACATATCAGCATGGGAGTAAATTGCCAATGTGAAATCTTCAGGATCATGATGGTTGGCTGTGAAATATTACGTCCACAAACGTATACGGAGATCACAATTCAAGAGGTTCTTAGCAATTCTGAAGACGTACGCGTACAGTTTAGACAGACAGAATCTGCTTTTTGTATAATTGGGTCTCTAAGGGGATAATAGGGTCCAGGCGATTACTAGACATGGTGGGTGTTACAGCTCAAAGCCCGGGCCACATTAGGATCGTCCCAGAGCATGTAAGCGGGGATGTACAAAGAGTTGTCAACGTCACGGATTCCCAAAAGAGGAACTTCGTCATAGTGAAGATCAGATACACATTGTAGATTATAATTTGTAACAGTTACTAAACCACTGTATGTAGTTCTCGTTCTGGATTTCTTTGATTGATTCAAAATGAACCGAGGCGAGTTCTATTCACAGCATACAACGGAAAAACTGGAAAAATAGGTCTTTTTAATGAAAGAGAGAATGACATTGACAAGATTATGAAAATGAAGTACTACTAAACCGGGAGACGGTTTCCAATACGTCGTCGGAAAAGGTCGGAAATAGATAATACTTTGACATTGTACTTGGACTCGAGACGACTGCTATTTTGCCTACGGCAAGGCTAGGTCTGTCTACCAAATTTCATGTTTTAAAAATCTAGGCGTATCTGTCTCACCCTGCTAAAATATTGGCTGTGTAATCGTGTAATCAAAGCTTACGGAATCGGACGGGGCAATTAAGGCACAATGACCTCGTCTAATTCAGTGACCGAGGTACATACATTATAAGATTATTGAATATTCACTAGCCTTCACTTTTCTGTAATGTATACAAATTCAGTCAGACGTCGGGATCAGTAAGAGAGCTGTGTTAAATGACAATTAAAATTAGCATTGGAAAGTACTTTTATAACACGGAAATTGCGTCAACCATTCAGTCCTTTCTCTGTTTATCAATCTAGATTTAGATCATTTTCTCTAGCATTCCCATTCGTACCTGCATTCGACTGAGGAATGCGCTTGAGGAATGCGCTTTTATCTTTGTAATGTAGACTGGGATACTAAAGTTGTTTAAACCTTGTCGCTGTAAGCACAGAAGATCGGTTGCAGTATGGATGATATTCATGAATTTCTATGTCGACAAATCTCTATATGTATGACTATCGACGATAGTGGCTTGGGAAGATTTGCACGAATGGGGGGATGAAAAAGAGAAGATGGCTAGAGCTCCTGTGTGAGAAATTGATGGGAAGGACGTGCCGGGCATTGAGGCTTGGCTGCCGTTTATAACAAAGCTCACTAGCGATTTGGTATGTTTCGATTGGAAAATAAGGATGAAATAACTGACGTCAGGAACGACGTCACACTTGATATGTCTGAATGATGTCCCGTGAACGGAAGTGAGTCTATTGGGACGGATAGAGAGGATGATGAGATGATGGAGAAGAGCGAGAACGAAGAACGGCTGTGGTGCTGGAGTTTTCGTTCCTGCTGTGGGAGATCGAAGCATCGTCGATTGTGCATGTGTCTGTTTGGGCTAGTACTTATCTGTTTCTATCGATCATCTATCCCTCGCAACTTGTCTTTCATGATCCTAGGCCCTTTAGGCTGTTTAGCTATCAGGTATAGATTGTGCCAAATCACAATGATGGATTATGTGAGACAAAAATGAGAGATGAAATTGGGAATACTGAGATAGAGAGCGACTGAGAGCGCAGACTAGTCATAGGGTGATCGGTTAGTAGAAGGATGCATATGCACATGTCACCAGGGTGGATGCGCCTCCTGCCTGCTAGCACATATCTATAATTCTATTTACTCAGCTATTATTCCGCGCTTCCCGATTCCTCCTTTATACTCAATTCCGGCCTCCTTTTTCCTCTTTTCTCTTCCTTCACGTCGTCATCATCGTTGCCGTTGTCTTGTAACGACCCCAGACGACCCCTGACGCGCTGAGAACGTCGTGCGCACTTGTCTGTCCTCAGCACGCGTTTTATTAGTCTTGTGCGCGCGCCAGTCGCCAGCCATCCTCGCTTCCTTGAATTGCTGACTATCCACCGCCTCCTATCACACTTCGGCGTCGGTACTATCGTCTGCGTTCTCCGGTTCTGCATATGCTTACAGATAGCGCACACAGCAAACAAGCTTGATCTGTAGTCGTTTCATGATTAACTGAAGAAAACAAGCAAACAAAAGATGGTGAGTTGTTTGCTGTCAACTAAAATATTGCCGTTGTTTTTTTGTATTTGTTGTCTTTTCCATTTTATTTTATTTTCGTCGAGCACGAGATGGCGTGTGTAGAGGCCCCGTTGCCGGGTTACCGGATGTAGTGTATATGCACGCATCCAATATATTATAATAATGTAATATAACTGTTCATTTGCCTCCTGCCTGGCGATTCATTTTCACCTCATCTAATAGAGTGTTCTCTTCTTTTATTTCCTTTTCTATTCTCTGACGGTCGCTTTCGAAACATCATCTTTTCTCGTGGACTTGAACGTGAGCTGACAGAGTCTTCCTTCCTTCCTCCTTCTGCTTGCTCTCCCCTCTCCACTCCTCACCCAGCCTCGCGTACTCACCCGTTCTCCACCCGTGTCTCCCCAGTCATCTTCATCTTGCAATAACAAGTTAAATACCATAACTCCAGCCCCCCCTCTCCAACTCAACCCATCGGCAAACATGGCCCCAGTTCCAAATAATGACCCTTCAAGTCAATATACAATACTCGAGAAACTTGGCACAGGAAGCTTTGGGACCGTCTACAAGGGTATGCACAACGAAACAAAGCAGATTGTCGCAATAAAACAAATCGGTATGTGCATGTATATCTTTTCATCTAGTCCAATCCTTATTCGCGTAAAACTCCCGCTTAGTCTCCATTGATACTCCTTCAATTCCTTTTCCACATTAAAGTTTCCGTGATAACTAATTCATCGACATTCTTCAGATCTTGAAGATACGGACGATGATATATCCGAGATCCAACAAGAGATCGCGCATCTTGCGCAGTGCGACAGTGAATTCGTGACAAAGTATTATGGATCTTTTGTCAAGGGCTACAAACTTTGGATTATTATGGAGTACCTCGCCGGAGGCTCTTGTCTCGACCTTCTCAAGCCAGGCGCCTTCTCAGAAGCTCATATCGCTGTCATCCTTCGTGAACTCTTACTGGGACTAGACTATCTTCATTCAGAAGGAAAGATTCATCGAGATATCAAAGCCGCAAATGTCCTTCTTTCAGCATCTGGACGTGTCAAACTAGCCGATTTTGGCGTGGCAGCACAGCTGAGCAATACCCTTAGACATACTTTTGTTGGCACCCCATTCTGGATGGCGCCGGAAGTCATCCGTCAAGCAGGGTACGATGCGAAGGCGGATCTCTGGTCACTCGGAATCACTGCAATTGAGCTGGCAAAGGGAGAACCGCCACTAGCTGAATACCACCCTATGCGAGTTCTATTTCTCATCCCGAAAGCAAAGCCACCAGTGCTTGAGGGCGCTTTCAGCCCAGCTTTCAAAGACTTCGTGTCCCTGTGCCTCACCAAGGATCCTAAAAACGTGCGTATCCAAGTCTCTCTCATCAGCCCCGCAGTCCGATTTTAACTAACCAATTCTTCTCTTCTCCTATCAATATTCTCACTAATCTATATTGACCATCTTCCTTTTCCCACTGTTCCGATCTGACGGATCGAAACGGTAATCGCGTCTATTTCGGTCACCATGAATATTGGGAAATCCAGCGATCTTCTACGAAGGAGCTTCTTCAACATCGTTTTATTAAAACTGCACGGAAAACGAGTTATTTGACGGAGCTCGTTGAGCGCTATCAAGACTATGTAGCTCGTTCACCAAAGAAGCATACAACTCCAACGGTTCCGACCGTACAACAAACGTGGGGCCGTAATGATTCCGTTCGCTCAGAATGGATCTTTGAGACCGTACGTTCGAAGTCCGGAGGAAGTGTAGCTGGTGGGAACAACACATACCGTTCTCTTGCCCAGTTAGGGTTCGGAACTGCCGCAACGAACCCAGCTCAGATGCCGCCCGGGATGATTCCGGACGACGATGCCTCCTATTATGACGAAGAAGTAGACACCGAAGGTCTTGCTCCAATTGCAGAAAGCGAAGATTCGTACGACTCTGGCGCTGCAACCAAAGGGAGCGAAGAACGTGTACCTGGGTCCGGGATAGGTGTGAACACGGACGCAGCTCAATCAAATACAATGGTTATTCGAGGGGACTTTGTCGATGACAAAGGAGAGCCTCCTGCGTACGATACCCCTGTAGTCCCTACGGCCCCGAGTACCCCTTCAAGAAGAAATTCGGAATCAAATTCACCTCCACCGAGTCCGAACTCGATGAGAAGAAAAACGTTTGCGGAACGTACTCAGACAAATGGGAGAGGCACCGCTCTCGGTGCTGCTGATTTAGGGAATGGAATAGACACGATACGGCCCGTAAAACGTGTCGATACAATCGGGAGTCTGAAGCTGAGTGCGGAGTATGTTGGAGCTGTGAGGGAGGGAGCTGAGAATGGATCACGAGGGAACGGTGAGGTGAAGGGACATGCAAGGAGAGGTAGTGAAAATGTGCGTGCAGGGAGAGCAATGATTGATGAAGTAGTGGTACCTGTTGTTCAGAATGTCAGTCACATTTTACTATCCTATTTTTTATTTATCTGTAGAAAGCTGATTATATGCGTATTGACATATTGATAGGCCATACAAGATGGGATGGAAGCACGCGACATAGAAGCGTTGAGCATGCTAGCAAGAGGATTTGTTGATTTACGAGAGTCGAATGCGGAGCTTGCGTACCATCTGATACTCGACATCCTTGCGGGCATTGATTCGAATAATGCTGTACGGGCTCATGTGAATTCTACCACAAAACTATTCCCTGGGAAGAGAGTTTTAAGGAAAAGTGAGATGACATCCAGGGGTCTAGTGGTAGTTGAGCAAGAAGTGGAAGAAGGCCTTCCAATATCTAGTGGGACAGCCCCATCAATAAACGTTTCAGCCAGCCAGAACGGGGTGAAGGACGTTGATGATCAACCGACTAAGAGAAGTCCAATTGCGGAGTTGCTGTACATGCGTTGGTTAGAGGGACTCAAGCTCAAGTGGCCTAGTATCCTATAAAATTGACGTTTGTTCAGTCCATGGCTTCTCTTTCCCGAATCATCCTCTCAACTAGATTGTCATCATCTCACCTACTGACCATCTCCTTATGTCCTTCCTTACCTTGGATACAGTCGCGTTCCTTATCAACCTTGTAGCAAGCTTTGTTACATCTGTATCATCTTTCTTCTTCTGATTCATTGTGTGCCCACTACTCTTTACGATCAAAAACACGAACAAAACTCGCGATACCACGACCGAGGACGAAAAGCGATGAAAATGAAACGCAAGACAAACAACACACTATATTTGCACACACATCCGACTGCATTATATGTACGATGTTGCACCATCAACTACCCTACCTACTTACCCGTATGATATTGATGACGAACGATCTATGTTGACATGATGATATTCCTGATATTCCAGTACATCCTTGTACTGCCACCTCTACACTTGATCTGATCCGAAGAACTGATTCTCCTTCCCCTTGATCAATCTAACTCTTCTCGTTACAATATGCTATCTTTCATCACCTCACCCCTCCCTCACCCCTCCCTGTGCATCTTTAATTGTTATATCCACCTCTTTCAATCTCTCATCCCTCATGATCTGTTTTCTCCTTTTTTTTCCTGTTTCCTTTTTCGTTTTCTAACTCTCATTCTTGTCTTACTTTCATATAAATATATTTTTCTCAGTCGTTTTTCTTCCCCTTTTCTTCGTGTTTCATCGTTTCATTACCCCCTTCGACTTCTCTTACTACGCCATTGCTGCTACCATCTTTTCTCTCCTGGGCCCTTCTCCCACCCCTAAACATCCTCCGACACTTCCCCTTTCGTTTTTCACTTTCCCACCACCCGTCGTCCATCTATTCCGAGTAGCCAGTAGCCGGGTGGATGACCCGACCTATGGTTAATATACGTTCCCTCTCCCCGCCTCCCAACCCTCTCAACTCATCCGTTAGTTTATGAATATTCATCACTGAGGACTCTTTTCGGGCCTTTATGGTGCTTTGTTGTTCACTTGTCACTTGTCGTTGTTGTTGCTGTATATACATATAATTGAAGGAAGACGTTTTACTGATCTGTCCATTTACCTCTCGTCTCTATGTCTACGTTCGTGCTTGTTTGTGTTTGAAATAGGGATCTCCCCGCTGCCACTTCCTTTTATCGTGTAAGTAAGTACAATAAGGGCACTTTAGAGAACTGAGTGGACGACATATTCAAGCCACTTTGAAAGGAACGTAAGGGATTGTGGCTGGGGATGTGGTTCGCGCGAGGCTACACTGGCACGTGCCTACTTATGTTTGTGGTTGAAAGATTATAAAGGCACTATACCCACTGTATTGGAAACGCAAACAAAGACTTGAGGAAAGCAGAGAGGGACGATGAAGCAATTTAGTCCGAACAACATTAAGTGTCATTTTCAACGGGTAGTCAACTACGTATGTACAAGGAAAAAAACGGATCACGTAAACAAGAAGGACGGGGACAAGAAGGAAGGCTGGACAGAGACCGAGGTTAGTAGTCCGAAATGATCAATCCTAGATAGATAATAGTTGATTTGAGTTGGGTTTTGAGTATATTCACGATACCGATATCAAGGGGAAGGGTGGTTCCAGAGTCATAAAATATCTACAGTTAAAGTGAGAAGAAAAAAAAATTTCTGGTTGGCGCTGGGACCAGAGTGGGGGGAAAGCGGGGGAGATTGGGGGAGGGAGGGGGACACAAAAAACGTGGGGTTAGATATTAAAAAGCTAAACAGGCCGAGAAATCGAGTCGAGAAGCCAAACATATGTTCTATATACTTTCTTAATTAATATGTTGTTTTGTTTCTTTTTTTAGGAGGAATTCGGGGAGAAACATATGAGTCAGTAGAGACTGAGACTGCGGTAGGTACGTATAAGAGAGAGGTTAGAAATCAAGGAATATGCATAGATATACTTGAGATGTGTGGGTAAGAGCGTACAAGTAAAGTAGATTTAGTTGGACGCTTTCTTCCTCTTTTTTGTAGGGTGCAAGTGGGCTTTCATGGACTCAAGAAAAATCTGTATAAAAGTGAGTTCCAGTCGTTGTTTGGGGGATGTAGGCAAAGAACTTACGTAGAACATTTTCTTCCCTTTTATCACCCCCTTTCTCGTTGTCCTCTCTGTACTTGAGTTAGGCGTGTCCGTAGAAGTGGCTATATATTCAGATTTAACGGGTCCGTCTAACTCGAGCGTGCTGATCATAGAGTCAGAGTCGATAGCTACTTCTGGCTGTGCCTGTGGAAGTGGGGGCAGGGGTGGAGGAGTAGATCCATCACCTGTAGATGGCTGATCGAGGACATACGGATCTATGTGGATGGCATCATGCGGCTAAAGGACGAATTAAAAATTAGAATGCACTGTAAGACCTGAGTAAAGTCGGTGGTTGCACGCACGAGAGGTGCAAGAAAGTGTGGTTCATCTTCCTCATCCCGGAAGTCTATTGTTTTCTATAGTGGTACGAGTCTAAGCCGCAACTCGAGACTGCGTATGATGTAGACAATCATTCTCCAAACGGCTTACCATAGCCCAATCCAGATGATCCTCTGCCTTATGCTCTTCTCTCTCCTCTAGGTATCTTCCCTGGATACCGTATGCTACTCTTGCTAGCGATCGACGATGTACGAGCAGATAATTAAGAACAAATGTATTTATAACTAAGCTTAGAGAGGGATATACAACTTTTCTGTGTTTTTGTGAGCGGAACTCTGCTGCTGTCTTGCGTTTCTGGATCGCCATGACCACAGCCAGAGAGAATTATGGATGAACGGAGGGAGAAAAAAAATGGGGAATGGACAAAGAGAAAAGGAAAGATGATGTTTGATTATCTCTTATTTGGTCATATCGTGAACGCGTTCAGCCCAAAAGTTTGTATAGAAAGTACAGTAAAATGGACGTGGAAGTGTCTGCCGTAATACCGCAGGGCCTCGATGCAGAGTAAGAAAAGCTCTAACTGATCGTGCCAATCCACTCACGATCTCCAGTAAAAATCCGGTTCGTTCCACATTCCTTCCTCCACATTTTCCCTCTTGACTCCTATCAGAAAATTGCTTCCGAGATTTCAACCAGAAAAGAAGCAGATTTCACGGAAGTAAAATCGCAACAACTAAAGGAACACCGTTACGCACTTTCTCACTAAACTCGATAAAAGCCACGAAGATGCTTTGTTTCTCAGGCGGCTAATAGCACTTTTTCTGGAGGATACTGCCAGATGCAACTTGTTGATCGGTGTAACTGGGCTAAACTTGACGCTCACAGTCAAGGGCCAAAGTGCAGATGTCACGATGATCTTCCGGAAGCAAATCTCTGTTGTTGGAACTGCTCTTCACAGCGTCAAAACCTCTTTGTCCAAGATCTTCATTTTTACCCTGGATCAAGACGAGTAGACTTCCTTCTGGCTTGAAAGCATGCACCGTCCCATCAAAATTTGCATTCAATGATTTCGTCGTCAATCCATACAGACACTTCCTTCATTCAAACACAACTTCTTCAACTTTCAACTTACAAAATTTTTTGCACGCTCAACTCTATCACCCTTCCTACCACCTTTTTTCAAGCGATCAGCTCCTATCAGGCTCTACTTCCATAGGTGCCATTCAAGCTCGAGTCGAGATAGACACAATGGCAGTCCAATTTCCAAATATGGAAATTACTGCCTCTCACGAGGGGTTCGAGTCACGACCAATCCGGATCCGGGATATGATGAAACCGCAAACGTAACTTGCAATGCGACTTGCACAATGACAGAATAACGATGTCGGGCCTATCACTCTGATGGGCCCATCTTGTACACCTATATCAGATTTTGAGGACTGCAATCCGCCAATGTGAAGCCCAAGTCAAGAAGTGTTTATGCAAGAAGCAAGAATAGAAGCACCATCAAAAGCCCATCAAAATGAAGAAAATGATGATGAAGTTTTGTTATTTGTTCAAGCTCAATACCGGAAAGCTCAAGGTTGTAAAGCAAGTCTATGAGTGCTGCCTCAAGACGTATCTGAGAACAAGAACTGAGTGAACCCGTCTAAGAGGATGACTGCCTCAACCAAGTGTATCGGCGAGAGATCAAGCCAGATTATGGTAACAAGATATCTTCAAGTCCAGAAAGCTCATCAAGCCCTAAGCGTGTTTAAAGTACAGTCTTCGTCGCCCTTTGTGTGATCTGACAGAAGAAGGGTAACAGACCCAACAACTCAAAATTCTTGCCTTAGCCCGCGCACCCTCATAAACCACTTAATCCTACCTATAGCAGGACCGCTATATAAGTAGTCCCTAGGCTGTGCTTATCCCTATGTTCTCTGGGTGGTGGTTGGACAACCGTATTGCAGGTATGCAAGCCGAACAACCACCCTTACCCCGGTCAACCGGTATTTGTACCAATGTATTATACCCCTGGCGAATTATCCCAGTTATTGGGTCGTCATACACGCCCCAGCTATCCCTTACCCCTTGTGTACGAGTGTTGACCACTGGGAGTACCCTTCAAAACATCCCAGGACGATCCTTGACAGCCGAAACCACCCAGAAACCATTTCTCGTTGAAAATATCAAACTACGCGTAGGTAAGGTATAATTGGATCCCTCGAAATTTGAAGCCTGCATAGACCGTCTCTCGGCGGGCAGAAGAAGTGTTGTGAAGATAGCGAGAGAGCGAATGGAAGGGATGGAGGTCGACTCGGTTGTCTCCTGCAACCTGTCACAAATTACCAGATCCAGAAACGCGTCTAAGCCCAACAATCCCTTCTATCCGGGATTTTTTTCCCCCTATTTTTCGACTCCTTGGCAGGCTATCTGCATTGTCTATCTACTTGATTTTTTATCTGTCTATCTGGCTAACAATTTACAAAGAAATATATGTTGATTTCCCCCCCAAATTTTTTTTGTCCCTTTCAGCCGACGGAGAATGCCATCCTTCTTCAAAACTGACGTCTTTACCACGGTTGATAAGCCATATCCGTGACTGCCCAACAATCGCACATAGTACAGGTACATGAAAGTATGTGTGATTAATTCACTTTCAACGAGATCGGAACATTAGGCTTGCTGCGGTAAACCGCTTAGTTGGCAATCTTATTTCGCCAATTTTCCTCCTCAAGATCTTCATTGAGACTCAAACAGCTTACCGGCCGAGGAACTGGGCAGAAACATAGGATGAAAGTATAGGATGCAGTAATTTCGCTTTTAGTCTCAGAATATATGGATCCGGTCCTAGTTGGGGAACTTGAAACCGGCTCTCAAAGCTGTCTATCTCTCTCCAAGAACGATAATATTCTCATAAGGACTCGAATGATCGTCTAAAGCATATGTACACGACCTCCGTCTTTTATTAAATCGAGTAACTCTCAATCGCATAAGATCCGTAATAAAATGTGGGTTTTCTGTAATTTGGCTTTGGGACTCGCCTAGTGCGTGATATATTACCTTAAGGGCATGGAAGAGAACCAGTCTGTCTGAGCTGTGAAATGTTGACTGGTAAAACAAAGTGACATTGATAGACAGATTCGTCTTGAGAGTTCAGAGTGATGATCAGAATAAATGATCGGAATCATTATTTTTAATACACTTTCCTCAGAAATACTAGTATACATTTATCAAACACAAGTATGTCCTGTAGTCCGTCGTCATAGACCACAATACAAGTCCATCGGTATCAAAAAAATAAAGAAAGAGACATCAACACGTATTTTACAGACGAGCAAGATCAACTCAGAATTTTTTTTACAAGTGAACAATATGTTCTGTTCTAAAAATAACTAAATCACTTGACGACTACGCCGAGATTTGTGAGCAGTTCCCGACCGCTCTAAGCCCCCTTTGATACGTATCCCTCGTATCGTTGCAACGATTTCCGCTGAATGAGTGTGTTTTGTCAGTATAATTCTTTAACTTGGAATTAAAAATTTACGGAAAGGAAAAAAAATTACCTGCGACACGAGATCCCCCATCGGCTTCAAAATCATATCGTTTGTCTCCACCATCTCGCTTGAATATGAGTTTGAAGCTAGGCGATTCTTTGGTTGATTGGCTACAGTTCACTACACTCTTGATGTGGTATGATACCGTTTTCCCACTGTCAAACACATTTCGAGCTTTGTTTGCGGAAGGCATAATCTTTTAAACCGTCGGATTAACAGGGTGATTCTAACTTTTGACGTCATAAGACTTACATGAACATAATCTCCGTCAATGGCCAGCGTACGTTCCATACGTGCAACCAACATTGGAACTTTACGGTAGACAGTATAACGTCTATAGATATTGAAATCCACATCCACATTCTTGCTCTTCGGTTGGACCTCAGATATCCGCTTGAAGATAGAAGCTATTCTTGATATTAGCAAAGAGAACAATAGGATTATAGAAAGTAACATACCATTTGGATCTATTGAACGACCCGTACGACGATCTGCATCCATTGCAAAGCCGTGCTCGGGAAGTGAGCTCCGGGAAACGAGGACTAATTGTAAATTGCCTTCTAAACTAGCTACAGTCCGGTCTAGGGGCACCAGGATCTCTTTTTTCTTTTCGCCTTCTTCAGAGACGTACAAAAGAGCCCAATCCAAAGGATTGTCCAATCTACGCTTTCGACAAATTTGTTCAAGAACCTCTTGCATGTAACTTGTCGGGTAGCTAGAAATATGTTTAGATAGAAGTGATAATGTTTACAAATTGAAACATACACCGAAATTGTTGTCGAATAATGTACGGCCTTGTTGTCTACAGGTTCTATACGAATTCGTAGAAGAACTTGAGAGCCATGACTTGAGGATATTCCAAAAGATGCGGGCAGACCGACCGAGCTCGCAAGCGCAGACGCAGAGAGAGTACTGGTGCTCGGACCTAGTAAGGGGGCTGGAGGAGCGAGTAAAGCAGCAGCTGGTTCTTGTTTTTTCTTGGCGACAATTATTCTTGAGGGTCTTCGTACTAATTTCGACTCTGCTAGGGCGTTTTGTGCGGCTGATAGTAGTATAGTTAAGAGAGGATGGTAAGAGTAGAGTACAATTGGTTTACCTTGGTCCGTTGTGGCCTCAAGAACAGCATAAGCGTCGAAACCAAACTTCGAGATTTTTCCCATACGATCAGGAGCTAAGGTGTCATAGTTTAGTATCCTATGTTCTTAGAAAAGCTAGAAAATACAAACCAGGGAAATCTTCATCGACTTCACCGTCATCTTCAGCAACACGTAAGATCCACCCTATTGCACTCAATTTAGTCTTTTTCTGTTCTTCCGTAAGCCCTTCGTCGAGCTTTGGTAGCCAGCCTTCTTCCCAATAACTCCATAAAGAAAATCCAATGAACTCTTCTACGGTAGCATCTTTGCGCACTGTCAACTTCAGTGGTTTGTTGACAGGCTTTGTTGCGTGAGGGAAAAATACAGTTACTTCTGTCGTTGCAACCTCGGCACGTCCAGAAATAAGTGCATAAAGTTCGGTGAATGGATTGGATGAAGTATTAGATGATGCCAATTTCGCCGTCAATGCAGAAGTCACTGGCCGAGCTGGTGGGACTTTCTTGCGTATGAAAAGAGGTTCTTCTTCATGAGAAGAGGTATTCTCATGTTCAGACTTGATATGAGATGTTGTTTCTTGCTCGTGTAGTGAACGCTCCGAGACGGGGTACTTCGTCATTCGTGGAGGCTGTACCATCTCGAAGTAGTCATCTGTTGGGGTACCACGCCCTCGTTGAGCTGTCACATCCGACATGGCATCATTTTCGCCACTTCCAAGGCCAGCCGCAGATGATGGCGGTTCATCAACAGGGCGCGTCTCACTTACAGGACTGAGCCTGAGTTTTCCTCTACCACGAGCACTTCCTGTAATTTGAAGAGAGGACATGGAGGTTGACAGTGCCGAATTTGTCGCAGAGTTCAAAAGCTCCGAACTACTTGAGTTCATGCCGATTCTCGGAGGAGCGAAATCCCTAAGAACAAAACCAATGAATCTTTTAACAGAAAATATGGATACTGCTTTTGAGTACTTACGGATCAAAATCTTCGTTTTCAACTTCCAGGCTACCCTCCACTTCGACTACATAATCATCATCTGATATAGCTCCCGACATATCCAGCTCATCTTCGGATGAAGAGATTTCTGGATCAAGTTTTGTTTCCGAAACGATAACTGGTCGAGCGGAATTATTACCAGCAGATGAGAAATGAGCTCTCCTTCGTTGCCTTCTTGCTTGCATTGCCGCAATATGTGTCATATCTTGTAAGGCATTTGGTGCATTATGAGGGATAGCATTTTCCCGGTTTTGTTCGAGCTCAGTTCTGTCTACAAGATTTGTGGCAATTTCAGATAGAGAAGAGCCTCCGGCACTACGACGTTTGCCGACATGAATAAGAGTATCGTCATAAGTGTCTGGGGAGCCTGGAGTACCATCTGGAGAGATGGATGTAGATGCTGCTCGATCGGGTGTAGGTTCGCTATCCGCGCGGTGACGACCAGGAGCTGCGTTTACCGTAGAACCCGAGCGTCTAACCGAATTTCTCTTAGTACTTGCCCTCCGCCCAGTTACGCGCATACCTGCCCCTCCTATTCGTGTTGGTCCCATAATTGTTTGTGTATATTTCAGGCCAGTTGCGCCGGGAAATCCAGTATGTACGCGTCTCGGGTTGGGTGGACCCGAGTTCTCATCGTCAGAAACATGTGGGCTTTGGGGCATACGCAGTTCTGGCCATCGTTCATCGTCTGCTAAACTTAGCGCCGTAACATGAGGATTTGACTGGTATCGAGGGTCAAAAGTAATCAGCCTTGGGCCATATGGATCGTCAATGTTACGAAGATAGTTGAGACGGAGTGTATGAATCAAGTAACTGCAGTATAAACCATTCACGTCAGAGTTCAAACTGTAAGAGGAACCTCAAATTTATCTTCTTACTCTGGATCACAGATCAATGCCATAGTAATAAGTTGAGGACAATATCCGCTGCCCAGGCTTCTTTCTATCACGTGGGCGAGGGCTGATCAAGCCACTGTTTACTAACTTTGTGCATGCATGTACGCATCGCATTGCATTGATATAAGGTATATATAGACTACGGATATTAGTGCTACATGTAGAGGTACAATCCAGAAACAATGTGAAAAAAAAAATTAGAGGAGGCAAAAAACTAGTCTTGTCTATTCCAGTTTCTCAAGTTCATCTAGTCTAGAAAGAACAACTTCTTTGCTCGTCTCCTCAATTTCTCCTGCAAGGAAGATCTCGTCCAGAATTGCGTACACCTAACAATAATTAGAATTGTAACACGCACTTGATCAGTGTAAAACCTTGCATACCTTGTAGAAATTGAAGACCAAGTCGAGTTCGCACACGTTCTCGAAAAATGCATCTTTAGACATGTCACTTAGTTAGAACACTACAACGTAACGCAAGGATGTCAATTGACACTACCTAAGACCTCGACGAACAGATGTATCGCCTCTAAATAAGCAAGTTCGTTATCATTTGCATCCACACAGATGCAAAAGAAGAGGCCGGCATATCTCCTATACACGACTTTGTAGTTACGGAACTAGAATGCCATCGTTAAGTTTACAGTTAAAGACGTTTCAATCGGCACGAATAGACAAACCTCGACAAAGTTTGATTGATACTTCTGATCTCGTGGGGCAACTAGCCGATGTACTTCGCCTCGTAATCTTACCTGAGTATATCAATATATAGGTGTATAAATCACATACCCTTAAGGAATAAAGGATGTATTCATAAACACACCTTCTCGTCGTCGTCGTAAGGAACATACCATTTCGACAATCGCGTCTTGCCTTGACGGTTCTTCATGATAGTTTTTGTTTACATTCTGCAAGTAAATTTGTAATAAGAAGAACTTACTTGGACAAGAATAAAGCGTATCATCGTGCGTGTCTTGAAGGGATAAGTGGGCGTCGGTGTATCCGGTGCTAAACTATGTCACGGAACAGATCGACGAAATGATCAATTTACGCGTATTCGATCATCATCATTGCCATGCATATATCAGTAAATAGCACTGACTTCATGTTGACTCTAGGCCCTCTTCTTTCTTATTTCTCCACCACTCTTCGGTTCCTTTTATTTCTTCGGATTAAATAGTAGTTCATCACTTTTTTGCTCCCTTGGTAGTGTCAATGACAACGATGACCGATCTCAACTCATTGGAACCCCTGGACAAGAATTGGGTCCAGGAGCGACTGAATAAATTCCCCTTTGTCCAGATAGAAGGCGTGACCAATGCACGATCCCTAGGGCCTTACCCGGCCTCCCAAAGATCGGGTTCAGAAAATGAGGATTCTACAACACAAGGACCAAGTCAGCTGTATACAACTCGTCCATTTCAGCTCTTTCGAAGTGCCGAAGTCTCGGGGATAACGGAACGAGGTGGGTTAATATATCTATCGGCATATATTCGTTATTTATGAATAGCTCCTAGGAAAAGAACAAATGAGAGAGCTTGGTATATCGAGAGTTTTTGACCTGAGATCTACAACTGAGATGGAAAAGTATAACACGCCTGTACCCCATATTGAAGACGTTCAAGTCCTACCGGTCCCTGTATTTGAAAAGGAGGATTATTCCCCGGAAGTCATGGCTCGGTGGGCTGAATTACTTAAAATTATTAAAATATATATACCGTTTGTTTACCTGATCACGAATGTACACGGGCATATAATTCAGGAGATTCCAGCTTTATGCAAGTGGAAAGACAGAGGTATATAAAAATTCCCTGTATTAAATTATTTGTTCTGTAACTGATACTTGGTCGCAAGGCATTCATGGAGCTTTACACCCAGATACTAGATAATGGAGGACCAGCCTTTTCCGAAATTCTTAGACACGTACGCGACAGGCCTGATGAGGGCTGTCTATTCCATTGTACTGGTGAGCTCTTAATACACAAAATACATTTGATCACGAATTTATTTCTCACTACAACTAGCCGGAAAAGATAGAACGGCAGTAATAGCTGCCATTCTGCTTTCAGTATGTTGATATATGCACATAGGAGCTTATAACAACTTCAACTGACATCACTAACAAAAAAGCTCGCTGGAGTAGAAGATACTATAATTGCAGATGACTACGAATTAACTCGTATCGGACGAGAGCCAGTGCGCGAGATGATACTGCATCGTCTCTCAAAAGAACCAATATTTGCTACAAATAAGGACTCTGCACTAAATATGTTAACATCCAGGTTCGTCTGTAGTTTACTATTTAACGTTGATAATCTTGCTGAAAAAAGCCTAAAGACGAGAAACGATGCTGGCGTTCCTTGAATTGCTCCGAGAAAAATATGGGGGTGTGGAAGGGTATATACGGGAGATTTGTGGCCTCACAAATGATGATATACAGATCATACGTCAAAATCTCATTACAAAGGCGGGATCCTAGGTGGCTTGATGCTAAACCATTCATCCATGTTAATACTTTCTCTTCATGGTATACAATACTGCAGGCTCTTAGAATTTTTAGACATTTCTTTTTTCTTGACTCAAAGTTTGGCTTCTAATGAAAATATGGGCGAAAAGTATGTCAGAAATTGTGACTTAGTGAAAAGAGTGAAGTTCAGAGAAAAAAAAACTGTCTCATTCCGCCTCCCCAGGACACATAGGCAAACGTATCCCTTTAATGAGGAGGACAGTCGAACGCAAATTACGAAGTACCATCATTTGAAAATTGTACGGAGAGGAAACGGATGCTCACCAATTACCAAAGTTGGGTATCACATGAAGATTTTGGACTCATCAGAATGTAGCCACGAAGAATTAATCTCATGTATCAGATGCAGGGACTAGAAAACCTAATGTTTGAGGTAGGAGAAATAAAATACATGTGCATAACATAAGATGCGTCATATTTTTAGAACTGCATGGTGTTCCTACAAAATGAAAAGACATGGGGACACCAAGTTCAAGCGTGTTGAATATGCACCCATAGCCGTACAAAAGAAAGGAAAATATATGTGAAAAGTCCGCTTATGCCTTGACAGCGTACTTCCTGATAGGGAAATGAATATCCTTCTTGTGCTGGCGAACGGTCTTTGCGGCCTTTTCGTGCTATATGAATTAAAACATTTCCAGGTTTAGTTTGTATTGTATATGTCTTAACACATAACTCACAGCCGTTAACCGTCTACGGATAGCACGAGTCTGCTTCTTGCGGAGGTCGAGAGGAAGGTACTTCTTTCCCTTGTAGAATTCACGAAGGTGCTGGCGTTGCTTTGCGTTTGTGACGGTCAATACACGGGCAATCGATTTGCGAACCGTGTTGCTTCATAACCAAAACACACAATCAGATAATGCTATTAAAGATAGTTGCTATGCAAAAAACGTACATCTTGGTTAATTTTGATGCGGAACCTCCTGCAATCTTCTGGACACGAAGGGAAAGAAGCTCTCCCTTGAGCTCAGTCAATTGCTTTGCCAAGTCATTCTTGGACCTTTTCGAGAGACAAAACGTGAGGTACATTCACATTTTCCACTATTTTCCAAACTCACTTTGACTGGAGCTCGTAAGCCTTTACTTTTCCTGGCATTTTGTCTTGAGGAGGCTGATATGGGTCGATCTGTTTGTGGTAGATGCGGGTGGTTAGTTGTTACCTATCACATGACTGATCTGCTATACAGTAGTGACAATAGCTGTGACAATGAACAAAATTTGCCTTGTAAGGAAGGATGTCTACTACTGACTAAGTCTAGTTTATCGCACTGATAAATAAAGGAGACCTAAGAATACTATGGAATGAAAAGGCGTAACTCAGTTAGACTGGAAAGCATACCGACGCACGCTGGACATGGATTAAGCGAAGTTAAACCGCAATAAAAATTACTAAGTCGTCCCTCGAGCTCACCGAATGTCCCTTGTGAATTCCTACCACGGAAACAATGTGTTTGTCCCTACAAGTCCATCAACATCATACCTTCAAGATCTTAGAAAAGAATCTGAAATAGGGGTATATTAAGGCTTCATCTGTTTTTTAAGCCTGTTGCCAACTTTAGCGACCGCTTCTACTTGTACGTTTTGCTGATACTCTGTGATTTAAGACACAATGCTCACTCCAAGCCTCGTATGTTTAATTTATTTCATTAATTTGCTAGAACCGGCGGCAAGAAACCAATGAGGTGTCTGGTTATTTCGGGTTTCACTTTCACACACCCCATTTGGTAAGCATGTCTAATTATGCGCGTCATGCTCATTGTCTAGTTCAATACGGGTCCTCTTAATCCTCATACCGAATAGCCATGGTATCACCACCAGAAACGCCAAAAAAGCGTGTATATACTGAGGATGCTCATATTGCTTCCAGTACTTTGCGTTCACCGTCAACTTACGGGTGTGTTATTACATTTTAAACGTGTATATGGAGCTTAGCTTATGCATTGATTATACGCGTCTTATAGTATCTCAGATGATCTCACTGCCCGTCTTCAGAACATTGGTTCACGTGTAAGGAAAAGTGAGCTCTGGATCGGATGTAATGTATTCCAACTAACGACGTACTTCTAATACAATAGGTGTAACCGAAGGATATGCTACGGAGCGTGTAACCCTTTCTAGTTCCATGAATCCTGTTACACCTTTCACATCCCCTACAAAACAGATTTCCTCATCGAAAGCAGTTGTTACGACACCAATTTTTCGCTCAGGAAATGACACACTCCGGGAGGTCTACAAGACTCCTCGTACATCGGATGGTCAATTAACTTCCCCTTCCCCTTCACCGCGGAAGCGCGGACGATCGGTAATCGAGCTTGAAGATGAGGATGAAGATACAGATTACCGATTGAACCATGAAGATAGTCTGATGATTAGAATGGAGACGGAACTTGACGATGAGGACAATACGTATTCTACTCCCAAACCGACCAGACCCATAAGACGTCCCCGGAAATTTGCGCCCGCAACTCAGTCTCTCCTTCCTTCTGCACGGTGTGAAACGGATTTGTGTGGCCGTGCCAAAGCTCCGAGTTCCGGGGACGAAAATTGGAAAGAAGATATGTTCAATCAACCATTCTAGTCTACTATCATTTATCAGGTTCTCGTTGTAAGGAGTTTCCCTTGTGTTCATCGTCCTTTCAAGAATAGCGTTTACCGAGTGCCTGTTTCTGACATTCTTACCCAGTAGTATACCCTGATACCATGTCAAATTCCTATTTTCTACAGTCTCCTTAGCGCCGGACGCATCACTGTTACACTGTAAATTGGAGGGAATTGTCCGTTAACAATCGCAACATCACGTGTACTGTATCTCGTATTTTTTTATCTGTGCAATCTGTTATTAAATGTTAACTGTACTGGATAATCTAAAGTTTAGAAGCTAAGGCAATTAACAATTATGCTGAACTCTACTTTAGAATAAGTAAGTGTTAGGAGTAATAGCCTGAGTGATCACCTTCCCCGTTGCGGAACAAACTGAAAATCCGACGACAGTCCTCGGGATTCCGAGACTCAAATAACGAACTAAGTACCCTCTTCTCTTCACCTAGTTCTACTTGTACTGGTGTAATCGAGTAGTAGTTGACAGTGAACCTCTTTTTAGATCGAACAGATCAGCCGCTTATTAGTTCCTGATTGATTGACGCTCGCATTACTCTTCTCCTAAGTGCGAGGGCTGAACAAAGGGGATGAAAAAATCTTTGGCTTGTTATCTGCGTAGCTATCGAATTCCAGTTTGGAAACTACCGAAATGTGTTCTATTATTTTTTTCTTTCCGAAGAGAACAATTTTTTAGGACGCTGAAAAAAAGGTAGTTAGAAACCAAGGGATTTTCTTCATTTGCTACCTCTGTTATCCAACCAACGACGTTCCCGGCCCATGCCCCTTCTAGGCCGGAAACTTTATTCATGCAAATCTATTGATTCTCTAACGTCAATACGGTAAATGGCGAGTACATGTGGAAACTCAATTGAATATAAGTGAAGAGCACTTATGATCAACCATATTAAAAATATAATGGTGATCGAACTTTGGCTCAATACAAGCCGTCAAGTAATTACAACAGCATCTTAATTGTTACACCTCTTCAATTCAATACACATCCTGGTTGCTATATTGGAGTTAGAACAATCTCCGTTGTCCTTGCTCTTGTTCTTAAGCCATCAAAAACTGAATAGCACTAAAATTCACCAAGACAGACAACAACAACAAAAAGCCCAGGGAAGTATGTAAAAAAAATCAACGGTATCATCACTTTTCACATCTGATTAACATGATAGAACCACTTTTTTTTATCGTGTAGTAACCTTAACATCGGCGTCTAAATTTAAAACACGGAACAGCGGAAAAACAGAAGAGACGTCAACCTCATTAATGGTAGATCCCTCCCAAAATCATAATTTCGTAACCGGGCCACGCGATCACGAAGGCCACTACCACGCCAAACGTTATCAAAAACAATAGAGAGCATAGAAACTTGGCTCTGCACAGTGACAACTGTGAATTGCTATTCCTGGTGGTGCATGGGTAAAAATGAAAGAAGGGACTGGGTGTTTTGCATTCTCCGGATGTAAAAATAAGTACTAATCTGAGTCTCACAATCGAGAGCCCAATTTTGAACCCCTCTCCTTCCTAGTTGATAGAAGTAGGCAGTGATATAGCACATGCCAGTTTTTTTAAAGTCCCGGGGATTCACAGAAACAATATATTTGCGGGAAGAGCCTTCGGGAGGAAATGCATTTTCAGTCCCGACTTCTGGATTTTCGAAAGCTTCTAGGATATTAGTCTCTTTGCATATATTCAGCCTCATTCCCGCACCGTGAAATTCTATGTGTAATTGCTATGTATTAATGATATTTGTAGATACGTCTGTATTGTCGTGCAGTGCACTATTTGCATCATTTGTTTCTTGCACACAGTCACTAGCCAAAATCATAATGTGTTCTTTTTATCGAAAAGATGATCTCGGACCAAGCACTTGCGTGTACTGCTCGCCTATGAGATCACCCCTTAAAACTGATTTAAAGGGTGATATTTCGACGTATAAGGCATCTAGAACAAATCTTGGAGATGTGCAAACGCTGTTTGTATAACGATGGACTAATATATGTGAGCCTTTTTATCACACAAATATAGCAGCTTTGGGAATGTCGAACCCAACGCCAACCTTCAGGTTTACCGCAACGTGACGCTCCGTTCGAGGCGGATCGCTTTCCCCCTATTTTTGCCTACTGGAAGAAACCGAAATGGTAATTAACAGATAGACGCCCAAGACATACGAACAACGATATATCGCCTCAGCATCCATCAAAAGGCAAGAAAAAAAAGAAGATTCGGTACCCGTAGCAAGTAAAAAGTAGCCGTACTCGTGGAATTCTACTATCGATTCGCCATATACGGTTATTCATCTGACGAAAGTCTTATCGTTGTTAGGAACACGAGGCATATACAAATGCTTCGTTTGATTTCTGGTTTGCAAGCGGGACAAGATGATCTGACTCTTCCTATCAAACATAACAACGTTGTTAAGTACTACACTTTAGCATAACTGAGACAATCGGACTTTCGCGGGAGAATAGTCTCGGTCTCGGGGTCTTTACTGAGTATTGAGGGGTCTCAAAGTTAGCTAATGTCTTCAATAAATTATGATTGTGGGCTTGTATTTGTCTCATAGTACAGGTCTAGCCGACTAGAAAAAATGTGGAAAAAGGTCGGAACGAAATAAGTTAAAGGGTGCCTGTTATAGAGAACCACGACGTAAATTGATGAATAGGTTCACAGCCACCTGATTAGCGCCTGGATCAATCAACCTAAGTTAAGTAAGAGGACAAGAACCAGTATTGAGGCGAGTTGGATTCGCGCATGTTTAGACCCATAGACGTAGACCTTCTTTCACCATCTGCACTTCAATTCCTCTGTTGTTGATGATGATGCCGATGATGCTGATCCCTTTTTTTATACGTGAGGAGTGGGTGATCAGTTGTTTGTAAAAAGACAGATTCTGTCCGGATGAAATCCACGAATGTCCGCCGAGATTGAACATATCAGGAAGGCACAGGGGGCATGGTAAACGAAGGTGTCACCGTAGGGACTCTCAATTACGAAAAAAGTATTGAGAAATGGCTTGAAGGGTTTACTTTGCTTCGCCAAGTGTATGGATCAGTAAACTATATTTGTCATTAGCCAATCAGTATTGATCGGCTGAAGCCACTGGTAAAGGAGGCGTCCTCGGAGCTCGGAAAACAAGCAAGAAGGAAAACACTTATGGAAGATGGGTGCGATACAAAGACAAAGGGAAAGAAAGAAAAAAAGTAAGCTAAACGATTTCTGATTCCTCTCCAAAAAGGACAAAGATGCAAGGCAAACATGCTTTGTGGGAGGCGTGGAACGGAAGGAAGACGGGGGCTGGACACATTGCGTTGTGATGGAAGAGAATAAAGTTTAAAGAACCCTGTTGTAAAAGGAATTCGTGGCTGTGCCCACTGTCCGATCTAGTCATGAACTCTGATCGGGTGTTGGGTTCCCACGGAACCAATAATTGTAAAAACTTCGAAAGCGGAGGTTCGGTCAAGTCGGTCACGGTTTACGGGGAGGGCACCAGCAATCCCCAGTAGCCCGTTGTTCCCCCCTCCAGACTCGGTCTCTGCAAACATCTCCCTTTCAATGTCTCTGACAATGTCCATTCGCTCTTCCCCCATTTTTTTCTTACTTTATTATTTTAAAACTCTCTTTTTATCGATAGTAATTTCATCTTTTGACGATTTTAATCTTACACGTGCGGTAAATTGGATGTAAAACGAACAGCTGGTACTTGCCCCTGTAGCCTTTGTGAAAACCACGACCCTTTTAATTAGTCAATTAGTAAGAGGATCCTGATGCTTTGCTCTTGCTTTCTTTTTTTTATTTCCTGGTACGGTTATAGTAAATAGAGTCCCAAATGAATGCACGTCTTGACCCTAACTTCCCTTTCTCATTTGTTTTCTTCCTTGGACATGGTAACATAGGTCTAAAAATCCCCGTTATGGGCTAAGCGAACACAATACACTCTGTTTATGGGACTTATGGCAAACTGTCTATATTTTCAGTTTTTTCTAACTGTCTACTACAGTTTATACCCGAAGGTGGTCCTCAAGAACCATCTGATCCGGCATTTCACTTTCTATATACTTTCGGCTTGCTATCGTCTACACGGAAACGTGTGCTCGCACTTAAAGTCCTTTGTTATAGACGGCGGTGAATAGAGCGCTTCGGAACTGTAGTCCCTTTACCTGATCTTCTCCGAGGGTTCATATTAGCCGATTCTCCATATCCGGACAATAGCTGAAAATACCAGATCTAATCAATTGCAACGCCACCTGTGTGCTTTCAAAAAGCAAGGCTTCCATCGGCTTAAAGCCATACTCACCCGGATACCTTTGAGCTAATATAAATAGAGCTGCATTCTCCACCCTTTCTCATCCTCATCCGCTCTCAACTCTACTACTCTCGTCTTCACTACTCTTAGCCACTACCAGCTACTCTCAATCCCATCCTCTCTAAAACATGTCTAGCTCATCCTCGTCTAGCTCTTCATCTAGCTCCTCCTCATCTAGCTCCTCCTCATCTAGCTCTTCCTCGTCTAGGTCCTCTTCGTCTAGGTCCTCTTCGTCTAGCTACCCTTCACCATCATCACCCGCAGCATTTGTATCTGCTGAATCCTGGAGACAACACCGTGAGGAGATACTCCTTCACAATCTCCGGGAAACTGCAGCGTACGTACTACTAGATGCATGGTCTTTCATTTTAACCTCATACTAACTATATTTTTAGCCGGAGATATACGCACTTCAGTCCATACGACGCTCCTCTTTTTACTAGAGACGCTCGATGGATAGAGGAATGCGATCCATATAGCGTAAGGTAAGTCAACGATTAGCTTAGAATTTCTCTTTTTATAAGAGCTTGTTCTTTGCCGTCTATTTCTAGTACATCCTTTAGACGTTTATTGATACACGGGCTATAGAAGTACGCCGTCCGCAACGACACAAAACTACGGAAGTGAATCACCTTCAAGTGGTTACTCTGATATCCCTACTAGGCGCTTCCCATCATTTCCGGGAAACAGGGACATCATAGGAGGTGAATCCTGGTGTCCGAGCCCATACAGTCAGCGCAGCATAGAGCTGCAGAGTCCGCCTCCCGCTCCCTCCGTACAGTACGTATAAATAACCTACTTTCGTGCCAGCGGGTCCATAACTAAAACGACGATAGGAGCACCTGGGTCTCATCCCTTTATGATCACGAGTCAGAGCTCGGAGGTAGCTCGCCCTCCTCAAGTAGTACGTACTCTTCTGTATCCCTAACAAACTACTGGCTCACTCCCGATGGGCTATATAGCAAGCAGAACCGACAGTGACCTTGTACTCCCTCCCATCCGCACGGTACTTATGGAGCCTGAACCTTCTGTCCGGGACGACCACTCCAGTCATTCCGAAAGGGCGACTCGTTCCAACCGGTGTCGCCATCGTCATAACCCATATCGTCTTCAGGGTCAACTACATGGCATTCAAGTCGCGGGACCGTCGATGGTCCGCGACAAGAATGCATGGAAGAGCCATGCAAGATGCGTGATGAGGGGAGGAGTGCAAGAGTATCGATGCGTCTGGAAAGTTGGTTGTGTGGGAACCGATAAAGATCAGTGTGGATATACAGCAAAGAGACACTTAGTTAAGCGGCATATTGAAACCCGGCATTTATTATACAAGTGAGTAGTTTCTTATAATTGTAGCCGTGCTTGTGAGAACTAATATTTTTGTATTACTAATAGACCCCATGTATGTATTTTCTGCGGAAAGGCATTTCCACAGAGAGTATCCTTGAACATTCATACGAACAGACAGTAAGTCGAAACATTGTCCGTAAATCACAACTACTGATCATATTCTATAGTACTGGGGCAAAACCTCATAAATGTCACTACGCCGGATGCGACAAGAGATTCAGTGATCCTGCTAGAAGACATAAGCACATGGTCGAAGTACATAAATATATCCCACAAGGACCGCGCAAGAGAAATCGTACTGTCAACTCTTATCACGAAAACCAGTAAAATATTGCGACTTGATTAGATTTTGTTATCATAAACTTGTAATTTACTATATAAAGTTTTTACATTTTTCGTCTGAGAATTCTTTGTCTGAAATATTTAGATAGTTTATATAATTTCCTTACGGGGAGTGGGCTTTGACTACAATATAACTGCGATAGTCCAGAATCAAAAGAAGGAAATAAGTGATATAAAGAAATGATACTATGCCGACTCGAACGACCATATAGGAGGCTCTTGACTTATGATATGCCTTCTCGAGACCTTCATCTCATTCCCAAGGAACTTACCGCCTTATGGGATAGACGCTCGAAGTTATCACCCGGCTTCTGATGAGGTATCGATATTCGGTTTCTGTCAATATATTAGGACCAGGAGCTCCACCCGTTATCCGAAGCAGAAAGGGCATTAAATACAGAGTAAACAAGAGCACACGTTCTAGGCAGCGTGTAGTTCGAAAACTTAAATCGGAGAACTTCCCCTCATCTCCCGGGAAGTACGCACGAGCACGTTGAGACTACTTTATGGGTAATTCATTACAGCCAAGCTGGTATATTTGTTCAGAAGTTAAAGAACCACAAAGAAAAGAAGGGGAAGGTGCGAGATTGGGTTCAAAGTTAAGATGCAATGAATGTTGACTCTCGCATAAACAAGGATTACCCCAGAGAGAGAGAGGGAATGGTATTCTAGTTTCTCAGTCATACAAGTCCTCTACTCTCATGCTACGTAGTCGCCATACTCTCGAGGTCTTAGCAAGTCCTAGGCTAGCCATCGGGGCGACACAATAGTGGGCTAGACGATGTATACATATAAGGGTATGACTCGAGAGGGGTGGGTAATAAAAATACCTCATGCTCTATCTTGCAGATGAATAAGAAGGATGAAAAGCCGGCATTGAGCGATGAGAACTCCCACCTCCGACAGGGGGGAGGGTGACAATGGAGGCGAATCTTTGGGCTGAAAGTGCGGAGTACACCTGGGTCCGTTTTGGGGGGTGTCTCTATCTAGATGACGGTGAGTGTGTGTACTCCTCATGCAGGCGGCGCAATGTCGGCTGAGAAATGCGAGAACTCAAAAAGAATGCAACCTTCTCACCAAAGAACAAAATGCACAGGAAGTTGAGAGACAAATCAATTGAGCACGTATCTTGCCATGAGGGCATCAGACGGAGTATGTGCCCTGACTTTGCCCCCCATCTCTTCTTTACTCTTTTTTTTGGCCGCGACACTGAGGCAGCAACGATCTTTGATGAAAGGAATAATGATTCAGTGATCCTTGTACACCCCACCATACTCGTATAGTTTGTATTTTCAAAGATCTCGCGTAGTGGACAAAAGGGGTACCAAACTGAATTTGCCAGAAGATCTTGCTCTTTTTTGGGTCTGCTTGATTTCATATCTCTTTCATGCGCCACAGTATAACAAAGTCCGATTGCCTATTCATAGTAGAACAAAAAGCCAAATTCATGGGACATTTTTCACTGTTACTGCCGTATTGTACTGACGGCATATTATTGATACTGTTTCATCCAATTTTCATTTAAAATTGGGTTCTGTGAGAAAATATAAATCAAAGTCAGCTACAGGCCAAGGTTTAGACTCTGAATTTCCAAAAGAAAAATAGGGGGCACGAATATTTACTTTGGCAATTCAGTGAAAAAAGTGTTGGGTGCCACAGTTGGATTTATATATGACTATTAGAAATTCGGCTTTTAACAAACAAGAACAAAGTATCCAGGAAGGTAAATAACTAAGGTTTGAATTTAAAGGTCGCACTTAGTGAAGGATTCTTTTTATCGAGAACGAATAATCTAAAGTTTTGATTGATCCCGCTAACAGAACTCGGAATTGAACGAACTAGAACGCAGGGTCAAAGAAGAAGAGGTAATACACGCGGGTGCAGTCTATGTGCCTCGACTATGTCGACTACAAAGACTCCATCAACTTAAGGGACTTTTCCAGATTTTCTAGTTTGTACTGTCAATTGAACCTGAATTCCGAGACTACCGCCGATGATCGTGAGCCGGAGTAAAGGGATGAAATCCGCTCACGTGATCATTAATAAAATGGAATTTACAACACGACCAATTAGGAAAGTCATATTACTACACTTGTTATACGCGTTTTCGAAATCCGACTTTTGTATAGTCTGCTGGTTTCAGATGCCTGGCCGGCAACCAGCCCTCGGAAGTGCTGCTGTTTTTACACCACCCTCGGACTTAAAGACAGTTCATGTCGACCAGTCAACATGCTTCAACTTATCTGTCTTTAAAGGTGTGATATTTAATATTTTCCGTGCTTTTACCCCGTTGTCAGTGAATAACTAAACTCATCTAAGAACTCATGCGGGAGTATAGAAAAGTGGATGATAATGTAACAATGAGGCTAAATAGAACTGTTGCTCAATTTCGTGATCGTGACCGTCAGTCAACGAGCAACAGCTCTTCAAAGAGTCCCGACGAAGAGGCCTGTGCCTTCTTTTGGAAAGATCTCGTTTGTATGTTTCATTCCTTATCAGTTCCCTATAATTCAATCTTACTAGCTTACTCACAGCGAACTGGAAAAGGAGAACAGAGATCGCAGAATACTGTGTAGATGTCATGGACAGGAGCATGGAGAAAAAACGCCAGACGTTCGAAAAAGAGGATGTAACTAAGGAAACGAAGAGACGTTTGAAAGACGAACATTTTGAAGAAGAAGTAAAGGTATAAGAATTTATTGTAATTGCACATATAGCCACAAGGGCTAAATGCACTCTCTTTACAGCGCAATCAAATTCATAACGAGCTGGCCATTGAGGCCATTATCAGGCAACGAAGTTTTGATGGTAAGGACTTGTACTAAAGAAAAACAAAGTTTATATTTCCTTTAGTCTAACCGTTATACAACTTAGCATTTAAAAACAGATGCAAATTCTTCGTACCCCCCTCTTCTGATGCAGAGGCACGGATTTGGTGGGAGAAAGCATCAAAAGGAGGGTGAGAATTATGTTAGCTCTACTCTCAACTATTTCATACCTATATATTTGCATTTTGCACCAACTGTATATTAAAATCTGCAACTCCTACCGTCACTCAAGCGTATCAAATTATAATTCAATATTTTCAAAATGATATCCTAAGTAGGCTTTGGACTCCATATCCAAAAAAGAGGTGATCTGCTTCTATAAAAGGTAATGACGATAAGAGAGAAGTCGATATGACGCAACTGTGGTGGCGAACTATGCTCGGTTACGCTATGTTTGCAGTTGAGCGTTCGCAGCAGAGCACTTCGGGTTTAGTTTGCTCAAAACCATCACACAATGCTACCGGCCAAGTATGCCCTCTCTATGGTTTCGTCCTTTTTGACGCTTGTGCCAGTTGTGGTCGCTGCGAGTAGTTATGCACGGCTCATGCTCCAATTTCCTGGGTTTAGGTCTGAGGATGCTCAGGGACCTTATGCCCTCGGTATAGCTGATGATGTCAAGGTCCCAGTGACACTCGGAGTAATGTCTAGATGCCCTGACGCTTTGCTATGCGAGACTGTCTTTGATAAAGCACTTTCAAAAGTTGTCGACAAGATTGATCTTTCCTTATCTTTCATAGGCTAGTGAGTAAAGTCGTTTATCTTTTGTCAGATATTCTTAAATCAGTCTAATTAATGGATCGATCCTTCTTAGTCTTAATTCATCTGATACTGATTTCGGAGTTACTTGTCTCCATGGCCCCGGTGAATGTGCGGGGAACATACAACAACTTTGTGCTTCAACCCATTTGGACGTAAATACGTGGTGGGCATTTGTGAAATGCCAAAATTACTACGGTCGCCATAAAGTTGGCGAGCCCGATATTGCTCTCAAATGTGCTGATACTGCTAAATTTGATTGGATTGAAAGTGGTGTTGGTCGATGTGCAGGGGAGGATGCTTCTGGAAAAGGGGAAGAGGGCATACAGCTATTGCGAGAAAGCGTGAAAAGAACTGACGAATTGGGAATAGAGTGAGTTTAACTCCGAGTCTCCAAAATGATCGTGATTTTCTTATTGATAATTATACTAACTATTGATGAATACGATAGAAAAAGTTGCACTATTCTCATTAATAACAAGCCGGTATGCGTGCACGATGGAACATGGAAGGAGTGTGAAGTACGTGAGGTTTTTCCTTCTTGACCTTCGGGCTATTTACAATAAGCTCGCTCTATAGGATGGACATACACCAGAGGACTTTGTACGACAAATCAATGCCGAATATGACAGACTGAATATAGCCTAGAATGACGTCCTCAAACCTTCAGGCTAAGAGCATCACATCCACGCTACTCCCGGTATCGAAATAATCGTGCACTAGGAGCATTGGCTGGTTTCAATTAACGTCCTCCTAAGACCAATTCATATATGATAACTGTCGCGTTGACAAATATCAATGGTACTGCATTTAGTTTATGATTTAGCTTCTAGTCTTGTTTGTATCACTATACAAAGATATATTGAACTTGCCTCTCATAAGCGTTCGTACCGCACCAATGAGATTTACCAATTTGGCCTTGACACTGAGTTCTTGCTGGGTATTTCCACCCATTCCTGTATACGGGTCATAAGGCTGGTGGAACGAGGTTTGTTGCGACAACTGCTGTGATTGAGAAGTCCACCCAACTAAACAGATTTTTTTTCGTCATTAAGAATGAAGTGTGCAAGAAGGTGTTTGTAGAGCTTACTTCGAGTTAGGAACCGTTCTTCGTTTAAAACAGCCATAGCGTTAATGAGCAAGAGTGCAATTTTGAATATAGAACCAAGACCGAATGGCATTTTTAAAGTATAGTTAGTTTATTATGAGAGATTTTCAGTCTGATTGTGATGAAGAATAAGTATAAAAGTTGAGAAAAGCCGGTCTGTAAATTCTGGACTAGTAGAGAAGCCACGTCCACTTATTGCAACGTAACGTATGTCAGTCACCAAAGTAAAGTAAGTGACCGATCGACGTGTTTTTGAAGTCCGCTTTTGGACATTTTCCTGGATCGTAAGTCCAAGTTTCTGTCTCTCTTCCCATTCTTGGATCCTCCATGCAGTCTGTAGCTAATAGATTAAGGGCTGGTATGGTTCTCGTATTGTATAATTGAACAAATAACTAACTTTCTGAAATCATGGACAGGTCCTCTCAGGCAGGCACGCAGTTCCTTGCTTCATCTTCATACCAATCAATTTGCCTCTGGCTCTCAAGCACCCTTACAATGGCACCAACGTCGGGGGTATGTCTAGTCTTGGAACATATAATAAAATCTAGGGCAGACTCTCATTATGCTACTATAGTGCTGCATTTAGTCCAATGGAATGGTTCAAAAAGACTCTAACTCCGCAAATTCGAGAGCAGAACAGTGAAAAGGAAATACAGCAAGCAAGAGAAGAAGCAAAGGAGTCTGGACAAGCAAGCGTCTTCGAGTATCAAGAATTCAGCCAAACTGATGGGAATGAGAAGCTTGTTTCCGGAGAAAAGGCTACTGAAGTATGTTTGAAATATCTATCGTATCTCGTTATTATATGTCTTACCTTCGACTTTTATTAGCATCGTGGAGCAACGAGAAACTTTAAAATATCTCACCGCAAGCTAAACAAACTGGCTAATCAAATTTCTGGGAAGCCTATCGATTCTGCTATCCTGCAAATGTCGTTTAGTGAAAAACGAGCTTCAGAACGTATCAAGGGTATGCTTGCCCAGACGAAGAGTGTTGCTATTGCTCGGGGTCTAGATCCCGAGAGACTTGTTGTTTGTACGTATCTAAAGTCTCTCGTGTGATTTTACTGCTTCATACTAACTTTCGAACCCCTACTTATAAAGCCGAGGCATATGTTAACAAAGGACAGGGAGGCAGAATGATGAAAAGAATAGAATTCAAAGGACGTGGTAAAATGGGAATTCGGACCAAGAGCTCTTCAAGGATGGTAGTTATACTTCGAGAAGGACAGACCTTGGAGGAAAAGAAAGCGAAGGAACGTGAGATGCGTCTGAAGAGAATTGTTTCTTCTGGGTTGGTTAGAGAAGATGTCCCTTTGAGGAACCCAAGTTCCCAATGGACATGGTAGTCTAACTTTATATTGCTTTTCCGCTGGATCTAAGTAGGCTTATGGATTACCCATCTTATTGATATATATTAAATAATAACTACGGGTGTATCCTTCTTCTGGAAGTTATGATAATTATAGAGCGCTTTCACGTGACACCGTACGCGCAGCAATATTGACACGTCGCAAGCTATTATACTGTGTAACTAACACTGGACACGCTCCACGATGGCGGCGTTGTCTCTTTTACTGTCTTTATTATGGTTATTCATTACTTGTACTATTGCGGATAACTCCTTTGAAAACACGGCTGTTGTACGCACGATTGAACTAGCAGGATCTCTAGTACATGTCCGAACGACTTTCGCGGCAAAAGCTCTTGACACTGGAGCAATGATTTATGCCTTTGCTCTAGGTAGCAAAGAGGCAGAGAACTCAAGCTTTCTGGAAGCTAGAATTAAAGGGGAACAGACCCCCTTAGATCTTCAGCATCTTGGATTCAACTCCCAGTCGTAAGTTCTATCGCAGTATTAACTCTAAATACCAGTGGTTAAGCTGCTCAAAATTCAGAGGCCTGTATTTATATGCAGCTATGCTTCCTAATGGTTTAAAGAAGGGCGATTCTATCAACATTGAACTTGAAAGTGTCCAGACACACGCAACATACCCTTTGCCAGAAGCTATTGGACAATCCGAGGATATGTATCTCGTTTATGAGACCGATCTTTTTATTTTGAGTCCCTATGAGACTAAGGTTCAACGGACAAAAATCAGGTATGAATGATCCGCTATGTGTGGGGAAAATACTTATTCTGTTCACAGGGCCCCAAGTCCCCAGGTTAAGACGTATTCACAACCAACTGGATTGGACGCATTCACTCTGGATGCTCCTTCAACGAAGCAAGCATCAACTATTACTTATGGTCCATTTAATAACATCCCCCCATCTGCGAATGCAGATTTTGTTTCTGGAAGCCAGCAACGCGTAAAGGTCCAATATAAACATGACCAACCAGTGATGCAAATTACGAAGTTGGAAAGAGCAGCTGAGATCAGTCACTGGGGTGCTAATATCAATTTACAAGATAATATCTGGTTGCATAATGCCGGGGCACAGTAAGCTACTCATCGGGTTACTTAGAGTTGATACCATTTCTTATTTTTATCCAGACTTAAAGGCCACTTTTCTCGCCTTGAACATCAACGACAGGCTTACAGCAAACGGGCAGCAGGTCATGTAATGCGGGCAATGAACGTATATCTGCCACCAGGTGTCCATGATGTTTACTATACTGATACCGTTGGCAATGTCTCCACATCTCACCTCCGAGAATCGACTTCTGTCGCAAAAGGTGCAAGGTCAAAACAGAATACCTTTCTGGAACTTCGACCTCGTTACCCATTGCTAGGAGGCTGGAATTATAGCTTTACTCTGGGCTTTGACGCACCTCTTAATGACTGGACAGCATATGATAAACGTGATGGACGATACGTTGTTTCAGTGCCCATCCTGACCCAGTTCCCTGATACCGTAGTTGACGAAGCCGAACTCAAAGTCATATTGCCTGAAGGTGCTACGTAAGCGAATTAAGCTACTAAAAATCATTTCCTCTGTACTCATGAATATACACAGTGATATAGAAGTTTACCCTCCATTTGCGCCTCTTACTGTCAAAAAATCAATTCACTATACATACCTCGATACTAAAGGAAGACCAGCCCTTACGTTATACTACAAGAACTTGACAGATAGACATGCTGGCTTTGTATATGTATGTTCGTTTTATCCCTCTCTTTCAGTCAATTCTGATGTTTGAGGGCCTTGTAATAGGTTGGATACAAGGTGCCATTCACCGCACATCTCAGAAAGCCAGTGACCATCGCAGCAATCTTCTTTGGTCTCTTTGTGTTCTCATTAGGGGCACGGAGAGTAGATATGAAGATTCGTGACAGGAAAAGTTAATTGTAATCTCCATACCCTATTTGCCAGTAACTTATACAAAAGTATCCATTTTCAACTCTTAAAGTGGAATGTATGACAAAAAAAATCATCTGATAAATTCACAAAATTACAATTTTCCTTTTTGGCTTGTTAGTTTTACAGTGGGATACATTACCCTAGCCGGATAGTGTGTTATTTACTCGTTGTCATGGTCTATCTACTCTACTCATGAAGCTATGGAGTGTCATGAAATTACAGCCCGGAGGAGCAGGCATCCTGTCAAATGGTCTTACTTTAATAGGTCATTCGCAAGCCATAGCGTGTATTAATCACTCACGGATCCAAGGAAGTATAAACATGCCTCAAGCCATCTCTTGACTGACAAGAAAAGTATAATCCATCATTCGACTTCTTCCCGTAACTGAATAAAAGTTTTGAATCCCGCCATCGCCATGTGCCTTCAATACCCTCCGGGTCATCAGATAATTCTAATTTAAGTGGAGCGGGGTGCAATTGGCCAGGTAAACGTTCTACTGAGGTTACATTTAGGACGTTAACGCGGAGGATGGAAGTGAGGTTTGTGGGCTGCCAGAGTTGGTCTTCGTGGATGTAGAATACTGGTGGTGAGGGGTTCTCGTATACGGCGGCCGGACCATTGACACCTGTGAATTGAAGTGAAGCAGAATGGGATTAGGATTCGTAAGTTTAGGAATGACTTATTAAGAAGGAAGAGAGGTATAAATGTAATTCAGACCTTTTTCTCGGGGAATACTGAGATATTTGGGTTTGTATGTCCCATAGTCGATGCCTTCGTTTATAGCTTCAATTGCTGATGATCCTGGTACGAGTGAGCCAACGGATAGGTGCGGCTGCCATCCCCAACCGCCATCCCAACTTGGTATCCCGAACGCAGTATGCGAAATGAGCAAAATGATAAAGAAGCGGAGGTGGTGATAAATAGTAGGGATCATTTTATGGGGTAGACTAAGATGTTTGTGGGCCTTAAATTATGGGGGGCGAAGACCGTTTAATGATAGAGGGCCGAAGGAAGAAGGGGAGAGGAAAGGTATCGAGTATCAATATATTCATGCTTAAATGTTGTCCTTTACCCACCCAAGGGTCAACGTGTCCTTATATTATTAGAAGCAGATTGCTCTCTATTAAGGGGTAAAAGAGACTGTTAATGACGTGGTGATATAACCAGGTGATTTTAGTGAAAGGGACGCAGGTGGATACGTTGGGAAGTCAGGAGTCTGTTTCTCCGTAAATTCGGATAATTGTGCTTATATAGCTTACTTGTGATTGCAAGTCATTTGATATATATATGTAGTCCTATATTATAGCAATTTCGCTACATCCCCGGGAAGAAGAGTGGGTGCTAGCTTCCCCGAATGTCCTGATCCATTTAGACATCATATAAGCTTATAGTTACAAGGTGTGTATCATAATAAATGGCGTAGTTACATTCAAATTGCTGTCTAGCATTACAACACTGGCATCATAAGTAAAGATATACAACAAATCGTCATAGTAATCCTGGTAAGTAAAAAAAAAGCATAGGGCAAAACAACTAAAAAAAAATACTATTCGTAACAATGAAATTAAGCAATGGGACGAAGGGGAGCGGGGCTTATGCTCATTCCACCAAAGGATTCTCCTAGTCCACTGGTTTCATCGGCAAAGCTTGATGGACCATGCATGTAAAGGTCCCCCTCTGAACTTGTTTTTGGAAGGTCCGTTTCCTCGTCTGTATAATCCTCTTCTTCATCTCCGTCGTCCTCATCTTCCTCATCACTATCGTCAATAGCAACTGAGGACCATTCACGGTATATACTTTCAATATACGAGCTAGAGCGAGGAAGCCTATACGGGTCGAACGGGAAAAATGTTGTAAGGTCCGCATCAAAAGATTGTTTTGTTGTGATTGAGGATATAGCGGGAATATTTCCATGAAGGTCTTTTGAGTCTGATCTCCTATTTGCCTCAAGTATTGAGAAACAGTAAATAAATCCGACATGCTGGGCTACTCGAGCAAATTGTTGCACAACATTTGGTGAACAAACCTGCATAACAAATCATAATGGTTAGCGGATGAAATAGATGTCATAAGCATTTACATACCTTCAGAGGGTTTAACGTTGAATTAACGGCACGTTGTATGACATTAAGCTGGGGAATCCAAGCTCGCGACGGAACTGTGAATGAACCCCCGAGTTCATCTATTTCACCGTCCGTCTCTTCGCGCTGCATGAGATCTCGCCATCGGAAACAGAATATTAAGAATACAGCTTGGGCTACTGCATAAAATACTGTATGTTGTTCGGAGCTTTGTTGGGTAACGATACTCGAAGGTTCCATTCCTGAAGTTTTTTGAATACTTTGGGTCCTTTGCTTTTCATATAAATCAAATTCGTCAAGATGTGTCTCGAGAAATTGACATAATACATTCACGACCATCTGGGCCTCGTCTCTGGCAACAAAGGAAGCTCGGCTCACGTAACTTGCAACATAACTTGCTGCTGCTGCGCGTGTGACAACTGGTTGCGATGGTTCAAGTAAAGCTGCGGAAATGACGGTGCCAAGGAAATGATCGCGGAATTGATTGTCCAGCGAAGAATACCAAAACACAAGAAATTGGGTATATCGAGACTTGAATGTACGTAGAATCGTACGTTCGAAGATTGTCAGAAGCGAATTAAAATGGGAATCCATCATACTATGCGTGTGAGTCGTGTCTGGCACAGTCAGTAGAGGACCAGCCTCACTACTTTGACTTTCTTCCGAAGATATTTCCTGGGCTTTCTCGACAGTGGTCGTTGATTGCTTATACATGCGATCTAAGTGTTTGAATATAACCTCAAGAATACTATCAAGTTTTGCGACCATGTCTCGGACATGTTTAGTATCCAACTCTTCTTCGTGTTTATCCTCTATGTCAGTACCTGCATCAGAAGAAATATCGCTCAACGCCTGCTCTTCTGTATCAGAATCTGAGTCAGAATCAGAATCCTCGTCTCCCTCCTGGCCAATAAGTGAATCAAAAGGATCCAAATGAAACACCTCCTCGGCCTCTTCACCCGCACCTTCAGCCTCAAGGTCTTCAAGTTCAACTTGAATCTCAACCTATCATAAGGTCAGAACATATCAAAGGCCGAGTTCCAGAAGTACATACGTCAATTTGAATAGTCCTGTCAACTATCAAACCCAAAATCCGGTCCCAAAGTTCATAGCAGTAATCCGATAGCCTAAGGAGATTTCGTATGTAAGTAACGTGTTCCGCTTCACGCTGCCTCTTGTGAGGGAAATTTCGAACTAATAAGGGGTATAACGTAGAGGGTAAGGTCGGAATAAGCTCTAGAAGATGGAATATTAGACTATGGACACGATCGTATACTACACGTCGAGTAAGGGGAGCTGATGAGCTTTCTGCTATCCCCGTGTCAAGTATTCTCCTGGCAGAGTCTGCGATAAATAGTCGGAAGTGAGTGCAATAGAAAATAGGTAGTATAACTGTAGGACGTACGATACGTCAGGTTCTGGGCTGCCTTCTCTAGGACGAGAGTTAGATATTCTGGACGAGCACTAACAAGCATTCCAATAAAGGAAACATAAGCCTTAACAAAAGCAGAATCCATTGTCATCCAAGGCATTCCAACAATGGCATCGACTAGAGTACGGTGATCGCGATCGAGCTTCGAAACGACATGTGTAAGTGCTGTAATATATGAGCGCAATTCGAATTGGTGGATCATAGGTGTTTGTTGTTGAGGTTTTGTATAGGAGCTGACTGGGTCAAACTGCCGCACTAAGTCATCATAATGTTCGTTTACACCCTGAATGATGTTCAATTTTTCGGCGGTTTTGAGATTGGATGAAGTAACTTACTCTGGCTTTCTGAGTCAATGCATTATCAATAAATGCAAGGTACATGTCCCGTTTATATTTCTCATCTCTGCGTACTCTTGAGTTTGAAGCTATGGGCCGTGAAACGTTTTCTTTGCTGACTTTTGATGTTAAAGAAGTAGATGTAGGAAGCGAACTAGTTGAATCCTTTCGGAAGTGCTCAAAGACATTAGTTGTCTTGACTTCCATCTGACGAATGTTTTGCAACGATGGTCCGTATTTTGGACGCCTTTGTTGGTTGTTATATTGTGAGTGGCGGGAATGAGTGGAATGAGGATCCATGAGTAAGTCCAAAGGTTATGTGTGAAAGGGAAAGTAAAAAAAAGTCGAAAGCATGTATCATGAATGCTATTACATAAGCAACTTATCAACTTTTTTCTTAGTTCCTTATTCCAATTCATTAAAAATGTTCCTCTTAGTTCTAATTTATTAAAGATAATAAGACAATACTTCGATACAGCCCTCTATGTTCATCGGACCTAAGTAATCCACTTATCCAATGGACAAGAGTAAAAAAGCCTGAGAGCAAAATACAGATATACCTCAAATTATAATTTTAAACGGCCGTACTTGCAAAGAATCCTATTTTCAACATCTGCACCTGACCACTTGTATAACCCCTCTGCAAGAGCGAGGTTATCCTTCTCCGCTTTGAACAATTTTCCGAAATCTTGAGGTGCTCCTGGAGTGGCACCACCAGCCGGATTTGCGTTTGCATATGGTGAGAGTGCATCCGCTCGCTGTGCAGCAGCATTATCCGATCCAAGTAAAAGACGATAAAGGCCGTTGAGCCCAAAGAAGTTTAGGAAGTACCAGGAAAGAGAGGAAACCCATCGAACGTCCATATCCGGAGTCTCAATCCCGCGCTGAAGCATCGATTTGAAACCAAGTGTAAGGGGAAACGGTAATTTTACTTAATAATATAGCATAAGCAAGTAGATTGCATGAAAGTCATTAGCCCTGAAATCTCCAGAATGGATTAACCATTAGAACGTACTGAGTACGAATCCTTGAAAGAAGAAATTGATCCATCCCATAAGAAGCATCTGTGGAACCATCATGACGGCCTGAGTTTTCATTCCACTCATCATTCCGTCCATTGTACCTTGATCTAAGGGATTAGGTGGTGGTGTGTTGCCCGAAGCTCCAGGTGGGGGAGGACCATCCTTTAGATATAAACCAGATTCAAAAGCGTTTGAAAGATATCCCGTAAGAGAGCGGAAGTATGTAGGGGGGATCGGAGAATTAGAAGAGGTACTGCAAATTATCTGAGAACGAAGAAGAGCTCGTCTAAGATATTAATTCGCAAAAAAATAACATTAGTAAATAGCAAGGAGAGACTGTGTGTGATTGAACCTACTGTTCGCGAGTTGCCGCCCGGGTGAGCTTTTTGGGAGGCGACTGGAGCAATTGTACAACATTGTGTCTGAGCACACCGACAAGAATCTTTTATTTATAAACATAAACATCAGTGTTATGTTTCGGAAGAAAGGTCATGTTGTACAGACCATGACAATCGTTATGGGAAATAAAACCCAATCACGTATCTGTGGGTCCAGATACAGAGAGACCCTACAATAAGACAACGACTTGGTCAGTATACTTGTACTGTGTTCTCTGATGTGGGAAGAGACATACTCCATCCTTTAATAATAATAATGTGTATTGGAGGAGGGAGAGACCTTGAGCTTGATCGACGCGTAGGTGACGCGACACGACACAACTTTACACATTTACATTTATTTGGATGTGCTAATATACATATGTAACCATATCAAACCTTAGCTTGTACCCCTTTACTTACGCTTTATCCGTCATCTTCCTACTATCTTTGGTTGCATCTCTTCTCCTAAAAGTGGCTCAGCTTGATCCTTGTCTTCGACTGTTGTAGATTGTCCTGAAATTCTGATATATGCCTGAACTTGACTTTGCCAAGCACTTTAATCAGCTTCTGAATGTTTCTTCCAATCCTGATGAGAGGCGTTTAGTGAAACAATGGACAAATATAACGTTTGACTCTTTCTTTTTGCCTCTGTTTCCAAACTAAAGAAAACTAATTCACGCAAAAGTTATGAAAACTTAGATCTAGCTCTATGCGGCATGTATCCATTTCTTCAAGAAGTTGTAATTTCAGCAAACAAATTAACGATTTACACCTATAGAAAAAGAAGATTTAACAGATCTTGATAATGACGCCCCGAATGATTCTGTTCTAAATGCATTTGGATCTCAGGGCACTGGAACCGATACTGAACAAAACAATAACTCAAATGCACTGAATAGACTCCTCGTGTATGCAGTACTCCTCCCTTATCATTCGGAAAATGGGGACTAAACTATTATTACTTATTAACATAGGAAGCCGCATATCTTAGCCCAGGTCCTTAAACTTCGTACCATCTTGGCACCAGGTACCTCAGACGAACGAGCATCAGCTCAATTAGCCGAGCTTGCAGGATACGACGAAATCGAATTGGTCGCTGAAATCATGTCCCATCGGCAGACATCCTTTGAGAAAGTAATCTCTGTTTGCTTACCCTTCTAGCATATTTTAATGTAGTTCATGACTCGCCAGCTAGAATCATTGCTTTCGGGACCGACACCAGAAGATTCCTTTCTAGGAAGGTCTGAAACACCTTTTCAGGATAAGAGGAAAGGGAAAAAGGTCAAAGATTACAGGTCAAGACGTACGATAAAATGTTTATTTTTTCTTTTTCATGATTGATTCGTTACTTTACAGCAAGCACACCGCCGTTGATACTCGATGAAGCCGCAGCCAAGCGGCGTATTGAAGAAACATTACGAGCTAACGCCTCCCGACCCTTATTTTCAGGTGTTGCAGTATGTATCTCTCTGTATGCTATGGAAATTACCGCCTAACTCTATTAAACTAGTATGATGTTAAACAAGAGTTCCTTCCGCACGTGTACACTTCCTCGTCCATGTCTCATAACAACATCCTATCACATCTAGGCACTAAATACTTACTTCCTATCAACACTGAAAGGCGTAGACACGAGGTAACGTCTCTCGTCATAATTTTTGAAATACACGAACTAATTATTCGGTACTGTACTGAAGGAATACGAAGAAGTTACTGTCCCGCCTGCAAGGGCTGTTCCTCCTAGGGAGACCGAACACCTCATAACAGTTTCGGAGCTTGATGATCTTTGCGGTGGTTCTTTCCCGGTAAATCCTATTAATTATCAATGATTATCTCCAAATTTACCCTAAACTAATTGAATTTCAGGGCTATACATCTCTCAACAGAATTCAGTCAATTGTATATCCAACGGCATACGAATCGAACGAAAACATGCTCGTTTGTGCCCCAACTGGTGCCGTAAGCTTATTCATTCACTCATTCTATATGTGGAATGCCTACTAACTAGTATTTCTTAGGGTAAAACGGATGTTGCTATGTTAACTATTTTACATGTCCTCAATGAATACCGATCTCGCGAAAAGCCTGGCAACCCTATTTCCACTCAGATAGATCGTGATAAATTCAAAGTCATTTATGTGTAAGTAAAACTTCTACTTGGATGTAACTTATCAAATATTAATAAAGTCCTTTCTTCAGAGCTCCAATGAAAGCCCTAGCCTCGGAAATTGTCCGTAAACTCGGAAAAAGGTTGAAATGGTTAGATATCAAAGTTAGGGAGCTGACTGGTCAGTCGGTATTACCAAAAATAAAGGAGTAAGCTGACTAGGAGGGGCAGGTGATATGCAAATGACGAAGGCTGAGATTGCGGAGACTCAAATAATTGTTACTACACCAGAAAAGTGGGATGTGGTGACAAGAAAACCATCCGGAGAGGGAGAATTAGCTTCAGTAAGTTATGACATTGGTTAATATGGAGAGTATATATATTGAATTGCATGCATAACTAGAAAGTAAAACTTCTCATCATTGACGAAGTTCATCTACTCAATGATGAACGTGGTGCAGTTATTGAGACTATTGTTGCACGTACCCTCCGACAGGTGGAGTCTACTCAATCAATGATTCGTATCGTAGGCCTAAGTGCAACACTTCCTAATTACATCGATGTTGCTGATTTTCTGAGGGTCTCACGACAAACTGGTCTATTTTACTTTGATTCATCTTTCCGTCCGGTCCCTCTTGAGCAACACTTCATTGGTGTCAGAGGCAAGCCAGGGACTGAATATGCGAAGAAAAATCTAGACAAAGTAGTATATGAGAAAGTGATGCAGCTCATAGAACTAGGGCATCAAGTAATGGTTTTTGTTCATGCACGAAAGGAAACAGTGAAGAGTGCTCAAGCACTTAAGGAAATGGCCATGGTGGAGGGTAGAATCGATGAATTCAGCTGTGCTGACCACGAGCAAATGTGGATGTTTAAACGGGATGCGGGTACAAGTAGGAATAGGGAACTAAGAGAGCTATTTGACTTCGGATTTGGGATACATCACGCAGGCATGTTGAGATCTGACAGAAACTTTGTTGAAAGAGCCTTTGAAGCAAGAGCGATTAAACTGTTATGCTGTACTGCTACCCTTGCTTGGGGTGTTAACTTACCTGCTCATGCAGTCATCATCAAGGGAACTCAAGTATACGATTCCGGCCAAGGAAAATTCGTTGATCTTTCCGTCCTTGATGTCTTGCAGATATTTGGTCGTGCAGGACGTCCAGGTATGGAGACCAGCGGAGAGGGTTTCATCTGTTCTGGGATTGATAAAATGGACCACTATCTAGAAGCTGTGACTGCCCAGCACCCAATAGAATCGAAGTTTATCGAAGGCATGACAGACTCCTTGAATGCAGAAATTGCACTGGGGACGGTGACGAATGTATCAGAAGCCATTCAGTGGATTGGTTATACTTACTTATTCGTCCGTCTCCGGAAGAATCCTCTTGTGTATGGCATATCGTATGACGAAATCCTGGATGATCCACAATTGGGTTATAAACGAAGTGAACTCGTGCGAAGCAAGGCTTCCCAACTCGCAGCTGCAAGAATGATACTGTATGACAGCGAGAAAGCCACATTTACTATAACGGATCTTGGAAGGATTGCTGCGAAGTACTACATCCGAAGTCAGACTATCATTGTATTCAACGAAACCTTCCGAGCAAGAATGTCTGAGGCTGACGTATTGCATATGCTCTGTAAAAGTACGGAATTCGAGCAGATACAATTGCGAGAAAACGAAGTAAAGGAATTGGAGAACTTCTTAGCCAGCGAAAGCATTGTACCCTGCCAGGTCAAGGATGGGGCGAAGACTAGCGAAGGAAAAGTTAACATTTTGTTACAGGCATATATCTCGAGAGTATCTCCAGACGATTTTGCTTTGGTTTCTGACATGTCGTATGTTGCTCAAAATGCGGGACGAATCATTCGAGCACTCCTTGAAATTGCCATCAGTAGAAAGTGGGCGGGTGTTAGTGCAGTATTGATATCCCTCAGCAAGGCAATAGAGAAACGCATGTGGCCCTTTGAACATCCTCTCTATCAATATGGCGATGCAATTAAACGTGATGTTATGTATAATATAGTTCAATGGGCAGATGAATATGCCGTCTCAGAACTAGCACTGATGTCTGCTACTGAACTTGGTCAACTCATTCATATGAACGAACAACATGGCTCAGTAGTTCTACAAGTCGCCAAAGAATTTCCAGAAATTGCGATTGATTTTGAGCTCCGGCCTCTTACTTCGGACTTGTTGCGGATTTCAATCATCGCTAAACGCTCATTCCTTTGGGGACGCAGACGCGGTGATACAAGCATAGAGCCTTTCTGGATTTGGATTGAGGATGCGGACGGAACCAATATTCTACAATTAGCTCACATTGTATTCAGGAAATCCACAGAAGAGATAAAGTTGGAATTTATCATCCAAGTTACTGGGGCTCGTTCTCTACTAGGCATCAGGATTCGCTATGTATCGGATAAGTGGATGGGTGCAGAGGACGATAATTATATACCCATAAATGATCTAGTCAAACCAAAAGCGTTTAAAGAATTCACCACAATCACATCCCAACCTTTCCTAGACCTTGATTTCGAGGGAAATGATGCGGTCAAATGGGCATTCTTCCCGAGGATTACAAACTTGAATGCTATTCAAACACATGCCTACTGGAGCTTTATGGGCAGTGATCGGAATAGCCTTCTTTGTGCTCCTTCTGGCTCGGGAAAAACTACTTTGGCCCAAATTCTTTCGATGTAAGTATTTATGCATTTATTTGTAGTGTCATACTAAGACATACGTAGAAAAACATTCCAAAATGCGGGAGCGGGATCTTGGATCTTGGTTATTCTACCAAAACGAGGACTAGCAACAGATTTTGCTACAGCAATTAAGCCTGCGCTTACTCTATTGGACATTTCCGTGGAAATCGCTCATGATGGGATCCCTATTACTCCTCGAAACCGAAAAATACTACGTATCATGAGTCCTAGTGCACTTATCAACTTTTTATCTCAGCCAGATCATGCTCAGATACTAGGGTCACTGTGCTTAATTATTTTCGATAACCTCGAACTCCTGGATGCTGAATATGAATTAGCAATATCCTTACTTCTCCACTCAACCAAAGTTCGCCCAGCAAGAGTTTTGGGACTTTCTACTTGTTTGACGGACCCCTCAGGACTGGCTGACTGGCTTAATATTCCATCGACGTCGATGACCTGTTTACGGCCAAGTGATAGAGAACAAGATTTGCGGACTTCAATACAGACATTTACTGTCCCGCATTCTGGTGCACTATTCAAATCAATGGCTAAACCGACACATTCCGCTATATCGTCAGGATCAGGTGATTTCTCTATTGTTTTTGTTCCTTCTCGTGGGCAGTGTAAACCCTTTGCGTATGATCTCATCACTCAGTGCGCAATGGGTGGAAGGATGCAAGGGTATCTTCCTAACCAGTTCACACCTGAGGCCTTAGAACCGTACACCGCACGCTTACAGGGCGAAAAGGAACTCGGGGATTTACTTTCTCATGGGATTGGAATATACCACGATGGGATGAAACGTCGCGATCGTGCAATTATTCTGGAGCTTATTGCAGAAGGCATAGTAAAAGTTCTTGTCTTGTCCCGCGATGCATTGTGGTCTATATCTCTGCGTGCTTCGGTTGTTGTCGTTGCAGGCACCCAGTTTACCTTATTTGAGGGAAAGAAAGAATCAGAACAGAAGGATGCAAGAGACAGGAAAGTGGTGGATTATTCTCTGGAGGAGATCGTACATATGCAAGGGCGAGCCGTACAGCATTCGCGATCCGGGAACTTACACCTTCTATGTCAGGCAGATGGGCGAGAAACTCTCGCCTATTTCCTGGAGGAGGGTCTTCCTCTAGAGTCTACCTTGAATGAATCAGATGTATTAGAGAAATGGCTAGCTTCGCGAAGTCATGATGCTACTGAGTCACGGACTTCCGAGGAGAGGAAACGAGAAATGCTGAAAATACTATCACAAACCTACCTCTCCAGGCGAATAAAGGATAATCCAACATACTACGATGCAATCCCAGGCGCTCCCGATGTCTTCTTATCAAAATTTGCGGACAAGCTTCTAAGTGCTTAGTATCTGTATCTGAATAGATGGTTTACTCTGTTGTTTCATTTTTTATGTCCAAGATGTAGCATCATTGTATTTCTACGCATTCTATTATCAATGATACATTAGTAATTACACATAACCTTCCTTGAACTTTCATCGTAGGTACTTAGAAAGACCCTGCAAACGCTCTCCGGCCTGCCTCAATGTTTCTATATCTTTGCAGAATGCAAAGCGTCCAAAGCGTTCGCCGATTTCTCGGTGTTCCTCGCAGTAGAACTCACTGACAGGGATAGATGAGACACCAAGTTCTACGGCAATGAACCAGCATGCTCTATAAAACAATTTCAAGTCATTAGTGTAACTTCCATTATTGATCCTCGTGGTGCTAACCTGAAGTCCCTCCCTCTCCCATCCAAGCTCTTCGGGAAAGGATAGTCTTCTGGCCACGTCACGGAAGAGATATCCTGTGATAAATAGTTTAGTTGCGCAGTCGAGAATTTGTATTTTACAGATTAATGAAAAACAGCCCACCAGTAAAACAAAGTAGCTTCCCTGAGGAAGTACATATTTGAGGCCGAGACGATCGAAAGCGGAGACAAGTACGTCCCGGCGCTCTTCATATTCCTTATTCTGAGTCTCAAAAAAGCGACGTTCCTCGGCCTGTTCAAGACCTGCTGCGGCCGCTTCTTGTAATGGTGAATTAGAACAAAATACGATACGTGTGGTTGCAGCTAAAGTAGGGTTGATGATGTGTTGCGGTCCGATAAGGTATCCAACACGCCAGCCAGTCGCAGCGAATGCCTCTAAATTTGGGATGAAGATATTATTAAAATCAATCAAGTAGGTCAAAAATATATCCAAGCATGTGATTTTTAACTTAAATGACTCACTCCCTGCAGAATAAACAGAAACCGTACGCTCCCACATTCCGGGTAGGGTAGCAATGGGAACATGTTCCTTGCCATCAAATACCAGACAGTCATACTATATGCGTGTTAGCGTCCGAGAAGAGACGGAACAATGATTTCCAATATTTACCACTTCATCCGACATAACAATGAGGTTGAACTCCTTGGAGACTTCAGCAATCTTTTCGAGTTCTTCCCGGCTAAACACCTTCCCGACAGGGTTGTGAGGAGTGTTAATGATAATCATTTTGGTTTTGGAGTTGCAAGCTCGTCTGGAAATATATTCACGATATCAGAATAAGAGTATGAGAATTCTAACAGAGACCATACCGGAGTTCGTCAAAATCGATTGACCAGTCATTACTCGTTGATCCCTTAGTCTCTTTTGGTGGGTGTAATGGTACGAAGACGGGTTTTCCACCGTTGAATACAACAGATGGGAGGTATTGGTCAAAGTACGGTTCAAACATGATCACTTCATCCCCTTCATCCAAGAAGGCTGCGAAGACAGAGTATTGCCCTTTAAAATATACATGTCGATAAGAACACTGTACACATATCAACGATGCCTCCGACGTACCTTCGTTAGCCCCACTTGTGACTAATATTTCAGATTCTACATCAAGGTTCCTCTGCAAAATTTTGTCGTAGCGTTTCTTAATGGCTTCGCGGAGACGAATTCTTCCCTTGGGATGAGAGTAATGGTTCACTGCAGTGACTTCTAAAGCTTGGTTCGCAGCTTCTTTTACCCATTTTGGGGGCGGGAAGTTCATATAGCCTTGTCCGAGGTTGATACAGTCTGAAGGCAGGTTAGCAGCACTGTATCGCGCATATAACATAAATTAGATGAGGTTTTGGCTATATGTTTTGACAAAGTTTCGTACTTGTAGATAGACCATACGTCTTGTGCAAGCGCTCTTCCCTCGATGAGACGAGAGGCAATTGGAATTCCAGAGGCGGTCTTGGTTGAAAGAGAGCCATCTGCTGGAATACCATTAGCACCAGTGACTCCGTTAGTGGCCATGGTTCTTATGGTGCGTTTGAGTGATCGAGAGGTTAGTCTGAACAGATTGGAGGGACGATGGTGATTTAAAAGGAAGAAAAATTATAGTTTAGATAATATATATAAGTTACGGAGTTGTCGGTGGAGGGTATGCACACACAAGAATAACCTCATTTGCCCACGATCTCGCGTCTTGAGTGGACTTTATCATCCATCGGATTGGCTGCTTCAATTGACTCGAAACTATCATCCACCGTTATCCATGGAGTTGGTTCTAAAATGGGTCTTTGGCCCTGCGGCCGTCAAATTTATTTGATTGATTATTAAAAAAAAACATAAATTCTTGTTTGTAGGTGAGAAGACGAACCACAATTTTTCTATACGTAATAGAATGTTATGACTCATCAGGTAAGGAAGGTTCGTTTCTCTTCCAATTTCTTTACCCACCTTGAAACTATCCACAACATACTCTTAGGACGTTGTAGAAATATAAAAAATGGGGAAACTAGGCTTACATTCATCTGATGCTTGATATCTATCCTTTTGGCGGCCGCATGACCGCAGGCTTATGCACAAGAACTAACATGTAAACGTAAACGCTTTCACTTCTTATCTCTGTTGACAGTATCCATGAATTTCGCTTCGCTGAAACCCTCTGCTGCAAATCATATTACGAGTACTCTTTGTTGTCAAAGACCTTGGATCAACTCCAGTGTCGGTCAGAATCTTAACGAGTCTATATACCCCAAGTCCAAGTAGACCAATCTTCCTTGACGAGAACCGAGCTCCGAGAAATTAATAAATCTTTATTGAACTCGAGGATTCCTTAAAATGCGAGATAATTGCGTTAATTACTAATAAATGTGCCTATATCTCTAGTCCGTATGTAACTCTCAATAACTTCGGTATTTTATAGGATCCTCAGTTATAAAAAGAAACAATGGCCATCCAAAAAAAGTTAGGACGATAACCTACTAACGTTATACAAGGCCCCCGTCATTCTTGGCGGATCCTATTCTCGAAGATAACGTTTGTTAGCTATCTATATTTCCTGAGACACTGTAATATCACCAGGCATACCAATGATCTGCATGATCTTATAAAGTCTTCAGCCTATAACAATCGAGGCTCCGGCATATGTCTTCCACGTATACCTAGTGACACATGTATCTGTGGATCTTTACAGATATGTTATCAAACAAGCTGTGTCTCATTTACTTCGGAAGCATCTCTTCAATCAAATGGCCAACCGCTTCCTTCCCGAAGCAATGCCGAAATATACATACATGGGCGAAGCTCGGATACGTATTGTAGCTAAACTAGTTTCATATGATTATACCTTTCACTGAAACTCGAGCAGAAGCGCAGCCCATAGCATCATGCAGACGAATCCGGCGGTGATATCAACTCCAAAACCGAGAAACATTTTGCCGAATACTCCGTACTCGTCCATAAGGGTTCTCTATTCTACCCCGCCTAGAGTCTATTATCTCTATCGACTTCTTTAATACTCCTATTGCATAATTCTAGCTATAGAAGATCATCACACCTCCTTTATTGACAATGACGTGAATGAGCAGTGACAAAATTGGTTCAATCTCTCCCACTCTGCTTGCCCCAGCGTCTTATATAAGAACATAGAAAAAAATATGTGGACCTTTAAAGTACCAAATATTTTTCTTCACCTGTACTATACTCCTAGAACACTTCATGATCATGTCTCTTTTCTCACCAAACATCTACTCACGATCACCTTCCCGAGCTGATATCACTTTAAAGGTCTACCAGCAAGAGAAGTATGTCGGACAAGTTTGGATTTTTCTGGCGTCTGTTATCGCTGCTCTCACTTTATACAACTGGACTTGCCGCCTACGAGTTTACTTGACGAAACCACGACCTTATAATGCAGAAGAGAAACTCGATAAAGATTCAGAGAAGGCGTCAACAGATACTTCTATGTCCGGAGCTACTAGGAAGTCGACTATCCATCGTCTGCCAGTAGCCTGTGCCAGCTTCCTGAAGGTTCTTCTGTTCCGAACGACGGTACCAATCGGACCCTCTTCCGTCATGACGATAGCGGAATTGACATTCATTACTGGTTACAATGCTGCCTTATTGATCTGGCTATGGGTTGATAGTGAGTGTGGATTGAATTTAACCTGGAAAAGGATCCTCACTTGTAATAACGATTTATAGCAAGAGACATGAATACGTTCTTTTTCGAAGACAGAGCGGCACATATAGCATCCTCTCAGGTGCCACTGATTGTTGCACTAGCCGGGAAAAATAATCTCATTTCCGGTCAGTGACAGCGGAGTCTACACATCACGGGTGCTGATAAAACTCTCATTAGCCCTTACAGGTGTAAGCCACGAGAAACTCAATGTTTTACACAGGGCAAGCGGAAGGACGTGTCTGATCTTCCTTTGGATTCATGCTTTAATTCGGGCAATCTCAGGGTAAGTTATTACTCAGAAAATTATCTGTTTCGGCCCTTATTAATTGTTGTTTTCAGACTATCAGGAAATTTCAGTCTCGAGAAGGGATGGATGAGATGGGGAGTGGTAGGATTAGCTGCCTTCACTCTCGCAGCTATACTGTCCCTTCGTCCCTTGAGGAATAGATTTTACGAATTCTTTCTAGTCACTCATATTATTTTAATTTGGTAAGATAAGAGTATCTATTTTTGTCACTCATTTACTTATCTTAGTTCAGTCTATTTATAGTTGGAGGATTAATCCATGCGGGTTCAAAAGGGTAAATATAGTTTTTAAAATTCAATGTGCGCTGGCATTTATCCTTAGTTTCAACTAGTTTTGCCGCCTATTTCTGGCCTGCACTTATCATCTGGGGGTTGGACCGTATTATACGTGTTTCGTATTTGATTTGGAAGAATCGCATGTGGTATTGGAAGACGTCAGATAAGGATCTTGCGCATGTTGAACTTTTGTCAAACGATATGGTCCGCCTTACACTTCGAAGGAAGATGCATTGGGAGGCGGGTCAACATGCATATCTTATCCTGCCAAGCTTAAGCAAGCTTCCGAGTGAGGCTCATCCATTTACGATTGCTAGCGTCCCTTATCGATTGGATGGGTCCCATGACGAAAAAGAAAAGGACGTTGTTTTTCTCATTAGAGCGCAAGGAAGCTTTACATCAAAACTGCGCGACCATGCGTTAAAGGAAGAATTACCCTCTACTTTCCCTGCTTTCATTGATGGTCCTTACGGTACCCCATCTAATCATAAATCCTACTCTACATGTCTTCTATTTGCCGGAGGCTCTGGGATTTCGTATACTCTCCCTCTTCTCCAAGATCTTGTTTAGTGAGTCTATTGAACTTCATAGTCTAAGAAGTTTTTATTCATCATGGCAAAGCCACTCGAAAAAAGGAAATTCAAAATGTAAACGGGTATTATTCATTTGGGTTGTCCGTGACGCTAGTAAGTCGCCTTTCCCTACCCTCATTGAAACTCTAAACCCATTTTTGTTTAGGTCACCTCCCATGGATTACTAAATTATTATTAGAATCAATGGTTTCCGCTTCTTATGACCTATCTGTGGAACCTCAACTCTTTTTTACCGGAAAGGAGTTTAGATCTTCAAATACCACTATAATTAATAAGGACTACACCCCTAACGGGGACGATGTCCCTCCTTATCCACGCTCCTCAGAGTCAATGGAACCAACAGATAATTTGGGTTTGACCTCTATCCGAACGTTCTCTGGCAGACCCGATGTTGAACAATTAATCGAAGACGTTGTGTCTACTTCTTCGGGACCTGTATTGGTCGATGGTAAATCCATTTAGATCCCTAGACTGAATTAGAAAGCTTATTTAATATCTAATTTATTTGATTTTCTTTTTAGTTGCTGGGCCGTCTTCGTTGACTTCTGCGGTCCGTTCTGCTGTTTCGTTTGAAGGGATGAGGCTTAAAGAAATTATGAAAGGGTATCCCGCTGTAACGCTTCACACTGAATCATTCGGATTTGTAAAAACCTGAATTAAGTTGGGATAGGGGGGACGGAGTAATTTTTGTGCTGGGATCGTAATTAGATATAAGATTCCGATCTAAGGGTCCAGAAGCGGATGAAAATCATTACTTAATTCCGAGCTCCAGGAGAGCGGATGATGAATATATAGATAGAAAAAGTTACTATATGCATATATACATTTTTTTTACATTGCCAATTGATCTTGATTTCGAAGTTCGGGCTCCCCTCATAACGTAAATCCAAAAAAAGAATCATTGAAAAATCGCATAATCGTATTCTATGTCATCCATTTTTTACCTTTACTCCTACTGTTACTTTTAACCTTTACTATACAAATGAGCAGAGCGAAAGGGAACTAACTAATTTCTATCTATCGATTCAAGTTACTCCGAGTACGAATCTTTTCGCCATTGTAGTAGATCCAAATAGGGAACGGAATACCAGTGATAATTGCTAGACCAGCAAGCAAGGAATAACCCGGTCCGTTGTGAAGTGCGGCGAACATCTGATCGCCGAAGAGGGGGAAGGCGAACCCGAGAAGAGAACGCAGGACTGTGGCAGCAGCCATAGCGGATGCGGCGTAGCGGAACGAATCGACCAAGTATAATTGGATTGGAAGGAAGGTACCCATCATGGCGAAGGAGAACACACCGGCACCCATGATAGGAACGATCCAGTGTGCACCTGCTTGAGATGACCAACCGTACCAGCTTAAAGACGGATTGAAGATTAGGCCCCCGAAATTTAATAAGTGAAGTAAATTTGAAACAAGCTCACAAAAGACCGACGGGAACTAAAAAGCTTGCTATTATCAATGCGGGGATGCGGAATTCTGGTTTGGCGACACCACCATTCCTGGCACAAAGCTATCGTAGAAGTTAAGTCTTCTCTGGTTCTCATAATCAATAGAAGGCAAGTCTTACCATCTTATAAAGCCCGTCTCCTACGTAAGCACCATACAAAGTCGAGAATACGAAGCCAATTCCGGGACCAAGGTAGGCCTAAGGTTTGATGTTAGACGTTAGTAAGATAACGAGAAGTTTCCGAGAAGCATACCAATCCCGAAATTCCTGTACTAAAGCCATATGTATTTTTGAAAAGAGTGGGGAATGTGGCGAACATGAGGTAATAATATCCATACATCCTTGTTAGAGAAATCAAGCTTGTATCAGTACGAAACTCCACGGTATTAAAAATCAATCTCTTACAGGCCCATATAAAGACTAAGGATGAAACAAACAAAACTCCTGAAGAGCAGTACGAAAGGTCGTGTCATATTTACAGCAAGGACATGATGAAGATCTTTATGCGCGTCCAGCAAAACGTCGTGTTCTAAAGTTCTTTGACCAGTTTCTTTAATATGCCTTTGTGCCCGCCTGATCTGAATTATGGGAGCATATGTCTCTTCTAAGATAAAGACACCGAGGATCGCTCCGGCCGCAGAGAAAATGGCAATCACTTTGAAGATCCATTGGAACCCGATCGTTTGTGCAATAAACCCACCAGCTACGGGGCCTACTGAAGGACCGATCAGGGGACCAAGGGTGAACACAGCCATAGCGGTAGCTATTTCCCCCAAAATTATATTTCAATTTGATATTTTTTCTAGCTTGTTAGCTTTCTCCGAATGTAAATTTATTTAAATCCTACACACCCCTATCCTGTTCGGAGAACATATCACCCATTACCCCGGCACCGACAGCAATAGGTGTACTACCACCCAGACCTGCTAAGAACCGGAATGCTATGAGAACTCCTAAATTAGGTGCAAATGCACAGGCGAGGTTGAGTAATAAGAACAGGATGTTTGATACATGGAGCACCTTATAGTAAAATGTTAATATCTAAGTTTCATTTCATGGTTGATTTGATTACTTTTCATAACTTACCCATTTGCGTCCTAATACCTCTGTTAGAGGGCTAGCTACCAATGGTCCCGTGGCATAAGCAAGTAGGAATATCGTCAATGACATAGCTAGTAGCGTCTCGTTCGAAGTGTTATAAAACCTCATGATCTGTAATTAGTCAGACAGTATGATGTTAATGCCGAATAAAAAGGGTAAAGGAATATAGGCGCACTTCAGGGAGTGCCGGGGCCATCATGCTACTTGAAACTGGACTGATAAATGTATAAAATGACACCTATAATTAAACGCCATCATCAAGCTTGATATTATGATTCTCATATAAAGAATTGAAATTTATTACATACTACACCGGCCGACCTCCACTTCCTCCAAAAGTTCCTAGGGTATATCGGTTAACTTTGTGTGTGTGCACCCAAGCGGGTATTGAAAAAAAAAGAAAAAGCCGCGGACTACTAAAAGGCTTACCAGTTTCTGGGATTGTCCGGATCATGCTGCCAATCGTGATTTAGACGTTCGAGGGCCTCAATACGCTTGTCTTCTGGTATGGCTGATTCGCCCTCTCCTTGCTGATAATAGTCATCACTCTCCTTTTTACCTACTTCAAGGTCACGTTCTACTACCGTTGACCTTGAAGAAACTACACCAGCCTCCTTTTTCTCGAAAGTGACTTTATGGTCCATCTCACGAGAGGGATTTGGGGGGCACTCGAACGAGTAAAGAGGGCGTTTGGAACGGGTGTAAAGAACTTAGCAATCATGGTAGGAACACTTTATATCTTCCGAGAATAATCTTACACCGGTTGAATGAGGTCAGATTCCACCAAGTTCTTACTCTCTGGGAACTTTATTGGTGGCGTTGCTACGGCCCGAGAAGCGTATGTACTTTGTAATTTTACGTTAGTCCCTAATAAATAGAACCAAGGCAAAATAATCGAAGAATAAGCTTCTGTTGTTTCCCAGAGAGGGTATTATTTTCCAAAGTCGTTGCTGTGTCATTGAAAAAAATACCAAGAGTAATATTAGGGAGGAGTACAGTAATAGTACACGAGATTATTACTAAATAAGGAAGTCAATACAGAACGGATCAAACGGACATGGAAAGATGTTTGTTAACCCTAAGGATCTAAATCACACTATAACGACCAGCAGTTGCAGTTGGGTTTCGGTACTCAGCTTGCAAGGCGGCAGCTGACGCCTCAACTAGCAAGCGCTTAATCTCACGGACAGCTTGTTCAACCTAAAATGGTCATTGAGAATCTCGTCGAATAGATTGCATACAGGTTTCAATCTACTTACCCTCCATTCTTCATTGGATTCAACAAGCAGATGCAATTTAGGAGGACCTTCTGGAGGAGGCTCCTTTCCGGATTCGTAGTAGATACCTTTGTTAGTAACCGATGCTCCTGTCTGGTCGATGAGCTTAATTAAACAAATTAAATGGGGTGAGTATCCATCGTTCTAGAATTACATTAAAGATCTCATACCTGCACCATAGTTTCTTTGTTAGTCACTCGCCACCTTGCCTTTTGAGGATAGTCATTAATTGGTATAATCGCGTGGAAATCAGTGGCATCTGGATCCTTTGTCGTAGAACCACCCTTAGCTTCGAAGGCAGTCTGGGTTTGTGCGACAAGTCTAGCAACACGTAACTGGGCATTGAGTTTAGCAACAACACTTTGGGCCTGTTTGTAAGCAGCAGTATCTTTTCCTGCCCTGGCAGCGGCCTCTTCCGCGGCGCGTAGTGAAGATTGCATCTTTTCTTCCTCCTTCGCCTGAGCAAGCCGCCTTGCTGCCGCGGCAGCGCCTGCAACACCAAGTTGACCCTTAGTTGAATCGGGAGCAGGTCCGCGCTTGATCTCGACTTTGAAGTTGCCGAAGGTCATATCGTCCTTAGATTCAGATTTCGCGGTAACCTGTACGACTTCTTCCACCTTCTCTTCTGGCTTCTCTTCACCTTCTCCGTATGCTTTACGTTCGGCTTTCTCCTTCGCGTCACGTTCTTTATCAAGTCTATCAAGACCTTTACCACCGAAGCCAGAACCTGCGGCTTGAGCCTTGCCCTGCTTAACCTTCTCAAGGAATCCTATAAAATGACTCGTATTAAGTGACATACACAATTTAATGATCGCCATTTTGACTCACCGTTGGCAAGGTCTTCGAGTTCTTGAGGTACTTTAGCGTTACTAGCTTGGAGTGCACGATAAATATCCACAGAATACCTGTCCTGTTCAGGCGTGATGAACGTCACACAAGTTCCCTTATTTCCTGCTCTTCCAGTACGGCCTGCACGGTGGACATAATCTTCCATATGATTTGGAGCATCATAGTTAATCACCAATTTTAACTGCTTAACATCAAGACCTCTGGCTGCGACCGACGTTGCTGTAACAATTGGAACAATACCAGCCTTAAAGTCCGCAATGGTTGAGTCACGATCAACTTGATCCTTTCCACCATGCAAACTCATACATAAGTAACCCTTGCGCATGAGATCGCGTAATAAGTTATCGGCCGCTTCTTGTCTGTCAACAAATATCAGGGTTCGGCACTCCGGATCTTCGTTATACATCTGGCCAAGAATTTCGAGAAGACGGTGGAACTTGGTATCCTCAGGACGTACTTCAACGATTTGTTCAATCTCGGCTGCGACTACCGAACGGCCACCAACCGTAATCTCAAGAGGTTTCTTCAGAATTTTCCGGGCAAGAGAGTCCATCTGTTTAGGGAACGTAGCGGAAAAGAGTACGGTTTGACGGTCAGGCCGGATGTTATTTACTATTCTCATAACCTGAGGTTCAAATCCCATATCGAACATACGATCAGCCTCATCTAGTACAAGATATGTAACTCTCTTGAGATTTGTTACTCGCCCAGAGTTAGCAGTCAGGAGGTCAATCATACGTCCAGGAGTACAGACAATGATTTCCGCTCCTTTTTTCATTTCAGCAATTTGATCTTTGATGGGTGATCCACCATAAGCGCAGACAGCCTAAATACTATTCAGTCACTCTGTATCTAAATTTTACGATGTAATAAGAAACGTACCCTTAAATTAAGCACCTTTAAAAATGGCTTACACTCTCGGTGAATTTGCACGGCTAATTCACGTGTAGGTGTCATAACAATGGCCATAGGGCCTTCCATCATCTCGAGAGGACGTTGATCTTTGATATGCCGGAACAGGGGTAGAAGAAAGGCTATGGTTTTACCTGATCCTGTTTTTGCAACACCAATGACATCTCTTCCAGACATGATAGCTGGAATAGCCTGGGACTGAATAGGAGTGGGGGCAGTAAAGCCAAGTTTTTTGATGACATCTAAGCTATTAAGCCAGACAATAATAAGTTAGATCCCAAAATATAACAGTGCTATTTATACGTACCAACTCGAGGGTAAGCCACAATGACTCCATTTTGTGATTGGCCTTGGACAATCAATGCCTCTAATCTTGATACCGTCTAATTCTAAGCGTAAAAGTTCGGCGTCTTCGTCAGTCATGTCTGCAACTTCGGGGGGAGGATGATAGAATTCTTTTCGGAATGGTTCATATGCGATACGTGAGTGGTCCACGGCAACAAGATCTTTCTTCTTTGCCTTTTTAGCGGCTAGCGCAAGAATATCCTCAGGATTAAGGTCTGTTGCATCGAGCTCGTCTGTAACAACTTTGACTTCTTCTTCCGGTCCGTCATCGTCATCATTCATACGATCCTCTAGGCGCCGTCGATAATTAGGGTCTTCCATCATCTTTTTCACATCCATTTCATTAACCTTCTTCACTTCCTGCTTAACTTCGTTCATAAAGGCATCCAACGGGTCAATTTCCTCATCATCTAAATCCATACTATCTTTTGCCCGTGCCTTGTTTTCTTCGTCAAGCTTATTTGCCTCGTCATCATCGTCGTCAACCTCAAGGTTCTCGCCGACGCTTTCGTCAGTAGGCATACTCATATCAATATCAGGCATGTCCCCTAGTTTCTCTAGCTTACGCTTCGTCTCAGTTGAGTCATCCATCATGGCTGACTTGGTATTGGCACCCTTCAAGAGGTCAGGCTTCAATGGTAGACCCTTCAATCCCAATCCACCAAATGCAGCTCTGTTGAGCTGGCCCGTTGGTTTTGAAGGAATTCCAGCTGCGGTTGGAAGTTCTAGGCATTAAATCAAGTGAACGAGTGATAAGATAATTTCAAACATGAGTAAAAGAGAGTGATACATACGAGGAGCGGTTTTGCCAGCGAGAGCCTCAGCCTTTGCTCTTGCTTCGTGCAATGCCTTTCCGGCTTCACGCCCTCTCTTCCAAGCCTCTAGACGTGCTCGTTTCTTCTTCATAGCCTCATCTTCTTCAGTAGCGGGTTGTGGGCTCGGGGCGGCGGCCTTGGATTCTTTCTGTTGTTGAGCGGGTGCTGCGTCTTTGGCGCGGTCTCGTTCGCGTTCCTTGTCTCGTCTCTCTCTTGAACGAGAGCGAGCACGACGGTCATCACGTCTGTCTCGGTCGCGACGGTCTCTATCATCACGATAGGAGTCTCTTCTTCTGTCGTCTTTGTACCTGTCGTCTCGATACTTGTCTCTTTCTCTTTCTCTGTCGCGGTCGCGTTCCCTCTCATCAAACCTCGACCTGTCACTTGGTCTACCAGAGTTCCGCCTCGTCGGCGAAGGAGACCTAGAAGAACGATAGGATGATCTTACCCTTTTATTTGGCGTTCCTGGGGAGTATGACCTATCCCGACGAGACATTTCTGTCAAAACGATAATATGTGCGTCTGTTTACAGAGGTAGCGGCTGAGCCTCGACTTTCTAAACTCGTATTCTATCCACTCACGGGATTTCCAATTGATTACATAATCAAGTAAATCCCAATACACTCGCGTGTGCATACAAACAACAGAAGGGGGATCTTCTTACTTTCCTAAGGTTTGCATGATTCAGATGATGATGTAACGCAAAGTGTAGATAGCTTCGACTCTCTCCCTCTAACCCTCTCTCAGTCAGAAAACATGTCCGAGATTCTGGATCCATCAGCTCTATTATCTTCTTTACCCAAATATCTACCGACAGACAAAGAGCTAAAGAATCCTCAAGATGCTTTGGCAGCCCTAATACACACTATTATGTCCGACCTTGCTTTTCGCTTAGTCGGTATTGACGAGGACTCATCGCCGAGTACTTACGAAGGAAACATTCTTCCAGAGGAATGGAATAAGCATAGTCCTGGGAATTACACATTTAGATACCGTCACGAGCAAAGCAGTCTTGAGTTCTTAGTAAAGATTTCAAAGCTAGGTAATCGGACTCTCATTCATGCAATTGCCAGTGAGGTACGTGTAGTAGAAATTAGTGTATGAGATAGCTTCTGACATTAGAGTAACTGTCATAAACAAAAGACCAATAAGACTGCATCGTTGGATATCTCTACCAATGACTTTACTTCACCATCGTTCTATCCTCATAAAGTTGGCGCCGCAGAAAGGGGCCCACTCGTCAATGGCTTCATTGCCTCTAACCGTATTTCTGACTTTGTATCACAATTTAAACTTGCTATACTACGAAAAATCCTACCTGGTTTGAGGAAAGAAGGATACACCGAAGAGGATGTTAATGTATCTAGTTCCTCAGAGAGGCAGTCATCTAGTCGGAATCAAAATGAGCCTGATGCTCGACCAAATCCTTCCTCAGGTGGCCCACGTGTGCCATATCGGTCTGACTCACACATACTCCCAGAAAACCCTCTGCAAATAGGCAGAAGTGATTTGGACCCTCTTCCCTTACAGATTCAGCCAAATCCATTTGCTCCTCCATCTTTGTTCCCGTCATCGCAGGGTGATGGAATGTATGTTGGGCCCGACCATCCTATCTTTAATCGTCGAGAACCTACTAGGGGATCAGGAGTATTTGGAATCCCCCAGGGTACAAGAGGGCCTTGGGGTGGCGACGGATACTTACCGCCATTAGGAGTTCCTCCCGGAGCAAGATTTGATCCTATTGTACCTGGGTCCTTTGGGCCGAGAGGCAATATCTTTGGGGGAGGGTTTAGTGGAGGAAGGGCACCTCAACGAGGGGGAGATCCCGACAATGACGAATTGATGCCACCCGGAGTTGTAAGTTGATTCTGATTCGATTCAACCGCAGTTGCAGTGCACTTACCAACGCAAATTGGGGTTTCTAGAATGATATGTTCATGTAATGTGGTCCTTTGTTGTACGAGTGCAATGATACAGTAAATGAGAAATACAGTAAAATAGTAATCCAATTTAACCGAATATATATACTTTGCACGATAGTCTTATTGTTGGGCGCACGATAACAATAAGAAAAAGAGAAACAAAGCAAAATTGGGAAGTGTATGACTGTGTACGTTTATGGCCAAAACAAGTAGCCGATCTCTCCTTAGCCATGTTTACCACAGAGTGACAAACTGGTTATATTTAGTATATACCACTCAAGACCTCCTCTCCATTCCTCATCGCTCTGTCCCCCTCCTCCCTGCCCTCCCATCCAATCCCATCTCTTTTTCGAGCTTTGCAAAGAACCACCTGCACACACATATACTACAATTTAGAACTGACTAGGAAATGCCACCAGCGAGCAAACTCAAGTTGAGGCACAATGGCATGCCTGGTATGCGCCCCTTCCCGCGCGAGAGACAAACTCCGATTGAAGAGATGAAGCCTGACGAGTTACGAACTCTCTACAGACAGAACGAGGAGGCTCTTAGGTCTCTGTGAGTATTCACCATCATCTCTCTCCTTTCTTCTCGAATGTACGATTTTTTATATATATACCAACAACCACATTATTATCACACACACACAAAAAAATAATCATATATGGGATTTTACGCTAACGTGTGCGGTTTCTTAGACACGCATCTTCGTCAGCCCATGTTGCAGGTATCGAGAATCGCCAAGCCCAAATTCGTCAGAGACTCGCTGACATCGAAGGAATGGATAGCATACAACGAGGACTACGTCGTGCTACTATAAGCGAGGACACGCGTATGGTGGTTGATAAACCCGAGAGATACACATCGCGCACTGTCCAGGCCAAACAACAAGCCATTGCCTCATGGGTGCGTCATGCTCCTTTTTACATAATTTGACACTTCTTTTTGATTTATGACTTTCATTTTTCTTTGTTCTTTAACCTTTTGTTTAAAAATCATTATATATATAATTATTATAATTATTATATGTGGTTCTTCTATAGGAAAAATCCCGAAAAACAAGTGCTCATCAAAAGACAGGCATCATGAGCTTTGAAGAGGCCATTGCTCTCGAACAGGAGAAGGGTAAATTCGACAAAGAACGCAAGGAACGTAAGGAAGCAAAACGAGAGAAACATGCTATGCCTTCGCGGACTACTCCTTCTGGGAAGAGGCTATCTCTAGCGGAGTACGAAGCAAAGGTATGGGCATTTATGAACTATAAGCCGTCAGAGTCGGATATGGAAGAAGACGATGATGATTATGACGATGATGAGGATGAAGATGACGACGACCCTGCGTCTTGGTTCCATGATGATCAGGATGATGGTATTAAGGGTCAGAACATCGTCTATCCCGACGCTGAAGACCTTTCAGACATAATACGTGTAGACGGCAGCAGATTCTCTTACAATACTTGATAAGAGTCTAAGTGCTACTGAATGACCTCTGTATACCACAGATATCTCTTTGTTTTACCCAACTTCTTGATTAGTTGACCTCCCTTTCTGTATTTCTCTTTCGTCTTTCAGTCTCAGGTTTTCGGTAACGGGTTGTATCTTATCCTTCATTATCTTCGTAAACTTGTTTGTTTCCAATTTCATTTCTTTGGCTCTATCCGATCAATTCAAATTCACAGCCTCGATTATCGATCTGATATATATATATCAACTCCACTCCGACTTGACAAGTATCTAGGTAAGGTAGTATATAGCACGTGACATTCGATTACGGGATAATAGTCATTGTAACCCAGAATAAGTTCAGCTATCACGGGCATGCACTGGACAAGAGCGTCCACGCTGCAGCCAAGCTGAGAGACACACTAGAAGGATCATCTTAGTATATATTTGTCCATTGCAATTGAGATTAAAATACGTACCACTGTGGAAACTGCAAAGGCAGCTGAGACGTGCGACCATGGAACCTATTTGATTTCAAGTATATTAGTTCACTTTAAACATTTTCGGGTAAAATCACCGTTACGTACCCTTGACAAACTCTTCAAGACAAATTACACCTTTTATACGAATCAGAACTCCATTTTTATTGCAATTTTTATTTATGTGCTTACATTCAGTTCCAACGAGTCTACTTTCTTCTGGTAGACGATACACAAGGTATCGCGAGGGATGTTGTATAGCCCCAGTACCACCTTCAAGACAGTTCTTGACGTGTGCTTCCTGCTGTCCTGCAGTTCCTAGCTCAGATAAGTTCTTTCCGCAGACGGGACAGCTGAAGGAAACAAAACAGAGACTTTTCTTAGCACGAGCAAAGTTGACTCAGGATTCAGGAAAGGCTTACTCTGCCAAGTCACTTATTTGAGAACTGATGGATTCTGAACGTCTCGGAGCATTTGGAACCGATAATCTATCTGAATCAACAACTATACGTTGCAGAGAACCACTTGAAGGTCCTTGGAAACGCGTCGGTATACTTGAATTCGCATTTGTTTCCTCGTAGCAAGTCACACAGACACGCTGGGGTGTGGTATAAGAAGGACTGCTGTCGGGAAACGCCGGATCTCGAACAACATCTGCAGGATCCAAGATTGCTCGATAGGAAGAACATCTATCACAAAAGATTCTCCCACAACGGCGACAATGCTTCAAGGAGATTGTTAGTTATTAATGAAAATTAACTAAACGTAATAATTGCGACGCACATGCTAGAGAAAGATGGAATTAATTAATAGATTCAAATGATAATAGTGTGCTTGAATAGTTCACTAACCTTTCTAAAGTAAAATGTAAATCGTCTTCTACATTCACGACATTCAGAGGCGGCGTCATCTCTTTCCCATTCAGCGTGTATGGAATGAGGTGTTGGGGTACTCCTTCTCGGAAGAGCAACCTTTTGGGGTGCTTCATGAGTTGGAACCCGGAACTCCGGAGCTTGAGCTAGATGTGGTGTAAGATCAGTTGCAGTTCTACTACTTGTTGTTGAACGGTTGAAATAGTCTGTTGACTGAGATCTGACTGAAGACCTTGAATGTGGACGAGGGATACCACTCGAATTAGTTGGTGACGAGCCCGGATAATGGAAGCTTTCGTCATCAGAATCATCATTATCATTTATATTATTATCTTCGTTATCTAAATTGAATTAGTCACATACATGATTAAAAAGTTGTTAGTCTTACCATCAGCTTCGTTAGTGATCATGATACCAGCTGCACCTGCCGCGAGCCTTCTTCGCTCAAGTTCTCTACTATAAGCATTTAATAGAACCTCTGCTTGGGTTTTTCTTTCAGCGTCCTCATCACCTAAATAACTTCAGTACTGGAATGAACTAATAACGACTCATTAAAATTACCTAGCATGCCAATCCTAAGTTCCATGACTGCTCTTTCCAGTTTCGCAATAACACGTCTAACTTCTACAGCAGATGTCTCTGTATTATTTATCGGAGTATCTGGTGCGGGAGTTCCGGCTAAATAACGAGATCTGGCTACGTAATCCTGGGTCAAAGACAAGAAAGATCTCGGCATAGACCCTAATTCATGGCCATCTCCGTCTCCTTGATCATCTTGACTTGAAGTGCTTATGTGCGGTACTAGGGTCCCGTCATTAGAAACTTGATACATAGCCCCATCAGGTCCCATAAATGGAAGAGGGGGTATATCTAGACGACGCCGCATTACTCGTACCCAGCGACGACGTCGAACCCAAGATTGTCCAATTGAGGCCCTTGATGCAGAGCTAGAACGACTTCCAGACCCACCTAACCCTGCTGCCATGATACCCGCCCCAGTGAGTAAACGATCAAGAGGTGCGGGTACTTCAGCCGACCATTGATCTTCAGAATCGGAAAACGTGTGTGCATATTGCCAACCCTCAACGGCGTCCACGCGAGGATGTGTTAAATCCAGTGTCCAGTCGGACCTATTAATGAATCTAGAACTATCCTGTCTTACAAAGGAGAGGGGGAAAACTTACAGCCAGAAATGACTCCTTTCCGCTCCTTCTCGATTTGATCTATCCTTAGCAGAAACTGGTTTGGGTAAGGAGAACGGATCTTCGACTAACGGAAGTTGGATATCACTACGCCAGGCAGGAGGTTCACGTAGTCCTGTCTCTTCATCTGGCTTTGGTAATCGTAACTCAAAGGGAGCTCGACGACCTTTACGACCGAGACCAGATACCGAGAACTTAGGCCTACCTCCATTAACTGCTAACGTCTTTAGACGAGTGTCTAATTTCTGATGTTCATATATTATAATAGGTACAGTAGTATGTACGGATAGAGGATCGTATGGGACAGTAGTGAATCGCCATTTTTCGGCTTCTGCTCGCTGAAGGACCTGCACAGAAATTATGAGACATACGGAGTTTAATCGTAAAATGGAGATAAATTACTTCACAAATCCATATCTCAAAAACTGCAGCAGCGACATCATAAGCCGTTTCTCCCCAGTCATTCCGTATTAATGGGTCTGCTGACTGTTTTGATAAAAGATACAGCACCACGGGTAGATGTCCCTTGGAGGATGCATTCACTATTGCATAAATTAGTTTATGACAACAGCACACTTTGTCAGTGGCTCACTTAGCGGCGTCCATCCACCTTTACTCCGCGCATTTACACCTCTTATATTATTCTCCTCTTTGTTAGCGCCTCCGGTTTCACATAACCATCTTACGATGTCAAGATAGCCCTTTATTATTTCCGTGTTAGTATAGGTACACTCGTAATTAATATTTGACATACTTTTGAACTGGCATTATGAAGAGCCGTCCACCCATCCCCATCACGGGCATTTACCTCGGCTCCGACACTGATCAAATAAATGATCACATCTAAGTGTCCATTAAGGGAGGCTTTATGAAGTGCCGTCTGGAAAGCATTATAAGAAAATGTTCAAAAGCGTGGTCAGAAAACTCACTTCTCCCTCCCTGTCTTCAAGATCTGGAATACTTCCGCATTCTTCTACCACTAGTTAAAATTAGATTAGAAACGATGCAGAGAGTAAACCTGCTCTAAGACGTACAGTATTTCAGAGCATCTAAGTGCCCCCGACTCGCAGCAGCGTGTACGACCGTCAGACCAGTACGGGGGGAAGCATCGTTCACGAGTTCAAAGGTACCAATTTCACCAGAGGAGGTCACCTCTTCTATGGTTTGTTTAAGTCGCGTGAGATTCCCTCCTAATCCAGCCGTATATAAACTCTCCAGTTGTGCAGGAGTAACACGAATAGGAGGTTGAGCAGGAGGAGAGGGTGTTGGAGTTAGAACCGGCTCGGGTACTTGTTCTAGTATTTGCTCTGATGCTTGTTCCGGTACTTGTTCTAGTACTTGCTCGTGTTCATTGGTTTCAATAGTAGTTGGTGGAGAAGGTGATTTTTCTGGTGTAGAAACTACGAAATCTTCCTTTTCCTCTGTCTTGTTACTTGAATTAGTTCGAGAAAGTGAAGGGCCTGCAGAGTCTGTGTCTGCTTGCGCGACCTGGCTCTGGCTCGGTGCATCTGTTTCTTGTGCTGGATACGTGAATTCCTCTTCCGAATCATCAGCGGCTTCCTCCGTAGCATTAGCGGTATCGTCTGGGTATTCAAAGTTATCCTCTTCATCTTCGTCATGAGTGTTTTCGTGAGATGTCGTTCCTAAAGGGTCTTTCATTTCAACAGCACTCAAGAAGTCTGAGGTGCTTGGCAATTCTGTCCTGCGCGTTAAAACGCGTCACTCTCCCTTTGAATAAGCCGTGATGGTATTGAAACAAACTTACTGTGTCGACTCTGGAGAGAAAAAATGCGCCGAACTTGTTGTAGCCATGTTGTCTGACGTTGCAGACCGAGGACCAGACCCGCACCTGGCTGTAGTCTATTCCCATTAGATCCTTACGGCTCTAACCGAGCTAAATCTGATCACGACCTAGTCTCACTTTAGCTTGGAACATATCTCTACCATGGACAATACACAGTCATAATCCAATCAATATTGTTTTGCTTGAAAAGCAACACAGGAATAATTAACGCTATGAGAGCAACACTTTGCAAGTAAATTACTATGCATCATAATTTGTTTATTATATCCGTGCAAACCGTCCATGTGTTGCTTCCAATCCCCCCCTATTCATGATCTCAGCTAATGAACAACCAGAAAATGCCCCTTTATTAAGAGAAGAAGTAGATAGCTATGGTTCGGGCTCAAATTCTGGTAGCATCCAAGAAACCTTGAAACGTAAAAGATGTACTCCTCTCCCATGGAAACAACTCATGACCGTGTTTTTCCTACGTTTGGCTGAGCCAATTGCGTATACGCAAGTTTTTCCAGTAGGTGCTCTTCTTTGATCGAGAGTAGCAATTGCTAATATGGGACGAAGTATATTAATCAGGTACACTTTTTATACATTAGTTTGTCTATGTTTGGATTGACACCCACTATTACCTGATGCTGACAGATGATGGAACACATCGGGGCTGGAGGAAACTCATCGCAGACAGGCTATTATTCTGGAGCAGTTGTAAGCTTGCTTTCATCTCGAGTGATAGTAAGAAAATAGACATAACATCCTATGACTCTTTTAAGGAGAGTATGTTTGCGGTTGCCGAGCTTTTTACTGTTCTTAGCTGGGGAAGGCTATCAGGTAAATTATATCATGGAGCCTACAAATTAAAAAATAGGATATTATTAAACTATTTATATATAGATCGTTTGGGACGGAAACCAGTAATATTGACAGGTCTCACTGGAGCCATGATCATGACCCTTTGCTTTGGTTTATCCAAGTCTTTTATATGGGCTTTCATGACTCGCTCATTATCAGGTGCTCTTTCTGGAAATGTTCCTGTTTTAATTAGTTCCGTTGGTGATATCACAGATGAAACAAATCAGGCTCAAGCATATGCCATCTTTGGTCTTGCAGCGAATATTGCCCAAGTCGCTGGACCGGCCATCGGGTATGAAAGATTCTTCTATGCATAATGATTAGGGTTGACGATTTAATAATCTCTATAGAGGAACATTTGCAAACCCCACTATCACTTTCCCGGGTTCCTTTGGTAAAATCAAACTGTTTAGTATATTCCCATATCTCCTTCCATGCTTGATCGCTTCGTCCATAGCTCTAGCTGCAATATTTATTGGCTTTTTCTTTTTCAAAGAGGTAGGCTCTTACTTCATATACCACGTACTTCCGGAGCTTATTCGTACTATAGACCGTAAAACGTGAAACCGTCAATACCCCAGAGTCTTCAACTCGGCCAATCGATACCAAGGAATCTGCTTATCACATTGCTACTGCACCGCTTTTATTCTCTGTTTTGTTGCCATTCTCTATTCTTTCTATACTAAACACGTCGATGATAGCCGTATTCAGTCTTTTTGCGTATACCCCTGTCCATGAAGGTGGTCTCTCGCGTGACGTGAGTTATCAATAGTCTTTTTCTGTCAAAGTAGATAACCCAGGAATAACTAATAAACCCTGCCAATCCAGCCAGAAGAAATAGGTTTTGCCATAGCCTCAAGTGGTATAATCGGAGCCATCATCCAGGTTATAGTCCTACCTAAACTCCAACATCGCTATGGAACTCTCTCCCTATACAGGTTTTTCATGTGTCTCTGGCCCGTAATTTACCTTCTATTTCCAGTGACCAATAAAATCGCAAGACACACATTTAATAAACTCAATGTACCTGGGGATATTGAAGATGATGGATACCCAACTCCACCGATTGGTCCTATGGTTTGGTTTTTTGTTGGTTTGATTCTTTCTTTGAATCGACTAGCGTCCATGTCCTATTCGTAAGTGGCACTTTCACTCCTTCATTATTTTTCGGATCTCTAAAATTAGTCTCTTATGATGTTTCCACACGTAGTTTAAATCTCATCCTTACGAAAAATGCTACACCATCTGCTGCAGTCTTAGGTACAGTTTTCGCTATATCTCACTTAGTAAATTGCTTTTCTCGGGCCATCGGGCCGGCATTTGTAAGGTAAGTCGCAAATGTATTCCTTAAATAGATTGAACTAAACTAAGTACCCATTTTTAACTTTATATAGTTCTCTATTTGCTTTGTCTGCAGAGAAAAATGTCCTCGGTGGACAACTGGTCTGGGTGGTAATGTTCTCAATCTCCGTACTGGGGGTATGGGCCACCTTTAAAGCCAGGGACGGTTCTCTTGAGAAACGGCTCCGTGACTGAATAATATAGATACAGTGACGATTCACTGTATTTTGTATTTCTTCTTCCTCTTCCTTTGTTTATCTATATTCTTGTACCTGTAGGAACCCAAACTTGTAGTAATTGTTCATAAACAATATTTTTTGAAGAGAGGACAACATAAAAAGAAGCAAAGATACAGAAAGATACAAAGACAAATATAAAGGTGAAAACGTAAAGACATGATCATCTAAACCCAAAACCGCGAGATTTGGTCGACCCATTAGGTCCCACAGAGTTTGAAAATGGTGAATTCCCACTGATTCGCGAACCCGATGAAGCCTCCTTTATTAACCTCTCTACTTCCGTTACCTTACTATCCACTTCCCTCACGGCCCCGTCAACCCACTGGAGACTCTCCAAGTGGCTACTAAGAATTTGAGCAATTTGCTCCAAAGGATTATCACCCTTGGACTGAGTTCCCTCCACAGCATCTTCAGGTGACTCAGAGAGTTCATTGACAGACTCAATCATTTGCATGAGAGAGCGTTGAAGGTCATCAAGATTTGCATTAAGATCCGTAGCAAGAGTGTAACTGTACGGTAACGAAACATTAAGATATATTCTATTTGATAGAAAAAAGCGGAAACTCACTGTTTATCTCGCTCGGCGTCTGCAGGACCCACATCTAATGCCCGAAGGCCACTTCCTTGTCCATCAAATATCTCACCCGCTGCCTTTTCATACACTTCTAGTGTAGAAGCAAGTTCCTTCTGTTGGTCTTCAACATGTTTTAATGACTGCTCAATATCTGCCTGTTCCCGTTCGGCGAGCAGTACATGCTGGAGCAATGCAGCAATCTGATAGGAGAGTTTGAGAAAGAAGTTATCAGAAAAATAGTACTAACGTACAGTATTTCCATTGTCGATTAGGGTCCGATCCCATACGGCAATTTCACCAGCAAGACGGCTGAATTCCTTTACATGAGTTTCTAAATCGGTCGACCACTTGTTCACGATCTCTTCTATGGTTTTCCCCCGAAGCATGGATGGTGGAGGAACCGACAAGTTTGGTGTGGTACTGGGAGCTATACTTATAATTAGTATTTTTATAAAACACATGATACAAGATGCCTCTTACCAGCTGTAGTTGTCGCACCAAAAGGAGATGGTGTGGCTACGAATAATTATATCAGATTTTTCGGACATATACACAGTGTATCATAACTTATTACCTGAATTATCCTTTTTTTCGCCATCTTTAAAGAAACACAAATTGGTTTCATGTAGAAGGGAATACTTATCAATAACTTACCTTTATTTTCTGCCGGCTTTGCCCCGAACAGGCCTGTTCCGAGTGATGGTGTCGCACCTGTAGCCGGCTTATCCTTGTCTGCAGCGTCATCCTTTTTGGCACCAAATAGAGAAGGTACCACAGGTGTAGTGGTAGTAGTAGCCGCAGGAGTACCAGCTGGGGCGTCAGGTTTCTTTCCAAATAAGTTACCACCTCCAAAAGCTGGAGCACTAGCAGGAGTAGACGATGACGCTTCTGGAGGCTTGGCGAAGAATCCGGTAGCTGCTGGTGCCGGAGTAGTTGTTGGTTGAGAAGCTAAACAAAAGAATGTGAATAAGGAGAATAAACTAGTTAAACAACTTTTCGACTACCATTTGCAGTTGTTGCTGCGGTATTTCCAAATACTTTTTAATAAAGGAATTTAGTAAGTAACAGATAAATACAATAGATTACTCACATCCAGGTTTGGGTGCCCCAGCATTAGCGGTATCTGCGGGTTTTGCTCCGAAAGCACTCCCAAAGGCGGAAGTAGTTGCTGCAGGTGTGGTCTTGTCACCACCAAACAAGGATCCACCTGGTACAGGCGTAGAGGTAGTTGCTGGAGTAGCAACAGCAGGATTTGGAGCTGCAGACTTCGCACCAAAAAGGCCTCCACCTCCAAAAGCAGGAGCGGGCGTTGCACCAGCACCTGCTGGTGTTGCTGCCGCTGTTTCCGCGGGTTTCGTGCCAAAAAGGTTGCTGCCTCCGAAAGCAGGAGGTGGATTCGTTGGAGTGGAAGTATTCACTACACTTTCAGCTGGCTTCGCACCAAATAGACTACCACCACCACCAAAGGCAGATACGGGAGCAGGATTGGTCCCGGTAGTTCCTGCAGCTGCCCCACCTCCAAACAATGCATTATTTGCTGGTTTTGCTAATGGAAAAGACTAGAGTCAGACTCAAGCATATTTTAATATATTTAGGAGCGAAATCACCTCCAAATAGATTTCCACCCCCTCCAAATGCGTTCGGAGTGCCTGCAGCAGGTGTGGGTGCACCCACGTTAGCTGCTGGTGTTGCTGAACCAAAGAGGTTAGGTGTTGCTCCCGTTGTTCCTGTTGCTCCTAGCGGTTTGAAGGCGCTACCGCCCGCAAAGCCTGCAAAGCCACCTTTAAGAGGTTCAGACATGAGAAAAGGATTTGGTGTTCTTCTTTCAACACTCGATGTGTCGCGTCTATTCACGCGTCACGGTACAATAATACATGTTTGATCTCCCAAATCCAAATAAAATCATTTTCATTACGTAACACCACACTCTGTTGCTGTTCTCGAGTACCAGACATTTAAGAGGACAAAAACTAGAAGAAAAATATGCTTGCCTCTTGAGTGAAGCTTAGTAACTTGGATTATTTCTTGAATAAAATTGAATTACTCGAATTAGTTACAGCCCTTTGCTCACTAATGGTTTTCTCTCCTAGAATATCAAATCCTCTATCAGCAATACTTCTTTCATAGCAACTAGATTTAGTCCTTCAGATCAAGTAGAACTAGTACAATATGCTAAGCTGTGAGATTTACTTTCTGTGTGAATATCACAACCTGTCATCTCAAAATTTTTATTTGAGTAGTTTTGCCGCTCTTGTCAGGTCATCTTCGGCTGCTCAAATTTTAATTTGCACATGTCTCTTTCGTCTTTTCAAGATGTTCCCGCATATTACCTCCTGATTACCAGATAAAAGGACAAATAAGCAGCACTGTCCCTTTTTTAGATAGTAGCGCCAGTTGATTTATATGATTGCTATTAAGAATTCGAAGAAAAATTAGCAAGCTTTGCCGGAAACCGCAAAGAAACGAAGTTTGGTTGACTAAACTAAATCGTTAGGGAGCGAGTTGAGAAGGATTAGCTCCTATTTCGCTATCCTGGTAATTAAGTGGGTGGTCCCTGAGATGCTTAGCTATCTCAGGTCAATATAAACCTAAATCTCTCTTGTGGCAGCGGAGAATGTAGTCAATGTTTATCATTGTTTTGCGGATCGAAGGTATTCAAGCCACATTTCCTGTTATCGGTATGAATTCATTCAAACCCAAATACAAATATTCAGTCCGCTCAAATTTGAACTGATTAAAAATCATGACGTATATTCGGATTACATTACGGGTTTCAAAGACAAGTGTATATAAGTACAAAAATAGAATAACATCGAATAAAGAACAAAACCCCCCAGCCACGTCAGACTTCTGGATACCGTTTTTTACAGAGAAGCAAATGATAGAAAAAGCAAGTATCATTCAGATGGAGGATTTAGGTCCCGGATTTCTAGCTTTGATGCAAGAGCTTCGATCTGCTTCACGGCTTTGCTAAGCTTTTGCGACCTTTAAAAGAGTAAGAACCAAAGTATCAAGCGAATGTTATAATACACTTACTCCTTCTTAGATAGCTGCTCGTAAGCCTTCACGTATGAATGTCCAGCGCCTCCATTTTTTTCGGCTTCAAGTGCCTTTCTTTCGGCTTCCTTCTTGGCCAGTTCTTTGAGTGCGGGTAAAATTCGGTTATAGTCAGCCGACAACTATTATAAAATACGTATCTATCAGTAAAACCACTCAAACTGTTTGATATTTAAAGCTCACCTGTCGGACACGATATTTTAGTGATTGTGAGTCATGTTTCCCCACTCCCAACACCTGCGCCTTCATCCGTTGTAGTTCATTAAACCACCTTGTCTCATGTTCATTGAGTTCAGGGGAAGCCTTTTTGATCAATGTCTGCAAAACTTTATCCATTCTTGCCAGGAGCACTTTCTGGTTTTCTTGCACCCTCTTTTCGTATTCAAGAACGTATGCTTTCCGAGGCCCTACCAATGCCTGCGTCCGGGCCAAAACATCCGCCAGCCGCTTCTGTTGCCGATCAAACTCTTGCCTTAATAAATCCGCGTAAGACTTGATGTGATGACCCGCAAGATGTACCTCGTGTATTTCACCGGCAATACGCTCTGAGACATTAGCCAAATATCGAAGGGTTTCTGGAGTAAGAACTATCTCTGATTTGATGCTATGAGACTTAGGGACAGCCAGCTTTGCTATAGTTGGCAACCCCAGGGGTCTCTCGAGTATGGGAGGTATACTAAGTGGATGTGTCGTTAATAAACAGGTATAGGCTGGTGGACCATTAGAAGGAGGTAGTGGTGGTAGTTCGGAATTGTCACAAGTTTTCTCTAGAATATCTGGAGGGACAAGACTCTCTGTCCTTAAATTTAGATTAAATGGCACCATCTGCATTGACGAGGTAAGGATGAATATGCTGTATGATAAATAAACATCGTTCGGAACTGCGACAGCGGCAACATGGTCGGATTTACTGGAAAGCGAGTCAATAAGATAAACATAGATGATAAACATGAAACGTACTGTGACTGTACAGAGTATGTGTTAACAATAGCTTGTACACTTGTGTTAGCTGACTTCTGCATTAGTTTGTTTACTGCATCCTCGTTTTCTTCTTTTATCGCAGCAGCAAGGTGCTGGAATATAGGACTTAAATTAAGAACATGTACGCCGAAAGCATGGTATGCGTAGATAGTGTCGTTATGTATTGGATCCGGATAGAATGTTACATTATTTTTCTCCAAAATCTCCATTTTTGCTTCATCCGACATGCCCTCTAATTGTGATAAAGTACCGAGATCAATTGTTTCATAGACAGAAAACATAGGTAAACCAGTTGTTATAGTCTAAAAAAAGGACGTCAGTAAGAAAAGACAATAGCCAAAAGAAGGCGGGAAATTTTATTACTTGTGTCTCCCATTTTGCCTCAATTTTTTCAACATCCAGGTATACATCGACCCTCCCATCTTGAAAGCCAACAAGTAATGCGCCTAATCTCTCAGATGAGATAGAGGAGGAGGACTCCATATCTTCTCCATCAGGCTCTGCAAATGCACTGCCGAGTGTTAGATACATTATGTCCGTCGCAACGCTGCAAGGGCTGTCTTTTAGGTCCGGAGGAGCTGGTTGGAGAAGAAATGGACCTTGACGAGCTGGTTCTCCCGCATGCGATTTTGGGGCGTGTATTGATACCAGGTTGTACGGGGATGAAAGAGAAGCACCGGCTGGCGCTTGTTTTAGTAAGGCGTTGATATATTTACGTTGGTAGTCGTAAATGGTTGAGAATGATTCATCAATAACGCCGTTGTTCTCGGCGACAAACTCCTCTTTAGCAGATACAAAACATTCTAGTGCTTGCAAATATGAAGAAGGTATTGATCTAAACACATTTTAGCGGAAGTGTCTAGAAATAGAGGTATAGGACTTACGCGTTTTCTGGGACGTAAGGGCATATGGCGTAGATATCACCACTTTTCATAAGTACATATAATGTCAAAGGTCCCCAGTCCGCCTTTCCCTTTCCAAAAGTAAAGGATGCCACATCTCTTTCGGAATCATCCGAAGCGCTGAAACCATTGGTTTTCTTCTCAGAGACCAAGTTCATTGTCTTCCTTGGTTCATCTGGGTCAATTGAAACGTCGTATTCTCTCAGCCTCCCGTCAACGGTCATAACCAGTAACGTTGAGCCGGCTTCTCCCCATGGATGCCAGTCTATCTTGGAAACCGGTGATGAGGAGAGATTGTGATAATATTGTCCTATTAAAAGAGACCTTAAAGCAAGTGTAAGTTTAGCGCATTAAATATTGTTCAAGACGTACTTGCAGTCCACACGTGAAGTTACAAGTTTAGAGTATCCGCTCCTCGGGAGAACGACAATTGCAACATGGTAGGCTCCAGCAACGGCGAGGAGCCTCTTATTAGGACTTAGACAAATTTGGTTGATTTCAAAGTCCAGATTTGGTGTATGTAAAATCTATATTAGAATATGTGGTGTTTTCTTAGGGTAGAACAAGAACAGACAATGAGTGAGGAATTAAGTACCTTATAGGTTTTTTGTGAGCCCCCAGAAACTTTAACATCACTAAGGGACGTCATTCGTATTTCACTTCCGCAAGTAATGATCATGTCCGCATCCTTCATACACATAACCTGCCGCCTATTTGAAGGCGAAACGTTATTCCCGTTTGAACTGCCCCCGTCATGGCTTGCTTTCCGCTGAATGGTCGTCAGTAATGGGAGAGACGTTTTATCTGACGAAGAAGCTGCTTTTGAGAAAATTGGGTGTTCGTCGAGTAAGGCATTCCAGTCAACTTCAGCCGCCATTGTTGCCTGTTCCGAGTTGTTCAAGAGTCAAATAATAAATGTAATGTAATTATAATTGCCCACACAATTCCGCGCATCGTGATCAATAACGCGTCAAAACACGTGTCTATATTAGGTAGTCGATTCTCGCGGGTACGCGTCTTGGAGGGGCGACGCAAGCTCTAGATTAGGTAGACGCGTAAATCCCCTGTATTATTATACTCATTCTTCATAGTCAATCATGACCTCCATTGGAACTGGATACGACCTTTCAGCCTCTACCTACTCTCCAGATGGTCGTATATTTCAAGTACGTCATTATACTCCTTTAATTACAAGAATAGCATTGATTGATCTTTAATTATCAGGTAGAATATGCTAGTAAGGCTGTTGAAAGCTCAGGGTATGAATGACATATCAGTGAACTACGTGTACAAGCAACTAAGATATCCAACTAATCTAGAACCTCAATTGGTATCCGGGTGAAAGACGGAGTAGTCTTAGCAGTCGAGAAACTCGTGCATTCAAAGCTTCTTGTACCAGGATCAAGTGAACGGATACAAACTATAGACAGGCACATAGGCATGGTATGTGTACCCTATATGCCTCTGCCTTTCTGTACTGATGGACCGACTATTATAGGCCTCTTCAGGACTCCTTGCCGATGGACGTCACTTAGCAAACCAAGCCCGGCAAGAAGCATCAACTTACCGGGATACTTACCGTTCACCAACTACACTTAAAGTCCGTGCCATCTATAGCATTAATAGCATACATCGAACTAGACATATCATATATGCAGGTCTTAGCCGATAGATTAGGGTTATACGTACAAGCATATACCCTGTATTCTTCTGTTCGCCCATTTGGGTCGAGCGCCCTTCTCGGAGGCGTCGACAAAGACGGACCAGAACTTCTTGTAATTGAACCAAGTGGTGTATACTACGTAAGTTTATCTACTGACTACTGATAATTGTCTGTTATCTCACATTAATGGATGTTAGGGTTACAACGGCGCCGCAGTTGGCAAGGGTCAACAACTCGCAAAGACCGAACTTGAAAAGCTAAAGTTTAATGAACTAACTACACGAGAAGCTGTCATTGAGGCAGCACGGATGTAAGTATCTTGTTCGTATTATGATGGCCTCTACTAATATCTCGTATGCTAGAATCTACCTTGTTCACGACGACGCCAAAGACAAGGACTTTGAATTAGAGATATCATGGATTGGCGCTGAGAGTAATTATAAGCATGCGCCAGTTCCCGCTGACTTAAAAAAGGAAGCCGAAGAGAAGGCCAAAGCAGCATTAGAAAACTTTGAGTAATTGTATTCCTATATGCTATTTGTACGTGCTGTACGATATTATTGCAATTCCACACATATCCATTAAAAGGAAGTATATTGGCTCGTACACAAGATAATAAGTAATGAGGATATTATACAATCTGTTCTAATTCCCGTGCATATGCTAAATTGGCGGCGATGAGTCTTGCTTTCGGAATAACTATCCGCTCTTCATCTTTCTTCTTGAAAGTGATTGATTCTGCAACGAGATTCACTTGCCAGCCACGCTAAATAAACATGCGATTAGTAAATTGTTGGGAAATGAAAGTATAAGTGTATCAAACCTGTTGTGCAAAGTTTACTAAGTCATTTCGGTTTGTGAAGAAGAGCAGAGTCGCCGCATCTTTGAGAGGTAAACTATCATATGCAGCCTCTTCACAACTTGCTATTTCGTTTCTATACGCAAAATGTCAGGAATCAGGTCCTGTGGCAACATACTGAGGTACTCACCTGATAGTCCCCATTAAACTATCAACAAAGAATTTGTATTCATCTGCCGGCGCCTCTTCACGTGCGCTCCAGACTTTGCTATAGCTTCCTTCCATAAGCCATCGTTCAACGGCGACAGGGTGTGCAATGTAAGGGTTCTCAGCAGCGGCTTCGGGAGTAAGTCGTATGGCCTCAAGGGTCGTGTGGAAGTCGGCGATACGGTTCTGTGTTAATAATCGTATGAGATTTAAGCCGACAAGTGGGTATTCTCGGGGAGAAGGAGGTAGGAAGGAGCTGTACGCCAAAGAGGGTTGTTAATAGCTTAGAAATGTGTTTATATTAAATGCCATATACCTGTAGTCATTATAGAGGGTCTGTAATTGGGCGAAGTAACGGTCAAAGGAAGGTACGTCTTTACTTCTGATACTCCAGAATGCTCCGATTTCCAGTATGTTGCCTATCAAAGAATACTAATTAGCATATTATTGCTATACCTAGCTGAGTAAATGCTAGTACGCACGGACAACTAAAAGGTCCTCTAAGTTGGGGTTTGGTTTAGGGAGAATAGGGAGAAGGCCAGCAGCACTAAGACCGAGCTAAATTACATACTCTTACATTAGTTGTCAATGAAGTTCAGCATAAGAAATGAAGTACCTTCAAGGAGGTAAGGAGTTCACCACATTTCTTGACATTGCATGGTCTCGCTTCAAAAGCGCGCGTGAGTTCATGGTAATCCTTAACTAGATTTTGAGCAGGGGCCATATTTATGTATGTATGACTTTTAGCTAGTCTTTTCGTTACAGAGAATGAACAAATTGAGAGGTTAATTTGTGATAGTAGTCACGACTAGAGAAAGATGCACATGCACGCGTCACCCCTCGACGCGCGTCGTGATTGAATCCGCCACAGAGACACACAGACTCGGACTAGATCAGTCACGTCAGCTCTTTTCTGGATTTTAACACCTTGGAGAAAGTCAAAAGAAGCACTGTACTACTTTTAATCATGCAGGTCGATATCCAACAATTGAAGAAGGGCGAGGTGAACCTCGGGGTATGCGATTTATACGGGTTTCAAGTTCAATGTCCAGAAATGCTGATGTATGCGTCCAGACGTCTATCATGGCCGTACAATTCAAGGGAGGAGTCGTTATAGGAGCAGATTCTCGAACAACCATGGGAAGCTATATTGTTGGTACTTTTATATCAAACTTCTCGGATACCTCGTCCTAATACCTATTTCGAACAGGCAAACCGTGTTACAGATAAATTAACTCATATTCATGACCGGATATACTGTTGTCGATCTGGTTCTGCTGCAGATACCCAAGCTATTGCAGATATTGTACACTACTACTGCCAGATGTTTATGTTCGTCCATGACATCCACTCTTCGTGTTTTCATTCATGGTTCATGTGTAACTCATACTTGGAACAGGCAACAGGCTGGTGAAAGACCTTCGGTACACACGACCGCTACTCTTTTCCAGAAGTTATGTTATGAGAACAAGGACAATCTTAGTGCCGGTATCATTGTTGCTGGATGGGACAAGGAAGTAGGACCCAGTGTATATAATATTCCTGTAGGAGGTGGTCTGTTCCGTCAACCATGGGCTATTGGAGGTCAGTCATGAATATCACATTGAAAAGGGATGGTAATTGATTTAACCTCGAAAGGCTCCGGTTCCACATATGTTTACGGATACTGTGATGCAACCTACCGTGATGGGTGGGGACGTGATGAAACTGTAAACTTTGTCAAGAACAGTAAGCACATCCCCAAATCTATATTGTCTTTCACTAATTACAAGTCTTATTTCTTAGCCCTCGCTCTTGCTATGTCAAGAGATGGTTCATCTGGAGGTGTTATCCGTATGTGTGTCATTACTGAAGATGGTGTTGAACGTCTGTTCGTACCTGGAAATGAACTCCCAACATTCTGGGAAGGCAGGGAAGTTTTAGGAACAGGGGGCGAGAGCAAACCAGCACTGGGAGCAGATCCGATGGCAGTAGAAATCTAAATTACACGTTGTACATGTACGATTGTTTTATACTTTCTTTTCATCTTCATTAGTTTTCAAATAAAAAGGATAAACAATACGAATAATAAGTATGATACTAAGTATTTTATAGTCAGTAAAGGGGTTTACGTTCCAGCGGAGCTATCCAATTACACTTTCCCCAACCTCCACCTTCCCACATTCTCAAACGCCAGAGAGAAATAGCCAAAGGTACCGTATCTGCCCTCATTAAAGTCCTTGGACTTGATAAAACTACAAATGCCTGAGTCTGTGTATCCTCCGGGCTGTCATGGTCTACCCCTTTTTCGCGTCGAATAATATTATTCAATCGTTGAAGCAGAGCCGCCCTTTGAGATACTCTCGGGAATAATGAAATTCCATTGTACAGAGGAACGCGAGCATCAGGATGATGTTCATCACCCAGGAAATCCGGTGGTCCGTCATGAATTGATTCACCAGTCTTGCATAGGACAGACAAGGGTGGATCATTTTCACCGGGTGCTCTACTTTCCCGAAGCTCATCTAATGAGGGAACAAGGCTGTAATCAGGTTGTGGCTGACGTCCAGTCTGGGGATCATTGTCTAAAGGAGGCACAACAAGGACACATATAGCATCATTCACAGAAAGTTTGTTTGTCTCCTGCAGCATATCCCATTCCGACTGAGTGAGTTTACGAAGAACAACGGTTTCTTTAAGTGCCTTAGGAGATGCACATAAACGCGCAAGAAGCATCTCAAGTTCTTGAAGAATTCGTAGACGGAGCTGGTGACCTATTTGTTCCGAAAGGAGGTCGTGATGATTTATGTTCTTGCCTATTCGCTTATAGGTACCTTCCTCGAAGAATTTAGTATGGATAGAATATGATGAAACCTGCGAGTTTCCATACCTCTTTTCAGTAAGGCATCCAGAGCATCTTTCCAGCAGGCAATATAGTAACCAGAACCATACTGGCGATTTGCGTATTTGGGGTGGAAAAGTCCATCAGGGGCCAGAGTTAAAGTGAACTGAGATGAATTTTCTTTAGAAGGAACTTTGAGGGCTGTAAGTCGAATCATAAAGTCTGTGTTTACATTAGTGAAAGAAGAAAACCCTATGTAAATGTGATGGCGAACCTGCAGGAAGATGACGCTTTGATAATAGACATCCTCGTATTGGAGAAGAAAGCATCCTGACTATTGAACCGAGTTTTAGTTAAAATTATTCTTAAGTACATTGAAGAAACTTCGCCTACGGTAGGGACTTGACCACCATTGTTTCTCTTGATTCGACATTTCTCTCACAACTTCATGATTAACAATTAATCCCTTCTGATTCTCATGTAGTTTCACAGCTGGAGGTAAGCGTTTGTGCCGAGAATGATCGCAGTGGTTATTGATAATATTTCCTTCATCAAGTAGTATTGACTGATGACGGCCTTTGACATAGTGAATACTAGCATCATTTTGTACTGAGGGCTTCCATAAGGACCTAAGACGTTTCGGTTTTCTGGATAATGGTTTACTGTATGATTGCTGATCGAATGAGTTCCTTTCTAGCCATCGAACAAGACGAGGAAGGAGGCGTGGCATGGAAATAAGGCATTTTGCCGATTGAAATAAACACCTTTAGACAGATGAAAAATGTTAATTAATTAATTAACAGTACACAAATATTACTGTGTAATACATTCTATTATAATAATTATAGACTATCTTACATAACCTTTCAATACGCGTGTATCTTTAACTTCGTTTACCACGCCCCCGTCCTCTGGATTTTCCTCCTCTAGAATTTCCTCCTCTGGGTCCCTTTCGTCCCCGCTTAGTGACCGGGCCTTCTTGATCTTTATTTTCTGCATCATCCAATTTCCGTTTCAGAACGCTGGTAACTTTGGGTTCTGAAATATCAGGCGCCTCTATTGTCCCCTTCACCTTTTTAGCTGCTTCCTTCTGTTCAGGATTGTCAATTGTTGCTGGATCTTCTTTCTTTTGGAGTTTATATAAGTATGCGTCGACTTTATCGAACTTAGCAGTTCTTAATGGATCACCTAGAACAGTCGTACCCGCTATTCGGTTAATTCTGTATGCCTCCATCTCTTCAGGAGAGGGCCTCTGATTTCTCGGTACTTTAAACTTCTCAAGGCCACTTAGCCTTATCACGCCAATTAAGGTCTCGGTCGGAGCGTTTTCCGGCATTTCTATAAATATAAGGTGGCGCTCCCTCATGTCTAGGAAAACAACAACATCATCATTCTCTTCGTCGCTATCCTCTTCGTCACTATCCTCTTCGTCGCTATCCTCTTCGTCGCTATCCTCTTCCTCGTTATCCTCTTCCTCTTCTCCCTGATTAGAAGAATCTCCGGAGCATTCGGACACTTCCCTATTAGCCGTGTCATCGTTGTTACCTTTTCTTGTAGCATTTTGTGCAAGATACCTGGCCTCTCTTTCCGCTCTTTCTGCAGAAGATCGCTCATCGTCCCATGTTCTTTCTGTGAAATCCCCTACCGATTCCATGAGATTCTTCAAGGTTACATCATCAGTTTTTGAGTAAAACGCCTGAAATTTCTGACAATCGAATCTGGGTGGAATCTGTTCATAGTTTACGCCAATTCCAAATGCATATCTAGGTAGAGTGGTGACAATCCTGGACAGCATATCTTTTATGCCTGGATAATGGCGAAACACGTCTCGTCGTGCACAGTATAAAACAAAGTCATCGTCCTTTTTGTCCCTTTTAATCTTTTCTGTTCCATTTTAATGGAAATTATTCGGCATATCAGTAACATAGACCTAGTATATACACCTATAGGATCCCTCACCTCTGATTCTTGCACATGCACAACGATGTTTGTGTCCTTGACCTAACCAGCTAACGGTCTGACACTTTCTCGAGCAATATCTAGCGGCTTTGCATATAGAGCATACTTTAAAGCAAGATTTTTTATCTGGTTTATTGCATTTTTCCTATTAGTCTATCAGTTCCTGGTCGATATTCAGATACGAAAAGAAAAAACATACATTATTACAAAAATTCATAGGAGGAACAGTGTCCACCTTTTTCAGATAAAATTTTCTATATGCCGAGCGTTCTCTTGTGTATGAAACAAATATTTTCCACACTTGTCCGATAGGGCTACCCCAGACCTTTTCTAAGTCTTCCTGAGTAAAATCCTCTAGAGCTTCATCTAAGGCGCGGGAAATGATATTTATCCCGGAAGGAGAAAGAAGATATATGGCTATTGTTTTCGTTAAGAGGATTGAGATTGATTCTCGAATATTATCCAAGGGACACTGATGTAAAGCGGGTGCCAAGATTATCAAAGCACGGATTAGACCACTGCTGAGTGATAGACGAAGAAAAGGTTCCCCATAACGCTGTCCTAATAAGTAATTTATTAGTCTAAAAAAGTTGTCTATTGACAACCAGACTGGTTTTAAATCCGAAGGTTCATGATGTGATAGGTCTGGTATAATAGTTTTAGTAAAAACGTCAAATACTACCCGCAATCTCTGATCAGTACATAGTTGTGCTTGGATGGGGTTTCTTCCAAAGGGACCATCTGAACTATCACATATATAAACTAGCGCATGGATGAAAGAGTTAACCGTATGATAAGGGATTGGTGTCATATTCCGGGTTGAGCCGATGCGTCTTAAAAGACTCTCCACGGCATGATCAAAGTCGGGGTTCGTCTTCAGAATTTCAAATATGATGTCTTTCTTAACCTCAGCCGAGACCTTACAGCATTCTACGAAAATATGGAAGGCATAGGCTCTTGTATCCAGTTTTGATAGCTGATCATCAAAAAGCATAGAAGCTACTAATTGGCGTAGTCCAAAATCCATACACACTTGCATCCTGATTATCGGAAAGTGTATGGAGGCTCCAAGAAAAACCACCATAGCAAATCGAGAAGCCGAGGAACCTGATTTTTTGTCCTTAAAGAACGATAACCATTGTGAGATATATTTCCATTGTTTGACTACTTTTTTTTCGAATGCCGATTCGGGAAATGCCTGAAGGATACGACCTAAGCCCCATAATGAGAAGACAGCCGCGTCCTGGTTCTCCTTGTTGATAAGGTTTTCATTATCGGACGGGCACCCTCTGAGATGATGAGAAAGGGTGTCAAATATTATATTTGGGTCCTCATGGGGGAGACCTTCTACCAGCTCCCCGACGAGTTTTAAGGCTTCTATATCGCAGCCTTTCCCGATATCCATCATCTTGAAACCAAATGTAAGATAAATTAATTAATAAGGTAGAAGTAACGACATAGGAATGCCAATAACATACCTGCTTAGCGTCAGTTAATACAATCTGCTTGTGTTTTTGACTCGCAGTATCTACTACAAGTGGATTATGGTTTCTTTCGGTCTGGGGGGTTGAAGGTTCCATCTGTGTGTTCATCGATTTGCTGATTAGTATCTTGATTTTTTAACCCACGAAGAGAGGAGCTGAATAGCGGTTATAGGGGAGTGCAATAGTAGAAGGTAGGTGGGATGGGTGATGTAAGTGAAGGCGGGTTTCCGGGCCCAGAGTGAGAGTATATGGGAGAGGGGTGGTTCTCGGCTATTGTGCCTTATTTACAAAGTAACTAAGCGAGTTTTTGTGTAAATAATACAACAACACGCGGAACGGAGGTAAACAAAGGCAAGTATTATGTAATAAGCCGGTTACCTGATCCAATTTACCCCGCATTACATCATTTATGTAAATTAGAAAGTAGCCCGTCTGCTCCGGTCCTGTGTCTGTTTGACATCATGGCATCAGTTCGACTCCGAACCTCGCTTTTGACTAGAAACAATCGATTAATCAGAGGCCTAGAGTTTCAATGCAATCCTTCGAAATATGTCAAACGGCACATATCCGTCTCAAGTTACTCAGGCGAGGTCTTCCTCTCGACTAGCCCAACGTACGGAAAGGAAGTAATGTTCCTAAACCTAAACCGACCAAAGCTCAAGAACGCCATTTCTATGGGCCTTTTAAGAGTACATTATATTTCTTAACCCAATTTTGATGACATGACTGACTTTAGACTGACAGGAATTCCGCGAATGCATCTCTGACGCTGAGAAAAATAAGAAGTAAGTGATTAATAACAATCTAACCGCAGCCTCAATGATTTCTCAAATCCGAATGCTCAGACTTCGAGTACTGATCGTGTGCTCATCTATTCCCGGCTCGTTCTGCGCAGGGGCAGACCTTGCTGAGCGAAAGACAATGACCAAAGCCCAAGTCTCTGATTTCTTACAAGATCTCAGAAACGCATTCACTGCACTTGAAAATCTTTCCATTCCTACCATCGCAGCCATTGACGGGCCCGCTCTTGGGGGTGGTCTTGAACTCGCTTTAGCATGTGATTTCCGTATAGCTGGTTGGTCGAGACTCCTTTCTCTTTTCCATTCCAAGACAATAACAACTCCTATCTTGATTAAAGGCCATTCTGTGACAAAGATAGGTCTTCCAGAGACACGCCTGGGAATAATCCCTGGTGCTGGAGGAACCCAGCGAGCTGCACGTCTTCTTGGTGTCGCGAAAGCTAAGGAGTTAATTCTTACTGGAAGAATTCTAACCGCGAGTGAGGCGCTTAGTTGGGGTAAATTGATCTAATTGAATTATACTTAATATATATAATTAATAAGTTTCAGGTCTTATTAATGGCATATCAGATAGTCGGACTACAGCAGTAGATAAGGCGGTGCAACTAGCTCAAGAGATGTTGCCAAGTGGTAAGTTACATTGAGTACCATATGCAGTATAAATCTAAGAGTTATTAGCACCCCTTGCTCTCAAGGCGGCTAAGGATGCAATTTCTACTTCAACATCTCTAGATCTTGAATCAGGTATTTTTCTCTTTTCTAATACATTATTATTCTCCCCGTTTCTCACAATGCATACAAGGTCTCGATTATGAGAGAAAATGCTATGAACCTCTCTTGTCAACCAAGGACCGCATCGAAGCACTACAAGCATTTGAAGAAAAAAGAACTCCAGAGTTTACCGGTAGTTGAGAGAGAGGGAGCTCCGATTACAATAACTAATACAAGGTATACGTACATGTAATAAAAATAGTCCTGCTGTATTGAAATCTAGGGAAGGAAGGGTATTATTGTCCACCAAATCTGTTAGCGAAGGAGAAACCACTGCTTAGGTTTGAGCCAACGGCATCACCGATCCGAGAAGCATCAAGCTCTCGCATCATAGTACTTAGTCTTCCCATACCAAGTCTGTCCCTGAATCCTTTAGCCTCGGGAACACTTCCTGTTCCATTCACATTAATTTCAAGATTCATACCGAAGGCGTCTCCTTGGCTGTCGAAAATCTTCTCAAAGGTCGCCCAGTCACTACGCTGAGCAAGGTAAGGTCGCAGTAAACGTATATCGATGCGCGCCAGCGCACTCTCTGTGATATACGATTTAAGAGGTTCTGGGTCGATAAGGAAGACTTTCCCAAGCTGGCAGATGAATTCGAATCTTTCAGGAAGTGCGGGGCAATTGAATGTTGAAATCAAGTCTTGGTATGATTTGAGATCCCTGAAGGTAGTAACGATAAGAACTCTCGTGTCAAGACGTCCAATCAAGTAAGGATACTTACTTCGCTAGGATTAAACCTCCATTCGCGTTCACAGGGAACTTCCTCAGATGGTCCAAGAGTAATCTTATAAAATAGTAATGAGCCGAATTCTACTTCGAGTCTGTTTGAACTTACGTATTGAAACTGACACCAACGTCAGTGAGGAAGACTTCCAAATTCTTTCCACTTAGACTTTGTTTTGCTGCATCCCTGACTTTTGCTAACATATTGCAGCAAGCCTCACAAGGTTCGGTATTTACGAATGACATCTCGTCGTTCCGGGGCTTGTACTCATTTTTCTTCTGTTTAGCTAGCTGTGCTGATAGCCAAGCGACAATTGCTGAAAAAAATTATAAGTTAAATAATAAGATTGATACGTTGCAAGAAAAAGGTTTACCATCTATAAGTCGATTCATGAGAGTATTTGCAGTTCCCTCAATCCTACTTATGGTCTGGTTGTTGAATATGACCATTTCACGCCGTACCGTTACAGAGGAGGTGGCCAGCGGCAGAAGAGCAGTACTAACATACTGCTGCCAGAGATGACAAATAAGATCAACGAGCTTCAATACGGAAAGAGCCTGCAGACTTGGTTCGGATTTTTGATCGGCCACTTCAAGTTTTGCTAGAGCCCTAGGTGATTATGAGTAAGAGTAGAATAAACTTTAATTAAGATGGAATGTCTTACGTATCGAGAGCGACTTCGACGTAGTTGGTTCCTATGGACTCTGCTAATACTCGAGACAATGAAAACGCGTGCTTAGGGCTAATAAAGTTGCGAAGTATGAAGATGAGATAAAGTACGCAATAATAATATCAAAATAAATTACTAACACATCATTTGTAGGACTTAGCACAACACATCTTCCAATCCCTTCGGCGTGCCATTTGAGCATCTGTTCCGCTGCCTCAAGACCGAGTACACCATCTTCTTCCCTCACAGGCTCTTCTGTGGGCTTCTCGGGTTCTTTCGCAGGTACAGCCTTTTGAGCTGTTGCCGAGAATCCAGAGAATTTCATGAGCGCAGCAGCGGCTTGAGCACTTGCACTTGTTCCAGTTCCAGTAACTACAGAGGAGTTGGCTGCAGCAGCGCCAATTCGGTCGACCATACGGTCAAACATGGATCCTTTTCCTTTGTTAACTTTCTCCTAAAGGAAGAAAATGTAATTAGCACTGAAAAGTACTTAGTGTTTATTAGGAACATACATGGTACCGAGCAAAACGGCTTAGATAATTCATGTATAATTCTCCGAGACTCTTGATCTCTCTATCTAGGTAACGTGCACCCTCAGTGTATGGAATGAAAAGCTCTTCCATTGCTGTTTCAAGCATTGAGCTTAAAGATACTGTTGCAAGATTAGCTACGGAGGCCGATGGTGTGAGTCCAATTACCGTTCGCCTTAATTCTGCGGATTCAGTTGGAGAACGGGGAGTAGCTGCGGTTAATTCATATTCTTTAAGGTCTTCAACAAGGGTAGAAACTTGGACATGCACAAGTTGTAGGATACGGAGGAAGGCGAGAGTGGAGAGAGATGAACCCTTATTTAATAGTTGTTCCATATATTCTTGTATCTTTATTCAGAGTAAGGATGCCACGATCGTTTGAAGTACGGTTAGATACTAGAAACTCACAGTTTGCGAGAAAACACGTTGGAGGAAAACCTGCATAACGAGTGGTGGATTGGGGAACACAACTTGTACGATCTGGGCTTCTTCTCCTACTGTGGCTCGGATTTCTCGGAAGAGTTCCCGAAGTCCCTTCTCGGTTTTTGGTGGTGTTGAGTCTGGATCATTCAGAGTTTTCCAGCTAGTATAAATAGTTAGTATATGACTCCTTGAAGGAGTTGAACACTTACAGTTCCGAATCAGTATTGAAGTCGTTAATTTGTCTTACTCTGTTGATAAAGAAATCATGTTGGTTCACATAGATCTGTATACACGAAGCTCCCCCATTGAAATCTTGAAGAGTTTGGGCACAATGCTTCGTGATGGAAACAGTAAGCTCTCACAAATGCAAGAAAAAAGTATAATATCTTACATGCATCATCTTTGGATCCTCCTTTCGGTAACATCTGTCAAATAGATTCAACATATCTTTCTCGAATTTTTCACAATATTTATCTATCGCTTCCCGGGTCTTAGTAAGAGTATCAATACTTATGTTGTTTACTTGGTACATAAAGGAAACTACTGACCTGGTCTGCTGAGGGAAGGTCTACTTCCCTAGCAACGACGCTCAGCCGCCGAAGGATTGTTGCCAATTCTCTTCTACCCTCCTTACCCCGTTCTTTCCGCAGGACATCTAAAGTAGTGGTATCTCCTCTAGAGAACTGGATGTAGTAGTTGATGAGGTCATGGCCTACTTGCGCCCTCTGTCTCTGGGCGTGTACCGACTCCAACTGTTCACCTGTAAATGGCAGTCAGGAGACGTGCTTTTATAACATGAATGGATTATGTACCAATACGGATAGCAGTTCTGCCAACTTCGCTCATCTTATTTTCCATACCAGAGAAGGACTGTCCAACTGCCTAGATTTGGAGTCAGAAAGACATTCCGAGCGGGTATGAACAGACATACTTCAAAACCCTTGTTAAGATCTGACATTTTCTTCGAGTATTCTCTCTCAGCAACCTTTACACTCTTCTCCATCTGTTCTGACTTTGCTTGTACATCTTTTCTTAATGAAATTAATTTGTCTACAGCCCCTTCAAACGTTCGGATGAATGGTATTGGATTAAATGCTATAATAATGATACTAATTCCTATTCAATATTCATTAGAGTGAAGTAAGAGATACATACGCCCGGAATCCGCTTTTGAGTTTGATATAAGTTTTTCTGATACTGAGCCAACGAATTCTTTCACGTCGAATTTTCCCTATTCATAATTAGCAAGCGAAGAGGTAAACCCAAAGGAGAATCGGAGGTTTACTTGGAACGTCTTTAAATCAAGTTGTTCTTGAACTGAAGAGTCTAACTCTTCAAAATATGGAATTGTCTCCATCCCATCCAATTGTTCTGGTATCAACTAGATCCTGGTCTAGAATAATATATGGATACGGTGGTTCGCTGATTGCTAGCACAGTGCTGAATAGATGATTGAAATGTCATACACGCACCGCGGGTCCGAGTCGTGACTGTGCGACGCCGATCGTGTTTTCGGCTAGATTTCAGACAAATTTAGTTTTGAGTATATTCAATAAAAGCTACTGCACAAGCACTCATGGGATCCTCGGGAAATGGATTACAGACCCTGCTTCAGCTACATCTTGCTACAGATGCATCAGCTGCCTATAATTTACCAACTGTACTGACTCTGCTTTCTTCGGAGGACTTAGAGTCTTCTCCTCATATTACAAAATGGACAACTCGAATAAATGCTCTAATACACTCGAAAGATACCGGTGCACGCTGGGCTGGTATCGTCCTTGCCTTGGAATCTTCCAAACTCTCAAGAACCATGTTATTAAACTCTTCTCAGGGTTGGATAACCACCGTTTTGCCCATGCTCTCAGTGAGTAATTTATTTTCTTCGTAATGTATGCTTCTTAAGCCCAGACACCTACAGAGGAATGAATACACAATAATTTGGAAAGCCGTCATTAGGCTTTTAGCTTTCATTTGCCTTTCCACCTCGAATCTATCTGAATTCCAGCGCACTGTTGTCACGCCCAATGTAACCAAATTTAGCGCGGCCCTCATCTCGCTCATAGAAAAAAATGTGGAGGATGAGCTGAAGGCGTTATGCTCAAACACGCTAGCTGGCATAGTGCCTTTATATCCAAATTTACACAGGAGCTTAGCAAGTAAATTATCTTCTGTGTCTCTAAACATGTTAAATGGTACACCAATTGGTACACCTGCTATAATTGTCTCGAGTGCTTCAAAATTACATGCATGTCTGCATACGACGGGGGGTAAAGTCGGAAGTGCGGCCCTGTGGAGAAAGGATGTTGGGGACACAATTTCATTCTGCTTGGCGGCTGTTGCAGCACTTCGCTCGACCTCTATGCCTGAAGGTGTGCCTCTCTTATATAAAAATGAAGTAAACTAATTGTCTTCTCAGGAAAGGCATATAGTCCACTTGCGGATCCAATTGTGGATGTTGCCCTCAACGTTGATAAATTGCAGTGTGGTGTCACTCTTTTAAGCTATTTACTCCGGTGAGATTATTTTCTTTGATTTCCCAAGTTTATATCTGATTCCTGTCAAGTTCAACAGTACCAAGGCCTGTGCCCGTTCCCGTACACTCAATTGTGCGATTATGTATCGAGTTGACAAAAGTTACTGAAAAAAACGATGTATGTTCAATTGTTCTAAAGTCTGACGTTGTTGATATCAAAGCTTGGTAGGCCGGAAGCGAGGTGGATCCACATCGACGTAATATGGAGAACTTTGTTATACCCCATATACTGGAGATAGGTTGTACTTTGTTAGAGTGCACAGCAAAATGGTGTGTACATCAAGACGACTTCTTGAATATCCTGGTTAATAGCGAAGTATAGCGTGAAAAATAGGATGTCCCCATATATGACAACATTACTGAATATCGCCTCGTACCAACTAGAACAACCAACACCTTTGTATGAATCTATTCTAGTTTCCTCTTAATTGTAACTAACATCTACTATAGGATTTACCGACTCCCATTCGTCAAGATTTTGCCGCCCTTATTGTCTTCCACTCTTCCTCCATCAGATCCTCTTCTTGCTGGGCGACTAATTAAAGCTATTCTGCCATGTTTAACCTCACTTCTTTCGGAAAAGAAACCAACAGACGATCAAAATCGAGCTAGTAGCTCTAGTAAGAAAGGGAAAAAACGGGTGCAAGGTTATGAAGGCGATGAAATCTTCAAAGCTGGAAGGGATGTACTTTGCGGATCGAACGTTGAAGCAGAGGTCATCCTGGCAGCATTAGATGGTTAGCTATCTTTTCTACATATAACTCATTCTTTGACTGAATTATACTCTATTTCAGCTCTGCAATGTTTACTTCGTGTTCCCAACATCCCTGTCTACCTTCGTTCGTTGTCAACACGGCTATTAATCTCAATATTGTTGGCCCTTCAAAATCTACCAGCGACATCTGTATCTCGGGATTTGGCTTTAAAGGATAAAATACTTATTAGGGCGAGGAATTGTTGTATTGAAGTTATTGGTGGTTCCAGCTCCGTTTTGTGCACCAGCCTACCACTGGTGGTACAAACAATTCTCAGAGATGAATCTACATCAGTAAGACTCGGTCTCGTTATGATTAGCATTCTCAGTCGATTGACAAATTACTTTATAAGATTGATATTAGCCGAACTAAAGACACACGTCTACTCGACCTCATGATTCATCCACGACTCCCTCCGCTTGTCCGATCTCTTCCTTCTCTCGATTCGATAACGTTATGTAAGAGCAATGAAAGCAAGGACGAAAAAGAGACACGTGAAAAGCTAGGACTGGATAGCAATGCGGACGACGCTATATCTTATGAGAGCAAAAGAAATGAAGTGCAAGTAAACGATACTTCAACCACCCAAGGAATACAACAAAATGTGCCAATATATACACATCAAATAGCTACGGGAGTAGTACCAGTTGTTACTCCCTTCAATTCGAGGCCTAGTTCTACTGGACAGATAGACGTCCATATGGAGGTTGAAACAACGCAGACCTTTTCCTCGCAGGCAAATAATACAGCCATCTCCAGAGTGAAGAATAATGAAGTAAATATAACCACAACAAATCCTGCTACAACGCAGCAAACCAATATAGCCCCAAGAGCCAATACTATCCCTACGTCTGTCGCGGAGAGTATTCAAGCACCAAAAGTGACTCCGGAGGTTAGGCCTACCGTTCCTCAAGGTCAACAGCCCCCGATGCAGTCTGGGCCTTATACAGTCGCAAGTGACGATGATGAAGACATCGAGATGCCCGAGTTAAACCTGGAATCGGATACGGACCCAGAGGAATAGTAACATATTAGTATCCACCACTTCCAGTGTTGTTTGGCTACCCTTGAGCATCTGTATGGCTCCGGGCCCGCTTAGAGGACCTGTCTCCGTCGAGATCCATTTCCATTTCTACTTCACTATTATCGTCCCCAGAGTCTTCAGTGCTATGTAATTCTTCATTTATCTAAAAGTATGGATTTGTTAGTACCAGTGAATAGTTTCTTAAACATCTTTGCCCACTTCTTCGATAAAGGTTTTTGCAATAGTGTTATCTTGATCTAAAGCAAGAGTCCTAGTAAAATGATCCCTGGCTTGAATCAGAAGTGTCTTATTTTCCGTGTCTGGATGAATGAAATATAAGAGTGTTATCAGGCAGTAACTCTGATCTCACATACGATTTGCAAGTTTGGATAACCTGAGAGTTATTAGACCAGCATATATATGTAGTGTTGGGTTCTCTTGGTAGGGGAAAGAAGGAAGATATCTAATTCGTTGTCTCTTAATCGGCGAAAAATGTTAAATATGGAAGAATCATACAAATCAAGTTCATCTAAGGCTTCTTTAAACTTTCCTAGGTCTGCAAGTACCAGAATTATTTCCTGTAATATAGATTCTCTCTGTATTATTCGTTAAAATCAATTAATTTTAGCGGTGAAAAATGATTTAATTCCAACCTGTTCAGGATAGTGTCTCATGAGTTTCTTCAAGAATTCGAGGCTTCGTGGATTTGAGCGAGTAATATTCCGAGTTGAATCGTAGGAAAGAAGATGAAGACCAGTTTTCCATTTAGATATCCAGTCAAATTCTTTGCATGTTGATAAAATCTGCCAGGCGCGGAGTGCACGATTCAGATCACCACGTTCGAGACAAACATAGAGTATGTCATTTAAGCGACGTATATGGACTTTCCGAGTCGACGAGTGTGAGACGTTGTGTAGTTCAAAAATTGGGCTCACTGAAGCTGGTTGTTTCATTTCATCCTGTGACAAGGTGCGTGAGTAAGATCTCGGTGCATTCCTGTCCTCCACTTTCTTGTGACCGAGGTCATTTACTTAGTTACGCGATTTCTTTAAATAACACCAACATGGAAGACGACCTAACATTTGGTGCATCTATTTGGGCAGCAACAAATGCAACATCCGACGAACCTAGGCCTTCTGGGTCTTTCACTTCCGAGCCCGAACCTATACCACAACCAAATGGTAACGATGAGGATGCTTTTGATGACTTTGATTTCGACGCCCCAGTACAAGCCACAGCATCCGCCTTGGAAGACGATGATTTCGGAGATTTTGGAGACTTTGAAGAGACAGCTGCACCCGGAAGCGTTGATGCTTTTGCTCAGCCCATGAACTTTGACGAAGATGCTTTCGGGTCTGATAATCTAATGGATTGGGAAGCATTACGGTTAAATCCATTGCCTTCCACCTCGAACCTGAAGAGAGTCGTTGAAGATGTACTACAACCGGTCTGGTCATCGGTTGATGTTTCTCAATTTCTGACTGACGAAAAATTACGACAAGTGGGAGGTTTAAATCAAACACTGGTCACTCCCGAAAGGCAAGTTAGTTATATCTTGCAGTTCCAGCTGGTCATAGTAATATCTCCGGCCTTACAGTCGTTCTCTTTATGCCTCTCTCTATAACTCAGCCCTTCCGGAAATTCAACCGCCAAATTGGATACGGTCACGAATACGGAGGCGGCATCTTGTATCTTTAGGAATCCCCGTCAATTTGGATGAGGTTCTCCCTAGTGTAAATGGAAAACCGATGCCAGCGCTTAACATTTCTACTCGACCTGTTTCTGCCCCTCCAGGTCCTCGGGTATTGAACCGAGTGACTAGTCCACCACCTGCAACGGTAGGTTCACGTCCTGGTTCACGTCCAGGGTCCCGACCTGGTTCTCGACCCGGTACCCCAAAGCCGAGTCCATTAGCCCGAACTTCCAACTTTGCTCAATTAGGACTCGGTCCGGCTCCAGAAATAGATGAAGCTGGCATTGATGAAGTACTGACACTGGATCCAGGTATGTATTATAATTTCGTGGATGTAATAAACGACGATATAAACATCAAACCCTTAGAAACAATATCTCTTCTACCTCTTTCTACCTTGGAAGCACACCTTGCTCAAATAAAGACACTTACGTCTGGCACTTCTGCACTTCTTACACACCTCTTACAGCAACGAGATGCTTTACAGCAAGATTCTGAGACATATAATAAACTTATTGCGGAACTTGTGTCTGAAGCACAAAAAATGAAAACAAGTTCGAGAACTCGGAATGGGATGACCCGCAGAGCTAGCGGAATGACTTGATATCTATCTATTTATTTGTTATAGAATATACCTTTTGTTGTTGTGGTAATTATACGTTGCATATGTAATGTATGTATGGTATGAAGTAGCTATTACGTACATTGGAAAGCCATATGTGATCGACGTTGAACGGATCTGAAATAATTTTTGGCTGAAAGTAAGTTGTCTTGTGTGACCTTGACACCCTCGTACGGTCGAGGTCGTCTCGACATCGTCTTTAAACGGGCACCGCCCTTCTTTTTATTTTTCTTTCTGGAGCCCGCGTACAGTAACAAACATGAATATCGCTAATGCAATTCCATCATCCGTCAAAAGTATCTCATTCTCATTTTTAACTTCGGAGGACATTAGAAGAATATCCGTTAAACAAATCGTAAACCCAATTTTATTCGATGATTTAAACCGCCCTAATGTCGGAGGTTTATACGACCCATCCCTTGGTGCTTTTGATAAAGGGGACATGTAAGCGCTTTTCGTTTATTTTTGTTTCTTAACTATATGCTCACTGCATGTAGATGCGCTACATGTCGGTTGACATACTTCTCCTGCCCCGGCCATTATGGCCATATCGAACTCCCTTCACCCGTTTATCACCCATTGTTTATGACAGACATGTACAAACTACTCAAAGCAACCTGTCTGTATTGCCATAAGTTCAAAACGAACAGAGTACAAGTAAGTGAACCTTTGGCACATCTTGTCTTCCCTCAGTCTAAATGGTTTTAGGTTTGTAAATTCGCAGCAAAACTCCTCCTATTAGATCATGGTCTTTTAGATGCAGCGGAAAGGATAAACGAAATTGAAGTAAATACCTCCGCAGAAAAGCAAGCAGATGACGCAGACGACGATGCAGAAGCCCCCGTAGTTGACTATGAGAAACGAGTTGGTGTCTATGTTGCTTTATGCTTACGGAAGGGAAAGAGCGAACGTAATCACTACAAAGATGGCCTTGTATACCAAGCAAGAAAAGCAGCCATGGCCGATTTCCTCTCGTCAACCTCCTTAAAAAAGTGTCAGAGGGAAGGGTGTAGAGCGTAGGTTCTCTCTTACAATAACATAATACTCTATAATTGAATGTCTTATTCATTAGCTTCGCCCACTCCATCCGAAAAGAGGGGCACACGAAAATAATTGAATTAGAACTATCGACTAAGCAAAAGATGCAACACGACTTAATAGGATTGAAGAGAGAAAATGTATTATATCATGGAAATTCGCGGAATTCAACCCGTGCTGGTGTTGCGAATGATTCAGAGTCGGAAAACTCGGACATTGAAGGAGAAGGGACATTCTCAGATGATGAGATGCAAGGGAAACCCAACAAGCAGCAGGTAGAAGGTCTTCCGAAGTCAGCGAGTGGGAAGGTTAAAACTATTCGTGGTCGGAATGAACGAATTATGCCTCCAGAAGAGTGCAGAGCACATTTAAGGCTTCTCTTCAACAATGAAAGTCAGATGTGCTCTCTTTTGTTTGGACGACATGGGCCTTTTGCCCCAGTGAATAAAGAAAAGATTTCACGAGCTTCAGCGGACATGTTTTTCATGGACTGCCTTTTAGTTACTCCTACTCGTTTCCGTCCCCCTTCTGTTATGGGTGATACAACATTTGAACATCCCTATAATGAGCTCTTAGCAAAGGTTCTTGCTACGGCATACAGCCTTCGTGATCAGAACATAGAAGTAAGAAAGGCTTCGGAGAAGGGCTCTTCCGTTGACGAAGTAACTCGACGAACAATGTTGGGGAGACTTTTCGAGACGTTAGTTCAACTCCAAGTCGACGTCAACAGTTTCATTGATAGTAGCAAAAATCCTACTAAGATGAGACAAGGGAAGCTCCCTCCTGCTGGTGTTAAACAGAACTTGGAGAAAAAGGAAGGTTTGTTCCGCATGAACATGATGGTAAGCAACACGGGCTTTCATCTAGGATCATTAGTTGACTCCACATATGATATGTGGTCATAGGGAAAACGAGTCAACTATTCCGCACGTTCCGTTATTTCTCCCGATGTCAATATCGATACGAATGAGATCGGTATTCCTCCAGTTTTCGCACAAAAGCTTACTTTCCCAGAACCCGTTACGGACCACAACGTTCACGTAATGCGTGAGTTGGTTATCAATGGTCCTTACAAGTATCCTGGAGCAACTATCCTGGAGTTGGAGGATGGTAAACAACAGTCCCTCGTACGTACACGACCCATGTAGAGCCTAGTGCATCTCCCTGATCAATAACAGGAAAAAATGTCACAAGAAGGCCGACGGGCACTTGCAAATCAATTGTTGACACCGCAAAATGACCCTTCAAGTTCTTCAAAGGTCGGATTGAAAACGAAAACAGACACAATCAACAAGAAGGTTTACCGACATTTAAGAGACGGGGATGTCCTTATACTTAATCGACAACCTACTCTGCACAAACCAAGTATGATGGTTCATAAGGCTAAGGTTCTTCACGGAGAAAAGACTATTCGCATGCATTACGCAAATTGGTGTGTTTTTATCCTCTACTTTTTCTGAACAATTTTGCTTATATATAAATTTAGTAATTCATATAATGGTGTGTAAAGGTTTGATATAAATAATCCATGCTCTTTTTCTGATGTTAAATGCCTATAGCTGACTTCGACGGAGACGGTGAGTTCCTCCCATTTCTACCTAGAATAACCGACTAATTTGAATCAATAGAAATGAACATCCATTTCCCTCGTAAGATGATTACTCTCGTTTCTGGGTTATTCCGCTAACATTTCAAATCAGAAAACGAGCTTGCTAGATCGGAGGCTATGTTCATCGCTAACACGGATAATCAATATCTCGTAGCAACATCCGGTAAACCATTGCGTGGTTTGATTCAGGATCACGTCGTTGCTGGTGTATGGATGACAAGTCGAGATGCCTTCTTCTCAAGAGAGGAATATTATCAACTTTTGTATGGTGCATTACGACCTGAAGACACTCAACAGCGGCTTCGTACCTATCCACCCACCATCTGGAAACCCAAGCCTTTATGGACCGGAAAACAGATTGTAAGAGGTTCCTCTGTAATAATTTGTGCTATTTACTAACTATTCCTTGTTCTAGATTTCGACAATTCTTCTCAATATTACTCCTGCTGTCGCCCAAGGATTGAACTTGACCTCGAAGGCAAAAGTTCCAGGAGATTTATGGGGGAAGGGGTCTGAAGAAGGGAAGGTACTATTTTATAATGGAGAACTTCTCTGCGGTGTTCTGGATAAGTCTCAGTTTGGTGCAACAGACTATGGTCTTATTCACTCCATTTATGAGCTTTACGGTTCCGAAATTGCTGGAAAACTCTTAGGTATTCTGAGTCGATTATTTACCAAGTTCCTTCAGCACCGGGCTTTCACTTGTCGTATGGATGACTTGACTTTGACTACGGATGGAGATTCAAGTCGTAGAGACTTACTCAATAAGGGAAAGAACCTGGGTCTTGAAGGTGCGATGGAAAACTTCCCTTCTTTGGCAAACACACCTGCTTCGGAGAAGCAACCTGCTTTGAGGACTTTCCTTCAGGATGTGCTTCGGGATGACTCTAAGATGGCTGGACTTGATATGACTGTTAAGAAGAAACTTGCGGGATTAACAAAATCTATAGCTGATGCTTGTATGCCTCATGGACTCCAGAGGAAGTTCCCTCACAACCACATGCAAATGATGACACAGTCTGGTGCAAAGGGTAGTGCCGTTAATGCACAACAAATTTCGTGTGCGTTGGGCCAGCAGGAGTTGGAGGGTCGTCGTGTTCCAGTCATGGTCAGTGGTAAAACATTGCCGTCATTCAAGGCATTTGAGACAGCAGCTATAGCTGGTGGTTATGTTGCTAGTCGTTTCTTGACGGGTGTCAAGCCTCAAGAATTCTACTTCCATTGCATGGCTGGCCGTGAAGGTTTAATTGACACCGCAGTCAAAACATCACGATCTGGTTATCTTCAACGCTGTCTTATTAAACATCTGGAAGGGATTCACGTTCATTATGACAACACCGTACGTGGAAGCGATTCGTCTGTCTATCAGTTCCATTATGGTGGAGATGCGCTTGATGTGACACGACAAAAACATTTATACCAATTCGAATTCTCTGCACGAAATGAATGGACCCTTTTATCCCGTTATAAACCCCAAGAAGTGTTAGATGTTTTGAAAGACGGTGATGAAGCTATCGAACACATGAAGGTGAATCTGAAGCGTAAGAACGATCCATCGAAAGGCTCGCCCATGGATCCTACTATGTCTAACTACAATGCAAGCCGGGATATTGGTGCAATTTCTGAGAAGTTTGCGGAGAAGGTTGCAGAGTATATTAAAACGAATCCTGATCATCTTCTCAAAGAGAAGCACGGTAAGGCTCCGGTTTGGCTTGCCAACAAAAAACATGGTATTTCGCACACACGTTTCCGGATGTTAATGAACGTCAAGTATATGCGCAGTATGGTTGACCCCGGAGAATCTGTTGGTCTTCTAGCTTCACAGAGGTGAGTCATTCAGTTCCGGTCTAGACCACATTTTAATAAGCCGAGTCTAATGATCGCTTAGTGTCGGAGAACCTTCAACTCAAATGACATTGAACACTTTCCATTTTGCTGGTAAGAATCCGTTACAAATCTAGTAGATGTGAAAATTCATTGATTATTTTGTACATAGGACATGGTGCTGCTAACGTTACTCTCGGTATTCCTCGTCTGAGAGAAATTGTAATGACTGCCTCACAGAAACCAAAAACTCCGTCTATGTCTTTACCCTTACTTGATAACGTACAAGAAGATGTTGTTCAAGCCTTCTGCAAGCATGCGAATCGCTTAACACTATCACAAATAACCGATAATGTACAGGTGAATGAGTTACTGGCTTCTACCCGCCGAAGGCAATTCAAGGTTTCGATTTCATTCTATCCCAAAGAAGAATACAGAGAAGAATATGATGTTGAAGGGTCGGAAATATTATCGGCTTTCAGTATCAAATTCCCTCAAATTCTAAGAAGGGAAATCCAAATGGAATTGAAAAAACTACAAGCCGATATCAAGGCTTTATCGGACGTAGGAGTGGCGACGGGAAGAGAAGAAAACCCTAATAGTGCTGAAGATGGTGATGAAGACGCCGTTGCCGATCCTGTACCAGCGGATGATGCGTCTGAAGTAGGTGACGGAGATGCTGATGATGAAAAACGTGCTCGTCAATCAAAGCAGCAGGCCACGTATGAATCCGATGACGACGACGATAGCATGGGTGGAGAGTTTGATAAAGCTGCCATTGAAGCAGAATTCGCTAGTGATAATGGTGATAATGATTCCGAAGATGTCATTATGGAAGATCAGTCAGAAGATCTTGAGGCTCAGATAGTTGAAGTTCGAAAGAACTTTGTTGCTAATATGAGAGTAGCCACCAACTTCTCGTTCTCTGAGAGTGGTGTCACCTTTGAATTAGAGGTCCGTCAAATAACTACTTATGGCGAAAAATAAAGGGATACTAACATGTGCTTGTTTTTAGTTTTCGTCCGATACTCCGAAGTTGCTCCTTGTGGGCATTGTAGAAAAGGCGTGTCAAAAAACTGTAATTCGTGAGGTTCCTGGAATCAGCGACTGTTTCGCTTCCAAAGATGAAGGGAAAGACAAGAAACCCAAGGTGTGTACGGAATTAGTTCATCCGATGGATCAGACGCTAAATATTCAATAGCTTGTGACAAACGGCTCAAATTTCAAAGGAATCTGGGATTATGCTAGTGCATTCGGGAAATCCATTGTTGACTTAGATGCGATTAAATCTAACGATATCTATGCTGGTCTGATTACATATGGAGTGGAAATGGCACGATCCGTAATATTACAAGAAATTCAAGGAGTTTTCGGAGCGTACAACATTGACGTTGATATTCGACATCTCGAGCTCATTGCGGATTATATGGTAGGCTTCTTCATACCGTCTGAATTTTGCACATTTACTCACTTAGTCGTAGACCTTTGATGGAGGCTACAGGCCATTCAATCGTAAGGGTATTTCAGCACATTCAGCGCCACTGTTGAAGGCTTCGTTCGAAACCACCGCCTCATTCATCAGTGATGCGACACTATATGGTGACTTTGATGACTTGAATAGTCCTTCGAGTAATATTGTACTTGGAAAGCCGATAAAGAGTGGAACGGGAGCTTTCGATATTGTGCATCCTTTACCCCAGTAATTAATATGTTTCTCTGTCCTAGTTGTTTTGTTGTATTTTATGTGCTTTATACTTATTTGATCTTATCACGAGCTCACATGACTTGTGACTGTTGGCGTTTTGGTTTGTCACAAAGCGCCCTCTATCGTCAACCACCATGACACGAGATTCAACTTCGACGCGACGCGCGCCTCTTGAGCCACTACCATTGTCATACTTCATTCCCCTTGACAACATACTCACAGGGTCATCTCTCGGCTCAAACCCTATATCTAAGCGTTCCCCAGGCTCTGATTTACTCCTGTCTCCTACAAAGCGTCGTATTCTACGACAAGAGGGCGTCTTGAACAATTCTGGGCCGCGGACGCGTTCGAAGCAGTCCAAAAAGACATATGACTATGACAAAATCACATACTCACCCGAGAACATTAATGCACACGTCTCTATTGGGCACAATTATCCCCACTCTCATTCCATGGGCTCAGACTTATTCCAACAGGCCCAACAAACCCTAGATGAAGGTTTCAGAACAAAATCCACACCTAGTCGCTCGCCTTATAGGGCTTCGCCTCGTCTACTTTCAAAAGACTATGAAATGTCCTATTATGACACGTCTTTGTCGACGCCTCGTGGTCCCCCACCTGTCCCAGATCGACAGAGCATACATTACCCTGGCTTCGATGTCTACTATGATCCACATGCCTCACTTCCTTCGCGTTCCTCTCGTCTAGCTACTATCATGCGTAGCTTGAACTTAGATAAGGAGGGAACAAAAGAGAATATTAAAGCAGAGAGGAAGTCGAAGAAGTCGGCTTCTTCATCTGTTGCAACCGGAGGATTACCAGAGGGATATTGTCTCCCTTCTCCCAAGTCCTCGCCTTTACGCTCGACGCCACGCCGAGTGTCAGCCACACGTATTTCAAAGACGCCTGGTCCACAACGAACCTACTACACATCACCCAGAGTGCTTCAAGACGCAAAACGACTTGGAGTCAGATATGGTCCTTGTGACAGGTTGTCGGGAAAACAAGCTCTAGAGCTTGAGGTCAATGAAGTTTGTAGTGATGATGAGCCTTGATTTCCCCTCGAAAATTCATATCCTATCTGAATCTATCGATCCGTTGAGAATGATTTTCTTCTTCCATGTTATATATCTATTTTCTTTTTATGTATTGCCCCCATCTGTTCCTATTTTTCCGGTTTTTTGCTTTGTTTCCTGTCGTTATGTATTTCTTTTATGATGTAAACTTATGCTTAGATATGTGGCAATTGTAGTAAATCAATGTAGCACCAGTGTTTCTTCGAGCGTGAAATCACCGAATGTAAGCCGTACACGTCATCATGTTTAACACCTGTTTGGACTCAGATCATAACTTACTGACTCCCTGCACTAATTGCAAGTCAACCGATGCTACTTCTCGCTCTTGTTAATATTTACTTCATTGCGTGGTTATTGCCATGTGTGAGCGGTCAATTTCACTTTTTTGACTCGATGTTTGGGCAGCAGAATCAACAACAACAAGCAAATCGTGCGGCTGGCGCTTCTCAGTGGGCTGCCCAGGCAGATATCGGTAAGTTTTCTTCAACGTGCTACAATAACTATATTCTTTACCGGTGCTGATTCTTTACTTATCATTATTGATTTGTTTGCTTTGGCTGCAATAATATATGTATGAAGTTCCGTGTAACACTTATTTATGCCCAACAACGCTTGCATGTGTACGCACCCCATCTGAGTGTCCCTGTCCCAGTCCAGAGGATTACAAATGTCTCATACAAGACCCTAAGGAGAAAGGTGCTGCAACAGTGGTCTGTACAAGAGGAGCAGATGGATGTACTGAAGTAGAGAAATTGGCGAAGAAATGGAAATAAAGTGTGTTATGTGATATTTGTTCGGTAGTGAGTCAAAATAACGTCTTTTGAAAATTCAACTTTGTTTGAGCATAGTCGATCTGAATCTACAAACAGACATACCCACCATCCAACTACCGCTAGTTCTGTCATAAAATGTATTCCGCTCTTAGTGTCAATTTGTAACTTCATTTGTCCGTAGACTACAAAGTAATCCTCAGTGGTATTATGTTTATTTTTCAATAGCCCTTAAGCCCTTTAAAAGCGCCTTTTCTAGATTCCGCATCACTCTATTAATATGAGTATTTATATACACTCCACAGTCCACCATATTCTTGATTGTTGAGCATTTTGACCGTGGTTATACTGAAATCCAGTCTATAAATATCTGCTTTATAATCAGCACGTGACAAACCACGGAATTTACACTGTCAATTCATAACATGTCACGAAGCAAAGACTAACAAGATAACAATGTCGTTAGCTCGCCCTGCCGTACGTGAACTTCATGATGTTGGTATACCTTTTCAATCTTCTTAACTCGTTATACTCTAGACAAAGCTACCTGCTGGCGCTAATCGGATCTTGTTCATCAAAAACCTCAACTACAACATCTCTGGGGAAGATCTATATGATCTCTTTGGACGTTATGGAAGCATACGTCAAATTAGATTAGGGAATGAGACAAAGACAAAGGGTACAGCGTTCGTCGTGTACGATGATGTTATGGATGTACGTTCTAAAATTCTACACTGTTTCACTTTGGGAGGTATAATCCTGAATGATCTCCCTTTCTGCCCCACTTGTAGGCTAAAAACGCACTGGAACATCTGAACGGTTTCCACCTTCAGGAACGGTACATTGTCGGTGAGTCTGATAAAAATAAATTACTACCCTTGAAAAAAAATGGCTGATCATCACCACGTAGTATTGTACCACATCCCAGCTCGTCAAGATGCTGCTGCTGCCAAAGCGGACCTAGCGCGACGTGAGGAGGAACTAGAAGAGTTGAAAAAGAAACACAATATTGGCGATGAACCCTAGGTTCTTTTTTTCTATGTTTCCTTTCGTTCTTTTTCGTCTTTTTTTTTATCTTCTTCTCTCCTCCCACCCGCGGGGATTTGGGGGTATAAATTACTTTGCCTCCTCCGCCGAAGAAATCTTAATATGCAAAATCGATTTCGTGTTTGTACTATTTTTATATGCTTTATCTGTATTATCAGGCTTCTCCCTTTGTAATAGTATATAAGTGACCTCCGATAATTGGATCTTAACTCTATCGAAAGGATTTTAATTCTGAAAGGGAAATAGGAGAAATTTCGAAGACAGGTAGACGATTATCATTTCTGCATGATATGAATTGCCAACAAGTATCTTCCATCGGATACAAGGGTTCGGAAAAGGTCGAAAAACCGCGCTCGGTAGCATGAAGTCCCCGTAAAAACATATCCACTTGATTGGGTGGTTTTATGCAAATCTACTTTGTTCTCACCTGATGACCCTTGGGAAAAAAGAAACGAATCGAAGAACGTCCGTGCATCGTTACCTGATCATATCGGGAAAAAAACAATATATAAATTGAATCGGAAGCCTGTACTCTAAAATATGCTTTAGGAAACTCTCCCGCGGAATAGCTAAACTCCCCCTCTCTCCCATCCCCATCTGTACTCCTCGATGAAATAAATGTGAAATTTCCTTTTTCCCTTTTTTATGGTCCAACCTTAACAAAAATACATGTCCCTTGTCCGGTCGGTCGGAGTATGACTCTCGCAACGTAAAGATCTCCAAAAACCCTCATCTCATGTCCATTCTGAAAATTTTAGGGATAGATAGAGTTTGCCTGAGCCAAACACTCGGGTAACATAACAAGTATATATATAGGGTTTTTTTATCCAAATGCGTTCTAGTGTAGAGAATCTGTCCAGACACGTTTTTTAATGTACAACTTGACGAGATGACGTTATTTTACTTCTGAGGGACGGAGGAAAGGGGAAAGATATGCAAGAAAAAAAAAAACAATGGAATAAATTACTTGGACACGTTATTGCTTGAGGGCGCAGTCTGGACACCAATCATCAATCTGGGGCGCTGAGAAAGGACAAAAAGCGTGATAATCAGGAGTGGAATTCTTTTGCTTGATATTAGGATTTTTAATTTTAATTGAAGCGGAACTAACCGTATTGCTGAGGGTATTGATGGCTGAGAAGAGTCAACGTAAAGTGTGCAACAACCCGACAAAGTTATGCGATCGGTGGGAGTTAAGGAAGATAAATTTGGCCGAAAGCGGGGGGGCAAGACCATTTAAGCCTTGAGAATTAAAGAATTAGAAGCTGGCACTTACTACTGCCAGCAGCTGTCCAAACACTTAGGAGGGCCACATGTTGGAGGATGAGCGACACTGAATCGGCATGTGGGAGAATAACAGTCGATCTATAATCCTGTGAGCTATCAATCCAACGGCTTTCTAATTAACCTACTGACATGTTCGTCTGGCTGCATTAACTCAATCAAACGTTCAGTGATGCTAGCATATGCAAGAACTTACAAGTTTGATGGAATGCCCGCATCTTTAAGCGAAAGCAGGGTTAATTATGCATCTTACATACTTGATTATGTTTTATTACCTAGCATAGACATTGCGAACCCTTGGGGCCATAATGAGATATACAATCGAGATTGATTTGTTGACCTGACTTACTTTCTCCAGCAGCACATAGTGTAAGTAGGCAAGTAGCGAGAGGAGGAGATTATTTATATAAAATGTTGGGGAGAATGAGAGGGAGAATAAGGGGCAAAATATTGGGAGAGGAGACTACAAAAGTTGATGCGGTCAAGACTCAAACGAGAGGATTAAATGTCACCGCAGCGGCCGGGAAGGTCACCATGAGAGCATCTGTGTACTGATGAAATGACGTTTAATATGTCTGGACTTATCATATGGCCGAAAGAAGACCAGAGAATACCTAGATCGACAGGATAGGAGAACAAGGGACTGAATGGTTACCTATATGCCCCCTTCAATTTAATTACGCAGAAGGAGCAAGTAGAGAGAGGGGGAGTCGCATATTCGCAGGCACATAAAGTAAACAAGGGTGGCTTTAAACTTGGTCTTATCTCTGTATAGACTTTGTTTTAAGTTACTTCCGACAATGTATGACTCCTCGGCCCAATTGGCCCTAACTTTGTTGGCCAGTGCAGTCTGAGAGCTCCCGTCAGCTGGTGTGGTGAGAAGTAGATCGAGCAGATTGGGGTGGGTAAAGGAGGGATCAAAGCAGCCAAATACCGGGGGAAAGTGAATTTCCGATGAATCGTCTAATCCGATGTAAAAAGATGTAAAGAAGCTAGTATAGCGCCAATGCAAACTTCTGGTAATTTTAGTCATCAAAACCCATTCCCTAGCTTCTTTCACAAGTGATGCCTATTTCGTCGGAAGTCCTCTATAGCCTTTTCAAGTTGCATGACACCTCAATTTCGAATCTATAATTAACTGAAGCTTGAAATGAGAAAAAGAAGTTTTGAAAATTTCCACAGGACGAAAAGATGGGAAAAAAGAGCCAGTCTTCCGCCTTTCTCGAAAGATGTATTTAAGAGTTAGATTTTCTTGGTTGGAGATCATGATTTCCTCATTAGGCAAGGCCTGGGAGAATACCATGACTCAAATTTTATCTTTCCTACTAGAGCCACTAAAGTAATAAAGTATCGGACAAATTATTCCGCACATCAGGCATCATTCGAAGTAGCACACGAAAAACAAATACTGATGTATTTGGTGGGTAAGGATGATCAAATAAGCAAGTAGAATCAATCGGGTTACCAATAAAAGGCTCTGAGGGGTGTTCAATATGAGAATTATCAGGTCTGAAAAGACAAGGATGACTAGTAAGGGAGACCATTGTTTGAATTGACTAATGATAAAGTTGACCGAAGCTCACTACCCGAAACACTAAATAGGAACCTATTTTAGTAACTCTAAATTACTTATGCCCTACGCCCTTCCGGACGAAGTAGTTTATGGAATCCCTGAGCTGAGCATAAAAATCGAAAGGAGCAATATTACGAACTCACAGCTCGGAGGAAATAGACGTTTAGTTCCTGAGCGATGATAGGTCCTGCCTTACTTAACTTTCTTCCTAACTTAGATCACGAGTACTGCCTTCTCATACATTCCACAAAGATCGCCAAGTATCTGAAATACATATGTGACTAAAGTAATTCTGCAGCATTAACGGGCATTTCGTCCTATCCAAAAACAAAGATAAGTATGGTGTTTGAAGAATAGTAATATAACCTACAATTTGCGTGCTGTAGAATTGTTCTAGATCCAAAAGTTAATACGAGATTAAATTAAGGTAAAGCCAGAATTTCTTACCAATATCCCTCAGAATTCGGATGTCCTCCACAGTCACAAACTGAATTATTAAGTATGAGCCATGTAGAATAAGATCAAAGAGCATAAAAACATACGTTAATCGCTACACCCTGACGACCAAAACGACCTGAACGACCAATACGATGGATATAGTTCTCACGGTTGCTATAAACAGTTCAATAACCACACAATGGAGCTGAGAGGGAAAAGGCTTACGCGGGTAAGTCATAGTTGATAACCAGAGAAACTTGCTGGACATCTATACCACGGGCCCAAACGTCTGTCGTTATCAGAACCCGACTACACGGTCCGAAACCTCAGTATCTCCTTGTTCTGTACATCGATCGGAATAATTCGACTTACGAGGTACCAGACCTAAACTCCGCCATGATAGCGTCACGCTCTTTCTGCGGCATTTCGCCATGCATCGATGATACGGTGAAATTTGCAGTGCGTAGTTTTTCCGTCAGCCAATCAACCTTATTAGGACGTTAGTTTTCAAAAGAAAAAGCAATAGGTTACTTTGTACTATACCTTTCTTCTCGTGTTACAGAAGATCACAGCCTGAGTAATGGTAAGAGTGTCATATAAATCACACAGCGTATCGAATTTCCAGTCCTCTTTTTCTACTGCAACAAAGAATTGTTTAATTCCTTCAAGCGTCAACTCATCACGTTTCACCAAGATTCGAATTGGGTCGGTCATGAACTTGGTCGTCATCTCTAGGACGTCATAAGGTAACGTCGCACTAAGGATGACAACCTGGGTTGCGGGGGGTAAATAACGATATACATCGTAAATTTGATCTTTGAAACCTTTATTCAAAAGTTCATCTGCTTCATCCAAAACTAGCATTTTTATATTGCGGGTTCGTAGACTACGCCGCCTAATCATATCGAACACTCGACCCGGGGTCCCAGACACAACGTGTTGACCGTATTCAAGTTTTCTGATATCTTCACCAATGGAAGTCCCACCAATACAGGCATGGCATTGTACGTTCATGTAATCTCCCAGTGCTAAAACCACAGACTGGATTTGCGTTGCCAATTCACGTGTCGGCGACAAAACGAGTGCTTGAGTCTCCCTGACTGTTACATCGATTGATTGTAAGATAGAAATGGAAAAGGTGGCCGTTTTACCCGTTCCGGACTGAGCTTGTGCAATAACATCGCGTCCCTGGACAATGGGTCGAATTGCACGTTGTTGAATTGCTGAAGGCTTTTCGAAGTCTACAAATTGAATTTTCTTAGACTATGGAGTTGATTCCGAGGATTATGTATATACGTACTGTAGGCATAAATACCACGCAACAGGTCCTCCTTGAGACCGAGATCGTCGAAAGTTGAAATCACGGAAATGGCCTCTGAAGACTCAAAGACGAGTTTCTAGATAAAAATAAGTGATACAAATACAATTATAGAGGTGCAATGACGGTATAGCGTATTATAGATACTTACCTCGTCTCCAGTGTTAATTCCGGACATGATGATTGAAAGTAGGTATAGCGTTTGTTGTATACGGAACACAGGACCACATTTTGTTCCTTTAAGATCAGCACACTTCGGAGTTTGAATAATATATCCATACATGGGGCTCAAATTGTGAGACGCGCGTGAACTTTGATTTCACCGCCAGTCACGGGTAACTCGTAGCAGTAGGTCTCTATACTCCAAGTACACTCTACCCAACGATGGATTCTATCATTGAAATACAGAGGCAAACTCACGAGGAAATTGAAAGGTTTGAGCGTGCTCTCGCTACTGTCCTTTCAAAACCTGCAGCTTCTCAACAAGCTAAATTAGCCAACGAACACAAAGCTTCCCAGATCCTCGATCGTATAACCTCTCGGGCACACACTCTTTACAATCAATACCAAGACGAACCAACGAGAAAAAAGGAAGCCGAGCTGCTATCAGGGAAAAAGGCAGATGATTTGTCCGAGTTTTATTCGAGGTTGGGAAGAATTAAAGAATACCATTTAAAGTATCCTGATCAAGTTATTGGAGGCTTTGAGTTGGAACTTGCGGCACTGGTAGATGACGAGGTTGACGAAAACGAAGAAGATGAATACGAAGAGGAAGATCGTAAGTACCCCCAATTTTCAAGCATCGCTATAACACTAATCTAATCTGATGTTTATAGCTATCTCCCTTCTTTTCTCTGGAGAGGAGGCATACGGACGGTATCTTGATTTATACGTCCACCATTCTTCCTACGTTAATTTGAAGAATATTAACAAACGATTATCCTACCTTCAATACCTTGATGTTCTCGCCCTTGCAGAACATGATCTCGTTCATCAGGAAATACCAAAAGAAGCTCGAACTTCCAAGGAATACGAAAAGTAGGTGTTTACCCTATTCTGTATTTTACTATATTGTGCTAAAGTAAAAATAGTTACATCAACGCACTACATGCATATCTACTTTCATTCACTAAGAAGACGCAACCTCTCGTTGATATTTCTAGTCAACAAAGAGCAGCTGAAGCCGAATTTGATGTTCTCTGGTCCGAAGGGAATGTAACGGGCTGGTCAGATGTTAATAAGGATAAACAAAATGGGGTAAATGATGCTGAGGGTATCTGGTGCAGTGCCTGTGAGTATGATAATTGTCTTCATTGATAATTATTCACTCATATTATTTTTATCAAAAGGTCAAAAGCACTATTCAAAACAAACGGTTTACGACGCCCACCTGACCTCCAAAAAGCATGTAAAAGCTGCAGCTCGCCAAGCAACTTCAGAAGCACCACCTGTAAACCCAAACGGAATTACGTCCGAAATCCAATCGTCTCAACAACAGCAAAACACAAAAGAGTCAAGGATACGAAGCTCCGCTTTACAAACCTTCTTAACTACAAAACTTCTCTCATTACTTGTACCGACGATAGCGGAAACAAAGTCGAACGTTGAAAGAAGATTCTCGTTGACTGCGAAAGAACGTGAAGCCGAACTTGCTGAGAAGCCTGCTCCTGTCCCCGTCCCTACGACAATAGACGAAAATGGTAACGAAGAAGAGGAGGAAGAGAGGATATACAATCCCCTGAAGTTACCCCTTGGATGGGATGGAAAGCCCATTCCTTATTGGCTTTACAAATTACATGGTCTTGGAGTCGAGTATCGTTGCGAGATATGTTCGGATCACGTGTATATGGGAAGGTATGAGAACAAATATTCCTTTTTTGACCTCTAGTATCGACGATCTCTCTAACTCCTTCCCCCTCTCTCCTTAGGAAAAACTTTGACCGGCACTTCCAAGAGTCAAGACATGCATTTGGTATGAGAGCTCTCGGTTTACCAAACACAAAACATTTCCACGAAATAACTAAGATAGAAGATGCACTTGCCTGTATGTGTATTTCCCTTCTTCTCTCTCACTTTACTCCTTACTGACTGATCGACACCCCTCTAATCCATTTCACCCCTTATCATCTATCACTTACTACTTTCAGTGGCCGAGAAGCTAAAGAGGGAAGGTAAACAAGAGATCTTCCAACAAGAAACAATGGAGGAACTGGAAGATGATGAAGGTAACGTCTATAACCGCAAGACATATGATGACCTTAAGAAACAAGGTCTCATCTGATACCTCATCTCTGGATCCCTTCCTCCCTCTCTTACTCGCTCTTTCCTACTGCAAGTTCATGTTTCGTTCAGTCTTGTAATCTTATTAAACTCTTCTTTCTTGTCTTCTTACGTTTATGTATATCGGGTATATTAATAACAAGTATCAGAGCCACTGATTTGTTTATCTTTCCTACTCTGAGACCCTGAGTTCATTATAGCATGTTGAATGAGTAGCAACTACAGCAAATGCGAATAGTAGTGATATAGGATACAAAGTTGTGGCACAGGATATGAAAGGAAAGAAAGTAAGAAATATATAACAAATACATCAAAAACGGGAGAAAAACTTTCTGTTTACTAATCATTATTGGTATCAGTATCTAAAGATATTAAAGTTGGTTTTGTATTCCGAGAAGGGGGAGGCGGTGGGGGTGGTTTCCTGGGAGCAGGGGCGGGAGCAGTTGGAGTTGCTAAGGATATAGCATCAGAGTATAACTGCTCATCGGAGGAAGAAGGGAGGATAAAGGTGAATTAGCATATGAATCGAATGGATTACCAGCGTTATCCTTGATCTTATTCAATAAAGAGTCTGTTGCATAAACTCCATCGGGATGATCTAAATTTAGTTTTTCGTTTTATTTCATTTGATGTTTTTGAGGGGAGTTCAGTTTATTCAGTATGAGAACACGTAATAAACAAGAGGGGACCATTCTCTCTTACCTGAGTCGATCCACCAAGAGTGTTCTTCTGAGCTAGGGGGTGGCACTAGGTCAATAAAGATTTAGTTAGCTCCGTCTTCGCCCTGGATCTTGCAAAAAAAGGGGGGAGGGAAAGGAGCCTTACGATCCTCGGAGTCATTAACTAATGACATTGAAGCCAGTTTTTCATCCAACTTCTCCCCCGGTGCTGTCGCCTTTACGCTATCTAACAATAATCGCCGCAACGCATCACGCCGAGCCGTATCGATAATACGAACCTCCGCTCGGAAAATAGCGAACACTAGATCACATACATAAAAAAAATTGATGTATCAGCTCCTCACTTCCCTCTCTTGGACCGACCCGGAAAGAATGAAGAGAAGAAGAAGAAAAAAGAAGACTGTACCTGGCCGATGATCTGAACCAAGAAGCTCCGCTCTTGAGTAAACTACCAAGTCGAGGCCAGATCCCTTGTAAAGAATGCGATCTGTGAGATGTATTTATTGATATTTGATATTAGACACATTCATTCAGCTAGGCCGTTATTGGAAATCATCATACCAGTCCATGCAGGTATCCGCATCTTCTCACTAGTATCATAACGTGTAGACTGTAGATCATATCTATAGGTTGGTCGGAATAATAGCGGGCCTTCTTCATAGCCTACAAATGCCAATCTTGAATCTATCGCCCTCCGAAGTTGATCAGCTGCAACAAGTGCATCTAGGTCGTCGGACTCTGCCAAACTCCTGACAAGCCCATTCTCAAGATCAACACGGTAATTCGTATCGGCAAGCCAAATAACATTACTGCATATAAACGAAGAAGTCAGCTATTTTTAGAAATCCCGCCCGGGAGAGACATCTCAAAAGGAAAAAGGGACGACGGACTCATGACTGTCAATTGTTTTCCCTTTCAGAAAATGCAGCTCATTGGCGATTGTTCGGTAATCAGCGTTACGTTCCTCTATATTCGCATGGCCGGCCGCCAGATGTGCAGTAAGGAAACAGAAGCTCGTATCAAAGAATTCAAGCCTTATTCCAACAGCACCCTTGTTCCCAGACATCCCTCTTAATCCAGTTTTGCGAGTTGTCGCTTCGACATTACGTATAGAGCCGATTAAGGTCGACTTTACAAAAACGAATAATGCGGTTCCAACAAGCTAGTTTTATTTATATGAAGTATAAAACAAGGGGTGATGTTAAGATTAATTCACACCTGTTCACTTCGGAGTAGTATATAGTCCTCCTTTTTGCTAGGCCGAGAATCCAGTGTTTCAATAACGGCATTTTCCCATATACGCCTTGTAAATATATCAATTATACAAAGGAGAGGTCTCCAATAGGTAGTACAAGTCGCACCTTTTTTCAGGGTCTGTTTGGACAATTTGTTGTGCTGTGAGCGGCACGATTTCCTGAAACCCAAGAACGATCATGTCTGGTCTGAATGGTGTCAATAAGGTATAAGATTCAAGTCCAACGTCTCAACCTACTCGTCATTGGCTATAGAATACTAGTTTGTATTTAGGAATTAAGAAGTAGTAAGAACACTTACTAGACCGGGGGAATAGCCACGGTAATAAGGACTCGGACGGTGGCTTGAAAGTATACACAGAATGAATAAGACGGGGGTATCAGTATACTACTATAAGCGGACGTACCCTTCCATTAAGGTTCCAGGTCCCAGTGAATATAGTGCTCAGCTTCGTAGTTGAATACTCAGGCAATCTATATTAAATGAGGAATTTTTCATGGAAAAAAATGGTGAGAATATTATATTATCTACCTCCGAGTTAGTGCGTCATTAACAGTATCATGTATTGGATCGTATATTGTTACTGGGTGCTGGCCTGCCAGATTCCCCTGATTTAGACAGAAGATCATTAGCTTAATCCACGCAATTTATTAATTTACTGACAAGAAACAAGTCTATGGCGTTTTGTTTACTTTTGTCCTGGAAATTATTAATGTATGCTCGCGATACACTTTTGGTAGCATCGGAAAGAAGTCCTACATCAACAAGAAGGTCAGAATACCATATGATATTTGCTTCGTATACATACCGCCTAAAGTTCGTTTTCCGCTTCTTGTGAAGCTTGTATTAAGGGCACCGGTACCCGCATATATTCGGGACAATGCATCGCCATTCTCGGCCCATAATTCTCGGTGATTAGTCCATAAAGAACCTGATGTAATCCATTCACGTCTAATAACGAAAAGATATTGTTCCAAACATGTTCGTGAGAGTATGTCTTGTACGAAATTCGTGCGATCTAAGCTTGAAGATGTTTAGCTATCCGGCTATTGAAGGCGACTTCTTAGCATACCAATCTAGACAGTTGGTTCGGAATACACCACTTTGTTCAACGACAATCTCCTGAATCGAAGGATCAAATAGTGTATACCCAAATCTATCAGAGTTATTATGGACCCCATCTTGGCGTCTATTGATAATATTTAAGGTAAGAGATAATAAAAAAAACAAGGTTTGCTCAAAATATGAACTAACCTAAGCTCTCGCATAACGCTCTCATGTCCACCAATACGTACTACAGCGTGGAAATCGAAGTTTGTTATCCCAATATCGTTTCCAAATACCGCACTACGAGCAGCATGCAAATGCTGAGCATATGCGTGAGATAGAATGGCTTCGTTCTCCTTAGTGCCTAATAAGTTGATTGCATGTACGGCAGTGTACTCTTCTATGAGTTGGGCAAAATGTTTCTCAAACGCCGGCTGCGAAGCATGCGGTCGTGTGATCTGGATCTTTTGGCCAAACGTTTGAATACCTTGTTGTTCCCAAAATACTATTTTTTTGTATGCATTGAGTCAGCGTCCATCAATGAGATATTATAACAAACGGACATGGCACGCTTCCGCGGACTTGAACATAGCTAAAACAATTTTCATCCGTATTGAAGATAGTTTCTGTCTAAAAGCACCGTTAAATAGGTTGCATAAATAGTTAAAGAATTAAATTCATACCTCAACGAAGTTTGCGGTATTCCCGTCGTCATCTATTCCCCGAGTATTGAAACGCGTACCAGCACGTTTCCAACCTAACCGTGAGATGAGGGATATAGTCGCAAGTATGGGCATTCCGTTTGTGGGTGGAGCAGGAAGGGGCACCGTAAAGATACCTACATACCCCTGTATCGCCAGTACCTGCATTCCGACTTAGTTATGGCTTAAGATATCTATAGCTTTTATTGGCTCACAATGAATTGACAAAGATCCATCTCATGCCGTTCTTCCGGCTCAAGCTTCTCTCTGAAGTCTAGTAAGCTACGGACAATGAATTCATTCCATAAGAAACGGTCATCATATGCCAGACTTTCACTACCGAGTTGTTTCCCCTTCATGATTCGCCTTGAAAGCCTCGATGAGATGTCCCATTGTGGCGGAATGGCATAGTAGAATGTCCCGGAGGATAAGATTTTCATAAGAGGTGCACATGGGTGCTCATATAACGGCTGCGGATTATTATGTGTGTATGGGTCGCGAGGGTTATAGTCCGGATCCATTCCCTGACTAGACATGGAATCACCACCAGAGAGGTCATCCCATGAATGTGAACTGAGGCAGAAGAACCCGACATCATGTATACGAGCAACACTCTCTGGGGAGCCTTTAGAGGGGCGCATACTACCAACCTCAGTAGCAGATAATATGACTGCCAGAAAAGTATCTACCAACCACAACAATTTCACTCAATATTTCCGGATCCAAATAATTAGAGAGAGTATGATTCAGAGACAGACCTTCGCCGACATTGATCAGACCTAGACATCCTTTAACTCGTCTAGTAGTAAGACGGACTGCGCTATTAAGATCAACATCGCGTAAGTGTAGAAACTCAACAGTGACTTTTGTAGAGTCTGTTTCGGCTGTTCGGAAGACTAGCGCACGACTGGGGGTCCCTGAACGTTCGTCATCGGTGCTTGTGCAGAGAATCAGAGTTCTTGGACTACGATAGTCGTCCTTTAGGAAGAGATACATTATGCCACCGTCAACAGACGGATGGTTGTGTCGGCCAAGTTGCACGCAATAGAATCAGACTTTCTTATGTCTAATAACTGGGGGCGCTTCCACATACAGTAAACGGACAATATTTGTAGCTGCGGCGTGGACACGCGCGTGTACGTAATGTAATCTAATGAGAGAGGCACATCTCGATCAAGAAACTCACCGCTTCACACTTTAACTTCCACCATCTTCTCTATCCAAACAATGAGCAATCTAGAGAGTAAGAATGTCTCGTCTGTATACTCCGGACAATCAGCTCAAGTGATTTTATTTTTGATTCTCTGATCAGAAAGCCTGTTTCAGCTCAAGGTCTAGCCACTTAACATTGCCTATGGATTATTACCCTTTAACTCACACTCTAAATCAATATCTAGTTCACTGCAAAGACTCTCAATAGACAAGCCAAGAAGGCCCAGAAAGACGAAACCACAGAAAAGGCCAAAGTAAAGAAGGTATACCGCTTCTCAATCATGCATCATATACAACAGCCATGTTAAATGCATGCCTATTTTCTCCGTTAAACCAGGCGCTCACACTAGGTAACACTGACGGAGCGCGAATATACGCTCAGAATGCTATCAGAAAGAAGAGCGAATATTTGAATCTCCTACGGCTGGCGAGCCGTATTGACGCCGTTAGCAGTCGTGTCGAAACTGCAGTTACTATGCGTCAAGTGACAGGGAACATGACTTCTGTTGTCAAAGGCATGGATAAAGCTATGGAAAGCATGAACATTGACAAGGTTTGCAGACTATTTAACGGCTTCCATCGTCTTGCATTAAACCTCTAAACGATTAATTGTCCCTTTAATATAGATTTCTCTTGTAATGGACAAGTTCGAGTCCCAATTCTCCGATCTCGACGTACAGACGTCTTATATGGAAGACACTATGTCGAGCACTACCGCCGTCTCTACACCTCAAGACCAAGTTGACCAACTGATACAACAAGTCGCAGATGAGGCTAACATCGAGCTCCAACATGAGCTGAACTCGAATAGCTTACAAGGAGTGGTCGAGGACCTCGCACCAGCTGAACGAGTTATGGAAGAAGACTCCAAGCTTGCTGAGCGTTTAAGGGCATTGAGGCCTGCAACCTAGAAAGCGTATATATACGTCTAGTCCTTTCTTCCTTCCTCTTTTTCCCTTCCACTCCTGTGATTTGTCTTACCTTTTTATCACTTTACCATTTCCAATCGTCCTCCCTCTCCTTCGATATGTATTTGTACACAAAGCTTGAATTTTAGCAGGTTGGGCATGTACTCCGTTTCGTTTTATATCCACTATATAGTCTCTATATCTCTCTACGCATTTAAAGAACACTCTATAAAGAAATCTATTTTATTAATTAATAATGGCATCATTGATCATTTGATGGTAGACATAAGTTACAAAATCCACGTTATTGTAATGATATTTAAGTAGGTAAGTAGATAACAAAAAGACGAGGGTGTAAGGTAAATATAAAAGCGAGGGCACTAGGGTACTTGCTATCGTGGCAGGAGGGGAAGGGGGGGGAGGGATAGCGATAAGAGAGAAATGGTAGTATTTAGTAATTGGTAAGTTGGTAGTAGCACATCATGGAACAGCATCAGAGCAAAACATGAATTCAATGTCAACAATCGGGACGGACGTTAGCATGGAAATCGATAGATAGATAGATCGGAAGGAAGATCGAAGAGAGAGAAGAAAAGAGAAAAAAATAGAAAAAGATGATATCAACATCGTTAGGCAAGATAACATTAAGAACAATCGTCGACGATCGTGAATAAAAAAAATAACGTGCGAAGGGGGAACAAAGAAGTTCGGTAGCTGATTGACCGATTGACTTGACTGACTTGACTGACTTGAGAAGAACTTGACAGACACGTAACAAACATTTTTTTCCAGAGCGATCATGAGAACGGGACGAAAGCAGGGCCAGAATAAGAAGAATGGACAGGGGGAATAAACGAACGAAGAAAAGAAAAAGGGTTTAGATACTAAAGCAAGATGGTATACTAGGAATATGAATGCTAAACAAGGGAAGAAGAAACCAAGAAACCAATAAGCATATAGAACTGAAGATAAATCGCGTTTGGTGGCCGGTCTTGAGAAGCAGGATACAACACGTGAACCAAGGGTGGGTCGTAAACATGAAAGGGAAAAAGATATGCGATACACAAAAAAGGGTAAATAAACCACAAAAGAAGTGAAGAAGAAGTATAGAGCCAGGGTGAAAGGGGGGATATATACCTAAAAATCTATAAGAAGGGAAATATATCAAATGAGAACATGGATATATAACAACTGAAGAAGTAGAAGACAGAGGGGAATAAAAGAAAAGAAGTATTAATCACGGAGAAGCGCGATTACAAGATCGGAGGAGAAGAGGCGACAAGAGAAGAGAAGATTAGATTGCATGGGATTTAGGAGTTAAGTGGCAAGAGTGACGACCCGGGAAAAGCTGTCGAATAGTTGCCGTTTTCGGCGTTCGTCAATACGTGGTGCAGATGTCTCTAGCAATCTCTGAACTCGTGTTAACAAACCCGCTGATCCTTCTAACGGGATAATCTGCGCATCATAACGACGAACATCTAAAAATGGGAGAAAAAACAAATCATAATTTAGCCTTCTTATTTTTGGCAATACGAGGGAGAAGAATTTGTTTTAATCTAGATCTGAAAGGTAATACTCACACTTTTGGAGAGTTGCAAAACCGGCGTCATCAAGAGCAGTCTTGAATTGGGAAAGTACTGCTGTAGCTTCTTCCAAGGCCTTTGATGAAACTGCACTATTTGCTGATGTTCTGGTAATACTACCTCCACCTACTTTCCCAGGACTTGGATTAGGAGACCGACTCTGAGATCGTACATGAGAGTGAGCATGCGAATTAAGGCTGGAGTTCTCCTCAGGGATAACACTAAAGCCATTAGCTTGCTTTTTGTCACCACCTCTGCCAGAAGCCCACATAATTAATCCTGTTTGAGTGTCTACATATTGTCCACCCCCAATGTCTCGTGTGGGTTTGTAAGATGGCGGAGGAGATGGAGCTGCGCGCTCGAATGAGAACACAGGTAATGCCATATTCGTCTTACCCTGAGGTCTTTGAACTCGATTATAGCTTGTCCGTCGGGTTAGACTGCTATTGAGACGTGGTAGTGCACTATCATCATGCACATGTGCATTATTACCATTTGTATGAGCATGAGAGTGAGCTTGGCTATGGGAATGAGATACTGCAGATGGTGACGCAGGACTAAGAGGTCGAGGTGGCGGTGGAGCCGGACTTCTCGGTTTTACTCTGGTCGGTAAAGGAGGAACAGGACTGGAAGCCTTCACCCCAGAACCTGCCCCTGCTTTTGGATGTTCTCCAGACTTATCTGTTCTTGAGTTTGAATTCCCGTTTGAACCTTCATCATCACTACGCGTCCCCCGGCTCTCTGTCTGGCCATTTGAACTTGAACGTGACCCAGGCCGTTCGAAGTCGAATGATGGGAGTGCAGTTCGTCTCACCTGAGTCGCTGCTGCCTTATTCGTCTTTCCTTGGGCTCGTTCACCACCACGATTGCATCCTACGGCATGAGGTTGGGTACGAGCATGAGGATTTACTGTACCGTTAGTGTGACCATGTTGAGATTGCCCGTGATGATGGTGATGATGGTGATGGTGGTGATTATGTTGATTCCCAGTACGAGAGTGTTGATCACGCAGAATTGGCGCACCAACACTTTCAGGAGTCACTCGCCTTTTCTCCTTGTGATCTCTTCTGGAGTCTTTACTCACTTCCCCATCTTTCTCCCCTTCTCGACTCTTGCTCCTTTCTCTATCGCGGTTTAAGAACTTGGGAGATGGGATGCGAAGACAAGGTGACATGCGGCCTCTAACAGCTGGTGCACTCCGACTACGTTCAATACTAGCCCCTAGTCCAAGAGTATCTTTACGTAGTTTCTCCTTGTCAAAAATGCCATTCCCCCCAAGTGATGCAAATGCAGGAGAACGTTCCAGAGCCGTCTTATTTCCATTAGCTGATAAGGCTAGCCCGTTCGGCAATGGTGGGAGTGGGTTTGGAAGGGGCATTGAATCGGACATAAAAGAGTCTACACGGGGCGATACTCTTGTATCACGTAGTTCATCCTTCTTGGGAGTTGGAGGCGTACGCTGGAGTAACGGAACAGGACCAAGGAACGATGCGGGAGCACGAGCACGAGGATGATGCAGGGTATTGCGCTCGGAATCCGCCCCACTTGACCTTCCTTTCTCCTTGCCGGACTCCCTATTCCGATCACCTTGGACAGATGAGGCACGAGGTGTGACCGAAAACAAGAAGTCTAGCCTTGGAGTTCCTTTGCGCGAAGGTGGAGAATCGTCTTGTCGGTGTCTTCTAGAGATCGGTGTCGGTGATGAGGGAGGACTGTTTGGCTCTTCACTTGCGCCGGGAACTCCTAAACGTGAGACTGACCGCGGAGAAGGATCGGTGCCAGTACTGGTACTCCCACTCAGAGGTGAACTATCACTTGTATGGGTGCGTGAATGGATTAAAGGTTCGTTTGAGCTATCAGATCCCTGTCGTAGTTTATGTGATTGACCACTTCCCCGCTTCTTCCCCGCCCCTTCGATGTCTTCCTTTATGATAGCCGTCTTTTTACTCGGAGATGGTAAGTGAAGAAGTCCAAATACCTTCCTCGACGTAGACGAATTCGAATTTGAAGGCGTTATTGGACGAGCGATTGGCCTTTTCAAGAGCAAATCTACTGTACCAGATCTCGTCCCTTTCAAAGATAAAGGAGATGTAGGTGATTGAGGTGAGTTTGGGCGGCTAGTACGATACTTGGATGGAGTCTGAGGAGGTGTATTATAGCTGTATGCAGCGGAGGCTTGGACGGCAGTGCTAGTCGTGTTTATGTTGACACCAGGCGCATTAAGAGTGTGCTTTGGAGATAATCTCGCGCTGCGTGAGGGAGAGATACTGGAGAATTTTCCTTGGCTCCTTCCGGGGAGAGATCCGGATGCATTGGGGAGAGGCAGCCGCGAGGCAAGACTAGATTTGGTATCTAAACCCGACTTGGTACTATTCGTGATGATGGGTTGGAGTAAACTCTCTTTGAGGTCTTTCACGCGACGGGCCCGTCCTCCTTGAGAGTTCGTACGTCCTAGGGACTGGGCGGATCGGTTAAGAAAGTTGTATAGCTGAAAGAAGTGAACAGGCATTTGTTAGCTTCGAAAGGAAGAAAGGAAGACTTTGAGGACTCAGACTCGCCTTTTCTTGTACATCAGACTTGCGCCGACGTGCACGATCACTCTCAACCCAATCATCAGAATCTTCGAGTTGCATTATTTATAAATGTATGCTACGATTATAAAGTGTAATTCAAGTGCTAGTAGTATTAATTGTTTCGCGCGATGGCTATGCCAGTGGGTGATCTGCAACGGAAAGAGAGTCAGTTCTCCATACCACGAGGAGGACCAGTATGTTATCAGTCGCTAGCATGGAATTCAAATCTTACCGTAAGAGATTAAGTATACAACTTAAAACTTTGGGTTTTATATAATCGACTGAACGAGGGGCGTGTTTAACACGAGAATCTGCTTCTTTTCGTGCGGTTTTTTCTCTCTTTTTTTCTCTCTACTCAAACGTGGGCTGAAGGGCGTATTTCCTGCACTGAACGATTGCTATGAGTCTATTCGGGATACTCCTTTGACAAGATAGACTGGCATGAACACAGGCCGAGCAGAGAGGAGGAACAGGTTAAGCGCTTAGCGAGGACGAGAGGACGAACACGCGACTTGACATCAATCGACCCTTGGGTTCCCTTCTTTTTGAGTAACATTGCGTATGATCCTCCACTTTACTTCCTCTGTCCTTCTTATTCCCACATTCTCAAACATCCAAGCCAAATTGGATGCTCACTAATAATTTGAAATATCGCATTTGTTGACGATGGATATTAGGGATCAGTCATCATTTGTGAATATGACCATATACGGTGATGGCCCATTACCAGGTCGGGAAAGAAGCACGCCATTGCTTCGCCATTAAGTCATACACTCACGGACTCTTCAAATCCGTCAAAAATGTTTCGAGATCTATTTAATCTCCATCCCAAAAGGCCCGCAAGCCCATTAGAATCTGAAAAATGCACAAACCATTGAGGTCATTCCTACAGGCAGGTCCTTCAAAACAGCATGTACAAATCGTCAAAGAAACGTTGCAAAGACAACGAAGACTACATAACAGAGCTAGTTCAGTATTAGCTGCACCTGCATCTACAGCTCCACGCTCTCGCCCATCTTTTCCTTGTGTCGATGCTCACGCCGCCCGGGAGTCTCGTATTCTGCAAACAACTGCGGCTCGCTCTACTCGTTCACCCTCTGATCCTTGTTCTACCGGCCCAGAGCCTATTTATACTCGTCCTAAACCTTCCGAGTATCATTTATACAAACACGAAAGGCCTTTCCCACTCATATACACCTCGGAATCACTTTCATCTTTTGAGCTTGCTTATGAGACTTGGGGAACTCTTTCTCCGTCAAAGGATAATGTAATACTCTTGCATACCGGATTGTCTGCATCTTCGCATGCGGCATCTACGGAGCTCAATCCTACTGAAGGCTGGTGGGAGAAGTTTATAGGTCCCGGAAAGGCTCTTGACACAAACCAGTTCTTTATTATTTGCGTGAATGTTCTGGGAGGCTGTTATGGATCCACGGGGCCAAGCTCTATAGATCCAAGAACGGGTACACACTATGGAACTCATTTTCCTGTAATATCTGTATTTGATATGGTCCGCGCTCAGTTTGAGCTGTTAGACCATTTGGGTATTAAGAAACTATATGCAAGTGTTGGTTCTTCGATGGGTGGCATGCAGAGCTTGGCTGCAGGTTGGTTGCATCCGGAAAGAGTTGAGAAGGTAGTGAGCATTAGCGGTACAGCTAGAACAAGTCCGGGAAGTGTAGCGATGCGATTTGCCCAGCGAAGTGGTCAGTATTATCCAAACTCGCATAAGTTGTTGGCTATTACTTACATACTCTTCCATTCAGTTCTGATGTCCGATCCCAATTGGAATAATGGCTTCTATTACGATGGCCTACCTCCACATGTTGGCATGAAATTAGCTCGGCGTAAGTCACAATATTTCTTCTTTCTCAGAACCAACAACTAACATCTACTCAGAAATTGCAACGATTACTTACCGTTCGGGACCCGAGTGGGACTTGCGCTTCGGCCGACAGATACGTGCTTCTTCAGAGTCGTCGGACCGTTCAAAGCCACGCACACCACTTCTTTGTCCAGACTTCTTGATTGAGACTTATCTCGATCACCAGGGCGAGCAGTTTTGCTTAAAATATGATGCGAATTCACTTATATACATATCGAAGGCGATGGATCTCTTTGACATGACGGAGCCGGCGTTGCGTGAGATTGGACTTGACTTACCTGCTCCGCATGCTCAACCCGAGGATCCCGATGTAGAGGATGGAACGCCGTACACAAAACGCCAAAAGGGACATTCTCGTTCTCACCCGCCACCTCCCAATCCTCCACCACATCTTCCTGACCTTGCAGCTGGCTTGCACCCTCTTTCCAATACACCGACTTTGGTTCTGGGTGTGCAAAGTGATATTTTGTTCCCTGTAGAACAGCAGCGTGAGGTTGCGGATGCGTTAAGGATGGCTGGTAATACTGAAGTAAGGTATTACGAATTAGGGGGTGTTTGGGGACACGATACGTTTTTGCTGGATGTACAAGGTGTTGGAGGGGCGATCAGAGGCTTCCTTTCTTAGCAAATGTGATGTTCTCAGTTCTCTCTATTTGTGTGTGTAAACTCATGAAATTCTGTGTACCACGATTACATAACTGTCATAAATAATGGAAGTAAAAATAATTAAAGAAAGAAACTAAACTTTGATTTAAAAATGTAAATCCTGATTTAAGCTATCGTGAGAATCATTTACTGGTAAGAGAATCCATACCAGTGGGAGGGAGGTGTGTGCCTGCTGCTGCTCGTTAATTAGCCTTTTCCATGACGTGTATATGTCTCTCCTCTATCTCCTCAGGCAAGTCATTCACCGATATTTTTCAAATACTATATCTCACAGTAGGCTCGTAGCTATGTTGGGTTTCTCGTGGCGGCCGGTTTCGTCATCCTTTCACTAGGTGTGTTGTAGAATGTGTATAGAGGTACTTGGTACATGAGGTTAATGTCTACTCCTGTTTTAGCAAGCGGGCTTCTATGGATTTCCGAACTTATTGAGGAACACTCTAAGCTAGCCAAAATTGTTGGTATACGTGCCATCTATGTGAGTGCTCCAAATCACACCGCAAGTCTTAGTTTAACTGGGGGTAATTGTGTACTCAGGTAATTATTGCAACACACATCATACTATATTTTACAGACGGACTGCCATTTTTGCAAACTATATTCTCTATTGGATGTCATCTAGTTTATCTTCAGAATTTCTCTTCTACATGGCCATTTATTGCGCTTACGAGTCCAGCGTTTGTTGGTTCGTGTATAGGTGCGATTGTGAACCATTTCCTTTGGTTCTTCCATTTTGCGGATGTATCTCGACAGGCACGCATGCAAGCCCAGAGACACTTCCGAAGACCCCCGGTGGCTGCTGTGAAAACACCCAGCTTTTCTGAGGTCTCTACGTTTTTTGGGCTTTGTGTTTGGCTTGTTCCGTTATTCTTATTTCTTAGTTTGAGTGCAAATGATAATGCACTCCCTGTATCTTCGTCAATGGACGGTAAGCTTCATTACTTTTTAACATAATTTCGTAGACCAGTTACTTATGCATCGGCACACTCTTTTCCCCTTCAGGGCTAAGCTCACCAGCTGCACCAAAGTCGAAAACCTCGATATCTCGAGTTTCGCTGTTCAAGTCCATCGTAGACCAAATACCATTCTTACGCAAACGACGCAGTTCCACCGAAACGGTGCTTGTCTCATATACGCACTCTGCCCCGGGAACACCTCTATCGCCTTATTATAGTCATAGTGGTAGTGGTAGTAATGGACTGACGTCGACAGCAGGACACTCGTTGTCGTCACCTCATGGCTCCCTCGATGCGCCTCTGCCTCTGAGTCCGGCAAGCCCGGGGACCAATTCGGATACGGGTGGGTCTAGGCAACGTGTTTCCTTGCGTCCGCCTCCCAAACGGTCGAGAACGTCCACAGACGAGTCGGTTTCGGGGGGTGTTGGGGAGAAGCTGTTGGTGTTGAGCGGGTGAAGACGACGCCGGGGCGTAGTTCGTCGCTGATGGTCGAAAGGAGAGAGATTGAGGGTGGAGGGATTCGACGGCGGCCATTCGGGGAGTGAAGGTGTGTAGCGAATAGAATGTAGTGTAGTCTATTCTAGTTGTAGTTGTGATCCAAATGGGCCATGATGAGCCGCCGACCGCCACTTTCTCCCGCGCGTCAGGTCTCACTCGTCTCTGTTAAATTTGAATCACTCACTTGCTCCGTCCCTCTCTTTCTCCCCTCTTCTATTTTCTTCCGTTTTTCTAATCGTGCATTGGATCCAATGCCGTCCTCATCGTCAAACAACACCCCTCAGGGACTCGACCAAACTCAATCTCAAGGTCCCTCTTCCTCTCCAACCCGTTCTATCAAAATAGACGTAGCACAACCAAGACCCCATCACGCCGGCTCATACGAACGAGATCGCCACACAGGCTTACCCATCTCCAGTCCGACAGAATACACTCATGGTGTCCCGCACCCTCGCCGCTCACCAACTCTCGTCAGAAGCGCTGATCCAAACGACCCCATAGCACAAGAACGCCAACGGTCCTTGGATGTCGATTCTGCTAATGCAATGCAACTTTCTAGAGCCCGTAGTGGGAGTGTTGCTATTCCTTTTATTAGCAGTGGTCTTGGGAGCCCTACCCAGCCTATAAATATTAATGCCCCCCGCCCAAGTAGTCCGAAGGGAGACGGGTCGATGGGTGGGAGTATGGATATGGATTTAGTCTTGGGGACCAGTCCCCACTTCCCGTTTCTCCCTCCTGGGCCCGGGGATGAAGAGTTTATGGAGGGTGAACATCAGCAAATGAATGAAGAAGGTAGAGATAACGATTTGGATAGGAATATAGATTTAAGCATGAGTATAAACGCTGCAAGTGGAATCCCAATGCCTATGGCACATCATCACCTGAGTCCAGGACACGACCCAAGTCTACTCGTCTCTGCTAATGGCGAACCACACGCCTCTGTCATGGGTGCTGGCCCGCCGTTGTACCAGGCCTCTGCGCCTGGTGAGGTTGGTGACCGTGCGTCTGGACAATTTGATTTTGGGCTGATGGAGAGTTTTGCTGCGGAGGAGAAGAAACGGTTGGGTATTTCTAGTCCCCCAAGGACTCCTGCCATTCTGTTCTCGTCGCAGGGTACATCCGCCTCGGTCACTCCTCCCGTCGGTTCTGTACCCGCTGATCAACCTATTGGGAGTGGGTCAAACAACGCTCCTGCACTTGTAGCTCAACTCGACCCTCAATCTTCGACTTCTGCTAACCTTAACAATGAAGGAACTAGTTTAGGAAACGAGACGATTCCCGACTCTAGTTCTGCCCGTCTTCGTCAGAGAAAGCTTAGTCTCAGCACCACAAAGCGACCGAGAGCAAGGAGACAAGGAGGTAAGATGGCGCTATTCGAGGGATCTGCGGGTGCCCCTCCCCCCTCTCTCGGATATCCGAGTGGGAGTAACGCAGCACGCATGCCGTCCTTTGAGCAACGGCCCGGGTCAAGTGGGGAAGCTGGCCCATCTGTACCGTTCCGCATGCCACTTCCGCCACCGTTATACAGTCACTCGGGGCATGATCGGCCATATAGGTTCTCGTTCTACTCAAACGCGCTTTCTGCTACGATTCACGCTCGTAGTCTTAGTGAGCTCCCGGCGGAGGGACAGTCTTTTGAGGATTTGTTCTCGGGCAAGTTTTGCCATGCTGATGTGAACAAGGCTGGGACGAGTCCGTTCATGCCTATGCCCACGCCCATGCCCAAGTCTGGGCTTTCGTCTCAGATGATGGTGAATGGGAAGAATCAGAGTAATAATAACTTGTTGAATGGGCTGCAGGACGATCCTTGTGCGTGGTGGTTGGATGTGATGTCTCCTACGGACGAAGAGATGAAGTTGTTGAGCAAGGTGTTCTCTATCCATCCCCTCACGACTGAGGATATCCAGATGGAGGAAACGAGAGAGAAGATTGAGTTGTTTAGGAATTATTATTTGGTGTGTTTTCGGAGTTTCGACCAGGATCCGTATAGTCCTACGTACCTTGAGCCGTTGAATATGTATATTATCGTCTTCCGTGAGGGGATCCTTTCGGTATGTTTGGTTTCTCTTTATCTGGGGGTTTTTTCGTTTAGGAGACTTTGGTTTACTAAAGTTTTTTTTTTTTTTTCGTTTACAGTTCCATTTCAGGCCGACACCTCATCCTCAGAACGTCCGGAGACGTATTAAGCAGTTGAAGGATTACATTCACGTTTCTCCCGACTGGATTTCTTATGCCTTGATTGACGACATCACCGATGCATTTGGACCACTCATTCAGAATATCGAGTACGAAGTCGACAGTATCGACGAGCTCGTCTTAATTCTGAAAGAAGCAGAGCAGAGTGACATGCTTAGAAGGTATGTGTGTTCATTACGAATAATAATAATAATAGTGTTTGGGCGTGATTAACTTAGGATTGGGATAGGATTGGGACCTGCCGTAAGAAAGTCATGGGTCTCTTGAGGCTTATGGGGAATAAGGCGGATGTTGTGAAGGGTCTGGCGAAAAGATGTAACGAGAATTGGTCCATCGCTCCGAAATCTGATATTGTAAGTTCCGTCCCGTCTATTATATATACCACCATTATACCATCATATCATCATATCATCATACCATTTATAACACGGAGATATGAATAAATCACTGATACCGATATCGTTCCCTTTCTTTTTCTTCCTTTTCAAAAATACCCATTTTTAAAATACCCCTTCTTAAAAATAAAACTAATAAAAAAAACTAAATTAATCACTAAAAAAAATCAGGGCCTCTATCTCTCCGATATCCAAGATCACTTGATAACCATGACCCAAAACTTGAACCACTACGAGAAGATCCTGTCGCGATCGCATTCGAACTACCTGGCGCAGATATCGATTGAGATGACGGATGCGAATAATCAGATTAATGATGTGCTTTCCAAGTTGACTGCGTTGGGGACTGTGCTTATTCCGATGAATTTGGTGACGGGGTTGTGGGGTATGAATGTGCATGTGCCGGGGCAGGATGATGAGACGGTTAGTTGGGATATTTATTATTATTATTGATAACTCCCTTTGAGGGGGGGGTGCTTGTGTGGGTTGATTGCTGACTGACTGTTTTGTTCTGTTCTTGTTCTTGTTTAGACGTATACGTGGTTCGTCTCGATCATTGGCGCACTCATCGCGTTTGCCTTCCTCGGTGGATTCGCAACTTATAAAATCATGCGCCGATAAAAGCTCAAGGAATACAGTATTAAAAAAAGGTTACAAAAAAAGAAAGAAAGAAAAGTTCAATTGATGGGTTTTTTTTTGGGTTTCTTCCTCTTCCTCTTCTTTTTATTTCTCTCTCTTTCCCTCTCTCTCTTTTTCTCTCCCCCTCCTCTTCACTTTTTTTTTTTTTTTAGCTCTGCTCCCGGTTCTCTTTTTTTATTCCGATTTTTACAGTTACAGTTACAGTTACAGTATATTACGAGGCTTCCGTTTATCTAGATATCCATAACTCATAGCATAGCGTCGGTTACGTTATGTTACGTACCGTATGACATTTATATACACATACACGAACACTGATAACAAGTTTCGAGTTTCGAGCTGCTAGATCCGGGGGACGTACGGACGTATAGAGAGGAGGAAGAGAGACGGAAGGGTACAGAGAGGAGGGGAAGGGGAAGAGGAAGGGGAAGGGGAAGAGTAAGAAGAGAAGGAGAAGGAGACTGGGGGTGTGTTCTCCTCTCCTCTCCTCTCCTCTCCTCTCCTCTCCTCTCCTCTCCTCTCCTCTCCTCTCCTCTCCTCTCCTCTCCTCTCCTTTCTTCTTCTGTCTTTTTCTTTCTCGGTTTATACTTGTATATAGTATGTTATTATTTTCTTTCTTCTCTCAAACACCATTCCGTTTTATATATTTTTATATCTCCTTTTCTCTCGTCTTTTTAAAATCTTTTAACTCCTTAACTCTTTTACGTATTTCTTTTCTTTTCTTTTCTTTCCCCGCTTCCCTTTTCTGTTTCCTTTCTGTCCTATTTCTGTTTCTGTTTCCGTTTCTGTCCCGTTTCCGTTTTCCTCTCTCTCTCCTCCTGTTTCTCGTCTCTCTTGGGCATATCCGGCTTACCTCTGTCTGCACTTTGCATTTCCTTTTCTTGGTTTTGGTTAGCATCATCCATTTACATTCACATATACGAAGATACAAAACGCCTCAATTTCAAATACACATACACATACAGATATACAGATATACATACAATTATATATATTTTGTGTAGACACTTTCAGTTTCTTTTTCTCTTTCTTTTTTTCGGTTGAAATACAATACGATACGATGCAATAACAATATAATCTACACAACGACGCAATGCCATACCATACATACAAAACGATAAAATGAAATAACAACAAAATAATAGTCCAACAACAATACGTACGTCCTTCGTCTCCTATGACCTAACCTAACCGAGCCTAAACGCATAATAGTAAAAGCTACTTTACGAGCATGGAATTTCGTGCTGTACCTCTATCAATCCTACTAGTAGACATCCTGAAGAATACCAGTACTAGCTAGCACTAGATCAGATTGCGCATTTCGTATACCGTATACTTGTTATATATATATCCCGCCCCCTTTCTCGCTCTCGCTCTCACACAACCTCACCGGATCAATTCACGTATTCAATAAAGTTGAATAGACTGTCCAACTGACTGACTGACTGAACCTAGTTAAATAAACTGATTACTAGATCCCACATTTCACATCTCTTATTTCTCATGTCTTTCTTCCAGCCACTCAAAAACACCTAAACAACCAAACACTCTTCTCAAAACAGTAAATAGTAAACAATAATCTTTTTTTTTCACAATACACTACGTTAACGAGTTTAAAAAGTTAGTTTAGAGAAAAAAGAATCAGACGACGCACAAGGAAAAAAAAGGGGGAGGGGAGGAAGTGAAAAAGTTTAATAAAGCAAAGAAAAGGAAGAGAAAAGGAGAAGAAAGTATGGAGTAGAATAGGAAAAAAAAGGTAGGGGGACGAGTAAAGAGACAAGAAACGCCAGAACTAAATAATACCTAAAAAAAGGAGAAAACGACAAGCAACAACGTTGAAAAAGAGGGGGGAGGTGGGGAGAGAGAGACAAAGGGTAGACAGACGGTAAAAGGTAGAACGTAGAGTGTAGAGCGTAGAATGAGGTTCGACGGTTGCAGGAGTAGAAGAAAAGAACAACATGTACACATGTTAAAGTAATACCTAAAAACTAACCCCAACGAAGAAGTAGAGAGAGGGAGAGAAAAAGACAGATATATATATAAAAGCAATCAAATTCATATAGCATTCATAGCGGAAACAGCTAAAACATACTCGGATTGAATCATATAGGATCCACACACAGAGACAAAAATATATATAAAAGAAAAGAAGAAAAAATATAAGAAAGAAAGGGGTGAAAAAAGGGGAAAAAAAAAGATAACTTCAGTTTATAATGTGAGTGGAGAAAGGATAAGTAAAGTAAAAAAACAAACAAAGCGACTATCTTTTCGGTGCATGTCCTAACTGTACCTAAGAAAGAATAGATTACTCCTTTATTCAAGGTCTACGGGATTGTGGCGATTCCGGCTGAGAGGAAGAAGGGGCTCTATACGGTGGTAAAATATGCGGATGATGATGATGTGGGGAGGCTAGCCTAGGAGAAGTCTGGGTAGGAGCAGTGGGGACATACGGTGCCGGTCGTTGATGAGGGGATAGGATTGGAGGAGCTTGTGGTGATTGGTGCGGTGCTGCTGGGGATTGGTTCAGAGGACCAGGTATAGGCCGTTGATCCGGAGAACCATGTAGTGCTTTCCTTGCGTGCCAGTCATAAACAACAGAAGACTGCTGTGGAGATTGTGAGGTTACAGACATAGACCTTGGACTAGATGCTGAAGGTGATGCTACGATAATACTAGACCTACGTGAAGCCGGAGCAGGTGGTGGGGGAACATGGGCTGGTGGAGAGTGATGATGAAGACCGTTCATAGGAGGGCGCTGCTGGGGGGTATGAATTACCGGGGAGGCAGGCGGAATTCTCATTGGAGGGAGGAGAGTAGGTGGAGGATGTTCTACAGGAGATTGCTTGACCGGTAATGCCGGACGGGTCATTGAGTCATGCATAATGATATTCAGTGCATTCGAACCATTGGGCTTTGTGGTAACATCATGTACATCTGCCGTTTGGATCTCAAAAACAATTTTCTGCTTAGTATTGCTATCTTCCGTACCATTTCTGAAATCTATAGAGCTGTACTTTCGTTTCCTTCGCCCATCCGCAGGAAGCATCGTATGCGTTGGGGTAAGGCCATTGATATAATCCGATGAATGTATCCAAGGAGGTGGAGGTATGTTCGCCGATGGCGGGTGACTAGCTACCGGTTGGACGAGTTGTGCTGGTGGTAGCTGTGGCCTTGGAGGGTAAGTAGGTCTAGGAAATTGCAATGGGGGAGGGGGAGTTATTTTCGGACTATCACCTGCAACATCAGGTACTCCCGGAGTAAAGTTAACTAGGTCAACAAAGATTGTGGCTTGGGTAGGAGCGGGTAGTTTGATTCGGATGATATCCCGACTATAAGTTTCTAAACAAGCTTTAACGTCAACGAAAATAGTCGGATCTGTCTCATCTAAGGAGAAAATAAATAAGTGGAAAAATAAAATTCTCAGACGAACTATAAATACCTGTTTTTCTCACTCGGACATCCGCCCACCGATAAGACTTCAACTTACGAAGGCAACACAACGGGCAGGTGAATTGCTTATTCTCCGGTGATGATGCCTTGAAGCAAACACAGGCAGCATGATATTTTCTCTGGCAATTGTCACAGCTGATGGACTCATAATTGTGTAGGTAAGCAGTTTGTCCTCGGCAAATACATCTGGTACCATCGACCCAATCTTGGTCGATATCCTGCCCAAAGACAAATCTAGGACGCCGACGCTTTTTCAGTTTGATTGGCTCAGGTTTACCACCAAGGATACGGTGCAATCCAGATAAATCCAAGCCAAATGAAACCTCAGGATTAGGCGAGACAGCAAATTTCAATACAAATAATTTCCGGAGATAGTGTCGAATTTGAGGGAGCTCATGAGGTCTTTGATTATTAAGGACAGAGAGATGGGAAAGATAGGTGCCAATGACCGAGCATAGCCTCTCGACATTTTCCACTATGAACTTCAATCTGTCGTAGTGCACCGAATATTTCCTTGAGATCTCAGGTGCATTCTTGAGGATAGTAGGCAAGTAACAGAAGTGGAAGTTTCGAGTCTTATTGAGGGTACCATTCCAGTGGTTCGGGTCGCAGAAAGGACAAGATCCTCCATTACTGGCACACTTTCCATGGAAACGAGCAAAACAGTGGTCACATTGGACAGCGTCTGAAACTTGGTCGGGAGGCGGAGGTCGTACAGGTGAGAAACAGATGCATGTAAAGAACTCGTCCTTCGGTGGTTGATCATCCATAGGCAATGTATATCTGATTACATCCTCAAATATCTTCTTCTCCTCGAGATCATCTTCTTCACTGAACCAAGGCAATCCCCTCGCCCAATCATCCTCTCGATCAATTTCCACACAAAGTTTGTCGAAATTCGGTAGACGAAACTTTGTTAGATGTTCTCGAGCATATGTTCTCCATTTTTTCATGGCATCGAAGCAAGGTTCCTTTTCCCGATGCATATAGCGCTTACTCAAAACTGCAGAGCATCGTTTCTCCAAGTCAGATGCAAACTCGGCAGTCCTCTTCAAGTTACTGATAGAAGGAAGATCGAATTCTTTCTCGGCCGCTTCAACAACTTTTAAAACATCCTCAACATTGGGGAGCTGAGCACCAGGTTCCGGAGCTAACCATTCGTTCGCTTGCTTCTCCAACCTTTCTGCACGTTCTTTGAAAGCCCTTATTTGAGCTAGGATTGCCGGGTCGAACGGTGTCTTTGAAGTTGCATCAAGATCGCAGTAGAGCTCTAGCTCGGCTATAGTCTTCTTTTCACGAGAAAGGATAGCAGCCATCTTTCCATCCAGGTCCGTTCCATTCTTCAACTGGTTCTCTAGCAGTACCGTAAACTTGTTATCCGAAGGCAAATCACAGGCCTTCGCGCGGCTAAGGAACTGACGGATTTCCTGTAAGGTCATACGCTCATCACCAAAGTCCTCTATCTCTGCTGTCAACTTATGTTGAGTAATCAAATTATCAATTTGAACCAGTTCTTCTAGATAGACGTTTGTCGAGCCTCCATGGGCCAGCAGAGCTTCACATTCGTTCAAGTGTAGATCTCCGTCAGCCTTGATCTTATCAAGGAGCGCCTTTGCCTTCACTCGGAGATCTTCGGCCTGAACCGTAAGGCTACGAAGTGCTTCGACTTCATTACAATCAAACCCAAGAGTATCTACCTCGTCCAACACCTTATACAAGTCTGATAACGACTTCTCTTGTCTATCACGCTTTGAACGCTTACGGCTATTGTTGCGCGTTGTGAATGAGTTAGCATCCGTAACCCACTTGTTCGCCCGATTAACGCAAGCCTTCAAAACCGATAGTTCCTCCAAAGGAAAGTTGATCCGTTCACCCTCTGCCATCAATGCGCGCAATGCCCGTAGTTGCGGTTTCGGGCTATCAGCCAATAGCTTATTAAACTTGTTGCGCCAATTAACTGGAACCATCGCACGAGAAGCAATCGCAGTTTGAGTGTTACTAATTTCCTCATCCGAATAACGAAGTCGAAGTTCTTTCTCTGACGGTTTACAATTGCACAAGTATTTGCTGTGGTCCCAGCAAGACACTTTCCCCGCCGATGAAGGGCACGAGCAAACAACTTCAGATAAGTAGCAAAAACATTTACAGAAGATACACTGGCTCGTATCTTCCGGCCGGTCTTGTTGATCAAGGACTTCACGTACACCAAGCAGACGTAGATCCTGGCGACCTTTCAGTTCATCATCAGTCATTTCCTTGAAGCTCTCATTCAGCCAAATAGCAGTTTTAATCGCCTGAGATTGCTGAGATATGGTCATTAGTAGCTCATCGTGAGAGAAGACAGGAAGCTTTTTGTGCTCTCGATATCGTTTCACGCATTCCCGGCCCAGAGGTAACCAGTCCGGAAGAGCAAAATTAACGGCCTCGTTGAAGTTGAACTGTACATGAAGATTTAGTGTTATGAACCATGTATAAAGATTTGAAAGACATACACCGTGGTTAAAGCCGGCGTGATAGGCCTTTGGGAATGTTATCACAAATTCTCCCGCCCGTTGGTTACATGCATAAACACGGACACCTGATTCTTTCAATTTTGCAGGGCTCATGAGAGTGACTAATTGGAATAGGAGGTCAGGCTGTGTTTCAAATAAATCAGGAGCTTCCTTCTTGATCGCAGCTTCAAATTTTTCAGCATCCTCTCCAGGAATACCATACCAAGTTTTTGTTTCTCCCCAATGCACTAATAAAGAGTATTACGGAAGTTTATAAGCCGGGGAAGAAATTTACCAAGTATTTGTTTGACTTACTGTAATTGATGCTGTGTGTATAATGATCCTAGATATTACCGAATTAGAACGGAATTATTATCTAATACTACTACCGTACCTCATTGTGCCAACAGAATGTAGAAAAGATCATTCCGACATAGGTCCATGGGACCGTCATCCCACTAATTTCGGACTTGATATAACGAAGAAGTGAGTCTTGGAGTATTGGAATATTATTCAAATTCCAAGGGTCCTTTGAGTACGGATCCAGAGGATGCGTCTCCAACGTTGGCATACCACTAAGAATAATAGCTTGAATTCAGGAACATAGCCGTTATATTAAGAAAGTTAATGCGTACCTTCCATGAGTAGTGGAATGGACATCTGCACCATATTCTATTTCGACCGTCTCGGATGAGGACTGAACGAGTCGCCAAAACTCATTTTCGACGTCCATTTCGGTCACGCCAATTTTACCCTCATTTGTATCAAACCATTGCTTTGTCGGGTCGTCTTCGTAATCCGAGTCCGTTTTGTTGGTTTGGGATGGTGGATGTTTTTCAAACCACATCTTCCGGAAAGCGAGGTCCCTCGCCTGAAAACTTGCTAAACTATGTTCGTCTCCTTCGTCAAATCCGTAATCCCCGCCTGTCCCTGTCAGGCAAGTATGGCAAAACCACTGCCCTTTTGGGATAGAAGACAGAGGTGGAGTAAGGCAGAATATATGGAACCCTGGATACACATCAACATATCAAACCTTAGCCCCCTAAAAGTAAGTCAATAATGTGTCACACTAACCACAATCGCAGCCATCACAGAGAAGCATCTCTGTTCCTCGGTTTCTTCTATGACAAACCTCGCAACACGTCTGTAGAAATTAGCTACAAATACACTTTTCCGCAATGGAAGGGCTCCACATACCTTGTTCTCATCCTTAGAAGGTGTAAAAGGCATGCCTGGAGACTGGGGACGGGTAATTCCGTTTCCCATTCTCCCATTGGAAACTTCATCAATGTGAGCCACATAGATCAATTAATAAAAAGAAAGAATCCGACGACTCACTTGAGTTTCCATTTGTGGACCCATTAAGTGTTGCCCTACGAGACCTCGGTGATCCGTGACTCGCTTCGCCCATGCCATTTAGATCGCCATCATCCGGAGGCTCAGACAGAGGGCTCGAAGTCGTAGATAGGGGGCTACTAAGAGGACTTGCGAGGAACCCTTCTTGAGGTGGAGGAGTTTGGGTATCCCGTTTAGTGGATGATGATAAATTTGATCCCCGAACATTCTTAGAATAATGTTCATATGGTAGTATAACACGTATGTATGAGTTACGCAATTGAGTTGAAAGACCAGGGATACCACTATAACCCAAAAGCCGACCAAGCTCCGACCATTTCTTGCCCTTATTAACCTAATATGCCAGCGAGATTAAGTTTATTACTGGGAGTCAAGCGAACTAGAACCCGGGAGTTACTCACGGCTTCGAAACCACCAAGCTTTTGTACTTCCTTCCTTAGTAACCAAAGGTCCACGGGTCTGTGATTGATTGTCGGAACAGTCACGCGCGGATTGCCTTCCTGTCTATGAAACCTATATAGCGCCTCCAGAAAATTTATCTTTGCTCGAGACGCAGCTTCAATAGAGTTGAGGCGCATAGCCCGGGTCTTAAAACGATATGACTAATATGATATTATATGTTTAAAAGAATAATTATGATTATTAAACAATAAAAATATACCTCTGAATCTATAACAAAAGGCATTTCCCATCCTTCTGGGGGAACAATCTTGATTATTCCATGTTCTTGGCCTTTAGCAGAGATCGAACGAATATACGTTAGCGGATCTTTGAATTCTGAAGTGGTAGGGAAAAACGTGGGGCATTCCTCCAAACCAAATGGACGGGAACTTTGTGACCACGCACGAAAGCGCGTCTTCATCTTCTTCAGATTTGACATATCTAAAGTGTTAGGTGGAAGGTCTGTGGTAGGATTAGTAACGGAAGAGATAGTCTGTTGGGATGGAGCTGGCTGATTAACCACTTCAGAAGAAGGAGAACGGGAGCGATTAAGCGCAGCGAGGGCATCCACTTTAGACTTGCGAGGAGCACGACGTGAGGAACTTGCATCACCAGCGCTAGAAACAGACGCGGTAGAGACTGCGGGAGCGGTAGCCATTAAGGAGGAATTATTGAAGGATTTTTACGGATATATGAAGGAGAAAGCTGAAAGGTGAAATGGAGTTGGTGACGGTATCAGACATACGGAGGCACAAAGTATACCAGAAGTAGACTAACCGATTCTGTGGCGAATTTCCGGATACGATTTGAAAAAAAAGAATTATTCCTAAGCTGAAAATGAGATAACACCTTTGAACATGAGAATCAGAGAGATGATTATCGTGCAACCAGAGAAAGATGTTGAGGTGGAAGTAGAGGAGAGAAGGAATGTGGCCGGAAGAAACAGAGAATGCTTGGTGCCCGAGTTTAGTTACGAAATCAGTGTTCAAGGAAGGAAGGTGCAATCCCTGGGAAATCGCCAAACAGAAGCTCTTTGTGTGTCCACCTTCCCTTCTTGGACATTCAACACAAGACATCCATTCCTGATTTTTGTATTTTTCGAGTGCACCAATCATTACAATCGGATAACAGTCTCCTTATTGTTCCATTTTTATGTTTCTTTCTCGCTCGAACAAGGTCGTTTTCCTGCATTTTCGTCTCTTCATCTCCTTCCTTCGCCCAAATTAGGTTTAGCGTAATGAGAAGATCATTTTCTTATGAAACCACGCCCCCCTTGTTCTGGATCGCCTATAAATATCATTTTTCCTCGCTTCTCTAAAATTTGTTACTCTTTGCTTTGCGGGTGTTTACCAGAAGAAACTTTATTTTATTCTTCTCATTAGTCGACATAGAGATACATATTATGATGCTTTGCTGAACTACTTGTTGTGTATGTTTAGTACAAATGGTATGAGTAAGCGTGCGTACATAAGGTATAAACAATGAAAGGGGGAATCCATAAAAGAAGAAAGATAAAATATCCGAGAAGACGCAAGATAATAGGGAAACAATGAACAGAAGAAATGACCAAGGTAACCATTCACATAAATAACCTCATATAAAAGGAACGATAATTAATAAATAATTTTTTTAATGTAGAGTCTACCAGGTTTACTTCTTGCCCGCTTGATATGCCCTAAGCTGAGCCCGTAGGGTATCATTCTCTCCTTGCAGTTGGTTTAGTTCATCCATTAACGCCAGACTCTGAGACGCTTCGGCAGATCTCATAGCCTGTATATCGTCTTCAGCTTTTTGAAGGTCTAACCTGCATTCTGCAAGTTGCTTCTCGAGTTCTAGGCGAACCGCCTTCGGCGCGGAAGCGGCTTCCTCTGCAAGGGAAAGAGCCCGTGCACTAAGTGCGTTGTTCGCCTCTGTAAGCTGTCTACACGTTTCAGCCTGCTCTGCAGCTTGCATTTCAACGTCACGTTTCTCCACAACAATCTTATCAATTGCATCCTGCAGTTCCACAATTTCGTCGTGTCTGAATAGTTAAACATCAGTTCCAGTACCAATAACCATCGTGCGAGATGAAGACTTACAAAGAGGTGATACTAGACTGCAAAGTTAGGTTTCGGTCCTCAAGGGCCTTAACTTGCTTCTGATAGGTTTCTAGGGCGACACTGCTGTCTTGTGCAATTTTCTGAGCTCTTTCTGCATTCTTTTTTAGTAAATCATGCGCCTGGGCAAATCGAACCAATCTTTCAATCAGTGCACGGTCGTCGACAATAAGCGCTTGTACTCGCGCGGCGAAGGCTTCAACCGTAAACTGGCCCGAAGTATCAGGTATTTGATATGCCGGTCTCCCATCATACAGAGTCTTTAATAAACGAACATCAAGTTCTGATAGAGACGTATTTGGGCTTCCGGGGGTAGAGATGGGTGAAACTCTGGAACGTTGTCCGAATTTTGATGCCCTAGATTCAGGCGAAGGAAGAGCGTTCCAAATAGGCTTGAGTACATTAACAACGTCCATAACCTCAGGGGGAGCATTGTCCAGAGATATACTTTTAGAGGCTTCAGCATGAGCAACTGCTTGTTCCTGCGTTGCAATCAACATCAGAATGTAGATTACTTAATGGTCTTAAAATAAAACATACCTGAAGGCGGAATTCCAGAGTACGAATGACTTCACGAGATTTTTCGCGTTCTAAACGCATTTGTTCAAGTTCTTTTGAAAAGTCTTCTTGCCTTGCCGTACTGGTTTGCATATCATCCTCTAATCTCACTCGAAGGGACTCCAACGATTCATTTTGATACCGTTGATCAGCTAACTCCGACTGCATATGATCAATATGTGACCCAAGATGCGAGATTCTTTCAGTGAGTGGGATACCATCTGGGAAACTCAAATTCCGGGAAATCATCATCTTCTGTAAAGCGTCCAGCGCCTCTTCAAGTTCAAATGCCCTTCTTTCAACGCCAACGACTTCACCAGATTTTTCTTCCATAACTTCTAGTCGCCGCTCCAGCAATTCTATATCTCTTGCCTTTGACTCCCGCTCCTCGATCCATTGCTCTTGTTGTGCTAGCAATTCCTTCACACGATACTCTAGAGACCTTGAATTCTCGATTTCAGATTCCAGATTCGCAATCTTTTCCTCTGCGGCCTGAAGATCCAGGGCAGTGGAAGTTTCCAAGCCCTCTAACTCAACTTTTAATAAAGATGCTTCCCGTTTTGCCTCATTTTGGGCATCAACGGCAGTTTGCAATTTGGTTGTCATCTCTTTCAGTCTTTCTTCCAAGAAAGTGTACTCGGCTGCCGAAACCGGCTTCCGAGGAGACATCGGTGTTAGTGCATTCTCATGCCCAGCAAATAAGTGTGGTCCCTCGAATTTAGTCCTTGAGGAGGAGTAACTGGTTTCTGAAGATGTCGGGCTCATTTGTGAATTACGGAATGCATACCCAGCTTCTTCCGATTCTGTGGCTATCCTAGATTCAATACTCTTCAATGAGAAGCTAAGAACACCTGCGCGGTGTTCAAGTAATTTTCTGTTGATCTCGTTTGCCCTTTCCGAAATTCTCCATAGCTCCTTCTGGACAGACTCAACTTTTCGATTTGAAGCTTCCAAATGCTCAGCTGTTTGCTTTGATACAGTCTTGTGACTAGCGTTCACCTTAGCAAGAGACGCAGCTGCGTCGCGGATTTTTACTTCGAGCTTGAGTTTCTTTTGCATAGCACTGAGCCGTGACTCCAAAATTTGATATTCCTAGCAATTGTAAATATAAGGTTAGTATAAACTTATGGTAAGTACTACCAATCTTAGCACCTTTTTTAATTCGTCGACATCATCAGAATGCAGTATGTCAAAGTCACGACTTTCCACGACTGCTTCGCTTGCGAGCAAGCTCATCAAAAGCTCGTCTCTTGTATCCACTGGGCCTGATGCACGTTTCCATGGCCTAAGCTGTGTTACTCGAGTTGGCATAGGTCGTGTAGGAGAGGGTGGGCCAGAAGGGGCATTGGATACTCGTGTTCTGGAGGATGGAGAAGATCCTGGAGAAATAGGAACCGGTTTTCTTGAAGGAGAAGAGACAGAAGAGCCGAATGACTGGGGGCGAATGTCATTATTGTCTAATGAATTCTGGCGGCTGTCATACGGTTTCGAACCGTTCGTGTACCGTGGAGGAGAAGCACTGATTGTGCTACTAGAGGCACTGCTGGGCCTGCCATTTGATGATTCATATGAAGGCAGATGAGGTGAGGGCGGCCACAAGGGTTTGCGGGAGATGGACAACGGAGCGGTAGCCTGCAGAGGCGGAAGAGACTGAAAAGACTCGGCCGGGGAGGAATTTGCGACCGGAGGGGACTGAGGGCGTTGACCCCCTCCACCGAGCAAACGCCGAACGCCGTTCATCGAGGAGGGTTGGGAAGGAGTAAGACGGCTGTAACTGCTTCAGCTCGAAGCTGGTCTATTGTAGAGATTGCCGACTTCACGTGAATATTCCCACGCTCTTTTCATTCGCTCGCACAATAAAGTTCACTTGCTCCCGTATAGTTAAAGTACTATCGTCTATTAGTAGACAGAGAAGCCGTCGCTCGCTATTATCAAATATACATACTTACGAGACTCTTCCGAGTCGACATCACAGCACATGCACTAACCTTTTTCCCAAGCCAAAATGTTAGAATTTACAATTACTAATACACTTAACTAATCATATTACATAATAGATGTTGTACCTGGATCTGATGACATATATGAACTATTTAGTCACTATGAATGATTCTACTGTATAATAAATTTGTTTCTATTTTATCTATGTTTTGTTATTATTTATCCTGACTCTTATTGACTCACAATGACTCAATTTAACTTGGTATGAGTCATTTATCATGTATATAATACTTTTCCTAAGATTCTCTTATTCGTATATCGTGACTCGTATTCGACTTAATACGAGTTTCTCTCTCTTCGAACTACGATTTCCTTTATTGTAATATTCTATTAATAGTATACGATTTATGTATAAAAGGACCCTCTTCGAGAGCCTTCTTCTGTATCAAATTATTATCGTTTATAACATATATTAAACATAAGAAACGTTGATCGTTTCTACTTAGCTCGTTACTGCGTAAGCAAAGATTACTTAATCTTAATAGGTTATGAGCCTTGACTAACCCCATTTTTGCTTACTAATAATTAATTATATAATCAAAAATAAAAATTTATTATATAATACAATTTTTACAATAGCTACAAGATTACAAATAAAGTATTTACATAATATAAGACAGTTATATAAGCAGGCATTATATAATTAATTACATAAGAAATTTGATTAGTAATCAAATAAAGATAAAGTAAGCAAAAATTTAAATAACTTACAAATTTTTTATCTTTTTATACTATAAATAGAAGTAGTTAGTAAATTTAGTATTAAGTAAGAAATAAAATATAAACTTACTTAATTAAAACCAAAGACCCTACCACAAACCCTATCATTAGGGTTATAGAGAAAAGAAGCCACCAGAGTAGCCTTCTTCTTCTTCTTCTCTCCTCATCCCTCTCCTCGAACGCTTGTGCCCACACCGAGTGCGGGACACGTGCGACCCCCGAGAAACTCCCCGGATACCCCGGAGGGTACTCAGAAGAGATAACTGCGGGGGCGGGAACTTGGATAGCAGCCATAGTAATAGTAGTAGTAGTAGAAGTAGTAGTAGTGACCCGAGAAAGGATAAAGTTTTTGATGATAGAAAGTGCGCCGCACTTGCATCTACTTTATACGGAAACTTTTGATTACCTAAAAATTTTAAAATGTCTCACAGTAATATCCCAGAAGCTAACATACCTTTACCGATCACAAGGACACAATCTACGTCGTCATTGCAATCTTCTAGAACACTGCAAAGTACAACAGTTACTAGATTAGGAATAAGGTATGAACAGATTAAGCTATTCTATTTACATAAAACCTTCCGAACAATGCTGCGGGAATGGCCAGATCATGAGAGATTACCTAGAGTAAAAAAATCTAGAATGATACCAAATGATTTTGTTCCCATACTAATGGAAACACCTGATAATCTACATTACCTAATGGGAATGATTAATAATTATTTTGATCCAATGTTTCAAAGATATCCCGAAAACTTAGCGAATCCTATGAGTTATTATAAACAACGATACTTTGATATATGGAGACTAATGATTACTGATTATCGAAACAACGGAAGAGGTTTTCCTTCATTTTCAATAGAACATAAAGCTAAAATAAAATATTATTTAGACGATAACCTAATGAAGGAAACGGATATCGTAAAAATTTTTCAAGATGATGATCTTCTTTTAACCGATAATACAAATTATCTACATTGGGAAACTAGAATCAAACAGATAATCAGACTTATGAATAAAGAACGATTAACCACTATGCCTGATGCAACTAAACCCGATGAAGTTAAAGAAAATAAGGCAATTATAGTGGGTATATGCGGAAGACTAGATAAATCTATTTTTCTAAGTATGCAGACAGTTATTGAAAAAGATAATATTAAAGAATTATTAGAAGTGTTATCTAAACGCTATAGGGTTAAAACAGCGGCCAAATTATCTACCCTAAAGGGGGAATTCCATAATATTGGAAAGAAGAAGCTCAAATTAGAAGCTTCTATAGACGAAGTACAACGAGTCTATAATGAATTAATTCAGTTAGGTTCTAAACCTACTGATGATGACTATATGGCCGCAATTAGTAATGCAGTACCTAGCAACTATCGCTCAACCATTACTAATATTGAAACTAATAAAGAACTTTTGACATCCGCAGGTCAAACCGTGACTATTACACCCGATAATATAATCGAGGCTTTACGCAAAGAAAATGCCACCCGAATAAACAGTGGTAATAATAATCAACCCAAGAAATTCTTTCGTAATTATAAGAATAATAAGAATAGAAACCACAATAATTCTCATAATAAAGCAAATAACATTGTTAATACTATTAAATGCTTTAATTGTGGCGGTAATGGACATATGGCAAGAAATTGCAAAAAGCCATTAACTGATAAAACTAAGTCTATTCTTGCGAAAAAGAAGGGTAAATCCGTCAAAGGAAAGAAACCTAATTTTTCCAATAACGTAAAGAAAAGTAATAGCGGATACAAACCTAAACCCAAGAATAATTCTAGCAAACCCAAGAAAGGTAATGAATCGGCTAATATTATATTCACAAGCGAAAGTGATGTAACGGATGAAGATTATAGGTCGAACGAATCAGAATACGCCGATCATATCTATGAAGTAGATTAATATGATAATCATCAATATGATGATAATATTACTGCTCAATCTGAAAACGATGAAACAATTAATTGGGCTATGGATACAGTAAGTAGTAATGAATCTTTAAAACAAACAATTATTGATTCAGGTGCTTCTTTAAACATTACACCTTTTAAAAACCTCTTAATAAAACCTAGGAGGATTAAGCATCCGATAATTATTAAAACTGCTAATAAGAAATCAAAGCAGTTAATTGCGAAGTTAGTAGGAGATTTAAGAATTAATTTTATATATAAAGGCATACGTACTCCCATAGTTATAAAGAATGTTTATTATGCCAAGAATTCGAATTTAACGTTGTTATCTTTGAACCAATTAAACAAAATCGGATTAAATTTACACTTTAAGAAAGGTAAATGTATAGTTTATAAGAAAAATAAAATTATAGCAAGCATCACACCAAAAGATAATCTATACTACGTATATAACATAAACAAAGAAAAAGTCAGTTACCACGACTTACACAAGAAATTAGGACACATTAGTTACAATTATATCGATAAACTACTAAAAAATAAAGAGATAACTAATTTTAAGGTTATAGATACTAAAAGAATACAATGTCAAGAATGTTTAAATGCAAACATTAAACGCATAACAATACCTAAATATTCTAGTAAAAGAATATGTAAAAACTATGGAGAAAAATTACATATCGATATTTGGGGACCTGCACAAGTAGAAGCAATAGGGAAGATAAGATATCTTCTAACCATAGTTGATGACGCTAGTAGATGGGTAAATATGATAGGAATTACATCGAAAGACGAAGCCTTTAAAGAATTTAAATCATATTTGAACCAATTAAAAACTCAAAATAATGTCACAACAAAAATAATAAGAAGTGATAATGATACCGTGTTTTTAAGTAAACAATGGGAAGAACTATTAAATAGTTATGGTATTATTAAAGAACTTACGGTACATGATACACCACAACAAAATGGATTAGCTGAGCGAACCCATCAAACTATCCTAAGACTAGTTAGAGTAAATCTATTACAAGCCAAATTACCTAAGAAATTATGGTTTGAAGCAGTTAAATATAGCTGTTTTATTCATAATAGAACACCTAAAAAGCGTATAAATTACAAAACCCCATATTTTATCAAAAACAAAAATAACTATAATATTGATAAAATACAAGAATTTGGCAAATGGGTTATTTATTGTATAAATAATACCCAGAAGTTAGATTCAAGGGGAGATTATGCGCAATGGTTAGGATTTGATAATCAATCAAAAGGGCATAGATTATATACCAAAAACAAAGTAATAGTGGAACGTGATTTACAATTTTTGGAATCAATTCCAAAAATTGAAGGGGAGAAAAACACTAATATAGACGTTAACCTTACTCCCGAAAACAATAATCATAATGAAATTACTAAACCTAAAAGAAATATAAGACCAACAAAACGATCTTTAGGCTTAAACTTTGATGAAAGTATAAATATTGCCACATATATGACAGATATAATAAGTAACCAAGTATTACCAGACCCAGTTACATATAAACAAGCCATAAATAGCCTAAATAGTAAAAACTGGATAGACGCAATGCAAACTGAAATTAATATGCTTAAGCAAAGAAATACTTGGACAATTGTCGACATACCTAAAAATAGACATATAATAGGAACCAAGTTTGTATACAAAACAAAACTCAAAGCGAATGGTGCTATAGATAAATATAAAGCACGATTAGTAGTACAAGGATTTTCTCAAAGACCTGGAGAAGACTATTTAATAAATGATACATTCGCACCAGTGGCAAGATTATCCACAGTCAGATTAATATTAAGTTATTCAGCTACGATGAATTGGGAAATCCATCAAATAGACATTAAGTCAGCATACTTATATGGCGAGTTAAACAATAATGAAGAAATATATATTTGTTACAAACCTAGGCACATATGCGGGACCCCTATTCTTTTCTCCACATGACTCATTTCTATTCATTCTTCCTTTTATATCTACTCGGACTCCCACACTTAACTACCCCTGTCTCACAAACACATGCTTACTGATACACGAGGTAGCATTGTGTCATTATAACTCCATGTGACTCGTTCATAACAATCATGTGATAGTTATATTGCTGCGCAGTAGTAGAGTATTTATACAGGGCTTGTAGCTGACTTAGCCCCTCAGCTTGACCTCTTGTTTCTTAATCGAACTAAAGTTGTTCACAACAGTCTTGCTCAATTCTGATTAATACCTCAGGACAGAGGGCTTAAGCGCATCTGCTAGTGATAGCACAAGAGGATCTTGTTGCTAACATCCTGACTAAGACAGTGTTGAGTCTTACTCAGTGATCGACGACTTCTAAACTCGAACATCGAATTGCAAGACTTAGTGTTTTCCTTAACATTAGGTCAAGCTCTACATCTTGCTGACTTATCAAGTCTAAGCATAACAAAATTTCGAAATATATCAAGTTACCACCAGTAGGGACTAGGTGGGAGGAAGGGCTCTTTTGGCTTGACACTAGAGCACTATACTTCGATAGGGCAACCAACCGTTGGGAACCTATTCCTGAAAACGAAGGACGAGAATACTTTCATCGAGAGAACCCAGACTGGGAAAAAATATACGAAGAATTTGCTAGGGTACTTCCAGACAGGATAGTAAAAGCAAATAAAGCAGAAAAGAGACCCAGAAGCGACTCTAACCAAGTAGAAACACCTGAACCAAAACGAACCAACCAAGGAAACAGTATGAGCGGAAATCCAGGAAGCGCTGCACCTCCAGCCCCACCTCCAGTTCCACCCCCAGGCCCACCCCCAGGTCTACCTCCAATCCCACCCGCTGGCCCTCAACAGAACCCTCAGGTCTATGTAAAAGAGATAAGCATCAATAAGCCTCCTATCTTTACAGGAGCAACAAACAGAGCTAGAAAATGGCTAGCAGATGTACGAGCATACTTGATGCTTAATCAAGCAGTCTATAACAATGACGAAAAAAGGATTCTATTTGCACTATCCTATATGCGATCCACAGACTACAACTCAGGGTTGTCCGAAGCAGAGAAATGGGCTGATCTATGGATGGAACAACACTGGAATAATCTTGGACTGTGGGCAGACTTCGAACAAGCATTCAAGGACAGATTTATCACCTCTGATGAAGCAGGAGAAGCGATTCGAGAGCTTAATAAGCTGAAAGTCAAAAACCAGAAGTACGACGAGTACATAAACACGTTCCAAATGCTGGCTAGACAGGCGAAAATTACTGAATATAATGCCTTGATGCCATACTTCTTACAAGGTTTACCCACAAAACTAGTCGAATCAGCATACAACAGTACACAACTGCCAGATACCATGGACAAATGGTACGACTATGTACGAAAGATTGGAATACAGTGGAACAACATGAATCAGCTACTTCAGGGAAGAGGAATAACTGTAAAGTCACCAACAGTAAAAGATCCTGATGCGATGGATGTAGACCGAGTCCAATTGTCGAAGAATCAGAGAACAGAGTACCTAAAGGAAGGGAAATGTTTTAATTGTGGAAGGAAGGGACATATCAGTCGAAACTGTAACACAGTGAGGAACTCGAATGGAACCTGGAGACCGAGAAACAGTAATAACTGGAACAATAACCAGAATAACCAGAATAACCAGGGATCAAGTAATCCAAGACCTAGTGGTTTCTTTAAACAGAGACAGGTTAGACAGGCTGAAACAGAAGAACAGCCGGAGGCACCAGCACCACAAATGATGGAATATGGTCTATCAAGTAAAGCTCGTGCAGCGCATATAGCAACTCTCTTAGGAGGAATAACTGAAGAAGAACGAAACAGCATCTTCAGCGAACTTAATGAACAGGGTTTTTAATAGGGAGACGTAGTTCGATGTTACGATCTCCTGATGTACAAGTTTCTCGTGTAATTGTTTGTGATCCAAATACAAGTGCTCTTACTATCCCTATAACAATAAACATGAAAGACGAAAGCATCGAAACCACAGCTCTCATAGATTGTGGAGCAGAAGGAACCTTTATTCATAAAGAACTAGTAAAACAACACCAGCTGCCAACTTATGCGCTAAACAGACCTATCATAGCTCGAAATGTGGACAATACAATCAACAAGGAGGGCGTTATTACTAGATACACCAAGTTGAATCTGGGACTTAGTACAACAGATGAAAGGCTCTTAATAACAAACACAGGCAAATCTCCAATCATACTAGGACTACCATGGTTAAAACAAGTGAATCCTCAGATAGATTGGGCAAATGGAAGCATTGAACTACCGGAACACATACTACGATCCTTGGCTATATCTAAAGTAACCTTTGCAACAACTCTGGCTCAAAATGTAAAAGACAACGAACCTCATACTATACCACCAGAGTACAGGGACTTTAGGGATGTATTTGATAAGGCACAAACAAACCAACTACCACCCTCTCGAAGCTATGACCATGCAATAGAGCTCAAATCGGACTTTGTACCAAAGAATTGCAAAGTGTATCCACTAACATTAAAAGAGGAGGAAGCACTGGATGTATTCTTACAAGAAAACTTGGAAAAAGGATTTATTCGACCATCGACATCGCCACAAGCCTCTCCATTCTTCTTTGTTGGAAAGAAAGATGGAACACTACGGCCTATACAGGATTACAGACTATTAAACGAAGCAACAATCAAGAATACGTACCCATTGCCACTGGTTAGTGACCTACTAGACCAAATAAAAGGGTACAGATTCTTTACAAAACTGGACTTACGAAATGGCTACAATAACATACGAATTAAAGATGGAGACCAATGGAAAGCAGCATTCAAAACAGCTAGAGGACTATATGAACCAATGGTCATGTACTTTGGACTTTGCAACTCACCGGCCACATTCCAAGCCTTTATGGATGATGTCTTTCATGAACAAAAACAGAAAGGAGGACTACTCATCTATATGGACGATTTACTTATCATGGGTCAAACAATTGAGGAACTGCAGGAACGAACAAAGGAAATCTTACAGATTTGTCGAAACCATAGACTATCAATAAAGATTGAGAAATGCGTGTTTCATAGGCAGGAAGTCGAATACCTAGGACTTATAATCAAACCAAACCACATTGCAACAGACCCTACTAAACTTAAAGGAATACTCGAATGGCCACTACCCAAGAAACCGAAAGATATACATCGATTCTTAGGATTCTGTGGATTCTATAGGAAATTTATACAAGGATACTCTCAGATTACGCGACCATTGGAAAAGCTTAAACAAGTTAAAGCAGTATGGGAATGGAGTAAAGAAGCACAACAGGCATTTGACACATTAAAAGAGCGTTTCTCGAACCCATCAATGCTACTAGTACCCGACAAAACAAAACCTTTTATACTAGAAACTGATGCATCTCTCGAAGCATGGGGAGCAGTATTAAGACAATATGATCATAATGGAGAACTCAAAGCATGCTCTTATTTGTCAAAAGCCTTTAACCCAGCCGAAAGAAACTATCAAATATATGATCGAGAGTTATTAGCAATTGTACGAGCTCTTGAAACCTGGAGACATTACTTGTTAGGCACCCCACATCCTGTTACAATATGGTGTGATCATCAAAACTTAACCTATTACAAGAACCCACAAAAGTTAACTCCTCGACAACGACGATGGCACCTCTTCCTATCACAGTTTAATATCCATATTATGCACGTTCCAGGAACAAAAATGATACAGTCTGATGCTTTATCACGATGGCCAGGATATAATCAGACAGAAGAGGAGGAAAGAATTACTATGCTACCAAAAAACGCCTTTGGTCATGACCCAGACCCTGACTATCTGATAGGAGATAACTACGGGTACTCAAATGATGGAGACATCATTCAAATCTCCGTAATAGATACTGAACTACAACAAAAGATTAAAAAGGGCCTAGAGGAAGATCAAATAGCGCAACAGGTCATTAAAGGGCTCACAGAGAAGGAGTTAACCCCACTAAAACAAGAGCTAGCAGGATGGAAATACAATGACGAACTACTATCATTTAAAAATCGAACATATATACCAGCAAATCTCGAACTCAAGAAAGAACTACTTAAACTTTACCACGACTTACCATCACAAGGTCATCCAGGAATCTTTGGAACTACGGCAAATATACAAAGATATTTCTGGTGGCCAGGAATGCATGCTTTTGTCAAGAGTTATGTACAGGGATGCGCACTATGTCAACAAATGAAAGTCAACACACACCCATCAGCACCTCCTCTTGCACCTATTAAAGCCGATCCTCACGCATATCCATTTTCAACAGTTACTATGGACTTCATTACTGATTTACCAGAATCAAATGGATATAATGCACTATATGTAGTGGTGGACCACGACTTAACAAAGGCAATAGTTCTTATCCCATGCACAAAAACAATTGATGCAATTGGGACAGCAAGACTTTATCATGATAATGTATATCGAAGATTTGGACTCCCTAACAGAATAATATCTGATAGAGGACCACAGTTCTCATCACAAGTATTTCAAGAAATGAACAAACGATTAGGAGTCACATCGTCTATGTCAACAGCCTTTCATCCACAGACAGATGGACAAACAGAGAGGACAAACCAGGAAATCGAAGCCTATTTACGAATCTATTGTTCTAATCACCCTGAAACCTGGACAGAACACTTACCATCAATGGAATTCTCTCATAATAACCGTATTCACTCAGTAACAAAACAGACACCCTTCTCATTGTTACTTGGATATCAACCACGAGCGATACCACATGTAATAGAAGATACCAATATTCCCTCCTTATCGGAACGATTGAAACAGCTAAATCAACAGAGAAGCGAAGCACTGGCAGCACATGAACTAGCTCATGCACTAATGGCACAAAGAATTCAATCAAAGTTCAAACCATTCAAAGAAGGAGATCTAGTCTGGCTCGAAGCAAAGAACATCAACTTAGGGGTATTACATCGGAAACTAAAGCCAAAACGAGAAGGACCATTTCCCATTACTAAGGTGATATCTCCATGGGCTTATAAATTACAGTTACCGGAACAATGGAAAATTTTCCCTGTTTTCCACGCTTGCCTTCTATCTCCATATAAAGCCACCGAAGCACATGGTCCCAGCTATTCAGAACCCCCACCTGATATTATAGAAGGGGAGGAAGAATATGAAATAGAAGCTATCGTGGGACACAGCCCAAAGAATGCCCGAAAACCCCGAAAATTCTTAGTAAAATGGTTGGGATATCCGTCATCAGAAAACACATGGTACAAACCAGAGGAGTTATCACATGCAAACGAGATTCTAGATGAATATAAAAGGACTCATAATTTGCTGTAAAACCCCAGCAAACAAGACAACTACTGCTAAAACAAACATGCCCGCTATCCGCTATCTAGACACTATTACCCAAAGAGGCCGAAGAACCGAACGATCCTACCCACATTCTACCCCTTCTCAATCCCCAACCTCTACAGACTCTTTACTTCCAACCTTAGACCCAGGCGACCCCCCTTACTTTGACAGTAAAGCCACACTACAAATGAAACGACGACTAGCTGCTATCCTTTGTACCCCAGATCGACTCACCATTACTCGTAACCAGCAAAAAGAATTCTATCGAATCCTTCGAAGACCCACACATGCACCTCTTAACTACTGGCTAGACGACTTTGAAAGGTCTCGAGACCAGGGTAGAATCATGCAAGATGTACTTGACGAACTCGAACACCAAACGACTAAACTAAGAAAAGACATAGAGCATCACAAGAAAAGGGCAGCTAAGAGTATGCAAGCAGCCTTTACTCTAGGACGAGCCAGCTATGTCTTAGGAAAGTTCATTATGGACGATGCACTGTTCCCACCTGATCGAAAGGACGCAGTCTATGACGAAGGTGACTTATTGCCTGTATACATGCATGGAAAAGGAACTCGAGAGGACCCCTGCTACTTCGACGAGGAACTACCCAGTGAAGATGATGTTAATGATGAAGAAATGGAGGTTAACAAGATAGACGAAGAAAACAAAGAAAACATACCTGACAAGGAACCACCTAAGGTACGGTTCAGTGACGAAGTAGTCCAAACCTCGCCTGCACAAGAAGAAGAAGAAGAATACAGCTGGACTAGCGACAGTGATAAGCGCCGAGTAGCTATCATGAACCATATATGGAGCTGTGAAGGAGAAGACCACAAAATATTCGATTGCCCTCACTATACATGTGGTGAATGTGGTAAACAAGCCCCAGGACATGGAATGGTCGAGTGCGAAAAGTACTTCTGCAAAATGTGCCAAGAACCAGCTCCAGGACACAATTGGTGGAGCTGCGGCGAGGAGGGTTCTGACAAACAAGGACCAGTTTCAGGAATCGCCTAAAAGAAGGTATCGATCTATAAGGTTAACCCCCACTCAATTACTTCGTCTTTCATTCCTTCTTGATTAAATTTTCTTATTTATGCCCATGATTCCGGCAAGGGAAGCACTTGTACATTATAATTCATTGCTGTAAAGGAAAGCGATTCCTCACTAATCTGCTTTAAAGCTCTTAGTGTTTATAACCCTATTTATTTATCTATCGGGCATTCCTTTTCTTTCCTTCTATTCCACCCCCTATCCACCTTCTCAACTATCGACTTCAAGCAATACATGCTTGGATAATTTTATTTAAATTGCAGTTGAGGACAACTGCGCTTAAAGAGGGGGTAATGTTACAAACCTAGGCACATATGCGGGACCCCTATTCTTTTCTCCACATGACTCATTTCTATTCATTCTTCCTTTTATATCTACTCGGACTCCCACACTTAACTACCCCTGTCTCACAAACACATGCTTACTGATACACGAGGTAGCATTGTGTCATTATAACTCCATGTGACTCGTTCATAACAATCATGTGATAGTTATATTGCTGCGCAGTAGTAGAGTATTTATACAGGGCTTGTAGCTGACTTAGCCCCTCAGCTTGACCTCTTGTTTCTTAATCGAACTAAAGTTGTTCACAACAGTCTTGCTCAATTCTGATTAATACCTCAGGACAGAGGGCTTAAGCGCATCTGCTAGTGATAGCACAAGAGGATCTTGTTGCTAACATCCTGACTAAGACAGTGTTGAGTCTTACTCAGTGATCGACGACTTCTAAACTCGAACATCGAATTGCAAGACTTAGTGTTTTCCTTAACAATATTAAGCCACCACCCAGAGACTTAGTAAAAGTCAAAGAAAATCAATGCTTATTATTAAAAAAGGCTTTATACGGATTAAAGCAAGCAGGTAGAAGATGGTACCAAACATTAAGAAAAATATTAAATACATTAGACTTTAATCAAAGTCAATACGATAATGCTACCTTTTATAAAAATAATAATAAACATGGATCAACCGATTTCATAATATTTGTACATGTTGATGATATGACATTATGCGCGCAAAGTATAGACAACATAAGAAATTTTAAGAAATCATTAAGTAAGCTATTAGAGTTTACAGATGGTGGTGAAATTAATTCTTTATTAGGAATAGAGATAAAACGCGATCGCACTAATAAGGCAATTTATCTTAGACAAAAGCACTATATAGAAAGTATACTAAAAAGGTATAAATTTCATAATATACCAAATAAGAAAATACCGGTAAAAGTAGGCGAAAAGTTTGAAAGTACTACAACCGAAGAAATCTTAGATAGTCATCCTTATATGAATATGATAGGAGCTATCAGATACATAGCTGACTGTACACGACCAGATATATCTTTTACTGCAAGTTTACTTGCTCGCTACTTAACAAAACCAAACCAAAAACATTACGATGCAGTAAAATATGTGTATGGCTATTTAAACTATACAAGACATAAATGGTTAAAGCTAGGAGCGAACAACTCCACAATTAAATTAGAAGCATACACAGATGCAGATGGAATGACACAAGAAGGCCGAAAAGCAATAAGTGGATATATTATTAATTTTAATGGAGTAGTATCCTGGTTATCTAAGAAACAAAATGTAGTAGCACTATCTACTGCTGAAGCTGAATTTAGAGCACTTAGAGAAACTACTCAAGAAGTATTATGGCTAAGACGACTAAGTAAAGAAGTGTTAAAAATCGATAGAACACCTATTACAATTTTTATAGATAACCTAGCAGCTAAACGAATGGCTGAACAATCTGAAATAAGGTATAGTAATAGAACTAAGCATATCGAAATAAGTAAAAACTTTTTCGAGGACTGGATCAACAAGAGAGTTATACTTTTAAAGCATATTGACACAAAGTATCAGACAGCAGATATTCTAACAAAACCGTTAACAGCTCCAATAGTCTTAAAATATCTATCAAGTTTAGGTATAAAAGAGGTGCAAACTTCGAGTTGAGAAAAGCATCAAACAACTCACTCCAGTAAAAGAGCATAAAGTCGATCTAAATGTTCTTTAACAAGCTGTCTAACAAACTCACATCCTGCTTTGAAACTAACTCTTATTTCTCAGACCAGTCAGATGCCAGCTCTAGTGAACCCAAGACCCCGCAGAAGGGCGAACAACCGAGTGGGGAGACCGCGGACTACGATGGACCGCACTACTGGTACGAGACGGGACCGGAGTGGTCCGGACCCAGAAAGTACTGGAAGCCCATTCCGACCGAATGGTACAACCGTAAGTAAAGCCTATAGTCTAATTAAGCGAAAGAAGTTACTAAATTATGAAATCAATTTAGCAGAGTCGTACTTCGACCCCGAATACGAGCCAGAACCAGAGCCCAAACCAGAGCCCTGGGAGAATTGCTGGGCCTGTTGGATGGCCCAGGAACGCGAGTCTGGAGAAGGATATTGTGATGAGTATCGGGGACAGGCCACCGACGCCCGTAAGTAAATCACAATATTATTCTATTAACTTGGGCGCTAATAATTAATTAAAAGTATCACTACCCCCAGCGCCGCAGCCCCCCACCATCGATCTACCTGACACGGACTCTGAGTCCGGGTCACGAGGATCAGGTAGCAACCGCGCTACCTACGCCCCCTCCGAGTCCGAGTCAGCCTCGCCTGCTGCCTTATTGGGAGGATGGCGTCGAGTTGATGCTCCCTCCGAGGGAGATTCTGAATCGGTTTCTAATAAACCGAAATGGTGGGAGACCGTGGAGGACACCGAGCCCTCCAACACCGAAGTAAGCAAATAATATTAACCTTTTGTTAAAACATATTATTAATAAATTAATATAGTGGTACTCGGGCTACGAGCCCGGAGAGTACGAGCACTGCTGCAGACAGTGCACTGGGGAGTGGGGAATACACTGTGAGTGTTGCCCCCGCAAATCCTGGATTTCCTGATAGTACAGAAACCCCAGAAACCCCAGAACCCCGGGCCTTTTCCGAATTGGCCCTGGAAGGGTTCCTGCAACAGGTCGAGTTTGACCTCAGGAACCGAATTAGCGGACACAGTAGGGCCCGCGACCCGGCGCTTAACACTAACCTCGCAAGAGACCGAGAATTAGAGTTTGGGCGCCTAGCATCTGTAATTAATGGTAGTCTCCATATTACGACATACGGCTATGCTTCTCTTTATGAAGATCAGGACATAGTCGTTAATTTTTTAACTAACATTCATAGGAATGATTACAGGAATTACAGCAGAAGAGATGTACTAACTCAGTTAGCAGTCCACTATCATCAAGTTGCAGAAAACATATTTGCATGGGTGGATAATGAAGATAATTGGACTGAAGGGGAGTGTTAGAATTTACAATTACTAATACACTTAACTAATCATATTACATAATAGATGTTATACCTGGATCTGATGACATATATGAACTATTTAGTCACTATGAATGATTCTACTGTATAATAAATTTGTTTCTATTTTATCTATGTTTTGTTATTATTTATCCTGACTCTTATTGACTCACAATGACTCAATTTAACTTGGTATGAGTCATTTATCATGTATATAATACTTTTCCTAAGATTCTCTTATTCGTATATCGTGACTCGTATTCGACTTAATACGAGTTTCTCTCTCTTCGAACTACGATTTCCTTTATTGTAATATTCTATTAATAGTATACGATTTATGTATAAAAGGACCCTCTTCGAGAGCCTTCTTCTGTATCAAATTATTATCGTTTATAACATATATTAAACATAAGAAATGTTGATCGTTTCTACTTAGCTCGTTACTGCGTAAGCAAAGATTACTTAATCTTAATACAAAAAAAGATCAGAGCCTTGAATTACAACATTACTAATTTGGCTCTTGAGTTTAATTTGCACTACGTAAGATATAGCAAAGTGTATTGCGGGGTGCAAAAAGCAAAAAATGTTATCCAACTACCCACGGCGGGACTCGAACCCGCAGCCTTCAGATATACACATCTCTAAGCGTAGAAGTCTGACGTCATAACCATTAAACTACGCGGGCCTTGTTACTTGTTTTTAATTAGCGTATATATGCCTTTTGCAATACTTGTTGATACCTCATCTTTTACGGAAATGAGATTTCTGAGATCACACAGATTGTAAGCGTGAATAAGTTGTGGGTAGAAAAGAAGATCCCGAACCGATCTTACCCAATATCAGTGAGAAATATTTAAATTTGGGGTATAACTATTTTATTGGATTGGAAGAAAATACTTTTTTTTCATGTTTCGTTGCATTGTGATTATAAAGTTTGATTCTCTTTTTCCTCTCAATTTTCGTGATCCGAGTCGAATGAATACCCGGATAGTCTAGGGACCCATTCAAGCTGTGAAGTAATCAATTTACATGTAAATCGTAAAAAGTGGCAATTGATGAATAGATGAAATTTCACTTGACGCGGAGCATCGGCACCAAAAGTTCCGATATGATTAATTACTTCAAACAGACATTACAGCTATTCTCCTACCCCTCACCCTCGCACACGACCTAATTATGTTACTACAAAACCTGTATTAGACTGGATCTTTTTCGTAAAAAGAAATCTATTCTATAAGATACTTCTTGGAGACCCTGACCCAGGAAATGTCATTTTCATTCCAATGGCCACGCTTTTCCGACCAGTTTCACGCCGATGCGATACAACTTCTCAATAATGCTCTCAACAAGGGCAACAAACCTCCTGTCATAGCCGACAGAATAGAGGTTGTCGAGCTGGAGATGGGAACCCAGGTATGTGAATGAGTGCCACATCTACAGTACATCCAATGACATTCATAACTTTATTAGCCCCCAGAACTCGAAATTCGCGATATCGGAGACCTTACTCTGAATCAGTTTCGTGGCATCTTCAGGCTGACCTACTCTGGGGATGCTCACATCGTGCTTCGAACTAAAGTACAGGTGTGCTTTCGTTGCGTCATCTTTTACATAAAGTATGCTTCTGACTATTATCTTAGGCGAATCCCTTATACCACAAAAAACCTGACATTCACCTCATGGGTGGGTCTAGAGGCATGCTGGCTGCAAATCAACCTCTGATTGTCCCGATGCTATTGCGGCTCTCAAACTTCAAGCTTAACTCTTATGTGGTACTGGTTGTTTCAAAACAAAAAGGAATCACACTAGTTTTCAAAACAGATCCACTCCAGAATGTAGATATTAACAGCACATTTGACTCGATCACAGTTATCCAAAAATTTATTCAGAAGGAGATTGAAGGTCAACTCAGACAGATGTTCCGTGAAGACCTGCCAGGTATCATCCATCGTCTCAGCCAACAGTGGATAAAGAGGTCAACTACTGTGGAAGCTCCTTACCTTGCTAAAAGACCTCCCCTAAGACCTCGGCAATATATGGATACCATGTCGAACCCTGAACTCATGCGAATGCGCCCATCATCATCCCCAGGACTAGATTCTTATGGCATCCGACATCCTCCGAAGTCCCAAGCATCACAGCGGGGAGTCTCACGGAGTGTCTCCGGAAGAATGTCGCCATCTGGTGTTCGCACCCCAGAAACCCCAGAGTATCAATACGATCAAGAATCTGGGACATTTGTGAGTAAATTTCCGGAAACAAAAGCTTTCAGCCATCTTGGTCGATTACATCGTGAAAGTCGGGGATTAGCGGACCTTGCAGAGGAGGATGGTAGTGAATTTGGTGGGACGGACAATGAGGGGTCTTTCGATGTTGTTGACTGGGATGACACGATGACAGATGTGGGGCCACCTGTTTCTGAAGCGAATATGACAGAATTTGAAAGTATACCGGCCGTCGGAGGCGGGACAATTACTCGCCCGAGGGTATATCACTCAGCCTCTCTTATGCACACAAAACCATCCACTTCACATCATTCAAACTCATCTTCTGTGACTTCACTTACTTCACCCGCGCTTCAGCGATTGTCCCAATCAGTCGCGGATGTGGGACAGTACCCTTCACGTCCGTATCGAAGTCGAGGGTCTCTACCCTCTCTAAGGGGTGACTGGGACCGTTCGTCCTTATACGGGGGGACGACATACTCTGAATCCCCTCAATACCGGACTCCGGTATCCGCTTTCCCTTACCGACCAAAAGTTGAAGATGAATTGGATGAATTTCCATTTGAGCACCCAGCGGACTTACCCTCTCTTTCTCGCCGATTAAGTGATACCGTCCAATCCGGATCCTCTATCCCATCCACAAGTGCCGTTCAACTCGATACTCCCAACTATCCCGATCCCGACGACCCCGACCTTGAATTTAACCCAGACTCTCCCAAATCTCATCTTCACTCCCAATCTCAGCATCTCCATCCACCACACCGAAAATCCTCAAACAGCCGACGTTCCTCCGTCTCCTCCCAAGGCACTTCTCCCTTCTCCCCCTACACAGTCTACACTGAACCCGGGGATAACGACGACGAAGAAGGTGGTTCCGTCCCAAAAATAGTACTGAGACCCGGAATTAATAATGCTATTTCTCAACTTTCTTTGCTGAATCGGTCGAATCATACGCTGTCGCCGTTCACGAGGCCGTTAGAGCATTTTATGATTAGGAGTGTTCCGCCTAGGACGCTTTTCACGAAGGGAGGGTCGCCGAAGGGGCCGAAGCAGGTGCATTCGGAGAGACAACCTGTTAAGGCGAAGAGGAAGAGAGTGTATAGAGTTGGTGGAAGTAAGGGTCCTGAGAACGAGAACGGGAATCTGAATGGGGGCGATTCAAATAACTTGAAGTCGAACGCCACTCCCAATTCTACTCCTCAAGCCGATAAACAAATTGAAGAAGAAGTTGAAGAAGTAACCGAACTCGAAAGAGAAAGGCAGAGAATAGAAGAAAGGATCAGACAAGTTACTGCTGCTAAGAAAGCAAATTCCACACCTTCGTCTAGTGATCCACCTTGGTCTCCTCTTTCCAACCCTTCTGAACTTGACCCGTCAGAGATCGACAGGTATTTCAGGTCAAGAGATGATTATATACCTTCTCCTCTTCCTATGTCTAGGTCGTCGTCATCGTCATTATCACAGCCTCCGGTATTAGGCTCTCCTTTGGTTTTACCTATTCCTATTTCAGCAACTCGGACTCGACGTGATTCGAATATAGACTTTTCGCATTTAAGTAGTAGTAATAGTAATGGCAATGGCAATAGTAATAGTATAAACTCAAGGGCTTCTTCTCCCCTTTTGAGGTATCGTATTTAGTACCTAGGACCCTTTCTGTTTTGTTTCATGTTTCAACTTTTTTTGTCTTGTTCAATCTTGTTTTGTTCTGTTTCTCTATCATGATTTCAATTTTTTTTCTGCACTATTATCCAAAGGCATCATCTTTTCTTGATCTGTTTTGTTCTGTACGACCTCTATCTCTGTTTCACTCCATCTCACGACAATCCATTTTCTCTCCCCCTCGTTCTCAGTTCCTGTCCCCCCTTTCTTCCTACTCCCCCGCTCTCCCTTCCTCCTCCTCCCGCTCTTCCCTTTTCTGTAAACCGGCATATCACGCACAAATATAGATAGGTATGATAACGTATTCTCAAAAAATAATATTATATTTCAATATTTTACACTCCTTCACCGTTATAATCATAATAACTACTGTCATTACCATTAACAGAACGTCAGTGATCTTACTGTTGGTAGAACGTCGGGTTCATAGGCAAACTGGGATGATGGGGGTGCAACGGGAATGGTGCAGCTGGGAGGGGTGAAGATGAAGATACTGCGTTGTTATTATTGAGATTTAAAGGTGCAACAGTAGACTCTTGTTCAAAATCCTATCAAAATATAAAATCAAAATAATCAGTCCAAGGACATTATGAGAAAGAGACAAAAAAAGAGAGAGAATAGGAGAGAGAATATAATCAACCCAACTCACATCAACATGCCTACTAGGCATCCGACTCGTATTCTGCCTAGTCGAAGATTGCTGCCTCAACTGCCTAAAATCATTATTCGAATACGTCTTCGTCAACCCTTTCACCTCCGGAGACCTCAGCAACGCATTCGGCGGCGAAACAGTAATCATCATCCCCAACAATTCAGCACTCTGCGAGGGTGGTGTAGAAGGAGGTTGTAACACAGAGGAAGAATAGGAGGAGGATGCGTGGTGTTGCTGTTGTTGAGATTGTTGTTGGGATTGTTGACGATGGTGGAGGGAAGGACGAGAAATACGTTCAACCCAGTCATCTAAGGACGCTTTGAAATTGAAAGTAGTTGGTATAATCTCGAGCGCCTCTCGGGGTTTTTCATCACCACTACCAACGGTCCACCTTAATTTCAACTCCTCAATCCTTCCTTTCTCCTTCGGTAGCTTTTCTTCAAGCCAATTAACTAATTCCCCAAGCCCCGTCTCCGTCAAACCCCTAATCACCAACACACTGCTATCACCACCGCTCTTATCAGACGGCGTTAATTTCTCCAAAAGCCTATAAATCGACTTCACATACTCATCCACAGCACCAGCACCAGAGTCTTCTTCATCTCTCTTCGAAATAGCCACCTCTATCGCTTCCCCAAACTCCCGAGACGAGTGTTCATCAAACACCAACCCCTCCTCCCCCTCTCCTCCAGAAACAAGATGCAGCACATACTTAAACGCCACAAACTTCCCAGCCCTCACCTCTCTCAGCAAAATCGTCATCAACAGCATCCTAAACTCCCGATCCACAACGACCATCTTCGTCACGATAGCTTCAGCTATAGCCTCCAATAACTCCTCTATCGATTCGTAAAAGATTTCCGTATCCGCTATATCGCTAAGTATACCTTTCATAATATCCAAACCACTTTCTTCTTCCATCCTCATTTCTATATCCTCTTCTTCTCCCATTCCATCTCCCTCCTGCCCCTGCCCTTCCTGCCCCTCCAACCCAACAAAGTAGATATCGCCCACTCGTACGTACTCTCCGACTCTTTTACTAACGACGAAAAAATCGTTAACGAATTATTCGCCTTCCACAATTCCAAATCCCTCTCAAACCGCCCCAGAGTAGACATCTTTAATTCCGTCAACGTCTTCTTCAACATCCTCACCTCCATCATCAAAATCCATTCTGCTACACCTATAGTCCCCGAATCGAGATCATGTAGTCGTCTAATGAGGTATAACTTGTTATTACTATCCTGTAAACTAAAGATCGCTTCGAGGTTCGGTAAGACCACCGAGAGGACGTGCCGGACCCAGTAGATCCTAGAGTCTTGTGTACCAGGTGCATCATACTCAGGTGCGTCGTACTGGACATAAGAAAGTATGTGATCCAATAACCAGAAAACTTGAATCAAGTAGTGTGCGGCGTTATGAGGCCCGGGATGAGTCGCGCGTGTTAGAAGTGCGTTCAAGGAAGTTGCTGCTATGGCCGTTGATTGTTCGTCTGGATTTTGAGGGACGACAAGTGATATTAGAGTTAAAAGACATGTCTGTCTTAAAGTATGAGCGATAATACATGTTTCGTGATCTTGGCTCGTATACATATCTGCTGAATCCGTACACACGAATATGTCACATACACATTCAGTCAATGAGGTCGCATCCCGACTGACTAAAGGCTGAGACGCTACAAGCCGTTTGAGTAGATTTAAGATTTCAAAAGACGTCTGGAAAGCAGATGCAATTTCTGATTGCTTTCTTCGAGGTGGGAAATCTAGACCAAAGTTTGAGACAATCTCCGAACAACACTGTTTTAGGTATCTGATAAGGTATACAGGGAGAGTGCTCGCATTTTGCTCCCATAGTAAACCGAGAACTTCCTCTTCCTTAGTGTTCATTGCTTCGCCGATTATAACAATCGCTATACGAAGGTCTAGACGTCTCTCAGAAAGTTCCAAGTTCTCTGGGGGTCTCAATAATAGTTTGATTGCGCCCCTTGTGCCATCCTTAGCCAAGGCCGAAGCCCGTCTCAGTTGTTCAACTTCAACATCAGTTATATAATTTAGTGGCGCCTTTAGATTCTGCATAACCTTGACGAAATCAACACGAAGCATGGAAATAGGCTGTAAAGCCAATTTCTTTAGGATATGCTCCGCATCAATTGCCGCCTGTGAGGGTAAGTCACTCTCAAGAGGTAACATGCATTCGAGGCGGTAAGCCAATTGCCGCATCAGCATGAAATGATTCACAATCTAGATTGATTACACGATTGTGAATATTAGATAAAACTGTTGGTGGTATGACTAACGTACCTCGCGGTATCCACTTATATTCTGCCATAATCGTAAGATAGCCAAGGCACGTTCCCGACAATCATCGACAGGAACACTATCCGACCATGCATAAACAGCAATGACAGCTGCCACGCCTATCGAAGCTCTAATAAAAGCAATGAAGTCATCATGAGATATTGGCCAAGCAAATTGCCATAAGAGCGGGGGATAAGGAACCCGTATCGTCGGAGGGTTCTCCGATAATTTGTCTTGTATGTCATGATTCAAAATCATATTCTCTAACCAAATACCAAACGTGTTTTCCTCCGCAGCAAAATCCCTCACCATCGCGGCTGCTTCTCTGAATTGTGCTTGGGTATTTAAGAAAGAATCTTCTAGTACTTCCCAACCTTTAATTCTTTTGTATAGCCTAGATGCTGCATTCCGAGCCCCAGTATCATAAGATGAATTATCACTAATGAATGCAATTGCTTTGAGTATTTTTTCATTGTTGAGATGCCGAGATACATCAAGGCTTGCAGCGGCATCTAGAAGATATAATAATGTTGGGCGATCCAGATTAGGGACTGTGTACATCCTAGCCAAATCGATATGTTCCTAGTAAAACGTTAGAGCTCCATAGCAAAAACTAGCTTTTAAAGATGCTTACGAGCACAAAACGGACTAAGAGAGAATGTTGGGGAGCACATTGAGAAAGTAACTTTGCTAGGGAATAAGCTTGATCATCATCCTAATAACTGTTAGCAACAGAAAAACAATCGTAGTTGAATTATTCAACTGACATATTCAGTTATAGATTCTCCTAGTCTTTGAGCAAAGTTCCTGAGAACGTGTTCATTCACGGTATCAATCACGGGACGAGCGGTCATACTAACAGCCTTATCAAGAGTGATGTCATCCAAGCCATGTTCAAGATCAGAGTATAAATGAGGAAAGTCTTTCTCTTCCCAGTCTTCATTTGACGGTTTTAAACAGAACATAAGGCGAATAATCAAAGATAGCTGAGGTCTGGCCTCCTCTGGTATAATATTTAGCAAACTCTGAGCAAGCTCTGTTGGATCAGCTTTGTTAGCGACATCTAGACTGGGAGGAAGAGGGCTCTGTGATATTTCTGGTATCTGTCTTGGGTTATAGGTTAAGGTAGAGGTTGAAGATTCTGATACAACGTCTCCATATATTGCTAGAGAGAGTTTCTCAAATGTGCCTCGGATAATCATAAGCCGAGTTGCAAACTAATATTTATGTTAAACGAATATGCTCCGATGTATAGAGAAATCTGGATATATACCTCAGCACTTTCCGAATCAACTATAAATTCCACCTGTCCTCCTTGGTAAGCTATGGACGTTGGAACGAGTACATTGCTAGGCTTTGGCTTATTCTTGCTGTCGGTGGAGGCGATGGGCTGAGCATTAAAGTAGACATCAAGGTAAAAAGAGTTTGGGATTGTTGTCCTGCGTGATGTTCAGCGTGAATTAAGCCGGGTGGTAATAATGCCGCTTACGCTACGATTTCCTGGTTGTTTTTGAAAGGACGAGCGCCTGTTGGGAATATCTTGAGAGAATGAATTTTCACGGAAGAGCTAAATCTGATAGCGGCGAGGTTTGACTGTGGGCCCGAAGGCTGGAGAACGACCCATTGGAGGAGCATAAGAGGGGCGATTGTAGTTGAGCTTGTTGAAGTTGTAGTTGTTGTAGTAGTTGTAGTTGTTGTAATAATTGTATTGTAATTGTAGTTGTAATAGTAGTTGTAGTTGTAATTGTAATAGTAGTTGTAATTGTAATTGTAATAGTAGTTGTAGTTGTAATTTGTAGTAGATGTAATAGTAAATGTAGTACGCGACTGTGGATTGATTGATTACGTTTCATAATCCGCCAGAAACACGTCGTCTTCCAAGCACATTTTAGCAAATCCCATTTCTGACTCCCGCAGCAGCAATCCACCATGACAATGGCCCCCTCAATAAATCTCACTCCTATCCAAATCACTGAAGCCAACTTCATCCCCTCTAAACCATCCAGTATGAGAAGTAGAGGCCGCTCAAACAGCATTGTCAAGGTCGAGGAAATCGGTGAAACTCAGGACCAGGTCCTCGACCAGTCCCTATACGTCAATCTCAACGTCGAATGGGTCAATCGAAAGGGTAACCAGCACACATTCTCTCTTACATTCTCACTATTTCTAACGCTCTTTAATGATTAACTTCTTAAAATAAACACTTGACATTTACCCAGGAGCATGGCTAATGCATCCACTACTCATACTCATGGGCAAGGCTTTAATAGATAGTATCCCAGGCATGACTCCTCAAATCAGCTGGACTTCTGTAAATCTCTTATACAACGCTGTACGTCTCTTTCCCCTTGTTGCCACTGCTACACTTTTTTCTTTCTTACAAACGTCTAATTACCAATGACACCACACTAATTACTGGGTGCGGGCATATACACAAACGCACAGCTAACATACCTCATGTTTCACGGCGTCACCGGAATACCGTTCCAAAACGAATTACACGGCGGTGCTTACGATGATCTGACTTTATGGGAACAAATTGACGATGGTGCTCAATACACTCCCGCGAAGAAATGGCTTCTATGTGTCCCAATAGCTTTGTACGTCCCCCTCTCGCCACTTTCTCTAAAATTTGTCACGCCGCATTCATCGTACATGCACTAATCTAATATTTGCTCCGCTCTTACCCGCATTTTAGATTCCTATTGTCGACCCATTATACTCATTACGATCCCTGGTTTTTTGCTATTAACCTTACCGTCCTCGTATTATGTATTCTTCCTAAATTACCTATGGTAAGCCCCCGCCTCTTCGGGCATCTGTCCGTCCAATTCATCCGCTAATACAAATATCCTAATCCCTCCTTCTCTTCTCTTTTTTTCTTTTCCTTTCCTTTTCTTGCTTTCGTAAGTTCCATCACAAGCGTCTACGCTTCCTCCCCGACGAGCCAGGATCTGGTGCATCTACACCCCTTTCCTCTAGCTTCCCAACATCAAGAACAGGAACACCCACATCCGAGTCATTCAACTTTAATTTAAAATAAAGCCTAATTTCCTCACTTTCTTTACTTCTCTTACCTCCTTTTCTTGTCCTTTTACTCCTTACCTACCATCTGTTACTGATCCTCATTTGCATCTCCCCTCCCCCCCTTTTCCCCTCGCTCACAAACCTTCTTCCTCGCTGCTCTCTGCTCTGCCTTTACTGCACTACTACATCTATCTGTCTGTCAATCTTATTTTTTTTCCCTTTTCCGTTCTCTTCCTTTCTTCCTTTTTTTTCTTTCTGTCTCTTACGACTCTTGTTTGCTTTTACAACACATACAACACCAACACCAACATCAACACAATACTCATATGTTCAGAACTAAATGGATATCAGAAGTGCCATTTATCCGAGTCCACCCCCATTTCCATGAGATTTAATAATATATATAGAATGGAACGTAGTTAAAACGATATAATAATTATACATCTTTTTTGTTCATCTCTTCTTGACCCAACCCAACCTGACCCTCCCTTCTTTCCTCCCCTCATGCTCATCCAGAAGGGGTGGGGTTACAAACACACAGTGCCCCCTCAATCTAATCTATCTGTCTATCCTTCCTACCCTATCGTATCCCTCGTCGGACCCTTGTCATATCTTGTTCTTGTCGCCCCCCCCCCTCCTCTCATTTATTCTATGTTCTCGTTTTTTTTTTGTTTTGAACGATTCTACCTCTCCTCCATTTTTGTTTCTCTTTCTTTTAAATCTCGAATCTAAACCGAAACCGATACGAAAATAGGAAAAATAGGAATACGAAGAAGAAAGAAAATATAAACCCATTTCTCCGCTTCACTACTTCACTGATCCCTCTATTTCTGTGACTCCCTTAATAACTCGTTGTAATGTCTTAACCGTAAACTGTGTATATAAGGTGAAGGAGGTGGGTACCAGGCGAGGGCGAGTGAGAGAGGAAGAAGATATAGGAGAGGGAGAGAAAGTAGCAGTTAGTTAATATATTGCCCAAAGTTGTTTTTATAATTAGTATCACTGATTATTTCTGGGAGAAAGAGAGACGGGGAGGGAGGGTTTGATATCAAATTCGTGACTTACAGATTTCGGAGTAACATCAAGATCGTTACCTTCCCAACAGCTGGGACGTATATCGATGCCTAAATATAAGAAGAAAAAGAGAAAGAAGACAAAGTAAGTAATAGCAAAATAAAAAGCATACAGACCAAAAAATAAAAAACACAAAAAAAAACATAAATGCAACATTTAAAAAAAACTCCTCACCTTTTCACGAACATCCTTCTCAAAATTCTTCTCCGAAGCAACATTCACACACACACACCCATCCTTCAACCACCCCGTCGGGACCTTATACGACGCACTCGGAACAGCACTAATCACAACATCCGAAATGGATAGACATTCCTGTAACGACTTTGTGCTTGGGTGGACAACGTGGTGGGGGTGATAACGTCTTCTGGAGTTCGCATTTGCGGATGAATCGGATGGAGAGGTCTCGGTGGAAGGACGTTTTGTGTATTCTTGGATGGAGTCGATGTCGACGGAGAAGACTCGAGCACCATCGTTTGCGAGTAGGGCTGCGAGTGGACGGCCTACGACTTCCGAGCTAGAAATCATGCAACAAGAGAGAGACGGATAGTAATACCGTTCATGTACCCATTATTAAACGTAGAAAGAGACGAGAATAGAGAATGGAGGAGGGGAGAGGGTCAACCATTGAGAATCTAGTATTACAAGAATTATATTTAAACCATACCGATTAATCACAGTTATAGTTTTCCCGTACGCCCGATCCCCATACTTCAAGATCCTATTATACACACCAACATACTCCAGACATTTAACAATTGCTAGGGGTGTACAGGGCAAGATTGACTTGACGTGACCCGCGGGGGGTTCGTCTGATAGATGAGGGGCCGCACTGGAGGCTGACTGTTGGGTAACAGCTGAGAGTAAAGAAGCTGGTTCTATGAATCGAATGCTGTATTATTTGCAGTTGGAGGGAGGAGTGTAGAAAGAGGGGGAGGACGATGAGACTGACTGGAGGGCGCATATAATCAGTACGAATGACTCACTTGTGGTAGAGGTTATAGTGGAATTTGACATTAAGACCCTCAACATCTTTTATGGGGCTAACAACCTGATATCATTCATATTTGATGAGCTGCGCCTCCAATTACTTATTCGTGTTTACGCTTACTTGCTGAAGGTAGTGGTCCTGATGAGATGTTAGTCAGTCAGTTCAACTGAATACATAACTTTTTTTTTGAGATTGTACTAAGCGACCACATACCTGTTGGACTCCAAAAATTGGGTAGTACACCTATAGTATACAAAGACAGAAAAGAAAAGACAAGTTTAATTCAAGACGAATGTCGTCAAGTTTATTATATGCACCATTATTCCATCCACACTGTCATCCTCGTTAGCCTCTATAATAGCCTCCTCGACACCTTCACCCTCCCCAAACTCCGTAGACTCAGCAGCACCAACTGTCTTAAGAATAAACTCAACCCCAAGTTCCTCACATTGTTTTTTTGTGAACTGTGCGTAGCTCCGACTTGGAGCGGAGGAGGTGGAGAGAATCCCTACAAGCTTCGGTGGACGACTGAATGCGGCGAGTGATTTTTTTACTTCTTCGCGGAAAGTATCGGCTACGCCATCTGCTTTGACGAGCAACCCTTTTCCTGTAGTATCGTCCGTGGCTGCCGTCGACATTGTTGATGGACAAGTTTTGAGTGGGCGGTTAAGGTTGCTAGTATACAGTAGTAGTTGTGTAATAAGAAATAGTTGAGGTAATGAATAATTTCTAATAATCGCATATAGATGAAATTATTACTATAGTATACAATCGGAGCCAAACGTTAGGTATACAATAAAACGTTCCTTCGTCTTCATCATCGTCAAACTTCGGTACAACAATCATCGTCAATAGTAAATCGTCATCAAGACCTCCCATTTAATCTGGGGACTGGCGGCACGGGCGGAATATCTTCCGATTCAACAGATCCATTCTGGTCTTCATCTTCGTCCTCCTCTTCTGCCATAAGCTTATGGGCTGTCTACTCCAATCGTCAGATCTCCACGAAACATGGATTTAGTCAATGGAAGCAACAAACCTTCATAGCTTCCGCTTCGTTAGAGTAGTGCCTTTCTCGGGCTGAAATGAATGCCTGGTGTTTGGCAAATGCTGGAAACAGATATCAAGCGTTAACGTTCAAATGTCCAAAGTCCGGATTTCTATTATAATCGCAAAACATACTTTCTTCATCCATCTCTTCTATCTCTACTTCTCCTCTTTCCCCTGAGGCCCCACGGATTTCTTTTCCAATAGTCTCAGCGGGGAGACTAAAGCTCGTACTTCTGCTTGATGCGCCACTTCCTGATCGACCCGAAACTGACGGTCTACCCACACTCGAAAAAGATGTCCTACGAGACCCATTTTCACTAGGTTCTGGGGTAGTCCCTCTAGATGACCGTTTCATTTCAGTAGGTGAAGTGGCATATTCAGCCAAAGATCCTCCGACGCGACCGAGGTCTAGGTCCGGAATGTCTAAAAACAAAAAATAGAATTGCATCAGATCAATTCAGTTCAAGTCATGGTCATAATTTTAGATGCAGATGGTCCTGGTCTGTCTAGACTCACCTCCTTCAATCTCGTCAGTCTCTGCGTTATACCTTACATAGGGAGTCTTTGGCTCCGTGATCTTCATCAGACTATCCTTTTGTATTTCTGTTAGAGCAATGTTCTGCTCGTCCCATTGTAAACTAGAACATAAGAAGTATAAGTGTTAATGAATAAAGTCAATAAATGTGATTAGTTCAACGTACTGTTGTCCAGAGCCTGGAGTCCCAGGACCTGCGTTGGCAACAGGAGCATTCTTAAGGATACCCTTCGGTTTTGTTTGAGATGTTGAGGCCCGATGAAGGGGTGCACGAGCAGCAATATCGTTTGGAGTGGAGTCGTCGGCCATCGACATGATCGTTTTAGTAGAGAGATGGGTATCGATAGTATCGAGAAGACCACTGGGAGTTCGAATGATGTGTGGTATAGGCGGCGAGTGGTATTAAATAAGGATAGGAATGATGAGGGATTTGTTGTGACCTGAAACGGGAGATTCGTCGTTAGTTGCCATTAACATTACGCCTCGGCTCATGTGACTGATAATTTACCTTCAATTTCAAGTTACACGCCACTACCGCTCAACTCATAGCAACCCAATGTCGGACCAACAGAGGTCAGCTGGCCTTTCCTTGGCCGGCATATTAGACTCGAACAACGACGCTGAGGATGTTCTCCAAGGCGTCGAGTTAGACAGCCCAGAAAAAGGAGAGGGCTGGGACGAGGAGGACGGCGTGGTAGCCAAGGAAGGTTACTGTATTGAGTGCGAAGGTGTGTATATGTGTGTATATAATTTCATTGTATGTACAACTTATGTGAATATAATGAATGTATGCATTATAGACCAACCTGCCCAAGTCCAATGTAAGGAATGCAACGATAAATACTGTGAGGTTTGCTTTGCGGCGCTACATCGGAAGGGCACACGCAAGCAGCATTCACATGAACAATTTAGCACCGGCTCTGTAAAAAACAATCATATCAATGTATCTCAAAATGGAGACATTGCAGTCGAGGACGAGGTAAGAATCGTTTCTGTGTTTTCCTTCCGCCTAAATTTTGGACAAACACAAATACAATTCTTAGATGGACGATGATGTAGCTGACGAAGACCCAAAAGACGAAATAAATGCACAATCTTCAGTCCTTCATCCCACTAGTTCACAACCAAAGCCTGGTTCAAGCGTCGGAGACTGGTTCGTCAAGCGTGCAATCCATATTCCTCTAAGATTAACTTTGACCGAGAGAAAGTACCTTCGACTTCTCGAAGCCGCACTGCAAGTCTCCGAATATACAGACAGGATTGATACTCTCGTCTACGGGTCAAAAACAAAACGGATAGTTCATCAAATCAAAGAATTATGCGCTATTCTTTCTGGTCTCGTACTTGCTGCGGACTATAAACAAGTACGTGTTTTCTTATCAGTACAGAAGATTTATTTTTAGTAACTCGAATTGTCTTTTTAGGGACAAGAATTGTTTTCCGATCGCGACTTCGAAGCAAACGCCGAATTTTATCAGAATATATTCGAAATCGGTCGTCGCCACAAAATCATGAACCCTGACAAAATGCGTACAACTTATGGAAAATTAATTTATATTCTCCAAGTTAGTGAATAATTTATACTTTAGCTCTTGACAACAAAAAATTTACCTGGTGTCTAGGACAGCAATATTCCGGAAGTGAAGGATCTATTGAACTTTTCTTGCATAAAGCCAATTAAATCCGTCTATAATGGTAATAAATTTCCAGGTACCTTATATGCACTGATATTGATTTTTTTTCTAGTATTGGAAGGTCACGGCGCTATTGACCTTTTACGGGAAGACCTCATCGCAGTTGCCACATCGGAGATCTACAGTGAAGGCCGAAGTAGAAGGGAGATACAACGGGATATCAAGAGAAAAGAACAAGCCATTGAAGTCCTCTCTGCCAAGTACGCCAGGAAAGGCCTTGACCAAGAAGCTGTTCGCCAGTGTATCTACAGCATAAGCGATAACCACGCTTTCCTTAGAGTTAATCGTGATCCTTGTGAGAAGATGATTGAACTACTTAAAAAGTATTTCCATCCAACCCAGCCGAAGGATAATAAGACTTCGCTTGCTATCCGAAGTGGGAAAGGTGGTGCTCGATTGACCCACGACCATTCCAGACAATATGCATATGTATTGCAAAGCTTGACTCTTTGGAAGGAGATCCTTCATGGTAGGTCCTAATCCCCCCCTTCTTTTCATCCTTTAGTCAAAAGCTAGTGTTTTGAGAGAAGAGTGAATACTGATGATATGTGACCGTTTATGAAATCATGTTCTAGATTTCTTTCAACTCTGGACACTCGCTGAGACGGATCTACTGTCCCCCGATGTTTCTTACAGACTCCGTGACACCGGGCAAGGGTTAAACCGAGTCCAGGCTGCACAAAAGACATCTCGAATGATGCACGTTATCTTACACCGTGCTCAGACGAATATTGGAAGTTGGGTCGGATCATCTGTAATCCACATGGGAGACCACAATGTTCCCAACGCATTAATGTTCATCGGTAAGCCCACTCTCTCTCCGAGGTTCAGTCTTATCATAAAAAACACGTTTTCTCACCTCATTTCTATATCATTAATTTTAATTTTGAATTGACTTGGTTTACCCGGGTGGTTGGTTATGAATGGTGTTAATAACGGTTTTGGTCGCCGTCATGTTCGTGTTCTCGGTGTGGCCTAACTCTATCCACCCCCCCCCTTCCTCTCCCCCCTTCTTTCACACTTTCCCTCTCGCCTTGGGGTGCGGACTGGCTGGCTGTCGGGCTCATCTAGACAAGTACTCGCAAATTTATCGCATCCTTCTCCCAATCACCAATGTCATAAACCAAATTCCGGGTCTCATGGATAAACCTAGTTTACGGTCCTATATCGAAGACGAGTTTGGATCGGAGGATAATCTCTACAAGGAGATTCTCGGTGACTTTTTCCGTCATGGTTTCGATGGGTCTGGAGCCGATAATGTAAGTTATTATTACTATTATTATCCTTTTCGTGTGTAAATTTAACTCATCTAATCTCTTTTTATATCCTTTTTTCTTTTCTTTTTTTAAAAAAAAAATTCCATGTTGATTTTAGTTCTTTGATGCGGGGTCTTGTATTGACGGTCGACTAACATCCGCTTGGCAATGGACGAGCCAGCTAGAGAAAAAGAGATATTTCCCTGTTTTCTTACTTACTGGTAAGCATTTCTACTTTTACAAGAGCTTTTATATTAAACATTTACTGATTCTGTTTTCTCTGATAGGTTTTGTTGGTTTCGACGGAGAGTGGTAGAAACAATACACGTCTTCTGTTCTCTTTATTTCCCATCCTTCTCCTCCCCTCTTTCTTTCCATTTCTACCCTCTTCCCAATTCTAGAAATTAGACGTGCATTATCTCATTGTACTACATTTATAGAGATCATGTATAAATTCTCGTTCAAGGGTGTGGTATCTGTATCTGTACCAATTTGTTCAAATACAAAAAACAGGAATGAATAGAAGAGAAAAAAACACAATGTGAAGTCAGACGTATGAATGACGAACGAGGTGGACAGATGAGACACAAAAAGAAAGAGTTGAAAGAAATTTTGGAAAAAAAAAGAAGGTGCTTAATACCAACTTCTGTGTCTAGAGTCTCTATCTACATCTTCAACCCCAAGAGTGCCGAAACAAGTCTATCCGCAATAGCATCAGGCTCCTGCCTAGCCATCTCAATAATGCTCAACAACTTCTTAACCCCAATCTCCATCCTCGTCCCCCTCCCAGTCACCTTCGTCCCAAATCCAATTTCACCAATCTGAGAAAGCGCACGAATACACTCGTCATCCGAAGGGAAGAGTTCTACTTCCCGCAGGATAATCTCAAGTGAGCTCATGGAAGATATAGAAGGCACGAAAAGGTCTGCATCGAAGACTTCTGATAGTTGTGTTTCAATCAACATGGGCTTAATAGAAGTCGTGGCCAGGATCAACAGACGTCGGCCTTTAGGAGGTCGACGGGCTAGAAGAACCAGAAGGGCCTGTAATACAGCGTTCGAAAAGTTCGGACCAATAGGTACCCATTCTATATAAAGTGAACATAAATCAAATTAACGATCCAAACCCCAGGAACAAGGAAGAAAGGAAACGTTTTCACTCACCAAGTAGACGTTCAATATTGTCAATCACAATCACACTAAGGGGACTTTTGTAACTGTCATTGAATACTTTGTTTATCGCCGAAATCTTCTGTGCAGGGGACATTCCAATCATTGACTCCGGAGACACCAGTTTTATAAATGGGAACTGAGAAGCTTGGGCTATTGTCGCTGCCATAGCCGTCTTCCCGGACCCTGGGGGTCCATGGAGAAGGACGCTAACTAATGGGGTCCTTGTTGAAGTTCGCACTTGTTCAACGAACAATTGACCCTCATGCAAAAGTTCCTACATGGCAATTCCTTTCAGTGAGCCAATAAAAAAAAGTGGGGGGAGGGGGGGGTATAAATTATCGATTGGTAACTTACATCAACGATAGCATCGAAGTGAATGATACCATTCTGGACTACTTGTTGTAGTTCTTCTTCTGAAACTCCGAATGCTGGATGAACTTCATCAAGGGCTTGTAAGAAGTCGTCCCTATTTACTTTCATGTTCTCGACATCATCTGATATACCAGCCATAGTGCCGACCTAGACCAGTCAATTAACAAAGTCCTATCTGTGAGTGAGACCTCATTACCTTAACGTGTCGATTAAATGCAAAACTAGTGGCGCTTTTCACAAGACCGCTAATTTCAGCACCAGAGAAGTTCTTCGTGAGGGTAGCTAACTCCAACAAGTCAACATCTGTGTCCATGAGGCGATTCTGCTTCATCTTAGTTGTATGGATGTTTAGAATCTGAAGTCGACCCTTTTCATCAGGGAGTGAAATCTCCATATGAACCTCAAGTCTACCCGGACGGAGTAATGCTTCATCAATCATATCTAGACGGTTCGTCATACCGATAATTAGGATGTTATTCAGTTGGTCAACACCATCCATCTAGGTTCCGTTAGTAGCATGACACAACTATGATGCTGTATCTCACCTTAGATAGTAGCTGATTTACGACACTATCTCCAACCCCAGTACCCCCACCAGTAGAACCTCTCTGTTTACATATTGCATCCAATTCATCGAAGATGATAATGTGCAGCCCACTTTCATCTCCTTTAGTTTTATACTTTAGATTTGATTAGTATTAATCATCAACTATTTCGATCTTTGTTATCACCTCAGTCTCTGCTTCCGCAAATAGTTTACGAATGTTTTCTTCGGAAGCACCCACGAACTTGTTCAAGATTTCAGGGCCATTGACAATTTTTGGTTCCCGGGCATTTAACATTTTCCCTATTTGTCTTGCCATCAAGGTTTTTCCAGTACCAGGAGGCCCATAAAGAAGGATGCCTAAAACGGGCTTGTGTACAAAGTATTCACGCAAACTATCATGGACATACCTTTAACATGCTGAATACCAAGCTTTTCAACAAGGCCAGGTGGGAAGACACGGGAAGCAAATGCACGGCGGAAGATATTACTGAATTCAGCATCTAAACCTCCGATACCCATATCTTCAAATTTAAAGTTCGGGGCTAGAATTGCATTTGGAGGGGCTCTGAAAGGGGGTCATTAAAGACTAGCAACGTATATAGCAGTTTAATCATTTACTTTTTGGAGGAGCTTTTTAGCTTAATCATTGAGTCTCCAGCCTTGATAAAGTTGATATCTGACTTTTCAAACAGAATACCCATGCCAGTCGGGCCACCAGAATTTATCTCAACAGTGTTCAACCCTTTGACGACAGCTTTCAGATTTTGGCCATGAAAATCAAATACCAGAATCTCCCCAATAGCAAAAATCATTCCATTGAAAGCCTTCAAGAAATTATGAGCCATTTCATCAGTAGAGAATTGCTCTGCAATTTCGAGTCTAGCTTTCAGAAAACCAATCTCCAAATCTATTGATTGAAGGTAGTTGCGGGCTAAAGCTGGGGGAGAGGCTGTACTGGAACATAGTCCCCAGATAGACTGAGCCCGATCCACTGGCGTTGCATAGAAGAGGCACCAACTTGGTGAGGTTGTAATGACTTGTCCAGCCTAAGTATTTGCCGCAGATAAGTAGTATAACGCGATATATAAAATGCATCCTACTTTACGGTTAAAGGGAAGTCATTCTTAACTAGAACGTGGTCCCCTTCACGAAATCCCGAATTAGGATGCAAGATTATGCAGTTTGACAGAGCTAAAGCGTTGTTAGGAGAGGCGACGACTTCAAAGCTACAAGATGTTAGTATAACTACAGGAGAACAAAAGTAGCTGAACTTACCCACCCGATCCTCCACCTCCGCCTCGTTGACCGTAGGGTGATGGAGCACGCTTTTCATACAAGTCTTCGGGACGAGGTGCAGGTGCTCTCTGCCCATACCGAGGGTTTGTGGGTAATGGTGCATTAGAACCTGGTGCTCCATGGGGTACACGAGAGTAATTATTAGAAGTTGGAGGACCTCCAGGTGATCTTCCAAAGAAACTCATGATCCAAAATGTCTATATTTAATATTAAGTAGAAGATAAAGTCGTTATGTCTGAGCTTTTTCCAGCGTTTCTTGTCTAGTCAAATGTAAAAGTCTTTAGGTACTTCAAGAGGTTGCGTGTTGTTCGTACGTTGTATTAAGTGCATAGTTACAGTACACGGTGCAATGCGTAGTGCCACGTGCCGGTCCAGTGATTGACTATGGGGTAATTACTACTACAATTCGGATGAACTCATTGCAGTTCTCTCATGCAATGTTGCTCAACGATGTCACCAACGACTCGCTACCTCCCCCTTTACTATCCGACGATTTCCCTGTTGATCAGCGCAAATGTAGATTGTTGGGTCCGACAGCTCTTGTGAGCCCCAGATCAATTGTATTAATGTTCTTAAGCACTTATTTGTATCTAGGTGGTGCAAGCATTGATGGGTGTCTTCGTAATTTTGTCTCTTGTCTACAAACGTCAGAGGGAGACAAGGAAGCGGCCATGGCGAATTTGGTAGGATATTCTACTAATTTATGATATTCACTAGGCTTAGTTGGTTTTTTAGGATGTTTGATGTCTCCAAGCAAGTTGTGGGACAAATGTTCGTTCATGGCGTTAATCTATTGATTTCTGGAATTGGAGCACACCATTCATCCGGAAACCCGTGTGCAGTTTATTTTTTGAATATTCTCATCGATACCACATTAGGTTTGTTTATTAAACCTGCTTTTCGTTAATACATCGTTTAATGATGCATTTATAGGTGTTGGTATTATCTATTTTATCCATCGTCTTCTTACGCATATCTTCTCGGACCTATTGGAACTCAAGGGCTTTAAATCTGGCCAATACGGTTCTCCTCCATCGGTGTTATTCTGGTTACGACAGGCTGCTATTTATGTGACAGCGCTGACAACTATGAAACTGTTAGTAATCGGCTTATTCGCTATTTGGCCGGGTATATTCAGATTCGGAGATTGGCTTCTAAGCTGGACTGGAGGCGGAGATGCTATTCAAGTCATATTGTGGGTTTCTATCCCGCACCTATGTTTTCTCACTTAACTAAATGGATTCTAGTGTTATGGGATTGTTTCCTATTGCTATGAATGTGTTACAATTCTGGCTCATTGACTCGATTGTGAAGGCAGGTCCTCAAGACGATGAAAGGACCCTAGGGTCATCTCCTAGGCATTCAGAAGATCGAGAGCCACTCGTCAATGGGGATGAACATCATGATAACGAAAACTATAGTCATACTATTTTCGATGTTGAGAGTCAACGTGACCTTCACGCAAACATTCATATAATTGATGACAACGAAACCGTTGCTGATGAAGAAATGAAGAAAGCATCTTCGAGCAAGGTTTCTACTATATCTCAAGAAGATGGCCATGCCTACCCACCCCTATCATCATCTCAGAGGAGTCATTCATCAATCGATAGTAATCGGTCTCAGAAAGAAACTTTCTCGCGTAGTAGCTCAGCACAATCAACCTTAAGTCAAAGACCAGGAAACCCTCCTTTAGAAGTTTCCTCAAGCAATAATTAGACATTTGAAGGTCCAAACCTTGAAAAATTCTCTGGCAATCATTGACTTTTACATCATACGTGCATTTGCTTTCTTACATTGTACCAAATTACTTAATGTAGTATATCTTCAGGCATTACTATACATGTACATTTATAACTTCTTGAAAACCCCTAGACTGTATATCATTTATATTTTCCCAAAATTAAAGGCGGAAATCGACAACCCAACGGAGCGTCGACTTCTCCCAGTAAGCTTCGCTACTATGAATCATATCATTGTCATCGAGAAAATTGTTGAGCGGTTTAGTCCATGCTCCGGTATATCATACTTCCGAGAACTTTGTACTTACATTCTGAGCGTGTACGTGTACGTGGTAAACTTTACTCTGACTGTTCCTCAAAGACCATTCATCTGAAAAACCTTGATAGTCGCGGCAGAAGCACCGTCAAATCTTCGGGATTGTCACAAGACCCAGACTTCAAACGACTCATCAATATCGTAAAGACACCTCTAAACAACTAATGCATAAATTTTCCAGCTTAGTCAAAGACCTTTCTTATTATGATTATATGCGTCACTATATCATCATTCTAAGATTATATTAGGGTCTTAAATACTCATGGTCAAGTCCCAAAGGTTCAGGAACAAGCCATATGTGTACTACTCAAGTTTCTAATGTAATATAGTGAATGATCAGGCTTGTACGTTGTATTGACGATCGCACCCTTAATCTTATTCCGCTCACGGCACTGCATGTGTCACCCTTTATGAAACGAACTGAAGAAAAAGAAGTTACGATCATGATTCCTGTACCTAACAAGTTACAGTACAATAGTAATATGAATGTAGTGACCTTCCCTTTGTATGTCAAGTAGCTTGTATTAGCTTATTCATACAGTTTAGTCGCGATGTTATTTGGCCTAGATCATCAGCCAGGTGACCTATTCCATGGTAGCTTGGTAAGTTCTTTGAAGTAACTACCTATTTTGAAAGGAGAACTACTAAACAGACGTACGACTGACCGACTTAGGTCCGTTCTTCGTCTCGCAACCGCCTTAAGGCCGATTTGGATGCCTCATTTCGGGCGTCTTTCTTGTTTGAACCCTGGCCGGTCTGTGGATCAGATTATTCAGCGATTCTTCTTAAGAAAATAAATTAGCATAAGTGATACGTCGACTTACGCCATAAGATCTACCCTTTACTATGACCGAGTAAATGACCAGAATAAGATGACATTAATCCAATTTTAAAAAAAATAAGTCTGATCTTATAGTAACACATAACATACTTAAACAAGTACACGTCCACTCGGGTTCATGATCTGGCCCATTAACACTCTCAAGCCAGCTCAAATCAGTGGCTTTGTGTTTAGACTGTAGAACTTCAAGGAGGTTTGGTAGACAATTGATTATGTATGGTATGATTACGAACAGTTATTTAGCTCGACGGTGCCTACATAGTGTTAGTGAGGGGTCAAGACAATATGTAGGTGCACAAACCTCCGTTTTCCATGGCAGAGTTTGAAATTTATCCACAAGGGCGGAGAACACCCAGAGCATCGAGCCAAATATTTATACATAGAAAAAAAGCATAAACTCATAATCATCACCGTTAGCTGGAGATAGTACTAAATTCCTTGGTTCCAGTAAATTCCATCCTTGCTCATTATCTGGGCAAATTTGCTGTATCGATTATCATCATTGGTAAAGTAAGAACAGGGCACGGAAGAAGCTACTTGGAGAAGTTCACAAAAGCTGATAATCCAGGTGAAGTTGTAACTTTATAGAATACTGAGCTTGTTGAGAGAAACTCGCAGGGATTCTGAGACGTTAAACAGATATCGATGAATTGGCATTGTAGCTAGTCCCATTTCGATATTTTATGTATCAGTTAAAAAAGGAAGTATAAGCCTCTTGTAGTAACGATGACTCCGAGTCAGGCTCAAAAAGATATTTAAGAAGATAGAATCATATTTTCCCTTTGCACAAAGAGAATCCCATGTCGTGCTCGACACGTCACTTTTATCTCCGCGACGAGAGTTCGACCTAGACGAATAAAAGCTTGCAGAATCAGCTCTAGGGTAGCAAGAAACTCCGTGAACTGCTTTTCTGGGCTATGCTGATGCACTACACGAGGTCATATGGAACAGTCAGAAGAGCCACTTGCCAACTGTAGAAAGAACACATTACTTCAGTATCGCGGGGCCATCAAATGCAATTAATTACATGCCAGTTGGCTTAGGACCGGGATGCTGCACACTTACTCCACGGAATATTGTATTCAACCTTTCATTTATAGCCTACAACACGACAGCAGCACAAAAATACATGTATGCTAGATGAAGTAACGTTTGAAGTAGAACTGTTCGTGAGTGAGTTATACAACAGTCTATTATGCAACTCCGGGTACAGTAGCTGAGGTCGCTGACTGCCGGGTAGATAGAAGCACACTTCTAACTCCGGACAGACCTTCCTTCCAATCAAGAAGACGCTGTTCTAGTACCTTCCACTGTTCATTCGCGAAGCCCCTTGGAGAAGCACGGATGACATGTAGGGTCTGGGCAGTCTGAGAAAGCTTCCCGGAGAGTAAGCCCGCACGTATCACTAAAAATGGGGGGTTAAGCTCGGCTCAGAGTTCAAACTTAAGTATATACGTACCGTCTATAGCCCATTTTTCAACCTCAGCTTCTCCGATCTGCAAAGCCGATGCAATTTCACTATACGTTAGGTTCTGACCTATTTTTGAGAAACCTAATTGCGAGAGGATTAGTAGTCTGATCTTCTTTTCCAGTACATTGGCGTCCAAATCTACCCAAATAAACGTCAATTTGTCAGTAAGATCATCATTTAAACTGATAAGTTAATCGCACTGAAGCTATCTAAAATTGTAAGGTTAGAATCCTTCCACCTTGTAAACTCCTCCAGCCCCTGACTGTTGAATATTTGAAGTAAGGCAAACAACGGGTGTGCCTTTTGTGTTTGAATAGCATCCAATTTGAGTATCGAATCAAAATCAAAGACTGAGGGTAAGCTGAGCGCTGAAGCAATTAACTCTAAAGCAGCAGGGCCAGCAGGTGCCGTTGATGCAAGAGAGCGTACATAGGAGGTACTAAAGGAAAATGCGGTTTCGCTATTAAGATGATAAATCAGGTATATCAGTGGGTGGTATTTTTTCAGATTACGCACGGATATCCTGAAGCCGAGAAAGCATCTGCTACGGCCTTCAAGAACGCCGACTTTTCTTCGGATGAAGTAGACCACTCCGACAGCCATCTCTCTGTGTCAGCAACGGATAGATGTAGGTTCTCGATCTCATCGTTTTCCACTGCTAGTTTTAGAAGTGCGTTGCATACAGTCAACCGGACTGGCGAAATTCTAGGTAGTGCATTAAACAGATTTGCAAGTCTAGTGTAATAATCGTCAAAAAAAGTCCTTTCAATGCGTAAAAAGAGTAGTCCAGACTTACACGCGATATTTCACAGGTGTCTGTTCCGATGCGGTTTGTTGCATGATGACAGTTATCAACTTCGAGATAGCACTTGAAAGCACACTGATTTCTGAGGTATACAGGGTGATAATATGAGAAAATAAAAGATTGAAGAAACCTTCAATTTCTAGTGTATCGACAAGAATAAGTATTAATCACTATTCTGCCAGTGAGCCATGCACAAACCTCTGTCTGATCCATCTCCTAACCCATCCACGGCACCCAAGACCTGTTGTATTATCTCCTGTTTCTTTTCTGAGGATACAGAGTCTGAATCTTGGTCTTTTTCGGTCTTTAGTGAGTCAGCGAAAGGTTGCTTGAATGCAACACGATCGGCTTCTGGCTTAGAACGAGCTATATATTCGACAAGCTCATGGATCTGTTGTGAAGAATCGTGTTGAAGTTTTGTAGTACATAGTCCCACAGATTGCCCACCTGTTCCTCAAATGTTCCTTCTGTAAACACAGAAACAGAGTCTGTGTTGACCATATTTTTTATGTTCCAGGGAACGGGTGTGATCTAATTAGACTTTGCTTGCCTCAAATTTCTTGTGGCGAATATGATACACGTGCATTTAGAAGTAAGTTCTCACGATTAATTAAACGTTAAATACTGACCATGTGGGGACCCAAACAATCTCATCTTCACCAGCATCCCTTAAAATACAACATTCTATATGAGAGACTAATATTTAGTCTAGAGCAAGAAGTACCTTGTAACGTACTGAAATAGAGCAAGTTATCACGGCCTCATGCAGAATCAATCTATATTTTGAATATATCGAAAAAGTCGTTTGTTATTCGCTCTGCACACGACCCAGGAAAATTCTCATGAAGTTCTTCCAAAAGAGCTAGTTCCATGTGCAAGGAAACCCTTAAAGTCAATAAAGCGCCCATGAGACAATAATACAACAGCATTTGAAGACGCAATATTATGACTTGGCAAGCAAATTAGTCGTCCTCACATGGGAGCGAGCATTGTATTTAAGAATTTTTGCTAATTGGTCTTCATTGCTCTACCTTGGCTCTCGCCTTCTGTTAGGCGCGATGCTATCCCTCGGTTATATCACCTATTTCCTTCTCTTTTTTACTTTCTCGTCGAATGCTGAGCCTATACCATCAGTGAAAGTAAAAGAGTCCATTGTTCATCCTCGAGGCTGGCTTAGAGGGGATCCTGCTCCTGTTGACCATATTCTTGAACTTAAAATTGCATTACCACAAACAAATTTCTTGTTACTAGAACAACAGCTATACGAAATCAGTGATCCAAGTCATGAACGCTATGGGAAGCATCTGTCAAAGCAACAGGTAGAGGAACTTATTGCGCCACCACACGACAGTATTGTTTTGGTGGATGAATGGTTGACTTCTCACGGCATCAATGAAACCTGGAGATCTCCTGCAAAGGACTGGGTCACTGTTCGAATTCCTGTTTATCTAGCAGAAAGACTTCTGAACACGGTGAATTATTTCATAGACGATCTAACTTCTGTATTTCGCTTACTCCTTCTAGACCTATCACATTTGGACTCATGAAGGAAGTGGAGATACGATTGTCAGGACCCTAAGTTACAGTGTTCCAGAACATGTTTATGAACATATTGAATTGATTCAACCGACGACTGTGTTCTCACGTTTGAGAAAACAGAAAACTACATTCCGTTGGTCAACGCCTCATAATGAATCCACTCTTCCAGATGCTCCTCGTATTGTACTTCCTAACGGAATCGCCGTCGATGCTAGCTGTAATGAGACAGTTACTATCTCATGCTTAAAGGAGCTCTATAATGTAGGGAAGTTCAATGCATCTGCCAAAGTGGGCAATAAAATAGGGATTACTGGCTATCTCGAGCAGTTCGCTAATATTGCGGATCTACAGCTATTTTATGCCGATCAAAGGCCTGATGCTGTTAATTCTACATTTGAATTTATATCTATCAATGGTAATAGCACTGTCCTATGTTCATGTGTATACATACTAATGTTGTATGAAAGGTGGTCAAAACTCACAGAATATCTCAGAGGCCGGAGTAGAAGCGAATCTTGATGTTCAATTTGCTTTCGGACTTACATTCCCCACACCGGCAACATTCTTCTCGACCGGTGGGCGACCACCTTTTATACCTGATATTGGAACACCAACAGATACCAATGAACCCTATCTAACGGTGAGCAGTACCCTTGAACGATGAGGTATCTACTTAGTTGATATGATTATCCATTTAGTGGCTCGAAGCCATCCTTGCCCACAATGATCCTCCTCAAACGATATCCACAAGCTACGGAGATGACGAGCAGACAGGCGAGTGTAAAGAAAATTGCGTTACGACTATTCGTCACTTAAGTCTTTAATCCCTACAGTGCCCCGTAGTTTTGCTATACGGGTGTGTCAAGGGTTCGCTCAGTTAGGTTCGTAAATCGCTTACTTAAAAAAATATTTACATTTGCTGATACACACCAGGTGCTCGCGGAGTTTCTTTGATGTTTAGTTCTGGCGACGGAGGGGTGGGAGACGGGGACCCCGACCCAGAAACTCAACAATGTTTCACAAACGATGGACGTAATGCAACCAGATTCATCCCGGGATTCCCAGCAAGCTGTCCATTGTTAGTATGATGTCTCTCACAAATACAGTATTTAATAGTCTCTTTTAGCGTAACTGCGGTAGGTGGAACAATTTTCGTGCCGGAAATTGCTGTTTCCTTTTCTGGGGGTGGATTCAGTGATATCGTAAGTGACATTCAATTTTACTATATCGGTATTTAGTTCACCCAGGGTGTCCTATAGTTCTCTCGACCTTCGTATCAGGATGCAGTTGTCACACGCTATCTGACCGGTCTTCCGAACGGGACTTATGAGGGGCTTTTCAATCCGTGAGTACATTCCCTCCTCGAAAAAAGGATGATCCAATAAAACTAATTTCTTACATACAGAAATGGACGAGTATGTATCTGTTGCTTCCTTCTTCTTCAATGACGTAATACTGAATCTTACTACTATTACTTCCTCATTTTCCAGGCTATCCCTGACGTTTCGGCATTAGCAGACAACTTCAAAATCTTCTTTCAAGGCGAGTCAGGACTTATTGGGGGAACATCCGCATCTTCGCCAACCTTTGCTGGGATTGTCAGTCTACTAAACGATGCCCGTCTTTCAAATGGATTGCCCCCGTTAGGATTCTTAAATCCATTAATATACTCCAAAGGAGGTGCCGGCTTCACAGATATTACCATTGGTAACAACCCTGGGTGTGGTACTCTGGGTAAGAATCTTTACCATTAGTTATCTACATTTTTCTCATCTTCCCTTTGATTAGGATTCAACACTACCAATGGTTGGGATCCAGGTATTTTTATTATTTAATCGGTGACTAAGATATTCATCTAACATTTTTTTGGTAGTGACTGGATTCGGCACACCAAATTTCGGGTTGCTTAAAGATCTAGTCCTAGATAGTGCATGAAATTTCTCATGAGAAATATTCTTCCGAATAAATTTTATAACAAATGTAAAGAACCTCCAGCAAAAAGCTGAATATATGAAGCGACAAAATCCTCCAAAAAATTGACTATACACTATTCGATGTAATCTGTTTGTTGTATTCTATATTTGATACCAGGTGCTCTATGCGGCATCAAGAAATTGGGAGAGGTTCTTATCTCGTTTCACAACAAGAAAAAAAGAAGGGATGATCATTATACCTTTTAGTAGAATATCTTTTCCCACTGCTCTTCGTGTCAATCTAAGGGATACTAAGTACAGATTAAATAACTTTAGCCAATGTCCTTTATTATCTAAGTCAGTGCGCAACTATAACAAAAATTACAGAAGCATTTAACCATTGAATCTATCCTATATTTATACCTGTTCGTTCTATTAACAAGTGGACAAATAGTGTGTGATTGCAGCTTTCTCTGCCGCGTCCACCGATAATTTATAGTATTGCTTCACTTGTACATACGCGCGCACGTATATACACATAGCATTCTGCAACGGCGGAACCCACCCCGCGATATCTTTACTCCCTTTGCTTCGGTTTGAACCTGCATCAACGGCAAGTAGCTGAGGCCTTGTGAGATCGTTCGCGAATGCCTGGCGTTGAGCATCTGTCCAACTGCTTGCACCGGAGACCCAGGCCTCTTTCAAGGGAACAATATGGTCCTATCGTTACATATTATATAAGAAAATGATAACAGGATAAGCTCTCGAAGTACCCACAATATCAAGTTTACTGGAATCGGTGTAAGTTTTATCGTTGTAAAGAGAGACCCAGGATCCCCAAGTAGGTATACAATCAACGTCAACAATAACATTTTTACCATCCCGCTTCAAAACAGCTGACAATGAAAAATGGTATTAAGACTTTTCTGTATTTATAATCGAGGCATAGAATTTAAGGGACTTACTCCCACGTGTGTCACACTTTCCGGAAACTAAGTTTTATTCAAAGTATTATTAGTACTGTTATTTGGACTAGAAAGAAGTGAGAGCCAGTTTGGAATTACTTGTAATCCAGTGTTTGAATTTATTTCTAGAATAAGCAGGAGAGTTTGATTCCGGTGCTACTTTCACTGTTTGAATTGAAGTAGTAATGTGTTCAGATATTATATTGTATAAAAATTAGTTTATTGAGGGCTTACACTGCGTGAGATACGATTTCGCAGTAGATGTCGATATCACGTTAGGAAGTGCTCGCGATTCAAGAGGCGTAGCCTCGATAAGAGACGCAGTGAGCAGATTCAAAGCAAAGAGAGAGAAGACCTTGAGAAAACCCAACATTGTCTATAGACTAGAAGTAGATAGTAGAGAGGATGTCCGTATAGAGTCCCATTGCAGCTGGCATTTTATACGTAGTCGAGGAGCTTTGATAATACCATTCGCTGCGGCTTACGTCTAACGTTGATAGAGTAGCACATGTATACAAGTCGGGTTTATGCAAGTGTTCAAGATAGAAAAATCGAGTTAAACCGTCCTATGATTAGTATCAGCGGGAATATGGCGTTGCTTGTTCAACTAAGCGAGGGAAGTGCTAGTCTCACAGTACGTTAATTAGTCTAATTCAATATTTGTTAGATATAGTGGTATAGCGTCAATCCCATAAACTGGATTCTAGGTGAAATAGAGGAGGAGGAGGGAATGCGCTTTACTACTTGTGTACTAGAGCTAAACTCGAATACTATCTGCGGAACAGAAGACAAGGTCATAATACTCGAGAAAGAGTCATAGTACAGCAAATCATTACAACAAGTTCTTGACATGAGTAAATTATTTCCGGAAGCGGATAATTAATTCGCCACCGAGTTTTTAACACTGAACTGTGGTGACTTTGTTGTGAATAAGTTGATTATCCTCCGGGTATGTCATTCCGATAATTCCTAACGAGTTTCAACATTAGCACATCCGAGCGCGGGAAGTGAATCAGGGCCTCACTAAAATTTGGTGGCTCCCAATTTTAAACGACTTTGTTATTCCACAGATAGAATCCCGCAAAAACACTCTTTGATAATTCAAGTCTCTTAGCCAGTTACTGCAAAATAAAGGAGCCCCCATTTCCTGAGAATTGATATCAAGTTGTATTTGACTATTATAATTCTTTGGATGGATGAATGTGGATATCCTAGTTTGGGGAATAGGGATTAAGTAGTAGGCAGTCTTACAAAACTAACTATGTGAATAGTAATTATGATTTGCAAATGAGCAGAATAAGTATTTGTAAGCAGGTTAATGGTACTAGATAGAGATAAGTTTATCCCATAATGAGACATGTTCGCATCGGAGACAAATCACTACCGGGAGCTCTGAGAAATGTTGTCATAACTCATATCGAGAGAGAGTACCTATGAAATTATGTTAGTAGGTATACGGGTAAAGATGGAGAAATCCATGATTGACGAATATAGGCTTGTACCAATCACTAGTGTGGTCAAATCACAAAAAGCTGACTCAGGCTGTAATAATATTGTATGACGTAATCTGTTTATAATATTCAATACTACGCATTAAGAATTTATAAGAGAGAGAATCCTCTTGTTCCATCTCACAATATAAATCCGAAGGAGGGAAGAAGAAGCCATATTTGCAGCTTCCCTGCGTCACTATACTTCTCGTATCAACTTGAGGGGCACTAATTATGGGCTAATTAACGCTAGTTCACGTTCTTCATTATTGTCATTATCCGAATCGCCACACAATACTTAGAGGACACAGGAGGATTAAGTAGTAGGACATATTAAATACTTACTATTGTTTACTTTTTAAACAATCATTCAGGTAGCTTGTGATTGCAGCTTTCTCCGCCGCATCCACCGATAATTTATATTGATGCTTTACTTGTACGAACGCGCGTACATATGTACACACATAACTCTTGACTGGAGGAACCCAACCCGCAACGTCTCTCTGCCCTTTACTTTTGTTTGTTCTTCCATCCACAGCAAGTAATTGGGGCCTTGTGCGATCATTCGCGAATGTCTCACGTTGAGCATCTGTCCATCCGCTTGCACCGGAGACCCATGCTTCCTTCAAAGAGACGATATGGTCCTTCCGTCACACACAATATAAGCAAAGGAATATTATTGATAAAGCTTAAAAGGGGCCTACGATATCAAGTTCACTGGGATTTGTATAAGTACGACCTGTATAAGGATCATCCCAGGTTCCCGAAGTAGGTTTACAGTCTTTGTCAACCTTTACTTTTGTACCATCCCGCTTCAAAATGACTGATAATAGTAAGAAAATCTCACAAAATTAGGATGTTGTTGAGCTCATGGGCAAAAATGGTGATCTATAGGACTTACATTGACGAGTATCACACTTCCCATCAACTTAACCACATTCAATGTTGTATTATAGCCATCACTTGAATGAGAAAATATCAATAACTAGTCTGAGCTTACCTTTAATCCAATGTTTGAATTTATCTCTTGAATAAGCAGGGGAATTGGATGCTGCTGCTACCGTAACTATTTGGGATTTTAAGTAGGAATGTATTCAGATAATATTATGCCAGATATGAGTAATTTTAAAAAGACTTACGTTTTGAAAGATATTTTATCGCATCAGCCGTCGATACCACGTTGGGAAGTGCTCGCGACACAAGAGGCGTAGCCTCAATGAGAGAAGCCGTGAGCAGAGTCAGAGCAAAGAGAGAGAAGACTTTGAAAAAGCACAACATCGTCTATAGATTAAATGCAGGTAGTAGAGAGGATGTTCCTATATAGAAGCCCCTCGCAGTTGGCATTTTATATATAATATGGGAGATGAAATTATATCATTTGTAACAGCTTTATTTAACGTTAGCAAAGTAGTACTTGTAAATAAAACGGGTTTGTGTATATGCCGAGATAGCTCAGAATAGGGGAGTCAAATTGAAACAAAATGGATGAGGTCTTAACTGAGATGTCTAACTATCTAATCAGTTTACGACAAGCATCCAAGTCGACAGAAATACAACATTGCTTGTTTGAAACTAAGTATATAACCCAACAGCTTCACAAATAGTTTATAGATTTTTATTATATATGCCAGCCACAAGAATAAAGCATTGGTGCCACGAATGGCGTTTCAAACTAATCAGAAGAGAAAAATAGGATGCATATTACTGCTTGCGTGCCAGAGTAAAACTTGGTGCTCAATCAAAGATCAGAAGACATGGTACGCATCAGGATTGATAGGATCTCGACAGTAAGGCTCAACTACATGGACGGTGACGTCGTAGCTGGTTAAAGACTTAGTGACCACGAGTCAGATGCTTTAAACACCTTGCTGGTCTGAGAATGGGTCGGGTATGTTGCATTCACAGAATTGATTACGTAAAAATAAAACATATAATTTGTAATGAACAGAGATCCGTTTGTAAATCAATGATTCTAGATAGGGATATGCTGAAAATCGAAAAATCTTCCCGCCAGAGGTATGGGCTAGTTATGACTATGTCCATATCAACTACTGCAAGGGCCGAGAACGGATGATCTTTTAATAGGGACAAATGATTATAAAATTATGATGGAAAGTTAGATAGTTAATTTACACGTAATTTTGTTAATGGCAGAAGTTGACGAAAAAAGTATGAAAGATAAGATTTTCCTATACTTCTGGCGATATTATGTGTGTGCATGGGAGAGAAGAAAAGTTTACGATCAGAGATAGTAATGATTAGAGTGCGTTTTCGACGGTTAAAGTATAGGAAAAGGTGAGCGTTTGTTATACTTAATAATATGTATCAAGAATTTATGAAGGAATTCCCTTGTTTTTTTAATCTCACAAATAAATCAGAAGGAGGGGAAAGGGATTATTTATCAATTAACACTAGTCCATATTATTTATTATTGTCATTATCCGAATCACCACACAAATACTTCGAGGGTACAGAAGGATTAAGTGGTAGAATATATTAGATACTCGCACCCGATTTCTTCATTAACAGTGATCCAGGTAACCTTGAATTGCAGCTTTCTCCGCGGCGTCCACCGATAATTTGTAGTAATACTTTACTTGTACGAACGCGCGTACATATGTACACACATAACTCTTGACTGGAGGAACCCAACCCGCAACGTCTCTCTGCCCTTTACTTTTGTTTGTTCTTCCATCCACAGCAAGTAATTGGGGCCTTGTGCGATCGTTTGCGAATGCCTCACGTTGAGCATCTGTCCATCCGCTTGCACCGGAGACCCATGCTTCCTTCAAAGAGACGATATGGTCCTGTCGTTACACACACAATATGAGCAAGGACAATAATGGATCAAACTTAGAAGGGCTTACGATATCAAGTTCACTGGGATTTGTATAAGTACGACCTGTATAAGGATCATCCCAGGTTCCCGAAGTAGGTTTACAGTCTTTGTCAACCACTACATTTGTACCATCCCGCTTCAAAATGACTGATAATTGTAAATAATATCTCACGAAATTAGGATCCTATTGTACTCTGGGACATGAGCGATGATCTATGGGACTTACATTGACGAGTATCACACTTCCCATCAACTTAACCACATTCAATGTTGTATTATAGCCGTCACTTGGATGAAGAAATATCAATAACTAGTCTGAGCTTACCTTTAATCCAATGTTTGAATTTATCTCTTGAATAAGCAGGGGAATTGGAAGCCGCTGCTACCGTAACTATTTGGGATTTTAAGTAGGAAGGTATTCAGATAATATTATGTATATATGAATAGATCAAAGAAGACCTACGCTTAGAGAGATATGTCTTCGCATCGGCTGTCGATGGCACGTTGGGAAGTGCTCGCGACACAAGAGGCGTAGCCTCAATGAGAGAAGCCGTGAGCAGAGTCAGAGCAAAGAGAGAGAAGACCTTGAGAAAGCACAACATCGTCTATAGACTAAATGCAGGTAGTAGAGAGGATGTTCCTATGTAGAATCTTCTTGTAGTTGGTATTTTATACGTTATCTGGGAGATGAAATTATATCATTTGTAACAGCTTAAGTTTGACGTTGGAAAATTAGTACGTGTAAGTAAAACAGGTTTGTGTATATATGGAGATAGCTCAGGGTAGAGAAGTCAAAGTAAAACGAAAATAAATATGGTCCTAGCTGAGTAGCTAATCATCTAATCAGTTTATGGCAAGCGTCCAAGTCGACAGGAATACAACATTGTCTGTTTGACACTAAGTATATAACTCAACAGTTTCGCAAATAGTTTATTATTATTATGTATCAGCCACAGGAATATAGAATTAGTGCCATGAACGAAGCTTCATACTGACTAGAAGAGAAAAATGGGATTCATTATATTTCTTGCGCTCTAGAATAGAACTTGATGTGTCCCATCAAAGGATTTATTAGTGTTGATAGGACCCTGACAATGGAGTTCAACTAGACGGGCGTCGATGCCGTAGCTAAGGATTTAGTGACCGCGCGTCAGATGTTTGAAACACCTTGCTCAAGTTGCTGGTCTGGGAATGGGTTGGTATGTTGCATTCACAGAATTGATTACGTAAAAATAAAACATATAATCCGTGATGAACAGAAATCTGTTTGTAAATTAACGATTCTAAACAGGGATAAGCTGGAACCGAAAAACTCTCCCGTCAGAGGTATGGGCTAGTTATGACTACGCTCTTACCAACTGCTACAAGGGCTGAGACTCATAATAAGGACAAATGAATAGAAATCCATGATGGAAAGTTAGTTAATAAATTTACACGGAGTTTTGTCAAAGCGTTATGAACTGAAACTGATGATAGAAATTGAAAAAAAAAAGTATTAAAGAGATAAGATTTTAAACACTTTCGCAATATTTTGTACATGGGAGAGAAGTGAAATTTTCGATCAGAGACCGTGAAGATTAGAGTACGTCTTTCGTCCGTCACGATGAGAAAATGTGGTTGTAAGGGGGTGGTCTAAGCTACAAAAGTTGACTTACTTGTAGTAGTATGATTTTTACTTTGCTGCTCTTAATCAATCTGATGGCATCAAGCGAGGATAAACAAATGCTATCCTACACCCTTTCGGTTTTGTTGTTATCCGAATTATTATATCAAAAGCGTGGAAGTATTTAATACCAGGTATAATTAAATGTGTATTAACCAACCCCATCAACAATCGGCCAGGTAACTCGAGATTGCAGATTTCTCCGCCGAATCCACTGACAGATCATAATAATGCTTCACTTGTACATAAGCGCGTACATATGTACACACAAAGCTATTCAATGGTGGAACCCATCCTGCTATATCTTTATCCCCTTTACTTCGGTTTGAGCTAGCATCAACGGCAAGTAGCTGGGGCCTTGTGAGATCGTTCGCAAATGCCTCACGTTGAGCATCTGTCCAAGAGCGTGCACCGGATATCCAAGCTTCTTTCAAAGGGACAATATGGTCCTATCGTCACATACGCTATGAGAAGAGGACACCGGGACGAATCTTCGAAGCACTTACAATATCAAGTTTACTGGAATCAGTAATAGTTTTCCCTGTGTAAGGAGAGACCCAGGTCCCTGAAGTAGGGGTACATGCACTGTTAACAACAACATCCGTACCGTCCCGCTTCAAAACAGCTGGTAGTAATAGAATCATCTCGCGGTATTAGGATCATTCTGTATTTTTGGACAAGAGCGGAGATACGAAGGACTTACTTTCACGAGTATTGCACGTTCCCGATACTTATTCAAAGTTGAAAGTACAAGAATTATTGTTTGAATAGAAAAAAAAAATCGGTTGCTAATCGGACTCACTGGTATCCCAAGTTTTGAATTCACTTCTAGAATAAGCAGGAGAGTTGGATTCCGCTTCCACCGTAACTATAGGAGTTATAGAAAAAATAGTTTCGGATGAGATAAGGTATAGGGAATATTTAATGTGGACTCACGCTGAGAAAGATATGTTTTCGCAGTAGATGCCGATATCACGGAGGGAAGATCCCGGGATTCAATAGGTGCAGCCTCAGCGAAAGAAGCTGCGAGCAAAGTCAGAACGTAGAGAGGGAGGACCTTGAGAAATCCCATTATCGACTAAAGACTGGGCCTAGGTAGAAAAGAGGGCACCCCCGTATAGAATCGCTTTGTTGTAGGCATTTTATACAATATCCGGAGGTAATGATGATATTGTTCGTGTTAACTTAAATTAAACGTTGACAGGATACCACATGTATATAGGTCAGTCTTTGGCAGGTAGCTCAGAATAGAGAAGTTAAGTCAAACCAGTATACGCGTGGTTTTGACTGAGATAGCAGACCATCTGAGTGGTCACCTTATGGTAAGTATCGGCAGAAATACGGCATTGCTTGTTCGACACTACGTGTACAACTCATGATTTTACAAACAATTGTACTGTTCAATTTGTGCACGTCAGACATAATCATATATAATCGGTCTCCCATAAAATAGCTTCTAGGCAAACAAGAAGAGAGAAAAATGAGATGTGTTTTACTACCTGCGCGCCAGCAATATAACTAAAGACACGTGTTGAGATAAGATCTTGGCACAACAAACATCAGTGAGTTGCTGATATGGGTAATTTATTTCTGAAGAGAAGAAAGCCTATTATGCATCAAATTTTCAACATTATCGTAGTGAACGTGGGTGATGAATCTTTTATTTGTCCTCTGTTGGGTTGTGTGTATGTCGTCCCGATCAAGGAATACCTTTTTGGAGTGTCGATCCCGGCTTCGCGCCGATCCCATATTTTTATGAAATCTTTGAAAACTTGGTACATGCACGCCAAATTACTAGTTTTAACCGCTAGCAGAGCATAGGAGCACTTGGTCGCCACTTTACTCGACTACACTATGCCGGACGGTTCCTATAGCGGCTTTAGTACACTCGAGCGCGAGAAGCGCTTCAGGAACCCACCAAAGGATGGCGCCTCCATCCCAATTTTAAACGAGTTCGTTGCTCCGCACATAGAGTCCTTCAATGCACTCTTTGATGATTCAGGTCTTCCAGCTGGTGACGGTGACGGAAAGGGACTTTTATCTCTTGCCTTGAAAGATATCGGAGAACGAGTCGTATTTGATTATTCTGGTCCTTCGGATGAGCATGGAAATCCCGGTTTGGGGAATAGGTTAAGTAGTATGTTGCGTTTACAAAATTAAGTCTACGAGAATAGTACTTATGATCTGCGAAGTCTGGGTGGAACAGGTATCTTTAAGTAGACCAATGGTACCGGATAGGGATAAGCTAGCTGTAGAACGAAAAATATTTCCGTCAGAGGTACGAACTAGTTATGTCTGTTGACTACGCTCATACTAACTAATATAAGGCCCGAGAACGGGTGACCTCATATCGAGGACGAATGACCATGAAGTTATGTTGGAAAGTAAACGGGAAAGAAACGAAGTCTATGATCAGAGACTGTGGGCTTGTACCAATTATGATTAGAGTATGTCTTTCCTCTGTTACGGTGTGCATATACTAAAATACAAAAATGGATAGTCTGTGAGATGTAACCTGCGAAACCTTTCATCTTCAGAACTCGTTTCGAAGCATGAAGAACCAGAAGAATTTGGTGGATATTTTATCATAAACGGAAATGAACGACTCATTCGTTATCTAATTCTCCCGCGAAGAAATCATGTTATTACTCTTTATCGACCATCCTTCCAAAACCGAGGACCTTCTTATACCCCCTATGCCGTCCAGATTCGATGTGTTAGACCCGATCAGACTGCAGCAACAAACACTCTTCACTATCTCTCAAATGGAAGCGCGATGTTAAGGTTTAGCTGGAGGAAGCAAGAATACGTTATTCCTATAATGCTAATTCTAAAAGCCCTCATTGGGGCTTCTGATAGAGAAATTTTTGAGGGAGTTATGATGCAGGAGTATGAAAATACCTTCTTAGCGGATCGGGTGGAACTTCTCTTGCGAAGTTTCAAATCATATAAACTTTATACCGGTGAACAGTGCCTCGAATTCCTAGGAGATAAGTTCAGAGTTGTACTAGGACAGGCCGAAGATTGGAATAATACTGCACTAGGAGTTTGGCTAATCCGAAAAATGGTCTTGGTACATCTCCATGATCCTAAAGACAAGTTCCGAATGCTCCTGTAAGCATTTCGTCTGTACATAATCCAAGCTTTGCTAACTTATATCAGGTTCATGCTTCGTAAACTATATGCTTCAGTCAATTCCTCATGTTGTGCTGACAATCCAGATTCTCCTCAGCACCAAGAGGTTCTCCTTCCTGGTTTCCTTTATGGTATGATCATCAAGGAAAGGATAGAAGAAAGTTTAAATGGCATAAGGGCTCAAATAATGCAAGATGTACGACGAAAAGATCCTTCTGTTGACTTTTTTGAAGACAAGTATTTCAACAAAGCCGTTTCAAGAGTAAACTTCGATATTGGTGCACGTCTGGCTAGTTTCTTGGCAACGGGAAATCTGGTCTCGCCCACTGGGCTTGATTTGCAACAAGCATCTGGTTTCACCATTGTAGCAGAAAAGCTTAACTGGTATCGTTATATTAGTCACTTCAGATGTATACACAGAGGTGCTTTCTTCGCGGAATTAAAGACTACAACAGTGCGTAAGCTGCTTCCAGAGGCATGGGGCTTCCTTTGCCCCGTACACACTCCTGATGGTTCTCCATGTGGTCTACTTAATCATCTTTCTCGTACTTGTCGGATAGTCACTGCTCCGTTAGCTGTTGCTCATATCACCAACTTACTAATTTCACATGGCATGACATCGGTACATTCTCCATCTATTAATGGAAAGCAACACAGAAATATTGCGATTCAGCTTGATGGACGAATGATTGGCTGGGCAAGCCCTGCTTTAGCAAAACAATTAGCAACGAACCTACGGATATGGAAAACTGAGGGGAAGTATAATGTTCCACTTGATCTGGAGATTGGGTATGTACCAGTCAGCGAGGGTGGCCAATATCCTGGCCTCTATCTGTTTGCATCAAGGGCACGGATGATGCGTCCTGTGAAATTTGTTCCTAATGGCCGTGACGATCAAATTGGATCTTTCGAGCAAGTGTATATGGATATTGCTATCAAGCCAGAAGAAATAGAATCAGGAGTAACGACTCATGTTGAACACTCCCCAACAAATTTCCTTTCTATACTTGCAAATCTCACACCATTCTCGGACTTCAACCAAAGTCCTCGTAACATTTATCAGTGTCAGGTAACTCATTATCACTTTATTTTCTGATATTCAGTTCGTTAAATATGCTTAATACATCTAGATGGGTAAACAAACGATGGGTACACCGGCAACAGCTATCAGGCACCGAACGGATAACAAATTATACCGTTTACAAACCGGACAGACACCCGTTGTCCGTCCAGAGTTACATAACACTTACGGAATGGATTCATTCCCGAACGGTACAAACGCTGTTGTGGCCGTCATCTCCTATACCGGGTATGACATGGAAGACGCTATGATTCTTAACAAGTCAGGTCATGAGCGTGGATTCGGTTATGGTACAATATACAAATCTCAGACCGTTGATCTTAAGACTATGCGCGAAGCCTCGAAGAGCTCAACCACCCCTACGTTACATTTCGGATTCGGAAGGGACGTAAGGATATCTGGGGATAAGGCACACCCTTGTTTGGAGTATTTGGACCTTGATGGATTACCTTATATTGGCTCGCAGATGAAAGCTGGAAATTATATTTGTGCATATGTTGATGATACCACCGGAAGGACGAAGTTCGTCAAGTACAAAAATGATGAAGTAGGATACGTTGACTCTGTCCGATTAATAGGTGAGTTCTAGTTATCCCCTCCTCCCTCACAAGAAAGAGAAAGAAAGAAAAACTAATCAACGTCTTTTCTTTTCTCACTTCTACTCCTCAGGTTCCGATGCAGGAGATAGTGAGCTCCAAAAAATAAACATCACTTTCCGGATCCCCCGTTCCCCCGTGATTGGAGACAAGTTCTCTTCAAGGCACGGACAAAAGGGTGTTTGTTCCCAGAAATGGCCTACCATTGACATGCCTTTCTCTGAGAGTGGGATGCAACCGGATGTTATTATTAACCCTCATGCTTTCCCTTCTCGTATGACAATTGGTATGTTGGTGGAGAGTATGGCCGGAAAAGCGGGAGCGATGCATGGGCTTGCTCAGGATGCTACTCCGTTCAGGTAAGGAAACCCATCTCATCCATTACACCCATTTTTTTCCTACTTATTTTCGGACAAACTATTAACAAATTTTCAATTTCTTCCCTCTCATCCCCCACAGATTCTCAGAAGAAGATACAGCAGTCAACTACTTCGGCGAACAACTCCTCGCTGCCGGATACAACTACTACGGCAACGAACCAATGTACTCAGGCATAACCGGCCAAGAATTCGCCGCCGACATCTACCTCGGCGTAGTCTACTACCAACGTCTCCGACACATGGTTCTCGACAAATACCAAGTCCGAACAACCGGTCCCGTCGACCGCGTCACACAGCAGCCCGTTAAAGGTCGGAAACGCGCGGGAGGTATCCGATTCGGAGAGATGGAGAGAGATGCGTTGATTGCGCATGGGACGTCGTATTTGTTGCAGGATAGGTTGATGAATTGTTCGGATTATTCGACGGCTTGGGTGTGTAGGACTTGTGGGTCGTTGATCTCGCTGGGGTATGAAGATGCAGCTTTGGGATCATCCGTTTATCTCTCTTCTTCTTCTTCTTCATCCTCTTCAACATCCTACCACCCAACGAAGGGTGGAGAGAACGCATTAAGATCCCACGGAGTCTCGACCCAGCCAAACGGCGAATACTGCAGAGTATGCAAACAAGCCTCCCTAACAAAAGACGACCGCGACCGCCAACGTCTAGCACTCGACCACCAACACTCCTCACACCCACACTCACACTCACACTCGGAATCAGACTCAGAATTAGACTCAGAATCAGAGAGGAAAGTAGACTACATACAACCCGGTCTCAAAGTCTCCGTTCCGAGTTCAAACGTCCTCTCCGCCCCTTCCCCCGGGACAAAAGGCGGGAACTTGGACGTCATCGCCGTGCCTTTTGTATTTAGGTACCTTTGTTCCGAACTCGCCGCTATGGGTATCGCAGTTTCGCTTGAGGTTCAGTAAAGTGGTGGCATGTTGTAGAATCAGTAAGGATCATTCGACAGTCTGAGCGATAAGGGTGAGGGGGGGGGAGAGAGAAAAAAGGGTTGTTATGTATTCTCTTTCTTATTTCTTTTTTTTCTTATTTGCTCCGTTATTCCATCTCTCCTGTTTTAAGTACTTCTTCCACTTCCTCCTCCTTTTTTGTTGCTCGTTTTCATGGTTCATCTCTATTTTTTCCCCTCTCCTTTCTCCTTTATCTTTACCCCCACGACGTACTCCTACCAACCCTACCGATCTACCCAACAGCTCAGTTTCGCACGCACACACACAAAAAAGTATCATACTTATTTACGACGTTTCATATCATGTACATTATCCTCCTTCCCAAAAATAAATCTTTTCTTTCTCTCACTCCCATCTCTAGTCTCTAGAAGCAACAACAAACCACCGAAGTGAATTAATTACATGTTACTCCCCATCCGATCCGCTCAAAGGTTGATCTCTCAAACCTCCAAGTCATACATCACACATCACTCATATTCATACCCGCTGTTTTACGATCAACATCACTCCAAATTAAAGAAAAACTCAAATTAATTTACCCCCTCTCCTAATCCTCCAACAAATTCATATACAAAAACACTTTATTCCTGGTAATAAAAAAGGATTGAGAAGGGAAATAAAGGTTAAAAGTTATAAAAGTTATGAAACAGACACAAAACACGAAATACGAAACGAAATGGGACAGATACGAGTAAATACCACTACCATATACGACGGGACTGGGTGGACTAAACCTAAACGAATCGGATGGAGCGGACTTGAGTAGATAGGATTGAATCAGAGCTTGGATTAAGCGGCCAATCGGGTAGACAATATGAATAAATAAATAAATATCTGTATACATATCCAACACCTCCCACCTCAAAAAAGTATCTAGTATCCAGTATCCAATATCCAAAAAGAAAGAAAGAAAGAAAAAGTAATCAAAAAGAAAAAACCAAAATCAAATAAGCCAAAAATCAAATAAATCAAAAAGCCATAAAAAATAAAAAGAAATAATCAGAAGAAAACGGGAAACAGACTTATAGGGTAGGGTATATCTAATATAATATAACTTAACTTAATTCCAAAAAAAAGCCAAAGCGAAAAAAATAAATAAAAAATAACCGTAATTATATATAAATAAATATCAAACAGGGGAGTTCATTAAAAAAAACCCCCCAAAGGCCGGAACAAAAAAAAACCACGAAAAAAAGGAATAATAAATTATACCAAGCCGTTGTTATAGCTACTAAAAACCACTACTAAATTAATAAAATAACCCCCCACCAACCAATTCCCCCCTCTCTCTTTCCCACCGAACGTTTCTTCCTTTCCTTCCTTTTCCAAACTTCCTTTCCTTGATTCTTTACTTACTTAAACCTTAAATACTCATATTACGTTAATAGAAAAAAATAAGAAAAATAATAAATGGAAGCTGGGAAATAAAAAAAAAAAGAAAGTATATAAAATGTGGAAAAAAGGAGGATAAAAAAAGAAGGCTCGGGATATGAAAAGAACCTAAACCAAGAACCAAGGAAAGATATATATATATATATATAATGGTATGGAAAGAAAGAGCCAATAGGGCAAAGTAACTGTAATCCGTATAAAACAAAATGCAAAAAAAGTATATATACTATATCGAAGGGTGATAAAAGAGGCAACAGAAGGATAGTAGAGGATGTTTTTGAGAGAAGGGGGGAGAATGAAAAAGCAGCAAGTAAAGGGTAAAAAAAAACAGAGATCCTCGTCTCTGCAAAAAGGATTCCACAGCGTCACAGCCAATATTTTCCCCCTCAGGCTTCAGCAGAAATAGTCTGGGCCACTATACTCTGCTGTTGTACATTCACACCCTTCCTAAACAAAGGATAATTCTCATCGGAATGAGGTGTCGGCGGTCCACACGAAGACTCCCTCTCTCGCTCCCTATCACCTACAACCATCCTTTCCTTAACATCATAAAACCCATTCCCAATCCTCCCTCCATTGACATCCACATATACACCCCCCTCATCCTCCTTCTCAGCAAAATCCGTATTTCCCAAAAGCGTTTCAACAACATCTCTCTCCTGCCTTCCGTAATCATCACCATTACCATCAACACCACCATCTACCTTCCCATTTCCAACCTCCTCATACTTCATCGGTAACCCCGACCGAGTAAGAAACATATCCACAAGCAATCTACATTCATCCGCAGTACTCGCATTCCCCAATAACCGCCTCATGTCCTTCGCCTGTTCCAAAAACGTCAATGGTGTATCAGGTGGTGTGATCACCCGCCTCTCTGGCACTTGCGCCCGCTCTTGACCGTGTTTCGCCTGACTCATTGAGAATACATTATTCTGCGAAGGCGGAGGAGTCGCCAAGCTAGATTTATGAATTACCTGCGCCTGATGAGATGGTGATGGTGATGGTATCGAAACGTTGATATTGTTATTATTAGTAGCAACGTTATCATGAATAATTTCCCCATTGCTATTAATATTCTCGGATATATCAATCTTCCGAGTTTCCGGCGGCTCAATTTTAGATGGCGTAGGAGGTGGGACCTCCTCCGGTTTAGAGTTGTCTAGAGTAGGAATACTGGAATTTGAATAACTTCTCTCAGGATTATCAAATGTTGGAACGGCTTTTCGGGTCGTAGGAGAAGGTCGGGGACGCAATGGGGATATCATTGAAGATTCACCAGCCTGGCTCGGTGAAGATGGAGGAGAAAGTGGAATGACAACAGGAGGGACAGGGGGAGGAGGAGGCTTTGGATAATACGACTGAGCTTGAGCAAACGTCGAAATATTGTGCAACGATCGTTTCGCGGATAAAGGTGGGGGTACGAAAGATGGTGGTGGATGACTGAGACTCGGAGACTTCCTTAAAGTTCCATGCTGCAAGTCCTCAAACGATGACTTACTTGAGAGCCTATCAGTTGACCCCTTAAATCGGGAAACAATACTACGAAGTCGGCCTCGCTTCTTGTCCGTTGGTGAAGTGGCACTCGTAGGAGAGCTCATTGTCGATGATGAGGGGCCCATCATTTTAGGAAGTGGAGGAGGGCCGCTATTTAAAAAGTCAATAAGATCCGCTGTATGTGAAGAAACACCAGTCGGTGCTCTTTTTCGGCCCATCGGTTTCTTTATAGGGACATCATCGTCAGATGAAAAGTCAAGACTCTCATCAATCGAGTCTTTACTGATGGACGGGTGAATTTTTCGCTCTGAGGTTTTTGACATGGATTCAGAAGCTTTTGATGATGCTTGAGCACGGAGGGCCTGTGAATGAGGAGATTCAATAGCTAACGCGCTCAAAGATCCTTTTCTTGATAAACCATGGCGCGTTCCTGCAGAGGACACTGACGCTTGAGATGTAGATGTGGATCGTGTCCGTGAATGCGGAACGGTATCGTACGATACCGGTGGAGCCCCGCGAGATTGATTCCGGATTCGATTAGCATTGTCTCCACTCTCACCGGCCTCATCAATGCCAGCCTGTTGCTGCTGCTGCACAACTGAGCCAGTTTCTTTCCTCACATGAGGAGTCGTCAAAGGAGATTCATCAGCCGCATTAACAGATGCATTTTCCTGAGTTGGAAGTTTCTCTGATGAAACCTGTTGTGGAAACGCTGGTGGGATTATCAATTTATTCATTCCTCGACCTTTCTCCTTATTGTAGACCTAAAGCGCATAATCAGCGCTGTCCCGAAATATAATAATAATAATAGCAGGAACGTACATCGAAAGTCCTCAGGCGGTCGGGGGTGAGAGACACCTTCATGGTGGTACCAGAACGCATTAATTCGTCAAATTCAACCTGGCAATTTTCTTTATCAGTTGCTATACTTTGGAAATCAACATCTTTAGAAGTCATCCAGAACTTACCTCACTAGGACTTGTACCTGGATCTTCTTGAACCGAACCTGGCCGCTTGCCGTTACTAAGCACTGAAGCAGTACGCTTATGTCCATCTGTATGTCCGTTCTGCGAACTGCCATCCTTGTCTATGCTCATGCGTCCAAAAAGCTTCTTTGCCCTTGATTTCTCTATAGAAGCTCTAGATACAGAACTAGACTGTGGGAAAGCAGTTCCCGAACTGGAACTTTCTGATGATACACGAGGCTTTGCATCACTATTTAGAGTTGAAACAGATCCCAATGGGGAATTGTTTGAACGATGGCTGCCATTTGTTTGATCGCTCACGCTGCGTTGGAAAGATTTGCTCCTTCTTGGTCGATTTGCTAAAGCCTTGCTTTGGGTCTCAATCTGGTTGTGTACTGATTGATGTTATAAAAAAAAATCACGGATATTCATTAAGGGAATTTAAGAGTGCCGAAGAGGTGAAATGGAACCCTTAATTAGAAATGATTGCCTTGACGATAGACAGAGAAGAGGAAGCGGCACCTTTCATGTTCTTAAATAATCCGTATATGGTATCGTCTTCGCACAATGCCGTGAATAGGTCTTGTAGAGTTGCAGTAGTACGGCTCGAGTCGCGTGTTGCAACGCGTCCAGTGTTTGATAAAAGGTGTCTTTGGGGTGGGGTGGGGAAATCGGCATCAGTACAGGAGAGATCAAGGATGGTGTGGGAGCGTATCAACCCTCGTACTTACTCGCATACATGCCTATCAAATTCGCGTGAGCATATAATGACCCAAAAACAGAGTGAACAGAAGGGGAAGGGGGGAAATACTATACGCACTCAATAATAGCGGTCAAATATAAGGCAGCAGGGATTATAAACTGGAGATTGTGTGAAGAGAAGTTTGAGGACGCGGCCACCTTTGACTGCCACCGCTTTTCGGCATCGGTGTCCTCGTCCGTGTCGTTAAAGGTGGAATAGGATTCGCATTTGAGTCTCAGCAGCTATTGTGTAATGAATCGAGTTTCGATACGCGCGCAGGGAGGAGATAAGGTGGCAAGGAACGATTTGAGTATGGACAAATGACAAAAATAAATTGGGGAGATGAAAAGAGAGCGAGGACATGAGCTAGTGGCGCGGAGAAATGAAGAAAGCGGGATAAATTGGACAAAGAGCGCACCTCAAACGCCGGATGGAGGGGGAAATCCTGTATGTTGTCGACATAGGGCCTAGATGGAGCGTCTCTAGTGCGATCCCAATACGCCTTTAGTTCGACCTCGGCCTCTAAGAGAGCCTCCTTCCCCAGAGGATTAGGTAGCAACTTTGTAAAACCTATTTTGAGTTGTTCGGTAGCAAAGGAGCGAGATGTGCTGAGGATCATCCATAAGAGTTCGTCGAGGAGGACATTGACAGAACGGAGAGCATCCGGAGCTAGTTTTGTTGGGCGTATTTCGGAGAGGACGACGTCTGCTGAGCGGCCAGAGAGGTAGAGAGGTTCTGAGATGAGCAAACCGAGGATACGTGCGCCAGGAGAACGTTAGTGAAGGTACGCGAATGAAAGAAGCCGGGTGGAGAATGATACATACGACGATCGGTTAAGCCAGCCATTTGAGCAAGGTGCAGGCCAGCTGAACACGGGGGTACGTTGATGAGGTTGGGGAGAGAGGGAGGGTGGTGAGTTGGCCGATGATGTGTGTTGAGGAAGGAAGGGAGGAAGGAGTGTCAGGAGGGAGGTGGCGAGTCGGGAGAGTGGCTTGTGAGGAAAAAGGAAGAGGAAGGAAGAGAGCTGGACTGGATTGTGGACAACGCGCGGATGGTCAATCCATCGCTCGCTTTTCTCTACTCTGCATAAGAATTCTCGGCCCGATCGGGTAATGCCCCCTCCATCTCAAAGAACGTTCCGTCATATCCTTTCTTGTCATTTTAAAATACACATATCCCATCCCATCAGACGCTCCGCTTACTTTCTCTACTCGCTATTACTCCCGTCCTACATACACAACTCGCGACATAATACCACTCACTCTACTCCTTTGTATTGAAAATCCAACGAGTGAAAGGAAGCAAGCCGAGAAAATACACTCATCACTCACCATCACAGCTCGTGAGAGTCCTCTGATGAAGCTGACATCCGGAAGATACACCCCCATCACTACCATGGGCAATAAATAGAAATAGCTACTATACTATACTATACCATACTTTCTCCGGTGTGGCCAACCAGCAAGACTTCTCACTCGCTTATGCGCCTAATAATACACTCCAGAAATATCAACATTTAAAGTTTCCAACCAACACACATCATGCTTTTACCATAGCGATCCTTCCTCCTATTCACCCACGCAGTATCGCCCATCACCTCGCTCATCATTCATCACAGAATCACAGAATCGTCAATGTCAACAATGAAAAAAAAGGCCATTCCAAATTCTCATCCTATAACCTCATCCTAATCCCAATCTCAATCTCATCATCACCACTCTCCTTCCCCAAAATCAAATTTCTCCAGTCCAATCCAATCCAAATTCTAAAACTAAACTAGACTAAACCAAGCCGTACTAAAATCAAATACAAGCAGGCAACCAAAATAACCCCAACCCACTCTCCCTCCCTCCAATCAACCCATTACTAAATCATATAAACATATAAACATCTTCCCCAGCTTACCCTCGGCTCAAAAAAATCGCCCTCGGGGTCCGTCCATGTTCCCCCTGGAAATAAACAAACAAACAAACAAATAAGTAAATAGCCTTCCTTCCCCCGATTCCCGATTCCCGACTAGCTAAGCGGTGGTCTCGCCTTCCCGAACACATGGAAGACTGTTTCTTTTTATATTACATTGTACCTTGAGGACATTGACCGATTATTAACGAGTATTTATTATTATCATTCTTTAATTTGAGTATTGACTACTACAGACGTTAATTTGAATTGTGTCGAAAGGTGGTCTTGTGTGTAGGTAATCTCCGATCTAAAATTTCTATTCCAAACTTCTTCTCTTTCTTTCTTACATACGACCTCACTACCACACACAAAGGTACCTCCACGGATCATGGATCATAATATTCAAAAAAAAAAATACCCCATCGAAAAAAATCCAATTTTTTTGCACTTCTTTTTTTTCTTTCTCCCCTTTGCTCCATCTTAATTCAAATTAGCAAATTAACAAAGGAAGCACGAAAAAGAAGCAGCAAAATGGAGAAAAAGCAAAGGTAAAAAAGCATGAGACGAGATGGGATGAGAAGATCGAGCACCACCATCGAGCACCACTGGTCCATCCGAATCGAATGAACACACATCCTCGACACCGCTTAACTTTTACCATTTTACATTAACATTCGTCACTTCACACACATAACATACAACTCTTCACATTTCACACAAATAACACATAATAGCTAACACATATAATAACACCTTGGCATCTCACACACCCCCTCCCCATTCGGCGATCCTCTCCGCTACTCTACTGATCTACTGATCTACCAATCTGCGGCTTTACACCCGTCCCCCGAAGGGAGAATAATTTGACTGGACACCTCATCCCATCTCATCTCACTTCACCGCCCAAATGCCATCGACCCTTAGTCCTTCCTTCCTTCCTCCCGTCTACCTGTCGATCTCAATCCGCACCAATCACTAGTCCTAATCTAATCTACCCATCCCTCATCCCATATACCACTTACCAAATACCACTTGCCACACGCCAATCTGCTCCAAATGTCAACCTGTCTATAGTCCACCTCTGTCCCGGCTTAACATACATACTCACACCCTATGTCCACGCTCTCACATATATACATACAACAATGAAATCTAATCCGATCTAATTCTCTAGTTCGGGGACTAGCAAGCAAATACTACAGACTATAGACTATAGACTATACTAGTGTCCAAGTTTCTTAGTACGTAGCAACCCCAGTCCCCAAGCCACACGTATACGTATACATACATACAAATAACAACAATAAAAATAAAAATAATAAATCGTACTAGGACTAAAAGGACTAAACGTCGGCGGTTAATTGGTTGACTGACTGATAATCACATGTCTTTTTTTTTTCTCCCTTTCTCTCTTTCTCTTCCTTCTTTTTTTGCGTCGTTGTTCTCGGTTTATTTGTTCTTTCTGAGAGAAAAAAGGTTTAGTTAGCTCTGAGTTCTAACTCCTAAGCTCTAAGTTCAAAGCTTTAAGTTCTAATTCTAGGCGCAACTACAAACCTTAACTCCACCTTCACCTCCATATCTTCTTTCATCGTATTCCATCTTTGTCTTTGTCTTTCATCCTCTTCTTGTATTGTATAGAGCTTAATGCTTACTCATCCTCCGTTCCATTCCCTCCTATTCGTCTACTTACTCCGATTCAAAAGGAGGCAGAAAGGGGAATCCAAAACGAGTTAGTTCGTTAGCCCGTTAGCCCGTTAGTCAGCCAGCTAGCTAGTAAGGGACGCAGACGTATCGAAACGACCAAACACTGAGTTTAAATACCGAATATTAAACACTATTGTATTGTAGACAACAGGCGTCAAATATAGGTCTAAAGACAAGACAAGACGAGATTTATACTTCGTGATTGTGAGTCGTAACGAACGGTCGTAATAAGTATATAAGTATGTTAAGAAATGAAAGATGATCTAAGGAATGAACCAAAAAAAAAAAAAAGGATTAGGAAGGGAGAGAAGGATGCGTTTATGCAAAACAAAACGATCAAATGACAAAAAGGGATGAAGAGACGTAATAAAATAATGAAGGACGGAAGAGTAAAACGAAATGAAATGGACGGACAAATGAATTGATGAGTCGAAAAGAACAAGGGACAGAAGTAAGACAAAGCAAAACTTAGAATTAAAACTAGAATTAAAACTTAAAGCTAAAACCCAGGTAAGCGGAAGGAGATAGCACTTATACTACACTAATAGCAGCAGCAGCAGCAACAACAACAACAACAACAACCAGTAAGGGTAGAAAGAGCATAAAAAAATGAACGAACGACAAGCAAGCGAATCGAATCAGTAAATAGTAAGTATGGTAGTATGAGCGGTATCGACCACTACCGCCCTTAGATTTGGACCAGAACCAGGACCAAAACCAGGACCCAAGTAAAAAAAAAAAAGTAAATGAATTTCGTCCCTGGGCTCTGGGCTGGGTCGAAGAAAAGAAAACAAGAGATTGGAGATTGAGATTAAGATCTGGATCGAGATCTCCTTTTGGTAGGTGGCAAATAGATTTGTGGATTCAATAAACGTAGTATACGTGCCGGTTTACTACTTAAAAATGAGAGAAGACGGAGAGAGGTTTGCTATAGGTAGTAGTAGGTAGTAGATTAATTAGTTGATATTAGTAGTTTGGCTGACTACTTTGAAGGAAAGTAGAATGAGGGGTTTCACGTCGACTAGATAGAGGGGTGCTTTGATTCTCTTGAAAGTTGTCCGGAATATTTCACTTTATACTTTGTACTGACACCAACTACCATGATGAAATCTTCTAAAATACAAGATGTGTAAAAGTTATTTTACTAGCTTTTAGTTAATGAATTGCGAAACACACGAGGTTACGAACGCATAACATCATTACATCACAGTATAATTCATTAAAGCAGTATTCAACAGACCATCCCTTATGTAGCAAAAAAGAAAGAAAACAGAGGAAGAGGAAAAGAAATCCGAGAAATATCAAAGCCAGGAAAGGACTAGACAAGATGACCCCGGCCCATCCAAGTTTACACACCTTCGACATCGCTTAACTTTTTTACCATTCCACACTCAGCACTTGACATCCCCCACTTTATTATCTTTCCCTCTCACTTAATACAGAGATCCGCGCTCTAAATTCGAGCGTCTTAACCCGTCTCGTCTTACCTCATTCCCTTAACGGATCCACAATCCAAACACTCTGTCTATCAACCTACCCATCTACCCATTGTCAAACTTACTCATCCCACGACCCGTCGACCCATCCATCTAGTCTACCAATCCTAGTCATATACCTACCTGTCCTCCCGTCAACCTGTCTACGGTCGACCTCTACTCCAGCCTGAGCCGTTCACACAAACAGTCACACACTTTAATTTAATTCAAATCTAGTTTTCTAATTCGGAGACTAGCAGACCCTACGTCACACTACACACCGTACTAAATTACTACACTAGTCCCTAATCCAATCTCGCCATTTCCCAGTCCCAGTACACAGCAACCAATGACCATCAATAAGAGACTATCAAACTATCAGCCCGTAACCACCCAAGCCACACGCACACCACACAAACAACAACAAAAATCATACTAAACGAATTAAGGATTACTCGACTCGATAAATCACATGCCTTTCTCTCCCTTTCTTTCGTCTGCCCGTCGTTGCTTTTCCTTCTTTCCCTTTTTTAAAGGGCTCGGAGTTAATTTTAGTTTCAAATTTAATTTTTTTTCCCCTCGTTCGTCCATATATTTCTCCTTCTTCTAGTATGCAGTATGAAGCTTACCTAGTCTTCACCCTGTTCCGTTCATTTACTTACTTAGTTACTTACCTACTTACCCCATCTCAATTTAATTTAATTCGATTCGGTTCGAAAAGGAGTAGAAAGGGGTTCTCCAAAAGGAGTTAGCTAGTTAGTCAACTAGCCAGAGACTTACCTCAAACAACGGAACCTCAAATTTAACGTCAAACGTCAAACATCAAACATCAAACGTGGATATAAACACAAAAATCATATTTTTCGTAAAAAATCGTGAATCATGACAAAAGACTGTAGAAAAAAAATCATAAAACAGAAAGAAAATCTAAAAAAGAGACTGAAAAAAAGAGAGATCTATGTATAAAATTTATTTACAATAAAACCGGATGAATGGACCGACGAATCAATGAACACTCGAAAAAATGAACAGAGAACAAAGAACAAAGGGCAAAGACAAGAAAAAGAAGGCGAATGAAGATAGCATGACAGCAGCAACAGCAAGAAACGAACGAACGAACGAACGAACGGCGGAGCAAGCGAATCGAATAGTGAGTATGAGCGGCGTCGACCGCGACCAACTTGTCTCAAGAAGAGAGGGGGATCAAGCCTTGGTACGAAGAAAAGAAGGGGTTGGAGATCAAGATCAAGATCGATATATTCTTCGGGTGACTATTAGTAGATGGTGTATTAGGAGTGTATGGCTTTTTAGTCTTCGCAGTACACAGAGACGATTCTCTGTATTTTGTAGACGTGCTACGCGCATGCACCGTCACCACCTGAGGAGAAAGAAAAGGACGAGATGCCTCTAGGAGTTTCATAGTAGGTAGTAAATTCAATGGCAACTTTCGGTAGCTTAACCAGCCACCAAAGTCGTTGAACAATCAACCAAACTCTACTCCTCCCAATACCATCCTAAACTCTCCTACATCTCAATCAGAGAGTCAAGAAGAAAGAGAGAAGAAAGGCCTATAGAACCAGCCCTTCAACTCCTCTCATCCTTAACCTGCGATCTCGTTCTTATCCTCTTCTTTTTCTCATCCTCAATATCAATTTCCATACTCCTCATTCCGTGATCCATCTTCCCATCCCCTCTTTCTCATCTCTACCGCGTTCAGCTATCATCGCCGCCGTTGTTGTCGTTGATGTCGCAGATCCAAGTTTCTCCGAATCCCTCCCTTCAAGGTCTTCGTCCTGACTCTCCTGTCCCGAATCATCCGAAGACTCGATCTCTTCAAGACTAGGTTTATAATCAGAATCTTCCTCATCTTCCTCCTCCTCTTCATTCATCTTCTTATTGATAATATCATTTACTTTGTTATTCTCGTTATTGCCGTTATCAACTTTAAACCTCTTCGGCTTCAACCCAGCGGTATTCTTCCCGTCTTCACTTTGCTTTTCAGCATCCCCATCTCGTCTAAACGACGGGCGAGCATCACGCTCTCCATCCAGCTCCAAATCTGACAAGGCCGGTAGTCCAGTAGGAAGAACCTCTTCCTCCTCTTCCTCCACCTCCACGCGTTTCCTCTTCAAAGTCCCATTCCTCTGCTTCTCTTTCTCTTCTTTCACACTACTATGTGAACTCTCGTGCCTCGCCCTCGAAGCAACCGACCCAGATCCTGAAACCTTTCGCTGTCTAGTAACCTCCTGCTTCCTCTCCCCATGCTCCTTCTCATCGTGCCTCAACTTATTCCTAATCCGATCTTTCTTCCCCATCTCCCCAATTCCACTCCCACTCGTCTCCTCTCTTTCCCTCTCCCTTCCTTTGTCACGTTCACGTTCTCTTTCTCTTTCTCTAAAGGCAGCAGCCCCATCCCCCTCCTCAGACTCATACGACATCTTTGTCTCCCTCCTCTCGTGTCTACCACTAGAACCAGCAGTAGAACCAGTCCCCACACGAGAATGAACATACTTCATCCTCTCCCCCTGATCCTCCTCATCAACATCGTCATCGATATCAATATCATCATCGCCAATTCGCCTCTCACTATTACTATTAAGCAGGTACATAAGCTTCCCTTTCTCCTTTCCCGGTGTTGACCCAGACGATCCAGACCCAGATCCGAATCCAGAAATAGACACAGGAGAAATAGAGCGGCTCCTACTTCCTTCCCTCTCTCTTTCCCGTTCCCGTTCCCGTTCCCTTTCCCTCTCCCTCTCCCGCTCCCGTTCGTCCAATCTTATAGACTCGACGGGACGTAAACGAGGAGACCTCATACGCTGCGGTGAGCGAGCAACAGGGGTTAGTGAGGGCGTTGACATTGGAGGAGGCGGAGCTGGTGAATGACTAGTAGACGGCGGGCGTCCAAAGGGCGGTGAAGGGACCACACTGACTTCCCTCTCCCTCTCCCTTCCTCTCTCCCTTTCTCTTTCTCTAGTCTCCCTATTTTCCCTACTTTCTCTATCTCTATCTCTCATCTCCCTGTCTCTTTCCTTCTCCCTTTCTCTATCTCTATCTCTCTCCCGGTGCGTCTGAGCCTGTCCAGATGACGAAGCCGAAATGATACCCGCAGGCGGCGGAGCCTCAATATAAGTATACTGATTCGGATTCTGCTGCATCCCAATCTGCTGCTGCTGATGTTGGGGTTGACCAGCACCATACCTCCCCGCATCCGGATGAGAATGATGATGTCCCGAGCTCATATGATTCCTCGAATACGGCCGCGGACTATGTTCTCCATGATCCATCCCACAATTACACACATGCGCCGGATGATTAGGATGTTGCTGACTAGGACGAGGAGAAGGGACAGGAGGCGGGGGTGAGAGGCAGGATACGCATTACTAGATCTAGGCGTAGACGCAGAAGAACGTATCCTAGGCGGCGGTGGGGCTTCGTACTTAATAAACTGTATCTGTGACTCAGGACCGTACATACCCCTCGACGCGGACGCTGCTGTGGCCGAGTTGGAAGAAGACGACCGTCTGGAAGACATATAATAATCCAAGTACGCATCCGCCATTGTCCTCACCTGCCCTCTCGGCCCACGAGAACTACCTTGTGGTCCGGAAAGCGCATGGTTTTGTTCAGAAGGTGGAGGGGGTGGTGGTCTTCCATATGTTTGCGCATGAGCAGAAGGATGCATATATGGGTGTCCATGAGCATGACTATACCCTGGGTCTACTGGACCTGACATCCTGACACCAGAACTGGGATGTGGGGGTGGATACGGTGAATGTCTAGCATAGCCGCCGCTTGGCATATATTGCCCCGAAGGGGGTTCGCGGTAAACGGGTCCTGGCCGATATCCGGGAGGGACAGACATACTAAGATGGGGAAAACAAAAAAATAAATAAATAAACGTCGGCAAATTAAATTTTTAGTGTCCCACATTATAGTGAATGATCAATACTTACTATTCGTCCCTCATCATTTGTTGAGGTCCTCCATATGCGTATGGGGGAGGAGGTGGTGGTGGAGCCATTCGCTGTCGAGCATAGGCTTTCTCTTTACTTTCTGCATATGGATCATATGCTATTGCTCTTGGGTCAACTGGTACAGGGGGTTGATGATACCTATATCCTGGATCTGCCATCTTGCGCAGCTAGAAGAATGTAGCGGCGCAAGAACGTTAAACTTGAGTCTTGGACTCAAAAAGAAAATTTGGTGTTGATGGGAGGGTGGGGGCAATAAGCTTCTTTGGCAAAACAAAAGGAATAAGGGGGGGATCCTAGATATCAAGGAGTTTACTTGGCTATATAGCTTTGTGCCACTAATAAACGTATAGACATGCTTTCGCCACGATTAGCCCTCCTGTAAAATATGGCTTGATTAGGTGAGGCACAATCGTGCAAAGTAATACAAACTGCAGAGCAATCTTGTTTTGGTATTAGCTCGTCGCTCAGACGAGATAACACTGCTTGAACCATACTCTTTTCAATCTAAGGATATATAGGATTGAATGGTTCGTTTACCTCCTTCCAGTGTCCCAAATTCATGAACCCGAGCCTAGGAGGAAAAAAAAACCAGGTATAAGAACCAAGTTTGTCTGAATAATTATCATTACTACGAGTAAACCACAAAACAGTATGTACAGTAGCAAAAAGGCTTCTCTTCTTCTTACCTAAGAGCAATTTTCAGTCAATGAATTGCACCCGCAATGTCATTCGCAAGAAATTGCCTCCTGGTGATCATGGTTTTCTAGAACAGCAAAGTCCCATTAAGTAAAGCGATTCATAAGAAGCCAGATAAGTCAATAGTATCTTATTAACCACAGCGAAAATAGTAATTTTGGCAAGCAAACTTGATGACAGATATACTCTACTTTGCGTCGTTTAGTTTATGCAGCTTCGCAAAGTTCCTCTTCTCTGGAACTCGAACGCAAACCAAACAATCTTTTGATAGGCATATAACTTGTGACAATGCTGTCATAGCAAAGTGAGACTGGATTGTCCAGCTCTAAGGGTCGATAAGCAAAGTAACTTATAGTGACGTCGTTTCCAGTGCAAAGTATGAATTACTCTGTTGAAAGTATGTTTATCAGTTCTTCATGGAGAACGGGATAGCAGATCCACGGCATGTTGATCGGAATCATTTTGCGAGGATGCATTTATTGCTCTATTCCGTGAGCTACTTGCCTCTGTAAAGTCGTAAAGATGTGAGTGTTTAAACGAGGTAAAATAAAAACAAAACAAAACATAAAATTGGGTTTAGTCTAAACCGTGGCAGGGTTAACCTTGAGGGTCTAAATTCAAACTCCGACTTAATTACACTGTAGTCTTTCATTAAAGTAAGTTTGCACTTATTTTACCCTATTTTTCCCCCAAACAGTGCAAATTGGCAGCCTTCATTTGGTTTAATCAGTGACCCCAAGAACGAATGGAGGAACACCAAATGTCGGATGCCGTTATACCAAGAAAAATATTGCTCGCAAAAAACAAAATAGAATTAGATAGAACATTTTTGCTTCTCCACGCTTTTCGAATTCGTTAAAGTAGTGTTTAATTCTCTATAAAAAAATAGCAAACCTAGACTTACGGAACAGGCCAAAGCACGAATAAACAGCAGTACATGTGAATACATTAACAAGTCATGAATTTGCATGAAACCTCTAGCACACCGAAAAGATGATTACGTAGCATGAGAAAAGATGCATGTGAACTCACAAAAGAATGTGCATGGTAAATTAAAACATTGAAAGATGAAACATACAACCGAGATGGGAGAAAAAAGTATAATTTATATAACACAAGAAAGAAAATAACTAGCCATTCCCTCCATCCTTAGAATCTGTTTTTGAAGGAGAACTTGACTTGTCACCACCAAGGAGCTTTGACATACTAAACTTTAGTTTTAGTTTCTTCGACCCTTCTTCACTTGATTTTGGTGACGATGCTGCGGATCGTGCTTTCGCAGCTGCAGCTTGAGAGGCCTCCTCTGATGCATTACTGAGTCGTCGGTTCTTCGGAACTAACTTCTCAAATACATCCTCCTCATCCTCTTCCCCACGTCTCCGTTTTTCACGGAGCTTTATGGAGGGTGCTTCCGATTTTGGTGACTCGTCGGCTTTCTTCGAAACTAGCTCCTCTAATAAATCATCCTCTGGGTCTGAAGGGTCTGAAGGTTCATAAGGTAATATTTCGATCTGTCGATGAGGTCCTTGTGGGGCGCCCTGTGTTGATGATGCTTTGTCTGAGGGTGAATCGCTACCGGCGTCTTCTTCGTCATTATAACCCCAAAGCGATTGAAAGGGTGAGGGTGGCCGTTGTTGCGAAGTATTCGACAACCGCATGCTTTTGTTCGCTTGGGAGTCGGCATTGGAAGCAGCTGGTCTTTGGCGTTTCTTTCGGAAAATGTCTAACAAAGCACTATCCGCTCGAGGGACGGGTACAATCTGATCTTCCTCATTGTCATCACCAAGTAAGTAGTCTTCCTCTGCCTCCGCTTCTATGACGTGACCAAACACTCGAGGGACAGTTGTGACACTAATTTGAAAGTTAAAAAAAGCTAAATTGGGATAAGAATTAAGCGACTGACGGCTGCTTCTTTTCCATAGTGACAGGTGGCTGTTCGCTATTTATCTCATGGCGTGTTATGAGACCTTGGAAGGTTACAGCCCCATTCGAGGATTTTGCAAGATCCCGAACTTCAGCCTCGTGGTTGACCATCACATCGTTGATAATGTCCTTCAAATTCTCCTGTAAATCAGACATTTAGCACCAGATCTTCTGAAGCTATTTATAACTCGAGACCAACTTTACGTATATGCTCGAAGAACTCTTGACATGCTGAGCTCAGCAAGTTTTCCCGCTTTGCTTCCCGAAGCGTCAACTTGATAATAGGGGTATACACACAATTTTTGATGAGGACCTTGTAGAGCATTCTAATACGTAGACAATGTCGAAAGAATCGGAGTGCAACTATTTAAGAGTTAGCTTTTAAGCCCAGCTTTTGACTGTTATAATCGGGAAACACTCACCAAGACATAAATGCTTATCTCTAGCGTACAAAAACGATGCAATGCGACCAATGATACCAGATGAGGTAAAGAAACTAACACTCCGCGCTCCATGTTGTTGGATAAAGCTACATATGAGATCACACAAATAAAGATATAAATTGGCTCGATCACGAGATGGCAGGAAGACAGGGTCTTTTAAAGATAAGATATTAGCAGGCATTTTCACAGACGAAATACAACATTGCAAACCTTTAAGTTCACGATGGTCAGGGACATAAATTATGAGAGGCCGTACTAAGGTCTCCACACAAATACTATATGCATTAGCCAGGAAATATGTAGTAATATGATCATCCCCTCGAGGTTTTGCCAGTAATTTGGAGCCCATTCCGGCCTGCTATATCTTAAGTATATAACACAAAAAAATATCATTAATTTCAGACGAACCTGGTCAGCTAAACCCTCGAGTGGGGGTGTATCACATATCAAGCGAAGAGCATCCGCCAGCTGATTCTGAAGTGCAAGGTCTTGACTATTTGCCATCAATCGACATAATACTTGCATTAAAGTTTCTTTGAAGGGAGGCCGTCCATTAGTCACATCCACGAACTTCGTTTGCTCCGTCCCACCAATATTTGTGTGTGAAATAGACTGTCCAAGAGCAACTGCTTGAACAACAACATGATGTCTAACATTCAAAGTAGAGTGATCAAGTAAGACAGAAAGAATCTCTCCAGCAGCGATGATTAGATGTTTCTCTGAACTACACAAAGCCCACTGTACGGCGTACAAGACCCCACGTTCAATCAATACCCTAAAGAGTCCGATTCGGGCGGGAAGTTGAACGTTCTTCCCCATAACACAGAGCTGTTGAAGGAGAGAGATGACTTGTTTCTTTCGCTCTTCTTGTTGTTCGTTAGTCTGCTTGGATGAACTAGACGAAGAAGGTTGAACAGGGGATTTTGCCCCATCCACAGAGGAGTCTGGTTCTACGCCTGTCATTGTATCCGGCGACTTTTCCCTGGTATTTGGCTGCTGAATAAACAACGAAACAAGGTTAGACAGGAATTGTTCATCCTGTTGAACATGTGTGATTATCTCAATCTGGTTGAATATGATGCACGAATTGAGAACATTGAAAGTCGAATCGTCAAGTGCTCGACCTAGGATCACATCCTTCAAGTATTGCAACTTGTACGTATTATGGATTTTCGTTTGCACTAACTCGTTCATGATAGGGATCGGTTGAAGAAACTTCGTTTTATCTTGTAGATATTCACGATAGTTTGCTTTGAACTTTGGAAATTCCGGATCGTCTACAAACCGCTCAGAGGTCACATCCGCCAAGTAAAAAATATGACAACCTACATTCTAGCATTCCAACGGCACCCATCCATAGATCGTCTGAGAGGATATGATCATACATTTGATGTTCGCTAAAAAGGACTGATGATAGATATCTATCTTAAGTTAAAGAGTTCCGAGCCATATATCCCGAAAGACTTACGAATTGTTTGCATACAACTACAGAGTGCATGCAAAGCGTCCAAGTTTTCTCCACTCTCTGCCATTTCAAATGAGTCTCGTAACTGGTAAATATACTTATGTTCCAGGATGTAAGAACATATACTCTCTCGAGTTTTCGGGACTCTAGCCATTGTTCGTAATGCCTTTTCTATTTCTAGAATAAAGCCTGCATCTGGAGTTGGCATAGGGAGATGACCGGACTGGATTATTTGTGCCGCAGTATTGGGAATCGCTGAGTAAGGCTGTATGTCAGTAAAACGGAAATAAAAACTAGAGTTGTAGACAATAATAATGACCAGTGGAAAATTCTGAAAACAAGGTAGAAGTAGAATCGTCACTGCCGCTGAACACAGAACGGACGCCAGGGTCATCATATGTCCAAACAGGCGTACCTCTATTATTGAGGTGTTTCTGCACCTCGACAATGAATTCCCACACCTCGGAACATCCTTCTATGTCCTGGAAGCTCAGTGCGAAATCTGTTCCATCCGGTTCCGTCCATACTATCAGTGTATCTTGCTGTCGTTGGTATACATCCGTTACTCGAATTAAGCAATTGAGTAATACATCGTGCGTTAATTCGGATTTTGCGATTAGTCGAGCTTCGTCGGAATCATTATCGAATTCGCCTTGACAGAAGGCGGTACCTCTGTCAGTCCATCGTGATCCAACAAGTTCATATACCTAGTAGGTAATAACCGGTAAGAAGTAAGAAACATGTTATTTTCCCCGGAAGCAAAAAAGTAAGAAGAGCAAGAAAAAAAACAGTCCCCCCTCGTAAAGACCCTTTCTAGCACAAAAAAGGGGGGAACTCTAGTGGGAGGTGAGAATAGAAACAAATAAAAGAATGAAAAGCCTTAGGAAGTTAGAAAGGTGAATGTATTTTTGTACCTTTACACGTCTAAGATCAGGGTCGAAGTTTCCTACTTCTACCATTTCTTCGCTGTTCATAAAGTTAACTGACTCGTCCATTTCACTAAAATCATCTTCTCCTTCTGCACCATTTGTCATCTCCTCCATATGTGGTCCAGGGGACCTCTCCGAGTCGTTTTCTGGGAGTTGGTTAGTTGTTCGATCACCATTCACGGATACCTCGTTTGTGGGAGACGGTTGGTCGGAAGAAGAAGTCGAAGAAGTGGGGACGGCTGGGGTTGTGGAAGGTGAGTTTGATTGGGAAGACTGAAGGAGTTGTGGCTGTTGATTTGAGTCGAGATGGTCAGTATTGATGTTGACGCCTCGGCTCATGGCCAGAGGGGGGGTGGAGCTGGCCCGGCCTGAGTTAAGCGGCTAATGAGAAAGAGCGATGATGAGATTCGAAAAGCAGGGGGTCGTTCTAGGGTTGGTGAAAGGCAGGTGACGGATTGCGCTGAGCGGGTAGATTTGATTTGAGGATTGATGGAGTTATATCCGTTGGCCCGTGTTAAGATTTCTACTTACTTACTTACAACTTTGGACGTGACCTGAGCTCAACGCGGTAAGAGCCCAACCGTGAATGCTCAAGCACCGCGTGTGACACTCAACCATCCCCAAATCAAGAAATAAGTTGCCGCGCCACCCTCCAGTTAACTATACACACACATTACAACACTTCTCATGAATTCAACACATCTAATGTCAATTAGTTACATATATCTGCCTTTACTTCTCTGGAATAACCCGCTTAATCCATGCATGCAAGTCCGACAACTCTTGTGAGTCCGCAGAGTGCTCAAGGCCCTGGTACACCTTGGCTGTCAACCCAACCGGGTCCTCATCTGTCGCCGTTTTTACACCCGCCTTCTGTATCAATTGCTGTGACATCGTAGCCAAGTCAAATCGCACAAGTGGATCGTGTGTGCCTGTCCCCCAGAAGATCGGTATCTTCTTCCCAGTATCGGTTATCATCTTTCAACAATCAATCAATCAATCCCGCCCCCGTCAGTTCAAATTGCTTATACCAAAAGAAGTATTTTCTCCCTTACCGATGCGAACTTCTCACGGAGAGGGGTCCAGCCACTCAAACAAACAATTCCACCAAGTTGTCTCTCGCTCGTCAGCCCCGTAAGCAAGCTCATCGTGGCTCCTTGGCTGAACCCTCCCAAAACAACGCGTGAAGCAGAAAGTCCATTATCTACTTCTTCCGTGATAAGAGAATTCAAAGTGGAAACAGTCTTAAGCATGCCGTCTTCATCTTCATCACGTCCTTTCAAGCCGAATTCCTTAATATCAAACCTTATATAATGGTCGTATTATAGAAATTCATTGTCAGATTTTTTTTGTGCTTCTCTATTATGACATACCAAGAAGGCATTCCCATCCCTCCGTTTGCAGTGACAGGCATAACAGGGCTGCATATATGTTTAATGAACACGTCTACTTCCACAAGACAAGAAGCTCACGCGTTTGGAAGGACCCATTTTACATGGCTTAATGCCGGGTCCTTGCCCAACATCTCAGCAACAGGGCGCCATCCAGCTCCCGAGTCTCCCAAACCATGTACAAATATAACAGTAGCAGTATGCTTGGCCGTAGCCTTTACAACCAAAGGTGCAGACATAGTAGCAATTCTAGTTGATTTACCACGTTTGTCAGAACCCGCAGATATATAGTATATGACAAAAGCAAAGAAGGCGGCACACAGCGCCACAAAATTAAGCTTGAGGGACAACGTAGTGGGGGTACCGTTACCGAGGTGATAACACTCGGTCACGATGTGGTGTGAGTCTTCCCTGTCGAGGCTTGTATGGAATTTAAGGTTGATCTTTGATCGACGGTCCGTACTACCTCTCTTTGGCCTTTTGACTCGATTACCTTTAGCATTGAGTCTCGAAGCGAGATCGACCCATAGATATGGAGCCCTCAAAGGAAGATGTACCTGTACAACCTTCAAATAGCAATAGTGCTGCACTGAATGACACGCCGGATTCAAGTTGTGCCAACATGGTTGAAGGTTCTATTAGGGACTCGGAACCAGTCGAGTCTGAACCAGCTCAACCACTATCGAAGAAAGCACAAAAGAGACTTGCAAAGGCCGCTTTGTTTCAAGAAAAGAAACTAGAAAAACGTAGACGTGAAAAGGCTGCGAAGAAGGAGAAGAAACGAGAGAGGAGGGAACGCGCTGAGGCAGGCGAACTCGATGAAGAGGATCAGGAGCATATGAGAAAGAGACAAAAGTTAAATGACCCTAAGGACCCATTTTCTGCTCGGATTGTTGTTGATCTCGGGTTTGATGATAAAATGAATGATAAGGTATGCATATAGCCTGTTAATTGATATTTTAATAAATTCTGCTGCTAAAAATACTAATAGGAAATAAGTTCATTGTCATCTCAACTTGCATATTGCTACGCTGCTAATAGACGATCCTCCTGTCCCTTTTCCTCTATTCTTTTCTCTTCGCTGCATGGAAGACTGAAGACACGGCTTGATGCCGAGAACAATTTTGCATATCGCCGTTGGACAGGATGTGAATGGTGGGAAGAAAGTTATGAGCATTTATGGAAACAGGAAGTGGCAGTCCCCAAAAATGAGGCGGAGGACAGCTCCATCAAAGAAGATTTAAATTTGCCATCAAGATGCGAAAAAGACACTGTTATCTATCTGACTGCTGATACGGATGAAGAGCTCGAGGAATTGAAGGAAGGCGAAACGTATATTCTAGGTGGGATAGTTGATCATAATCGTTATAAAGTATGTGGTTTCCTTGTACTAGTAGGTACTACAATATATTTACCCTCCTTCGACAAGAATCTCTGCAAAGAAAAAGCTGATGCGTCCGGAATTCGGACTGCCCGACTTCCAATCGGAAAGTACATGGCGGAAATGACGTCTCGAAAAGTACTGACCGTGAACCAAGTTTTCGAAATTCTCATTAATTGGGTGGAAACGAGGGACTGGGAAAAGGCATTATACAGTGTAATGCCAAAACGCAAATTTTACAACGGCTCCCAAACTCAAACTCAAAATCTTCAACCTGATGAAGAAAGCGAAACACTTGTGGTAAAAGAAGATGATACTGTATCTCAGACAGAAAGTACTGGAGAGGCGTAATTGAGGTACACAGGCGTTTAATAGACTAGAGGTAGTATTATACTTGTATTATCATTAATGATTATGTTCTGATTGCTGTAGCTGTAACTTCAGAGAACATCCTTGAGATGGGTCTTTCCTGACCCTCTTTCTAGGGCTTTTGGTTGATTTGGGGCTGGTTTCCATCCAATCTAGCAATGACTTAATCTCAAAAACAAAGTCAAAGGGATGTCAAATCTACTTACGACAAATATAACTTGAAATGTCGCCGGAATGGTTCCATCTTCATTTCCATGTAACTCTAAAATGTGATTCAGTGTTTAAGCACAGTTAATACTTGGATTTAGGGAATACCTTTATAAATGGCCGAAGCGGCTGCAAGAGTGTCACGATGAACGTATCTCCTCCTACGAATGTTGTCAATCACCATTAAAAATCCGACAATATCGCCCACTAACCTCCCCAAAACTGCGTTGCTTTCACCCATGTCCCTTAGGTCTTCCATTAACTCCCATATGCTTGGATATGCCACCTTAACTTCATCAACGTCCACCGTTAACAAAGTGAACCCCGCCCGGCCCATTAAATTTGACATATCACTACTCTCTGTCATAGGAGAGACATGGGGAGAAATACCACCTTCGCGTTCAACCTCCGCGAGTTGGAGTGACGTTCTTGACAATTTTATTAGTATTTATATCTAGACTAAGCCTTAATCGGATCATACCTCAGCTCAAAGAGCGTATCTCCACCGAATAATGCACCCAAGAATACGCCATCTGGTTTTAATGCCTCCCTTATTTGGACAAGAACACCTAGGCCATCTTAGTATTGAGGTCCGGTAGGTCAAGAGATAATAAGAGATACCTGGGAGATCATTAACCCAGTGGAGGCTGAGGCAGGATAAGATTGCTTCTTGAGAATTTGGTTGGATACTTTGTAAAAGGTTCTCCTCATCGCATTGAATTCTTTCAACATCGACTACGAGATCATCAGTATTGTATTATTGAGAAATCCTATTAGGGAAATAAACTAACCAGCAAATTCTTCATCTCCATCTCGTTCGAGACTCTTTTCTTACATAGTAATCATTATCTGCTGTTGTATATTTTAATAAACAAAAGCTTACGGCTCATATCTAACATGATAGATTTTTTCACACTTTCAGGCTCAAGTAGCCTTGTTAGGTGCCCTGAACCGGCTCCCAGATCTACTACAGAATTAAATGACCGTTTGATGTCCTGAATATATTTCTTTGTAATTATATACAATTCAAAATATTTATAAGGAATGCCCACAAGAAAGCGTTCAACGAGTCTATCCGCCACTTCGTCACGAACATAATCGACTGTCCGGCTCCGTGCCCCCTCTTCTCGTGACACAGCGCGATCCTTCTGTAAGCGTTTCGCGTTTCTATCGAAAACCTGGAAAGGCCCGACCGTGTACGGATTAACAGTGCCCGAACCACCAGCGACCGACGCCAAACGACGAGATTGGTTAAGAATACGATTTAGATTGCGTACAGACTTCATCAGGACTGAGTCACGGTGACCGGAGCAGAAAGGTGAGAGAGATTTATTGACGCGTTACGTACTATATATATATACCCTCGAATTCCTTCTTTCGTTTAAGCCATCTCTCTGCATTTCATATCATCATCATACCTGAAGCTCGGGCACGCGATTGAGCCGTATACATCGTGCTTATTTCAAAATGGCCTCTGGCTCTGGCTCGGGTTCGGGTTCTGGCTCTGGCTCCGGTCCAGGCAATAACAATTATCGGCAGCCATACATTACGCCCATTATAACGCCAGAGCAAGCTTTACTGGCGTCGAGGGAATTCGAGAGACTCAGGGCCACCGTGGAAGCTCAAGCAAGAATTGGATTGAAAAACTTTGAAACAGTGCAAAGGATGCAACGAATTGCTGAGGAAGGAAGACGAGCCGAGTGAGTTGCTTTCTTCACATTTTACTTTCATATTGAATATAATGTTTCTCATTGTCGGGTCTACAGGCGTGCTTTACAGGCAATGCGGTTTACGAACAGTCTCGCTATACCCCCTCCGCCGTCCTCCTCTTCCTCCTCTTCATCCTCGTCCGCTCTGGTTCCTGTTTACTCTCCGACCGCTTACTCCTTTATACAAGGGCAACCACCCAACCTTAGTACTTCGTTTCAACCTCAGTCCAATGTAACTATGTATCAAAATTCGCAGCCTCAACAAATGGCAGCACCATTACCAGAAGTATGTCGTGAATGGCTCCTTAATGTACAATGACCCTGAGTCTGACACTAAAATACAAAGGCAAGCCGACCTCATCTAGGAAGGCCTCAGACAACCAATTTGCCTCCACCGACAAATATTCCTAATAATCCCCCAATTACTACCCAGCAATACGTAAACTGGTCATCATCAGGGAATATAACTGGTCGAACATCGTACCAGATGATGTCTTCGAATAATAATAGATACAACGTTCAACAGCAGCCCCAACAACTTCAACAACGACAAGGCACATATCAGTACCCACTTCATAGTACCTCTCAAGCACCTCCTTCTCATGACCCCAATTATATCTCCTCCTCATCTTCATTTGTGCGCCAGCCAACGATGGAAAACATTCGACAAACTCGAGTAAGTCAACAACCAGGTATTTCTGGTACGGGAGGTGTGTAGCCAAATGCATCTTGTTTTTAGAGCCTTTATCTAAACTTGCTTATCGTTCATCTAGTAAATCAAGGGCAGCAAACATTGCATTATACAGAATCAACAGTAACGTATAATAACTTCACATCACCGAATCCCTACGCATTTGGCCAGAGTTCAACTTCAGCGTTAGCCGGTGCATTAGGAGAAAACCCTGTTCCAGGTCCTTCAAGGAATCCAGGGGATGGTTATGTCAATATGCAAAATCAATACCGGGTCGGTACCCAAGGAACGAACTCTTTCAGTAACCAGCAAACGAAGCCAAATGTTCCTAATGTTGTATTTTCTGAAAGGAATAACTCACAGATCCGATCGTCGACAAGGCACAACACTGATCCTTCGCCAATGGTTATAGAAGTTGATTCTTCATACCTAAATGAATTAGAACGAATTCCACTTGATAAGGCTCGACAAACAGCACAGAGCTATATACAGGAAGTTAATCATGGCGATGGATTAATTGTCGAAGAGATACGAGAGCAGAATCAGCAAGGAAAAAATGAGCAACAGAAGCTGGTCGTTCCTTTAACTGCTTTCAGTCAAAATCAAGCACCTGTAATGCAGAGTCAACAAGTAGTATCAGACTCCCTTGGGCCCAGTTTTCCCAAGGCAGATGAAAGTGTACCTCCAAAAACTACTATTTCCGAGGTCCAAAAACAGAGCCCACCTGAAAGGCCGCGAGATGCTGTGCCAACAAATAATGCTGGTCCTCTAAATCGCTCCCAAAATCCACAGCCATTCTTGCCTTTACCGAAGACATCTCAGAATGTCCCTTTAAATGCCCCTCAGACTACTCAAAAGGTGCAGAACACGACTGCAGTCTCGCAACCTGGAGCGGTCGCGATGCCTCTTACTCCTTTGACTACAGCTCTAAATCAAATGTATGCCTCTACGGCTCCTGGAGTAGCGCCATATTACTTAAATTATACCATCCCTTCGGTAAGCATTTGTATTTCCTCTCTGTTTAAATATTAACTTATCTAATTAATAATTCTAGTCCAGAACAACGACTATATCAACTACCTTGCGATTTGAAAATCCTAACCCCGTCCCCAATATAGTTCAGCAGACAATATCTCAACCCACAACTGCTTTTATTCCCGTCGGATCGACAATAGGTTTGCCAGGAAATTGTAAGGACTTACTTAGAGACGTTATTCGTGCCCTGGCCCCTTTGTTAAGGGGAACCAAAAGGAAAGCATCGAATTCGTCTCTCCTTGGAAATGAAATCCCATTGACGAAGAAGCCAGCCCTGGACCCCGAACCTGAGTCTTCAAATCAGCAAGTCGTTGACATTTCGGTACCTCCCACCGTTGCTCCGGAACCTAAGACGGGCGGTGGCCTTGATACAATCAAGGAGGCTATGCCGGAGACCAATGGTCTACCAGTAAATGACGGCAAGGAAACGGACAATGTGGTTGAGATCGTACCTTCAGAGCCTATCGTCGAAGTGAGTGTTCCGGTGGTAGAAAACGTCCCAAGTCCGGCCCCAGATCCTCCTCTTGCGGAGGAGCCTGTCGTCATCAATCTAATAAGTGATGACCCTCCAGTGGAGAGCAAAGACGAAGAAAACTCTCAGGCACCTGATAACGTAGACTCTAATCCTTTATTCCTACCTTCACCGCCAAGCTCCCCAGAGCCTTATGCATCAACAAGCTACGAGCCGGTCGAAAAGGTTAAGAAGCCAAAGAGGTTTTTACAACCCTTTGTGGAGGTTCCTTCGTTATCTCCCGCAATGCGAAGGAGGTTCGTCCCTGTAAAGTCTTTAGATAATTTCCCTGTAGTCTCTCGTTCGAAAGACAAGCCTAAAGAGACTAAAGTCCCAGAACCTCTTTCACCTGAACAAGGTGAGTTTTGTACTTTCACTATCTAGATTTTATTAATTCTAAGCATTTCTTATTAAATCTCTCATTTTCCATTCAAAATTAATAGAGGAACGAAGACGCCAAGGTAACTAAATTCCCCTTTCTTTTCTTATTCGTTCTTATTGACACACTACTATAGCAAATAAGGCGTATCATCTCTCAGCGAGTCGGTTACAGAAAAGACCCTGCCAATGGATTGACTGCTTGTTCGTTGGGAATAGTGGAGATAATCTCCGGAAACACGTTCCCGAACACATAGACTATATCCCTCAATCTGTAAGGAGTATCCAATGAATTTATCATAATCCCTACACCTATTAATTTTGTAACTCATAAGGAAACAATATTCCCGTGTTATTGGGGTGAATGCCAACGGAGGTTCAAGAAAAGAGAGGCACTCTTACAGCATACACAAAACCATGTCTCGCGGCAAATCTTCTGTGCATACGAAGGTAGGTCTTTCACTCACAACCCAAAAGATATATGATTTCTAGGTATTAACGTTTTTACTTTGTACAGGCTGCGATGGGTCGTTTAATAGTCGCTTTACGTATCTGGATCACGTCGAAGAGAAACACCCCGAGGGAAGCCAGCGCAAGCGACCTACTACGCCTTTCCAGCACGTCAAAGTACGAAAGCCTCTACCACCTTTGAAGAATATGCACTCGTATCAAGTCGTCCACCTCCCCGTCCGTCAACGTCGAGTAACAAAGGAAATGAGGAACAACTTTGGTCCTTGGGTAAGTCTAGTTTTTCTTTTCTTTTCTTTTTTCTTTCAAAAATCGAGTCTATCGTCCTTATGTACTTAACGATTAACCAATCACCGACTAATCCACATTCTCTTCGTTGAATCATATATCAATATCGTATCTAGGTACGCAAAAACGTCTACGGCGAAGCGAACCCCAAAAGCCCCAAGACGAACGCATGGAACAAACCCCAATCCTCGACCTCCTCCTCGACCTCGGGCCCCCGACTCGTCGGTGACGGACCACACGAACATAACAAATACGACTTCCTCGAACCGTGGACGGCTACGTACCCATCTACATGCGCGGACGTTGATTCCGTGCGGGCTACGGAGGAGATTCGTAAGGGAATTGTTTTGCTGCCGGATGATAGTGATGAACCGATCGGACCTCTTAAGGAGGTTTACCTCACTTCGGTTGATGATCGTGTTAAGGAAGAGGAAGAGCAGGATGAACAAGAGGGTGAAGAGAGAGAGGAGGAAAGGGAGGGACAGGAGGGACGGGAGGAGCAAGGAGAGATTAGAGAACTCCCTACATCGGATCAGACATCAGACGATATCGTCGAACTCGGACCAGAGAGTATCTCCCAAGTAGTCGAAACCAGCCTCGATGAACCTAAAGTCGAAGAAGAAGTAACCACCGACACTTCTCATATCTCCATTCCTCCACCAACTTCTCCCGAAGTGTTCTAAACGAACGAGAGAAGTAGGCCCCCTTAATGTTTTTGATTTTTTGAATTATCAATTATTATGTAAACTGCTAATTTTATCATCTTTTTACACTTCTTTCATCTCCTCTCTTTTTTTCTTGGTCCAATGCGTATTTTTCATAGGTTTTTTTTTGTTTGTTCGTCATTATTGTATACTCCTTACTTGTTTTATGAGTTGCGGTTTTACTAAACGAGTAATCAAATTATATTATAAAGGTTGATTTATTCATATGATATTTTATCTAAGGGAAAGGCCGATAGTATCAAGCTAACTAACGTCATCCGTTTCATATCTCGTCTCAAAAATGCAACACTTATTTTCTTTGCGCTACAATACGATAACGATATATGACAACGAAGAAGTAATTATCCGATACAAAAAGGCCCACCTCAAAAACGATAGGGCATAGAGGGAAAAAAAATAGGGAACGAACGTTGAGAGGTTGGGTTGGGTTGGGTTGATAATAGGGAAAAAAAAACTGACAGTTCATATCCATATTCATGCAGATGAAGATCGCAAGGGTTTGGACATAAAAGACATACAGAGCTATAAGACCGGAGTATAAGATAATACGCTTGCACGCGGGAGAGGAAAAAAAAAGAGCAGATTTGTTGTATCGAATGGAAGTAACAGAGTTAACGAAATGGGTTTGTTAAAAAAAGAAGAGATGAAAATTTGTTGTTATTGTTGTTTGGCTTAGGATTGAAGAGAGATTGAAATTGCATGAAAGAAGAGGGACTTAAGGCAGTTGAGATGAAATGAGAAAAAAGAAAAGAGATAAAACTTGGTTGCTTGATAAATTGGGAAAGGGTGGCAGGCAAGAGTTGAGGATTGGCAGTATTGACGTGAGAACCCAGTAAGAAACAAGGGGGATTGGAAAGAAGACAAGACGTGGAGTAAATAGTACGAACAAAAGGGTACGAGTATGCTATATGCAAAAACTATGACTGATGAGGGCAAGAACGGATCAAAACAGCACAAATGGGACAATGTTAGCAAACAGAATTGAAGAATGCGAACAATCAGAGGGATAAGTAAAAAATGATGAAAAGCGAAAAAAAAAATTGGAATCTTGACAGGAGTTGGTATTTGTAGATTTGGGGAGGTAGCGCAATTGTTCAATGGCAGAGAATTATGATGAATTTCATGTAGTTTGCGCAAAAGAAAATACTATGGGATGAAATAAACGCTGATTGTTGGAGTATATGGAAACAATGAAACGTCCAAGTCGAAAAGATATGTTGTGGCTAAAAAGGCAAAGGAAATAAGATGCTAGAAAAAATTGCTTGACAAATACACTTTAATATTGAAAGTAGTGAATCATTGTTGAATGAGAATAAAGAAGCACAATTGATACTATCAATCACTGTGCGCGTGCTGCCTCTAAACCAGGAGTGCTTGACAAGCTGCTGTTACTAGGATTTACGGTATCGGTAGAATCGGAAAGGCCCATCTGAGAAATACCCATCTCAGGGGTAGAGGAACCAAATGGTGAGAATGTCGATGCGAAACTAAGATTATTAGATCTAGTGAGGCCTGGAGCATTTGTTAACCCCGAGAACCCATAATTTGAAGACGGTGGGGGAGAGAAAAACCGTGGAGGTGGAGGAGAAGATGCAAAGTATTGCGACGGAGAAGTCACTTCGTTTACTTCTCTACGATTTCTAATTGCACCTATGTCAATGGATAGTCCTCCTGACTGTTGACGAGTTAAAGCTTCTTGTAGGCTTGAGAAGGAACTTGGATTGAACGTATGCAATCCTTGTTGAATACCGGACCCATTCGCGACGTTTGTTGGAGTCCGGACACCCAATGGATTTTTACTGTAAGAAAGTCTGATACCTCCTTTGACCAATCCATTGAGTGTATGTCCGTATAACTCGCTCAACGCTTTTGAAGCATAATTTACATCCTCAAACTATCAAAAATATAAACGTAAGTTCATTGTCACTGAAATACCGATGATGACGTACCTCAACAAAGCACATAGGTCCGTTGCTTTTCTGCCTGAAACAGAGTTTACGGTATCCAGCGCAACGGGAAAACAGACTTCGAAGACTTTCTTCGAGATATCCCGACTGTGTTCCTGGCGCGGGAGAAGTAGGCAGGTTACCTACATACAGGGTATTGATCTACGGAATAAGGTGAGTCACTGAGAGTGTAGATAGATTTACTATGAACATACGGGAGGATTTTGATCCGAGGCATTAGATCTCGATCCAGCCCCAGAGCTTCCTCCAGAATTCGGGGAAGGAAGCTGTGGTGATATGGTACCCTGGTGCGAATTAACGTCAATGTTTCCGATAGTTCGAGATACTTCTTCGTCGATACTGCTGCTACTGCTACTTCTCGAACCGGAGATACTCGAAGATCCTGAGTTGGAAACGGGTGGACCATTCTGAATTGGATTCTGAGAACTCTTCTGAGCAGTCTGTTCAAGAGCCTTGGATACGAGTGTATTAGACACGAATCCTTCATTTGGAGGAGAATACGGTCGAGAACGCGATCCTAAGGAAGACATTGATGGCTGTGAGGATAGTGGCAACCCAGATGGCGAGAGAAGTTCAGATTCCTGGGAAATAGGGTGGTCTGAGCTCCCACCACGAGAGGAATCCACCACAACCTCGGTAGGGCTCTGTTCATGAGAAGATTGTACACTACCAGTACTCGTTGTAATACCAAGAGCAACTGCACGGACAGGAGGAAGGCCACTGCCGATGCTTCCTACCCTCTGATTCTGCGTCTGTGATGCTGACATGGGCCAACCATCAACACTCCGACTGCTGATGCTTTCCTGCGGAGAAAATAGTTGGGACGTCGCAAAAGGATGAGCACTTATACTTTCGGTGGGGGATAGAATAGATCCCATTTGGCGCTGGGGGATTGTTATAGAATGGAAAGCATCGTATGTCACTTGACTACCTCCACGAAGACGGCCAGTTCGTTCAACCTCCTTCTCCTTTTTGCGCCTCTCGCGTTCGCGCTCGTCTTCTTCCAAACGTTCACGGGCGCCCCTAGTAGTATGGATGTTCACATTTCCTAGACCAGTAGCAAGAGCCGAAACAGAGCCATAATCACGACGGCGACGCATTTCTCGATCTTCTTCTGGAAGATCACGACGGGAAAGGCTTGTTAAACCCATGGCCCCTAGAGTCCCTAGTTCTCGCTCACGAGCCGACAGGGCTTCAGGCCCTCCCAGAGTCGGTGAAAGAAGTCCGGTCATATTACTGATACTTTCAGAGATACCACCAAGACCTCCACCGTTATTAATCCCCATTCCAGGGTGCATATTATTAGGAGCGTTTGTACCACCAACATTGACACTTAATGGTGCACCTAGGGGTCCAACACCACGCTTCGTATGAAGGTTTTTCTTCGCCATTTCTGCCTTCAAAATAGCACCTTTTTCGATGTCTACCCGTCGACCCTGAAGAAGGTCTCGCGCAGCTAAAGCCTCAGCTCTTGTCCTAAACTTAGCAAACCCAATAATCTGCTTTCGCGGAGCACCGGAAGGAGGCTGATTGACGTTCATACCCCCTGCAAGATCATTGATATCCGAAGTTGGCCAAGCACCTGGACCCTCACGTCCATCGACAACCCCACTTTGATTAATGCTAAGCATACTATAGGGATCATTTGCATTGGCATATGGAAACCCGATTTGGAAAGATCCGCGCCCTGCTGGACTAACAGCATTAGCAGTCGCAGAAGGATTTGCCCCGTATGCTGTCGAGTCTTTGTTGGGTATCTTCAAGGTCGCGGCTTCAAAACCAGACGAAAAAGTAAACATATTCTGGAATTCGCGTTCCTGGAGACGGTCAAGACGTTAGAATTAAACCTAATGAACAGTCAAATGAAGAAACGAACCTGCATATCTTCCGGAAAGCCAACTACAAAAATGGTGGATATCTCCTCCTGTTGAGTAGTGACACTAACGCTTCCAAGCCCATTCATACTAGAATGGTTAGGCCCTCCCAATACCCCACTGTTGCTTGTAGAAATATGAGGACCAAATGGCGTCTGGGAATGGGCTTGTCCTTGTACTATTCCATTTGGATAAGATTGATTAACAAAGGTATGCATTTGTTGTTGTTGGGTTGGTCCAGGCTTATTGATTTGATGTCCTTGCATCATCGTTGTCGCTGCGCCAACCCCTGTATTAAAAGGATCCATATTGTTGAACATAGGTTTTCCATTCGTTTTGAGACCTTGATTGTCTGACATGTAATCGAAACCGCGACCACCGTTAATTTGTTGCTGTTGTTGATGGCTTATCTGAGCAACTTGCTGGTGGGCTCCAAAGACGTCGGCGGACGACAAGCCGGAATTAAATTGAGAGTATGCACCCGTGTCGTTGCCAAACGTTGTCTGAGATGGAGTTGCAGCAGATACTTGCCGTGAGCGGGAGGGGGGAAAGGTCCGAAAATTGAATTATTACGGTAAGATGTATTGTCAAAAACCCCGCCTGGAGTTTGGGATTCATCTGAAAAGGGAGCAAAGTCTGAGGGGGGCTCAGCACCTTGATTATGGTACAATTGTTGTGGAGTATGAAGAAATTGTTCGTTATGAGCTGCGTAAGCCATGTTTGTTCTCTTTCCCGTAGGCGAGTCACTACGCTGCGGTTGGGTCTGAACTTGTAACTGATACGGAAAAGAGACACCCGAAGACTCTACCGATGATTGCGATGAAGAAGATCCGAAGTTACGACCTCCGCCTCTGCCACCTATGCTAGCACCAGTTGCCTCAGAATCAGAGGAGAGGACAGGATCCGTGTCTGCGTCTGTGTCGATCTGGTCTAGTAGGGAACGATTTATAAAATCCTCGTCCGTGCGATGGTGTGCAAGGACGGGCGCGGGAACTGGCCGCTGCTGAACTGAAGATGACGCCAGGGTGGGCAGTAGAGGGATTGAAGGTATAAGAGAGAGAATATTGCTAGGTTACCGTACAGGAAGATGATGTTGGTAGAGGGTGTTGGGCTGAATGGACCAACAACGTTCTTACCGCGTTAAACACGGGCCGACGCGCCTAAAAAGTTGGAATTATGCGGGGGACGATGCCGGGGGTGAGTAGGCGGAAGGGTGAGAGAGAAAGGTTAGAGATATGCGGTGCTGCTCGATGTGCTCGGCGACGACGAAGCAGAGTGATGGACAGCAGTTACTGAAGAAGAAAAGGAAAATACAGAAGGGCACACGTGTAAGACGAAAGCAGTGATGACTATTGACGAAAAAGAGTTGTGACTGATTCCAACGGCGAGCGGGGGTGCCCGACGGACAATGGCAGAGGGCGCGCTACAGCACGTTGTGTATATGGGGGTGACAGTCACTGTACAATCGCGGCGGGCAAATAGCCAGACCCCTTGCCCGACCTACCCAATACAGAATCGCATTAGATAAGCACATTCCCAAATACAGTAGCCGTTACAGTCACATTAGCCGCGCACGGACCACATTCGTTCCCAGGGCCAGTCACAGCGTCTGGTGTGCCAGTCAGTGAGTGAGTGAGCTCCACCGTCACTGTGACCGTGTATGGTATGGGGTGAGTCTGAGCCTGTCTGGACGTGTGCGTGTGTTCATGTGCTTGTCGAGCTCACAAGAAAAAGAAAAAAGGCTGCATTTACTTTGTGTGTATTCGTAGAATTAGTTATTGATGCCACTGCAGAGGCCACGATGTACACAAAATAGCTCAGGAGTCATGAACGCGGTATCACTTGGGTGGAGGCTCGGCTCGTGAGGGTTGGGGTGTAAAGACGGAACATGCACACGACTAGATTACTCTCTTCACATTCAGAATTATTATATGCTGTCACACCCCCCTTTCAGATGAAGCCACGCTTTGGCCCTACTTATCGTATTATTTCAAGAATGGTCAAATTACGCATATATCCCATCCGTCCCTACATACATACATATACGTGTACATCTCGGCTCGTTAGAAGATCATCGCCATCATCATCGTTATATTTCTTCGCGGATTTTAAAGGATATGAAAAGGGGAAAAATATATATAATAAAATTACACAAAAAATTATGGTATCTTGATTTAGTAGCAACTCAAATGACTGAATCTAATCGGGTACATAAATGCATTATATCACTGTGAAGAAGAAGAGTTGGAAAAAATGGTCAGATAACGCTTCGATTAATTGATCACACTCACAAATGTCCAATTCATTAAAACAAATAAACGAGGTGATTGACCGCAAGAGGTCTATTAACTCCGATGGATATCAACAACAATTCCACCAGTTACAATTCCAAAGGCAATCCAGATGCCAATGGCCCATAGCAGGGCGCCAAAGAAGCGCCACCTTGCACGGGAAATAGCCTGTTCCATGGAATATGGTGAATGGGGGTCATAGTAAGGCAAAGGTAGTAATACGCCGTTTTGTGATTGGTGTGGAAAAGGAGTAGGTCCGTATACAAAGGTATGGGAATGGACGTTGTGATGGTGGAAAGCAGGACCTGCAAAAGGCGTTTCAATGGGATTAAGACCCGAGGGAGCTGTAGAAGGCGCAACAGAAGGTTGAGTGGAATGGGAATCTGTTGGAATAGAGGGGATATCCGAGTAAGCCGGAGGTGGCGAGTCTTTTCTGTTTTCCATTGGTATTATGTCTGTGTTTTTGCGTAAGAAAACAGACGAGAGGCTTGATGTGCTTTGGTAAAAAGAAATGTCGACACGATGAGGGGGTACGGGCTGTCACATGACAGGATCATGGACGGACTTGGAAAGGACACGCAGATGGGAGATAACCATAAATGGGATGATCGCACTTCTAAAATAATTGAGTAATGGTCAGACCTCCCAAATCGGGTCATTTAAGGCATGTAATAACAATGATGTATTGTATTACGATTCCGCTTCGACTTGGTCGTCGCAACATCGTTTTTGTCTGGTACTCCTTCTGTTTCGGCTCGGGTAGAAAACAAATTACATTGTCGTTTTACCTTGGAGAGAGGGAAAAAAGGCAACTAAAGCCGATCTGTGTCTTTTCCGCGGAACGATATATTTAGTCAGACGGCCGGAATCTGACTACTTTCGACTTTGAAACTCTCCGTCAGCGCGGCCTCTCGACCTCCTTTTTAATCTTCTTCCCCTTCCGCACCTTCATTCCCTTTTCCCTTTCTTCTCCACTATCTCTCCTCACCCTCAGGCCAACTGGAATCATTAAAAATGCGCACTAAATTTAGAGCTGCTGCTCTCGCCCTCTCCCTCTTTGGTGCTTTCGTCAACTCTGGCATTGCACTTCGTTTATTCTCCTTCTGGCCCGTTCTCAAGTGGGAATCTGATTCAGAGTGGGAAGGTTCCGCTGGAGGATCTCGTGTAGATAGCATCAAATTAATATGGATGTTATTACTTGCATATTTCACTACAGCAAGTGTTGTTTGTATTATTGGAGCAGTCGGTACAATCAAGGTTCGTGGTGCCACTTACTCATACACCCTTCCGTAAGTGCTAACCGTCGGCGCACAAACCTATAATAGCGAAGACTGTCTCTTGTGCGTTTATATAGAGATTATTCCATCGCAGACACTGTCTGCTGTGGTTTCCTGTCCATCTTCACCGCATATGCCGCATTTAGACCGACAGCACGAACGACTGTATGCGAGGAGATATCAGGGCAACCGGAATTGCTCCGAGACCTTGCAGAGGCAGGTCTCGACCCAGAAAGTTGTGAACTTTGGTTCGAGCACGCTGTCCTTGGCTTTGTCACCGTAACTGCCATATTGCTCGTAGTCCGAGTAAGCAAAATATTCACTGGATATTGAGCTATTCACAACTGACGTAAATTCCTTTCTGTCATCCTTTCCTTCCTTCCCGATCATTGAATCGTATTCAAATAATGCCGTCGGCTTGATTCTTCAGCTTCAATTCGTCATCTTTGTTTCTCAATTTTACAAACAACTGCTTCGTCAACAAATGTTTGGGTCTTACGATCTCAATGACTCCGACGTCGCACTCGATTCGGTTGACCATGAAGGATCTCCCCGTCGGGTTTTCCTACTTCCTGCTCGCGACAATGTAGATTCTTCTGGAGTTGCGGGCGTATTCGGAAAGAAAGACCACAAAGCTTCTCAGATGTTAATATACGCTCCAGTCTCTCTGAATTCGCTTTCAGAGGCTGAGGCGCGTGAACTTTCTTCAAGAGAGGCATGGGTATCTAGACCGCGCAGCCACTCTTTGGGGAGAAAACACTCACTTTCCTTATCGCGATCTCGTTCCAGTGCGCACTCGCACTCTCGGTCGCATTCACTCTCTCATGTACGTGGACAGCAAAGCTATGGTGGCTCCCCCTTAAGTCGCGGATATATTGGACTCCCAGTTCTTTCTGAGGAAAACTTACTACCATCCTACTCAGACACCGATTTCACGAAAGCTTAAGTCCAATTTTTATGACCCTTTATTAGTTTCCATACTATCCGCTTTGAATCATTTCCATTTTCATATCCACTCCTTTCCCGCGGCTGAATTTATGTTAATTCTATTCCTTGCGCGGATTTTGCACTCTTTTACACGGAGAGTATCTGCACCCGACGGTGAAGTGTTGGTTTTTTTCAATATACATGGTACATCCTGGGATATTATGTATCAACCTGGATAGCCGGCTTTCCCAGCAACGAAATGCTTTTGGGGGCAGTTTTCCCCAGTACCCGTCTATCCCTCCATATGCTTCTATCCCTCTTCCAGCGTGACTACTGTTACTTAGTGACGGTGGTATATCGCTCATCTCTTGCGATATCTCTTAATATAGCTTCTTTCCCAGAGGATATCATGATATTGAATTGAAATGATATTTCCCGCAAAGAGGCACTACCTTCTCATTCACTTCAACTTGTACTTTTTACGCAATTGCCTTTCTCTTCATTTTTTATTACGGTGTTTTCTGGAGTATTTATCATATTCATACTCTGTAACAACAATCTGATCAAGACGTCACGCGCCTGTTATTACCTCAAATGCATCCCTTTCCATTATTCTTTTACCTGGGATACTGGTTGTATAGTTTTTCTCCATTCTTCCATTTTTTTCTTTGGTTCCGTGTATGTCTTAATTATCATGTATTTTGCGAACGAACATTATGAGCAAAAAAAAAATGATTGATGCTGTGATAATTGTAGGCTGTATACAAGTATACAGGCTATTCCTTAGTACTGGAATGTGTGTTTGACCAAATAGGGATTTGCAGAATGATTCTTTCTGGTTTAGAAATAGCCTGAAATGGACGGAACTTGAGTCCAGTCAGCCAAGTTCGGAAGGAGATTTCTGAGTCAGGATCTGACGTACGAGTAGTAGGTGGTGGGTGGTGCTAGTAAAACATGACGAAATTGGTAGATACAAAATCAATAATTACATATGCGTGTTTATTTAATTTGCAGCAGAATAGAATAACTAAATAGGTGTGATATGAACGACATGAGATAGAATGATGTCTTGTATTAGATAAAGAAAGAAAAGAAAAGAATAAGAGCGAAAGTAGCCGTGGGAAGGGGCAAAAATTGGTGAGCAGGGTGATGTTGTAATCTCGCTCGAGAAAGGGAAGCAGTGCTTGTGTCCCAGTGTCAGCGTCAGCGTACGACCGCCAACAGGCTACCACAAAACGTGGCTCATTCAAACCTTTGTTCTTCTACATATACTTTATAATCTCTTAAAACAAACCCTTCGCCCACTTTCACCCCTTTCATCTTCTTTTCATATCCGCCACAATCCACACACGAACCCCTGCGATTTCTCTTTGTTCATCTCCTACCGTGCGTATCAAAAATCGTCTTTATAATCAACCTCTCCTGACGCTCTTATTCTCTTCCTATCTTGGTCTTCTCACTCTCAGATACCTCTCAAAACTTTCATTTTAAAAATCAAAATTCTATATCTACTACATCAATGTCTCCTGCAGTCGTAAACTCCACTTCCTTACGTCCTGGCTCTTCCAAGGCTGCCCCGCCTCCTAAAAAGTCAATCCGCCAACAACAACAACCTCAACCTCAACAGCAGCAGCAACAGCAACCACCCCAGCCTCAGAAACCAGCCGCGCGCAAGACTCGCGTCACACGCAGAAGACCAAGAGCGCGTGTAAGGACAGACGATTTGGAGTCAGATGAAGAGTTTGTAAGAGACGCTTTGAGCGATGACGATGGTTCTGTCTCTGGCTCATCTGATGCAGACTCTGACTCTATGAGCGACTCTGATACCGCTAGTGGGACGAACGATGACTCTGCATCCGATTCGGAGCTTGATGGGATGAATGGTCATGGTCGTGTGAGGAATGGGCGCAATAAGGGGCGTCGTCACCTTGATACTCCCAGTACTACGCAGTCTCCACCTCCTGACGAAACAGCAGCGGGATTGAAAAGTCTTGAGGTACTCAAGTCCGATGGAGGAGAGAAGAGTCAAGATCAGCCTGCATTTTTAAGTTCTGGTATAGATTGGTCGGATACCGCTTTACCAACCGGCGTTAATGGCTCAGACTCAGTTCCTGTTATCGACTTTGCTGAACTGGACGAACACACGGCTGCTGCTGCGACAACAGCAGTAGCAACTTCCACGAAGGCCAAGAAAGCGAGGAAGGCAAAGCGTGCTGCTTCTGAGACGGCTGGTTCTACTGCTGAGAAGGAATCTGCACGTGTTGATCCTGTGGAGGAGGGCGATGAGGATAGCCAAAAGGATGCTGCTGAGAAATCTCAACGTGGCGGGCGTGGAGGTTCACGTGGTGTGACTCGTCCTCGAGGTCAATCGGCACGACAAGCTTATCAACAACGGCTACAAACAGATCCATCATTTGTACCGACTGTGGGTGAGTTCTGGGGTCACGACGATCGTTTGTTGCAAAAGGACTTGCGAAGTTTAAGTGGTTGGTGGAGAGGACGCTGGCGTGGCCGTGGTCGTGGTGGGTTTGCCGGACAGGGAATGCGTGGTGGTCGAGGACGAGGCCGTGGTGGGTTTGTTCATGGAACGGATTCGGGTTGGGATAATGGAAATGGAGTAGCTGGCGAAGGTGAAGGTTGGCCTACTGCAGATGCTGAGCCCGAGCTACTGCCAATTGAGAAAGCTTGGACTCATGATGGATTTGAAGAGTTGAAGAAAAACGACGAGCAGAAACGTGATGAACAGAAACGTCGACCTTCTCATCACAATCAGCATCGATTCAATTCGGCGAAACCAATGGACAAGAAAGCACCGGTATCTAAGGGTGCTAAAGTTGAGACCGAACCTATTCCTGAGGTGGTTCCTTCATCTCCCGCACTCACAAATGCGTCCCATCAGTTCCGAACTAGTACTCCTACTCGGGGACGTGGACGCGGTGGTTCTGTGAGGGGAAAGGCCATACCGATGACATCTCGTGTACGCGCAGAACTTCTTGGTGAACCTTGGTTCTCCATGAAGCCAGAGCGTATATGGACGAAGCAGTTTGAGGGTTACTTATACTCAGACCCTGCACTCAAGCCCAAGTTAGGAAGGCCTGCAGGTATACGTGTTACCCTGCCTGGGAAGGAAGCAAAAGTCGTTCCTGAACAGAAGACGAAGACTGTACCTGCAGAACCCGAAATTGCAGGTCAAACTTCTGAGTCTACGTTCCAGACTATACCTTCTTCTGTATCTGATGCTGGTGTGAAGAAGTTCATCGTGAAGATGCCAACCCAACGCCAGGCAAAAGAGAAGGAACAAATTCAGGTCGAAGCCACCAGTTCTGGGCACCAATCACCTTTAGAAGTATCCGTCGAGGCTGTGCAACAATTGACTCCTACTGAGCCTTTGCAAACTATTGAAGCACCTCCTTCTGAGGCTGAGGAGCACATATCTGAGTCCGCACCCGAACCCGAACCTGCTCCTGTTTCATCGCCCGTACAAAAGGAAGTTATGGCCACGCCTAGCCTCACTAGGGACAACTCGTTGAGCGAGAAGTCCTTCGGGGATGCTCCGAACTTATCGACATTGACATCAGCGCTTACCTTGGATACAAAAGCTCTCCCAGAGGTCGCGCCCATCCCTTCCGGCCCCATGCCACCTATGCAAGCTCCTTACCCCGTCCCAATGCAGCCGTCTCCAACCTACACTTCGCCATACGTCTATCCTCATGCACTTCCCCCTGGAATTGCTCTTACTCAACAGGGATATGCGTATGAAGTTGCCAGTGGTAGACCAGTTTACCTTCACCCTACTCCACCTCCTATGCCTATGTACAACCCCCGGCCAATTCCGTTTGTCCCCGGACATATGCATCATCCATCGTCCATGTCCATTTCGAGCGACTACATGCCTGGACCAGCGACACCCCCGATAAATGGTATATACGATCCACAAACGGGACAACCGATCTTTTCTTTGCCAAGACAGAATAGTCGGATTGAAATCAGGGCACCGAGTGAGGCGAAGCCAGGAAAGAGCGAAAGACGGCCCTCCACTTTGAGAAGGACGACCACTGCCGAACAGCAGGATTCACAGGAAGAGGGTTCTCAATCCAACTCTTATTCCTTGCAGGCGTCGCAGGTACCCGCTCCTGTTCAATATGTCCGTCCTCTTGAGTTCTATCCCGATATGTCGGGTATGACCCATAGCTATCAGCCGTCGGAAGGTTCATCTTCGCTATCTCCTGGCAATGAGGAACGTATGCTTGCCGTCCAGGCTCCCCCTCCAATGGACCCTAGCATGATGGGATATAATCCATATTTGTCCCAGCAACAGTATTATTATCCTGAACAATACTACCCTCCTTACGTTGATATGACTCAGGTCACTCACCAGCCGATTCAACAATCTTATGGACAGTATGACACTTATGCAACGGACCCTCACCAACAGGCTCCTGTCTACTTTTAGGCGGACTAATTTGTTCTTATTTTTTTTGTTTTGCTTTCCTAGTGTTTCTTTTATTTCTAGTCTCTTTTTTTCTTTTGTTCATCGCGATTTGTTGCCATCATATCATGGCTAGCTATTTGTTAACATATTTTCTTTAGTGCAGTTTTATTTCCTTTTCTACTTCATCTTTTTTTTTCTTTCCAGACCTGTGTTACTTCAATCCATCTGGGTTTGTGTTACTGACATCTTTACATCCTTATACATACATACTTGCCACTCCTCATTTTTATAGCCCTTCTACAATTTCTGATCCCCTTGTTGTTTCCCTTTTCTTTCTACTTTTTTTTTTCCCTCTTACACCTTTGTCATCACGTTTCTGATCTCCCATCACAAATCATCAATATTCATTATCAACGACTACACCTCATTGTTACGTATCGCTATTCAGACACATGTTTTCCTCATTTTTCTGATCATGCCCCCCCGTCCTTCTCTTTTATGTCGTTTCAGTAGTAATAGTCTGTGACATCTTGGATTTTTATTTCATTTGTTTCCTTTTGACATTATAAATGTTTGCACCCACTCAACTCAACGTTTCAATACATCAATAACACACATCCGAATTTCTGTTTGTTTGTTTTTTTCCCCTTTTTCATCCTGATCTAATTCTATCCCTTGCTACGCCGAGCTTGTAACCCGTATCACGCTTTGCTTATATCTGTTACTGTGATTTTTTTGTTCGACATTTCTGATTATCCCGTTTTTTTTCCTAGTGATATTCTGACCTATGTTAGTGGGCTTCCTTTATTTTCTTTAGTCTATATTGTTTGGTGTGAATGTGCAGTGCTGTTGCTGTTGCTGTTGCCTTTTTTGGTAGTTCTTAGTAGGTAGGAATTATAAAAATATGAAAAATAAAAGGGTCATAAAGCTATTGAATTTTATCTAGCTTTCTGGATCTCGTTTATTCTTTTAGTTCGGGACTTATTTTGCTGTGCATTCTCTAAAATTAAAATAGGCCTTTTATAACCAATGACTCAGAGTAACTCGACTATGGGAAAGAATTAGTCAGCATTAGTAATAAAAGTTTGTTACAATCTCCAAGTTTGCGCTACACATCCTTGGACACAAACCACTACCATCAAATTGTCTTCGATCGCAACTTTTCGTAGACTACTCGTTATTGGTGTTGGCTCTCTACTTTGTAAGTACATTTGCGACGACAAGCTCGTCGTCGTTAGAATATGGTTGAACTGTTTTATCGAAAAGGTTTGAGACCACTGTCACGGAACTGTTGAAACCACCGCTCGGCTTCAAGCTTGTTCATCGGTCTCCTGTACTAAACAACTTAACAAGACGCAACCTTGTCTTCTTTAAACACATTACTCTGTCGATACACGAGTAATATTAAGTGTTCAAAGCCTGATTACATCGTTTCCCACATCCCCTCTGTCCTATATTTTTTTAAGTTTCTAAATTAAAAAAAAAATCGTGTATTTTCGCACCACATTCCATCCATCACCTTTTGTAAATCATGGCCTATGCACAACCATTTCCGCTTTCTTTCCAGGCTGCCCAACGGCAACAACAGCAGCAGAAGACTGCCCATATATTTGGACCAGACCTTGCCGTCCGCTTGATTTGTCCTGAATGTCGGGACCCTAGACCAGACATCGTTGAAGAATTTGGAAGTGGCGATCTCGTATGTAGAAATTGTGGTTTGATCTTGGGTGACCGTATTGTGGATACGCGAAGCGAATGGCGTGTAAGTTATAACTTTTTCACTTATCATCATCGCCCATTTGGTCTACAGCGCCCCCTATTGCCTCAATTTCCTCATCGGGCTTTATACTTAATAAGTGTTATGTCCCAAACTGTTTGACCTATCTTTCCTTTATAGACGTTCGCAAATGATGAAGGTGATGACCCATCTCGTGTTGGTGCGGCAATTGATCCCATCATGGAGGGAATGGAGCACCTCGATACGGTGATTAGTTTCCGTGATGGTGGTTCTGGAATTGCTCGGGAACTTCAACGTGCAGCATCACGGTCGCAGGCCTCTCGCTCGGAAAGGACTTTGATGCAAGCTTTTAGAGATATCTCGAACTGGTGTGACCAGTTTTCTCTACCAAAAACTATCAGCGATATTGCAAAACAATTATTCAAGCGCTCTGACGAGGAAAAGCTTCTACGAGGGAAGAGTATTGAAGCCGTCATCGCCGCTTGTATCTTCATTGCCTGTAGACAGGCACATGTCCCGCGAACGTTCCGAGAAATCTGCATCCTCACACACGTTCCGAAAAAGACACTTGGACAATGTTATAAAACGCTGGAAAAGGCATTCAACCTAGCGAATGTTGGTGATTCCAGACAATCGAATAACTCGGAACCTTCGGGGAAGGCTACGAATCCAGAAGATTTGTTACCGCGTTATTGTAATAAACTTGCGTTGCCGCATAACCTTCAGAGTATGTGTTCTGATATTATCGTGCGTGGACGCGAGTTGGGATTTGTTGGTGGGCGTAGTCCGGTTTCTATTGCGGGTGGTGCCATTCTTTTTACGGCAGACTTGATTGGAAGTCCTACGCCCATTAAGCGGATTTGCGATGTGGCTGGGGTTAGTGAGGGTACCGTTAGGACTATCTATAAACTCTTCCTTGAAAATAAGGAAGCTGTTGTGAAGAAGGAGTGGATAGAATCTGGAAAGGCGAACCTTAATAATGTTAAGCTCTAATTGATTCCCTTTCTTTCCTCCTCCTCCTCCCCTCTTTTTTATATATCCTATTACTACCTCTTACTGGGACAAAATACTTTTGCTTTTTTATCTATTTCTCTTTTCTCTTTTCCTCTTTTTTAATTACTTTTTTCTTCCCTTTCTTTTTTTCTCTCTTTCTCTTTTTCTTTTACTTCTTCTTCTATATCCCTTACCCTTCTTGCTGTGTTCTAGCCTTTCCTATACTTTTACTTACCTACAATTTATATACACCACGCATTATTTGTCATGTATCATTAGAATTATTCATAACACCTTCTGCAATACATCCACACTATTACACAGATACAGACACACAACTGAAGCTACTAAGAAGGGAAGGGATCAAGACAAAAACAAATGGAATACGACAATAAAAGAAAGAAAGGGGGAAGAAGGAAGTTGCAACGAAAAGAAACCAAAATTCATCGCCTTCCCCTCCCACCTCTCTTCGCCGAGGAACCCTGACCTCTGGCAAGAGAAGCACTTCCGTTACCTTTACTTGCGAAACGGACGGCTTTACGAACGTTGAGGACGTCGTCGCCTTCTTTTTCTTTACGTGCTTTTCTACCTGATCCGTCGATTTTGGATAAGATAGCCAATGAAGCTTTTTGTTCGTCTGCGACTGATCGTTCGGTTGGTTCGAACTAAAAAAGAAAGAAAAAAAGTGGAAGAGATAGATTAGTTGGTACGCAGTACGCGAATTAATCTTATCTTTCATTCGAAACCGGAGGAGGAAGGAGGGGGGGGAGAGAGAGAGAGAGAGAGAGAGAGAGAGAAGTTTTAACATCAACATACCTTCCGCTTAACACCTTTGATTTTCTTTTCGCCTTCCAACTTTCTATCGAATTTACCCATACTTGCTGTACTGATCCTTGTGCTGGCGAGTGTACGTTCGAGTTCTGTCTTTCGCTGTGCGCGTTCTGATTCTGCGGCTGCTCGGGCTTGGTTTTGGAGTCGCTGGCGTTCGTTCTTTGCCACTCGGGATTTCCGTGCCTCACGAAGTTCTTTTTCGGGGTCGGCATCGATTTCTGAGTGTGTAACGTTAGCAAATGTATAACATTGGACGTACGTTTATATAAGTGTATATATATATAAAGATATAGAGCAAAAAGGATAGGAGGGGGGAGGGGAGAGCAAAAGACGAGACATACCAGCATTAGCCTTAACCTCCGTAAGCCACTGACCCTCCCCTTCCTTATTCTTCCCATCCCTCCCCCACCGATCCCTCCACTCCTGCCTCTCCTCATCCCACTCCTTCTTCTCCCTCCTCTTCTTCTGTATACCCTTCGCAGCCGCGAATTTTTCCCACTTGGTCGGGGCTTTTGGTTTCGGGAGGGGTTTTTGGCGAGGGAGGAGGGTCGTTGGCGGTGGGAGCTTTGTGAGGGGGCCATCGGGGGTGGAGGTGGTGGGGAGTTGGAGGAGGGTGTTGATGAGGTGTTGGATACCGTCTCTAGCGGTGTTTTTGAGGTGTTCTTCGAGGTCTCGGCTGATTGGGTAGAATAAGTTGAGTGAATGGGTAGTGTTAGTTATGTTAACTATTTTTTGATGTGTAGTAGGGAACTAGAGTAGGGGAGTGGGGGGAACGTACTTGAATTCTGATTCGTCTATGGGGTTGGGGTCTGTTACGGTCAGATAGCCAGCGTCAACGGCGAGGTCGATGCCTTTCTCTACAGTAACCTCATTTCTGAAAAGTTCAATGAAATACCAGTAAAAATTTCCGTTCAGCGACTCCAATGTTCCTTGAAAGGTCCAAATGGACGACGAGAAGTAACATACAGTTTTTGAGCCTGTCCGGCGAGGATGCTTGATACATCCATAGCAGCCTATTTTTTTCTGACTGAAGTATTTGTTTTGGAATTATAGAAAGTAAAAAGGTTCGGGGACAAAGTAACTGATCTAATGCATTTCTAAATTCCTGATATGCATTGCCTTATTTGGTAACTACACATCAATTTCGTCTTTAGATGTCTACTTCAATATTATACATGCATATATGTGTATATGCTTGCAAGAATACAACTAATACAAAGTACAAAGTCGTACAAATGCCTTTAGACTAATGATCACAGACTTGTTTGGGGTGTAGCTAATTCTACCACTTCGGTTTTTGTTCCTAATGCTCGCCAACCGGTTTCTGCACCCTTTCTTTGGGATACACTCTTAGGGAGATTTGCTAACGTCTGGCCAATGAAGTTAGGATCGGTAAGAGGGGTTAAATCGTTTTTATTCGGCAGAAACTAAGACGAGAGGATGTCAGATTACTTCGCGGGTACATGTATGCTTGCTAGATTACTTGCCTGTTTAACAGCATCGTATGGAGCTTCCCACCCACTACTTTCTCTTACTAGCAATGGAGGAGAGCTAGAGAAAGAATGATATATCCGAGTATCGAATGTCCTGAAGAGCACATTGTCTACTCGTAAAGTAAACCGTGAAAGGATGAAAATGCATCCGGGCATAACACGCTAAATGGTAATGCTTGTAATAAGCTCTTCCTGCGATTTAGTTGGTACATACTATTCTTATAGTGAGGTGAGATGATCCGTTGTCATGAAGCTCGTCCTCGAATAGAGGTATTGAATCGTAGAATAAAATAGGGTCTGGTCTGGTGAGCTCAGCGAGGGGTATTTTATGTGTGGGGTTCTCTGGGTCTGCAGGAGTAAACTTTAACTCGGGCTCAGAATGTCCGGCGTAGACAGTAGTATAAGTCCAGTCATAGGGCTTTGTAGGGACTGTCTTGGGTAGTGGGAGTGCTGAACCGGGCTGTGTACTACATCAATTAGCGCGTTCAGACATGATAATGAAGTATATATGCATTACATACCGACTTTTCAACCACTCGTCGGCGTATCCAACCTTTACTGCCCCATCTCCTGGTCCGAGTTCTCCGTTTTTGACACGTTCCAAAGCGGCTGGCGTGTTGAATATGTATTTTGTTTGAGAGGGTGTGTGAATGAGAGTGAGACCATTCGAACCAAAGGTCATCTCCGGTAGTGGAAAGCCAAGTTTCTTCTGGAGTTCATCCCCTTCTGATGCTGTTACAATTGACTTTTTCGTTGCAGTTATTTTCCAATTATTGAATGTAATTGTCCGTTCATCGCCAGTCTCATCGATGGCAAGCTTTGGGACTGACACTGGCGCGCTGGCCTGGGACATGGCGTATAGACAGAGAGATTGAGATGAGACGCGTCTCTACGTGTTTTCCACTTTCTCCTTCTTCGTCTCCTACTTACTTCTCTTCTTTCTTCTTGTAGTGTAAGTAGTCTATAAACTAGAACCGTTATCACTCTACAAGCGCTACATGTAATGGACGACTCGCGCCCAAACTCTCCGGATGAACCTCCTCAGGATCTTTGGTCCTCAATCCTCGATTCTGTTTCATCATCACGCTCAATACCCACAAAACAAATACTTTTACTCGGTGAATCTTCCTCCGGGAAGTCTGCAGTGTCTGCGGCTCTCCTTCAAAAGCCTCCTATCGAAGACAAGGAGGCGGCTCATGACTTTGCATTAGGGTACGACTGGGCTGATGTCCATGATGAAACGGATGAAGGTATGCACATTGTTTCTACTTGTAAAATATGGAATACGATATCATGCTTAATATAAAACACGTTTTATCCTTATAGCTGATACCCTCGCCCGACTGTCTGTATATACTGTCCCCTCTTCTGCCTCTCCGTATCTATCGTTACTACCTCATTTCGTACCTCCTCGCTCAACACTACCGCATACTGCTGTAATAATTGTGTTAGACTGGACACAGCCATGGACGTTTCTGGAGCAGTTGGAATTATGGCTGAGATGGGTAGAAACTTGGTCTAAAGGCGATAATTCCCGTGAACTTGAAATCATGAGAGAAGAGAATAGAGAAAGTTGTAAGTCTCTAGTAACCTGTTTTCAGTATTTCCCTGTTCTGTGAACAGAAATACATGTAGGACTTATTTCTGACAAAGTCGTTGGGATTTTCTATAGTACAATCCTACATACAGAGGTATTCTGAACCAATGTCGGAAGCTCTACCCACAGCCTCGGCTATGGGTGATACCCTGCTACCTCTGGGTTCTGGCACACTAACACATAATTCTTCGGGTGTCCCCATCATTGTTGTTTGTACCAAGGCTGATTTGGTGGATGATTTAAGCGACAACGTAGTAGGAGGTGTATCTGGTATGGGTGGTATGGTTAAGGGGAAAGGGAGTGAATGGGAAGAACAAACTGATGGAATTATGCAGGTGCTGAGAGTCGTCTGTTTAAAATGTGAGTGGAATGATATATATTCAAGTCTAATGGTTGTATTTAATATACTTCGTCTAAAGATGGTGCTGCTCTCTTCTATACAAGTCAAAACCCTTCCACTCTACAACATCTCCGGCAATATGCATTGCATATGCTCTTCATACCTCCAGCACCACTTGGAATAACTACTGGTGAACCAACGGCCCCACATAGAAACCCATTCCCCTTTTCTGAAAAGCCGAATGTCCTCGACCGAGACCGAATCCTCGTTCCTATAGGTTGGGATAGTTGGGGGAAGATTGCGGTGTTAAGAGATGGCTTTGATGCAAAGACATGGAACGAGGCTTGGGATAATGACATAGAATCTGATGCTAACACTCCCGAAGTTAAGGGATCAGAGCCAAGTGCACGATCGTTATATACTGATCTCGTCCCCGATCGGGGAATCAAGGTAGCTTGTTTCCGTGGCTTGCTAGAGCGAAGCACTAATATTAATGATTCTTCTAGCCACAACCCCTCCCTCCGTTTAATGAACCAATGCCTGAGCAAGCCTTTTTGGCAAAGAACTATGACGAGAATGCGAAGAAAGGAGATCGTGATCCTCGGGCGGCATTCCGTCCTCAGAATGAGTTACCTGGTCATATAGCAGCGGGTATCGTTGGTCCTATGGGACAAAGCTCCTTCAATCTCCCCAATGTCGAAAAAGCACTTACGGAAATGGAAGGTGGATTGGCAATGTCTGGCACAGGAGGTGACAGGAAATATACCAGAAGAGTAAGAGAAGCGTTCGGAACCGTCAGTAAGATAAGTTATTAATAAATTTATTCCTGATTATTATAGGATGCACCATCTCGGGCAGGGAGCACAATACCAAATGCGTTGGGCCAATCAGGCACTGGAAGACAGCCTCTTGGTTCCTCAACTTTAGGAGCATCAACTAGTCCACCCGCTGGACAGAGTCAGCATGAGATCTTGCAAAACTTTTTCATGGGTTTGCTGAGCTCGAGAGACAGAGGAGCGACTGCTTCCGCTGCGACTGGAATATCTCGGCCAGCCAGCGGTGCGCAGAATGGGACAAGTACAATTAGTCAAAATGGTGCAGCTGCTGCAGATGCAGGGGCAAATGGAGGTGGTTCTGAGAGTGCGGAGACCAATGGAGAAGGAAGCAGCGGAGCTGAATAGATGATTATGAATTAAATGTATACCCACGTGCTAATATCTGTGCATTCTTTTCTTTTGTTTCCTTTTTGCGTTGAGTTTGATGAGTTACCACCACGAGAGTGAGTCGGCAGTAGCGAGCGGAAGAGGCCCGATTAGTCAGCGAGTTTCCCCATCAACGTTGCATTTGTGCTCACATCATCGGGGGCGCGCCTCCTGATTGTCGCACTAAACTCTCTTCCGACCATCATGGGCAGATGGTCCGTTCTTCCTCTTTTACAAATTCTTACTGCGTGTGCTAATATCCTGCAGGACGAACAACTACCACGACCAGGTTCTCGCCTCAAAAGTTGAAAACATAGTGTGAGAATTACGTCCTGTCTATTCATAATGCATCAAGGGACATAGCACTAAACAGGCCAACACTGGTCCCTTCACAGATCTGGTATATTAAAGAAGAACAAGGAAGAGACCGACGAGAAAAAAAGAACTCATTTCTCCTATCAGGCCTTCGTAAAGAACCTTGACGAGCAGGACTTATTTACCCGTGAACTCATCGAGATTCTCTTTAAGGTCAGCAGCTCTTATAAAACTTTAGACAACCACATTTTAATTGCTCCAACATGGCAATTAGGAACTCGCCGACAGGGAACAGTATGGTGAAGCCACTGACAAAGTACAAATCTCCACTCGCACACTCGAGAGTCTTAGACATCTCACCTACCAAAGTAGTGTCTACCAAGTCCCCGGTAGCAGCAATGGCATTCTATTTTCACGTAACAGGTTAAGACGGCGTCGTGCAGAACCCCTTAACACCTACTCTTACGATATGGTAGAATCCCAAAGCGAAGAAGACGGCGACGAATTAGGCCAAGCAGAGGGTGCTAGACTGGACCCGGCCCTGCATGATGCCTTTTCGTCTGCACCCGGTTGGCCTCGACCCCGATATACGACTGCGTATACTCCCCAATCGGGGTTGTACCATAGTAGTCAGATGTATGATGGCCATTCTCTACATCGACCAAGGTATTCAAGTATGTCAAACCCACTGCGCGTGCGAGGTTTTGTTCCACGATATCCATATCCAAGAAACTCTGCGAGCACCGGAGAAGACGCCCCAATAAACCCGGAATTTGAGGATTATACATTGCGCAGGCGCAATTCATCCAGACAATTACGAGAAAATCGTGATTCTGAAATCCGTGGAGTGAACAATGGGGATGCTAGAGAAACCACACCCCGCCCATCATCAGCTGTGCCGGTGCTACCTCTACCTCGACCTGTCAGCTCTGTCACATCATCTCTGTTTGCACCGCCTAGTCCACCTCAAAGCAACCACACTACAGAGAACCAAGCGCCTATCCTACATAGAGGAGAACTTGTTTTTCGTGAATTAGATGCTCAAACTCAAGGTCAGATTCGTCCTTCAGCTTATAGAGTACTCTCCTTCCCACCTGGTGCAAGTGGCTCAGGAAGTGGTTCTTATACGGAGGAAAGTGGGCGGAGACCTTCCGTATATCCTAACCAGATAGCAATGGCTCCGATAACACCTCAAGACGATGTGATAGATAACTTACTTTCTGCTGGTTCGTCATCTTCAAGTCGTTCTGGCTTACTACGTCCAGAGCCATGGGAAAGCAGTTTGGAACGCGAATTTTTAGCATGGTTTACGCCTCAAGAGCTCTCACAAAATCAGCAAAGAAGAAGTGGACAGGAACTTCCTACGAGTTTGCCTACTCCTAGGAGTGTTTCGCCAAATGGGGGGTCTGAGACTCCGGAGGATGCGGTTTCGAACGCGAATGCAACGGTTGCGAGCACTACTGCTGAATCGACTGTTTCTTCTTCTTCGACTTGATTCGTGTATGATTTTTGTGTGTGTAAACACCTCTCCCCAACTCTCTTCATAAGTACTGGTATACGTAGTCATTTTTTTCTTTCGTATTATACTTTCAAAAAGATATGTTGAAGTATCCCTCCTCCTTTTTGTTTTTTCGTACTTCAACAATTGGACGGGATTAAGAATGAGAGGGGGAGGGGGACAGTTTATTTCTTCGTAGGGTGATATTGATATATCATTTTTTCCCCATTATTTTCTTCCTGTCTGTCCGACTCTCTTGGACCGGATGAAAAAAGATCGAAGTGTGGAACCAAAATATAAAAAAAAAGATTGGTAAAACAAAGCAGAAGCAGGTTGCGTTTTGTTTCTTCTTCATTTCTCATTCTCATTTTCTTTTTTTTTCGTTATTTTTTTTGTAACGCTTACTTATGTGTGTACGACTGTTGCTTCGTAGGATTAGTTTATCTTATTATGTTCTTTTCTCTTCTTAACCACTTTAAACTCTTTACTCTTTATTTTAAACTCCAAAACTTCCTTCCTCTCTTGATTTATGCATTTCTCTTTTTTTTCTCGTTTTCGTCAGTGTGAAACATGATATCAGCCCGCTTTATTTATTATTTAATGATGAATAGGAGAAACTAATAACATGACGTACATGACGTACATGTCCATGGCACATAAATAAATGACTAGACTAGATAAACTAATCAATCAACTCAACTGAAACCAAGAATCCAAGAACTTAAGATTACAATAAGATCACAATACAATAATATAGATAAGGGATCTTGTTAGATTCGGATCTAAAGCCCACTCTTATCCCGTATATCCGTATACTTCCAAATATCCGTCTATCACATCAGAAAGATCAAAAATAAAAGAAAAAAGAAGGCAACGAGAAAGGGAAGAGCAAGAAGAAGAGCGTCTCCCCCAGGGTGTGGGGGAGATCGGAGAACGGAAACCCTTGCACCGCATCTGATAAAATTGCTTCCGAATTACAGTTAATTTTATTTTAATATACACTGTCCATTTACTCTTTTCTCCTTCCTATCTACCTCTAACTAAGTAACTACAGAGAAAAACACACCCACTCATCCCTCACCCGACCCTCATCTCCTGGATCTCTCAATCCTCTGTCCCTGAATCCCTTTCACAACTTGGCCCATCCACCTCTCTTCGCACCACCTAACTGAACACTCTCAACCGACCTATCACCAACCACCTCCCCACTCGCCGACTCCTCCCACCAAATAACTTTTACAGTCACATCATCTCTATACCTCCTACTATAAGGCGCAGGTATACTCAACAACCTACGCAACCTCCCCTCATCCGCTCCTCCAAACGCGTTCCGTATCAAATGAACACCCGGGTTCTCATCCACGAACGTCCAAGCTGATCCTCCTCCCTGACCCTCCCCCTCTCCCTGAGAAGAGGAACGGGAAGATGAGGCCTTTTGTGAGTGTGATTTAGAAGGGAACAACGAGACGTCTTTCCCTTCAACACCCGCCGAACCAATCCGTGTGGGAGCGTGTATTTTGGATAACTCGGATCGGGACACGGACGGTGCACGAAGTCCGGATAAGTGAGCACCTACCAAGGCAACTGCATCCTGAGAGGAGAGGTCGTCCCAGAGACCATCAGTTGCAAGAATAAGGAACCGAAGAGTAGGTGCAGTGGGTGATCGAGAATTCGTATCGGTAGTAAGATTGGAGGTGGTCGTATTAGTGATGGTGATGTTGGTGGTGGCGACATTCCTAGTAGTGGCAGTAGTTTCCGATTGTGTTTCAGGTGAAGGGGTAGTAGGGAGGAAATCAAGTTTACGATGCGTAATTACGGGCTCTGCAGTGACGTATGGAGGTGTTTTAAAGTCTACCGGGGGGCGCCTCATTGGCTGAGCGTTTCCCTCAAGGAACACCGAAGATAACCTATGAGCGTCAATTTAATTCACGAAGGTTCAATTTCATTTCAAAAGATTTCCCATGAGTCATAAGTCATGTATTTCCATTAGGTCTGACAAGAAAAGAGTTGTAGATGAAACACGAAGGGACGTACATTCGTTGGACTTTTAAGGGCCATTTGTATCTTGCGTCACCAAAGGCCCTAGATGGTTCAAGCCCTCCGAGAATTCGTCCCCTTTGGACGACTGTTTCCATTTCTCTTGGATGCTCGGCTTGTAATCTGTTATCAAACATTATATGTATTTTGATGAATATTAAGGTATTTTTACCATCAATCGAAGCTTGCATATAACAACTTCGGACAATAAAAGATACATACCTTTTGAGCTCACTTGGATTACGTCCAGTCTGATCGTCACTCAAGACATCGACTCTCCATATTCCATTCCCAGACCCGTCAGATGAGGGTTCCCATACACCCGCTACTGCTCGGCAGTCACCCGTACATGCAACATACAAGTCACTGTGAGCGGTATCTAATAGTGCTAAAAGAGCACAGCTTCCTGTTTGCGTAATAGATCCGTGTCAGATTTAGTGATACGTTTTATAAACTAGATAGTTTCGAAGTGCTAATAATGCGGAAAAGAGCAAGTCACACACACCAGAGAGAGCAGGAAGCATAGATGCCAGCGCCATGGGATGCTGACTAAGATCCGGAAGGGAGGTATCTAATTTTGAACCCGACTGTTTTATATGTTCGGCAACAAGTCGCAGAGGGGCATTGACTATTTCAGAATCGACCATAGCGAAAGCAGCTTGTATGGCCAGAGATACGTATTTGGGATCGGCATCAAAGGGAGTGTAAGTTGATTTTCCAGAAGAGAGGTAAGATCGTAAGGCGCTAAGAAAGCTTGTAGTCCCTGTCTGTTTCTCGTGGTCCGGGATAAGAGTAAGATCACGGAGTTGGAGTGCAACTGCCGGGATGAGAGTTTTGGACAAAAGTCTCGAGGTGTGAGAGCCTCCGTGGCCATCCATAACGGAGAAGAAGAGATAGTCTCCGTCATCCTGATCCCTACGAATAAGAGAGGAGGCGTGGGCGTCTTCAATTGGATTGTTTGAGGCTAATTGTGCGGTTGCTTCATTCCAGATAATGCCACCGGGCCGGGGAGTTGAGCGAAGGCTAGCGTGTTGCTTTATACGATCCTCTATTGCGGCCATTGTTAAGAGGGGTAGTGACTGGGTTGTGACTGTTCGTCTGCCATCAGGGCCTGGTAGTTTAGAGCGGACAGGGATGTCGAAAGAGTCTTGAGAGGGGTTTGACTTTATACGAGAATGATAGAGATAAGAGAGACAGGCTGAAGAGACCACAGCGGTAACTGAGACTGTTGCAGCTGTCCGCCAAGGGTTGCGGAGCATGAGCGACTTGCGGCTCGTGGAGGAGTGGACGAGCGCAGGGAAATAAATGGCTTCGACTGGCGGCACTGTGGTCACGGCAACCCACGGGCCACAGCGAGAGCACGACGGGTGTTCGGCGCGTGACGTATCGCGTTACAGGCGTCGCATTTGGAATGAATTCACTTGGGCCGGGATCAAATCACTATTGTACGAAGCCCAAGCCCAGGCCGGGCCCGGGTCCCACGCAGGCCTGAGTCAATAGCCATAAGGGACCGGCGTGGACAATGCACAATCAAAATTACCGGATTTGGTAACTGCTGGGCCTCCTGTGATCTGTGATCCATGGCTTATGACGGGGCCAATCCACCTCCATGTTCATCTTTCTCCGGCAATAACACAATGGCATGACCATATCCACAACCTCTGACACCCACCCATCCACCGCCAACCACACCCTAAAGTCCCACTCGTGCTATAAAAGCCCCTCTCCATCTCGCGTCTCATCCCATCTCACCGCGACCCCCCATCGGCTCCCTCGTCTCATTGCAACACAAATATATCTTGTGTGGTGCTCATACACTCACACAAGCTATATTCTTCAGCAATGGAACTCAGGGCCACTGCCATGCTCGACTTTGACCACCAGGTCTCATCGATGCCCACTTCCAGGGAGTCACCACCACTGGATAACTCAAACCCCCAACCACCACTAGCATCATCGCATACAGATCAAGTACGTCCATATCAGTCCAACCCTTTTCTCATTCTAGTTCCTTACCTCTATTTCTTTTACTCTCATTATCTTTCATCTATGTGAAAACAACCATTGATGCCACCTAATCTACCCACCCCTCCAGTCCTCTCCCTTCGACTACGCACAGATCACAACCTCTCTATCACAAATGCAGCTCCTTCTCGGATCTCAGTCAAGGCGCGATACGGAACAAGAGACACAGTCTCAGTCTCAACCAATATCGGCCGTTCCTACCGAGATCGTTCAACCAGAGCCAGCACCTAAAACTACTCAACCAACGTCCGACGAATTAGGTAACGACGGCATCAAAGTTTATGACTTTGCTTACGTAGATGGGGTACCTCCGCTCATCGACCCTTCTTCCAATAAAGATGAACAGGGATTTGGCAATTATATTAAATATAAGCAGGAAGAAATAGCAACAGCACTTAAAGGTCTTGCCACTCGAAGAGACAAAGGAGTAACGAAGTTGTATATAAACCCGGTGAACGGTTGTGCCGACCACTCGTCTGAACCCATGGACATAGATGAAGATGAAAGCATGGACATAGACGAGGATGAAGGCATCAAAACACCGCTTCTAACTGCAAACGGATCTCTTATGTTTGAAAATGAGGGCCACTTAAAGAAAGCGACCGATTTTCTGCTAAGAGATGGGGTTGAATTGACTTGTACTGGTAATGAAGACGGCACACAGATTTTATACACATATACACACACATATACAGCCGGAGTGCCAAGAGGAAGGAAGAATGTTCCCGATATCCAGGCCTGTGTTCCGTCTGCATCGTCGCGTAGATCTCCAAGCTGTGATGAGATACACCGGATAGATCGTTTGCAAGACGATGAAAAGTTTGCTCACAGCGCCCCTGCAAGATATAGGCACTCCCAGGAGTCTAGCACTGGTCCATATACTCCTTCAGAAACGCAAACGATTACATCTCGAAGTCCCCGAAAAAGTATTGGGACTACAACGCACACCAAATCAAATCATAACACCCCTTTGAGTCCTAGTAAGGGAAAGAGCCCCTACAACTTGCGACCAAAAGCACGTTTACTTAGTCCACCCACCTCAAGTCGTGCCCGTCGCTCTTCATCTGCAAGTAGATCACGGGCCAAAGAGGCATCAGAATATCATACTGGCGCACCGATGACTCGAAGCAGGTACCGCGCTGAGATCGGACAATCCGATGCCACTACTAGAGCAAGACAAAGAGGGCGTCAAAGATGACACCTTTCATACACCTCATGTCTGGCACACTCACGGCACTTTTCTGTTGAAGGCACTCCTCATGTGACAACTTATTTTTAACTGTTCTTGCATAGGTTCATAGTCACTCCTTTTCTACTCTTTTAAGTTGATTCTTTTCTAGCTCGTCGTACATAATCCTCAGAGGGTTTTCTTATAGATTTATGACTACGCATTACTAGGTTATCATTTGCTTTTGTACAACAGACACTTGGACTACATTTATGAGTTTTGCATCTCCGTTTCTTTTACTGTTGTGCACGCGCAATCTCGAATTCATTGTCATACGATCTGTAGCATTAGTACCTGCATTCCTCTCTTTCATTCTCGCATATCTCATATACCTGTCGTCTCTTCTTTCTTGCAGCAATATATAATATAAACTATTGCAACATGATGTCTACTCCAATTACTAAGATAACATTGTTGGGCTTACGGCATAATCAGAAAAACCTTGTCATTCGTGCTCACAAAAAAAGAGTAATGAGTCACAAGGAGAAAGCATACAATGGCGAACAAAAGTAATGCGACACCACAAACTTTTGTCTATTTTACGAAGCATGAAACCTTAAATAAAACGTATCTTAGTTATACTAAGTAGGTTATATGCGAATAATGATTATATAGTTGAAAGAATCATGTTCAACAAAAAAAATAGCATTTTTATTATTTTCCGGGCCAAGGTACATGTACATGTACATGTACACGTCGCATTACTTTTGTCTGCTATTGTATCTGCTTTGAGAACAGCACAACACAATCATCTCAAGACGCCACTCACAGCCTTGCTTTTATCTTTCCATAACGCTATTATGTAGTTTTTAAGAATTTTAGATCAGATAATAGGGGTCACATACACACTTCGCCTAGGAATATCTTATCTTATTTTCTCTGAGCTACAAGGAGGCCGGTCCCTGAACGCTTCCTCTCGAGTGAGTGAGTGGGATTCTACGTCAGTCAAAACGAATCAAGTTGAATGACGACGTTTGACGAAAGCTAGAAGTACTCGAGATAGGCTCTACATCCTAATTTAATTTGAAAAGGGACAAGTACCCTTTTGACGTTGGTCGAGGGGTCCGGATCATTAGTATATGCATGATCTTACTTCGGGGTGTTAGTATCTACATTGTATAGTCATAGACAATAACATAGCATGTAAAGATTTGTGTTTTGTTTTTCATAGCAGTAAATCCAATTAGTCGACTTGGAATGTAGATTATTATTATCACACCATTTGAAGTTGGAAAGTCACTTCGAATCAACTGGTAGTACCCCTTTTTTGTTTTGTGTCTGGGGTTGTGAGTCCTTATGAGTACGGGCGTAACGTAATAGATGGGATCCATTGTTCTGGTGTAGTATAATCGATTCATTATTTTAAACCACTACCACTATGAACCACTATTTTTGTTTGTATTTATTTATACATGTTACATGTCGCAGGGCAGGGCTGTACGTACATACATCAATTGGCCTTTTATCCTACGATCTTGTTCCCTATGCCTAACTCTTAGAGTCGAGAATAAAACAATAAAAATGATTCGATATTCTGATGAATTAGACTTGAAGTTGAGGACTAATTCTGGGACAAGACCATGACGGAACAGGAAAATGAAATTCCACTATAATTGGTTCTTGCCATCACCCTCCGGGACAAGGCGGATTACTCGTGCAATGCATTCTCCACTGCTGGAATACAATACAAGAAACAAGGTATGACAGTTAGGGGCTGTAGTCGGAAGCTGTTTCAATGCTGACAAGTAAAGCATTATACACGGATCATAACCTCTCTATAGTCGTACTTTATTTACTATCTTTCCATCGACAGGCTGGTCAAATATTAAAGTCACATGCGGCGAACTCAAACATTATTATGATTAATGACTACCCAAGATAATTCTGTTATATCCAGTCTTGGATAAATGCAAACCTATTGCGTAGGTGGTCCTCTGTACTGTATTGTGTTTTGTTAATATATATCAAGATCCCAGGTCAATGTCATGTTTAGATATGAGCGGGACGGGCACTTGCTGTGTATCGTGAAGCATCTAATACAGAATGCTCAGCGCCCCTCTTGTCTTGGGACATGAGGTTAGGAATGTGGCTTACCCCCTCGCACTATAGTTCGGGGTTGGATATGGCCTTGAGCGCTACAAAAGGCTGTCCATGTACCTGAATTCAGTATGCATAAATACCCTACGATTCACTTATTCAGACCCATTATACCTAACCACCCCTTTCCTCATGTCTAGTGTTAAAGAGCATATCGATAATGCGCAGAGTGATGCCGCAAGCGTATGTAGTGACGATGTACCCAACGATAACGTACGCCTACACTTGAAGACTAACAGTCTTCGAAACAATGTTATTTCGTGCGATTCCTTGGGTTTACACTATCAAGTCTCTACGGATACATCAGGGTTTAGAGCCCATCGAATGATCTATATCTCGAAGTGGATCCCAAGTACTGATAAACAAATTCCACTTGCGGAATGGAAGAGGTATGCACTCAAGTAATCTTTTATACGCAACGATGAAGTAAATGCATAATCAGGCAAATATGTGGAAGAGGCTCTATCAAACTATTCCGAGAGCTTGCTCCTGGTGGATCGTCACCCCCAGAATTTGTGCCCATGAAGAAATTTATATATAGACAGCACCTGTCTATTTTCCTGAAAGGTAGCAATATCTTGTATGTAAACATGTTACGTCCCTTTGTTCCGATACTGAATGCATGTATAACAGCAATAGGACCTTTACCGCTAAAAACGGGAAGACTTATACATGGAAGTCAAGAAACTTTTCTCTGAGGGTAATTTACTGTTAGATCCTACTCGTATTAGGTTGAATACTTATATAATTTCTAGCTTTATTGCGATGAATCGGATAAAGTTATTGTCAAATATCATTTCGCCCATTGTCTAATCAACAAGAGAAATGGATCACTTGAGCTAATAAGCGACTGGGAGGATATCATAGATGAAATCATCGGTGAGTATACTTAATATATACTTGTGTGTATTTGAAATGTTTACGAAGGAATCAGTGAGTTTTATTGTCGTCGAGAAGTTGCGTAGGGAGGAAGAGAGTAAGTGAATTCCATTTACGTGCTCGTAACAAAACTGAGTGTAACACACAATTAGGAACTATGATAATGATCATAAGTTAAGATTTACGTACTTGACTTGCCAGTAGGAATTGCCATGCTGCTATACCAATCATTTTGATGGACGTTAGTTCTTGTATATAATATAACACGTCAATATGATACACATATATATTAATAGTGGATAAATTATTAAAAAAGTTTAACTGCAAATCAGAAGGAATGAATTGATCGACGTTCCGGAAGTAGTTGTGCGAGATCGGCGTTCAAAAAATAGCAAGAAACTTAATAGAGAGAACAACCGGGTTCGTCCCTCCCCCCGTTTGCGTTCACTAGCACGGCTCTCCCTCCTTCTTTCTTTCCTTCTTTCCTTCTACCCCAGCTTCATACATCCTAAAACAACGTCCTTTCGATTGTTTCATACACGCGCTTGGGGCGCATACAAACGGCCTGGTCTCGCGCTAGCTCATTCAAGTGGTCCACAACGTGACTGCGCTACACAAGACGCGTTAAGGACAAGAACAAGTGCTATAGTTAATGAGAAATTGATAGACGCCTCTCCGAGTTCGTCTCTTCCGAAAACTTACCTACGGGAATATTCTGCGCTTTCTTTGGCCTCAAAGAATTATAGACAGTCAATAGACGGAATTAGAATGTCGACTCTTGTTGCAAATTCACCTCCCCCAATCCCGACCATACACAATAATTTGTATTCCACCGCCCCAGCTAGTCCAACTTTCTCGCCCAAGACGCAGGCTCCTGCCATACAAACAGACTTGAGTCTGAAGAGCAATTCTGAGGAGACTAAGTCTCTAAATGTATCTTCAGAGTCGCCTCTGCATGAACCGGCGCCCATCACGCTGACATCAAAAGACGTGTCGACGTCTTTACGACCAGCAAAGGACGTCGCGTCTTTCCTCAGTCTCTTGCCACCTGCCGTAGAGTTTGTTGAAGGCTCTAGTACTGGGACGTTTGCGTCTGAACTGGAAGGGCGATATGAACCCATCAATGCTTCCCCCAAGTCTGCTTCCCCTGCTAGTCCAAGCTCTGAGGTAAGCCATCAAATTTACGGAACCCCGAGCTGCTGCACAGATGGACGTACCTGTCTCTCAATTGCTCATCTTTACGTGTTCTTAATTATAACTCGACGTTTGATTAGATAAAATACTGATTTTTTTTTAAAAGACACGCCCCAAGACGCCCCAAACGCCAATGAAGAAGACAGCGAAGACAGCAACATTAGTTCTTCACTCAGACCCCATAGATCTCTCTTGGCCACCGGACATGAAGAGAGGTTCGGGATTGATCAATACGGGGAATACTTGCTTTCTTAATAGTGCTTTGCAATGTCTATTGCATACACCACCGTTATTAAGGATGTTGATTTCTCATAAAAAGACGGACTGTATGTATACTATACCCCTAGATTAACATATCAAACCTAATCAATTGTTTATTAGGTCGTTCAAAATCGTTTTGCATGAGTTGCGCTATGGGAGAAATTATGACAAGCAGTTTTGGCAAGAGTCGACCCTTTAGTCCTCTGCCTGTCACAAGGAATTTGAATTGTAAGTATTATCTTATCTAAGTAATTTGCTTTTTTGTACTTATTAATTTGTAGTGATTGCGAAGCACATGAGAAGGGGCCGTCAGGAAGACGCCCATGAATTCTTACGATACGCAATTGATTCCTTACAAAAATCGTGTCTTGCCGGTTTTCCTCCGTAAGTTTTCCGCTCAATTTTTCGGTTAGAAGCACATTCCTGACTTCAGTAATTGACAGAAAACTAGAACAAAAAGTAGCCGAGACGAGCTGGGTTCACAGGATATTCGGTGGTCAGCTGCGATCGCGGGTTACTTGTCATGTGTGCGGACACCATAGTGACACGTTTGACAGCATATTAGATCTTAGTATAGACGTTTACAACATGCCGAGCTTGAAGGACGCATTAAAGAAATTCACGGCAAAGGATTACTTGAAAGGTGCTGATAAGTATAAATGCGAGAAGTGAGTCTTTTCTTGAAGTTTTTCTAAATATGCTTAGATTGATATTGATATTTTTTCCCAACTAGATGCAAGAAACCTGTCAATGCCGAAAAATCATTCACGGTTCACGAAGCTCCAAGAGTACTAACGGTCCACCTGAAGCGGTTCACCCCAATGGGCCGAAAATTACAAAATCCCGTACGATATGACGAACGACTAAGTTTGCAGTCAGCAATGAGTGAAGGACAGTTTGGTCCTACGTATACACTCTATGGCGTCATATCGCACATGGGAGGCGGTCCGAACTCGGGCCATTACTTTGCTCACGTTCGTGGAGGTGACGGTGTCTGGTACGAAATGAATGACGACTCGGCAACGAAGGCACAAAGGCCTGAACCGTTCAACATGAAAAACGCGTATATTCTTTTCTATATTCGTGAGAAAGGTCAAGAGCTTGAAGCTGCCTTGAATAGCTCCGTGATAAATGGAAAGAAGCGCAAAAATACGGATGGAGATGAGGGGGAGGAGAGTGAGAAAGATAGTGCTGATGAGGGTGATGAGACGTCGAATGTATCATGGAAAGCTGCTTCGAAGACGTTTATTGGACCTGTTATCCCCGCACATTTGAAGGCGACGTCCGTAAATGGGGCTAAAGGTTTCCTGGCAAAGTCAACGGGAACGAGGTTCGAGGATACTCTTCGAAAGAAGATTGAAGACGCGGAGAAAAAGAAGAAAGCTCAGGTACATCGTGCTGATTCTCCGAGGAAGTTAGATCCACTTGTTGATTATGCGGATGATGATGAGGATAGTGATTCTGAAGAGAAAGGGGAACGTGTTGATCGGGACAGTTTGATGAGATCGGACAGTAAGATGACATTGACTTCTGTGAATGGCGTTGATGGCTCGAGCTCCATTCCTCCTTCGTCTTTACCCGCTTCGTCGCCTACTGATGAACAGATGGGGGATACATCTACTCGACTGCCACCACCCTCTTCTTCTCCGATTCTTACACCTACAACAGGAACTGGATCCGTGATTAATCCATCGCAGTTTTACGGGACGTCTTCGTCGTTGAGGAAACGTAAATCCATCCATGCGGACCAAAACGATGGCGAGGACGAATCAGAAGAAGAAGAAGAATCAAGTTCTTCACCCGAAAAAAGTAAAAATAAATCTTCGTCTTCGTCTTCATCATTAGGCAAGAAAAAGAAAAACGCAGCTGGTCCTCCCCCATCGAGTTGGAAATCCCGTCAGTCGAAACGACATTCGTATAACGGGGGTGCGTCGGAGTTTGGTTCGAACCCATTTGGGAAGGGTCGGTTCAGTTTGGGTGGGGCTGGAGCTGGAGAAGATAAGGATAGGAGAGAAGAGAGGGAGTTGTTCAGACCGCGCAAGCTGTTGAAGAATAGGTTTGGGAGGAGATCTGGAATCTAAACGAATTAGGTTCTGGACATCTGAACTCTTCCTTTTGAGTCCATTGAGATTTTTCTTGTTAATCCTTGAATCTCCGGTCTTGGGACCTGGATTACGTCCTGTAATCCATAGACTTTCAGAGAGTATTTTTTTTTTTCATTTTTCTTTCTTTCTTTCTTTCTTTCTTCCTTTCTTACGTACTTTCTTGTTGAGTTTGTGTTTGCTTTTGATTTACACACTGTTGTGTGATTGTGCATGTGTAGTTTGTTGATGTGATGGCTTCCATGCCGCTGCTGTCTTTTTCCTTTTTCTTTCTTGCTTTCTCTCCTTTCTTTCGTACTCGTATCTTATATTATTATATCTTCCTTTTCTTTTCGTCTATCTCCTTTCTTTTTCCGTTATAACAGTATAAGATGGTGAAAAGTACAACACCATCTGTATATATACCTGTGTCAGGAAAAACAACAAAAACAAACTTCTGCGTGTGATGTGATGTGTCGTGTGTGTATGTATATAAATTAAGAAATACAAAGATAAAGCCGGAGTTAGAAATTAAGTTTAGAAGCCAAAGATGCAGCTTAAGAAGGAATATAATACGGTAAAAACCCAAAATCTAATACACCAACAAGAAAATAACACAGAGTCGAGGCAGAAAAACAAGAAGAAGGGAAACGACCGTTATTTCCGCATTCGCTTTTTGAATCGTTCCATCACCTGTTATCAAAATTGAGACAAAACCGGAGATAAAAGGTCGAATAAGAGAAAGAAGTAAGTTAGTTCTAGTTCTATCCCTAATTTCTAAGTATGATTCCGAAATGAGACATACCATCTCGTCTGTAGCAGTTTGAGGTTTCTCGTGTTGGTTCCGGCGGGCTTCGTAATCTTCTGGCCGAAGACCCATAGCTTCAAGTTTGGCATCTCGGATGATATCTGCGTCTGATTTTTGACGCAAGTTTGGTTTGTAGACTAATAATATTAGGTGTCCATCAGTAAATACGTTCATCATTCGTATATACAGTAGATGAGAGATGAACGTAGGAGAAAGGGAAACTTACATCGGGTTGCAACTAGATGTTCTTCGTCGTTATTATGTCTACGTTCTCTACGAGCATCAGCTACTGCACGTTTGGCTTTTTCAGTTTCTTCGATGTTCTTTAGTCGAGTACTGTGGTTATTTTCGATGGGAAAGGAACAGTCAGTCCACGGTCAAATCAAATAAACATATACGCACTCCATTCCCAGATCAACTTCCGGAATAGCCGTCAACATAGACAAACTATTCGTCAAGCTTCCCTCTTCCTGAGGGCGGGGGCCTGAGTCTTATACTTCTCAGGTAACCGATAAAGGTCTTCTTCCGGGTCTTGTCTTTTCGAAGAAGATGAAGAAGTATTCTTATCAGCATCCAGTTGAGCATCCGGACCACGACGGAGTTTCATATTTTCTTCTATGTACGCCATCATGTGTTTATCAACATCTAGTGCGTTCGTTTGTTGAGTGAAGTTGTTGGTCCGGACAGCTCGACGGGTTTTGTTCTCTTCGTTAGTGCTACGTACCACGTATGAGTAGACACAGAGAGGAAGTTACGTGAGCATCTAACATAGCAACAAGCCCAAGAAGAAGGTAAACTTACTCATCCAAATCTTCTTCCTTCCTTGAACCTTTGACAAGACCTGATGGAGTAGTCGTAGCACTATCATCATCCTCACTCCTCTTCCGCCGTTTTGGTTCCCCTTTATTAAGTTTACTAACATCAATACCCTGATGCAAGCGCCTGAGCTTGCGCAGCTCAATAAGTTCTTCTAAGCTAACAAGAATGAGTATAACAGATTATTCGAATATATGATATATGTATGCCAAAGACGCACGGTATGTTCTTCTTTTCGTCCTTTCCCTCTTCTTCTGGAGTGGATTGCTCGTTCGTACCTTCTTGTGTAACTTCTGGTGTTCGTGAGCGTACTCTGGCGTTTGGTCTGTTTCGTTTTTTGATGACGATGACTGGTTCTGGTTCGGACATGGCTAATTTCAAGATGGTAGGTCGGAGAAAGTAAAATATGGAACTAACATTTACGCATACTTTCCGGGGTATGTCGATTACCATTTTAGGCAACATATACATTTTTAGCTATAGAGTCTACTTTAACAAATAAATATCTTAACTAGTAATTGACTATGTATACTCATATACAAACCAATGAAACAATATGTCTGTATTGTATCGTATCGTTCCAGTCCGAAAAGCGAGAATGAGATATTATTTGTGAATTAAAGTAATGTTTCCAACTTCGCCTTCGCAGCACTTTCTATTCCTTCTAGGTATTTTAACTTGACCACCGCATCACTCGCCTGCTTCCACTCTTTCCTTTCTATAAGTTCTTCGATCTCAGCGTAAACTTCTTTGAGCCTCTCTATAAACATAGGGTATAAGTGGATGTGCGGGGTTAAAAGGATATAATAAATTTAGCATACCAATATTACCAGAACGAATCTCATCAACCATTGGAGGAGTCTCAGCTTCTTCGAGCTGTTCCCTGGCTTCCATTATCTCCATAAGGAGTTCAGGGTCTGTCAATTTGTCCGTCTCAGACGGCGGATACCCTTCTTGAGTCAATATATATTGTGCTCGAGTCACAGGAGAAAGGAGCGTTTTATAAGCCTCATTTAATAGGGACGATTGTTCCTCAGCAACTAGTCGTTCTTTCTTACCACATAAGATGAGTAATGATTCTATTTGTGTACACATGACTCGATTCAGTGAACGCACCTCTCCTCGCACCGACCAAGCATCAGGATGACATATTCGCTGAGCCTGGAGGAAACGTTGTCGTAAATCCTTCGTATCTATCTTGAAGGCATTTTGAGTTTTAGAGAGATCAAAGATATCATAGTAGGATGTATCCCGAGGAAGAGGTTGGATATGGTAACATTTTGTACATGTCGGAAGAGCTGTTGTTAAAGGTGAAGAACATGAAGGACATAATCTAGATGTTGTAGAGTAGAAACGTGATCCAGTAGCCGGTTTCCCAATGATTTTAGGATATGATTTTGAATGCCTAGCGGCTAATCTAAGAGCATTCATAGTGGGAGCAAGTCAAGAACAAGGTGAGGTTAAAGGTATGACATACAGAACACCAATATCGGGGAATTCGAAATCATGTGACAACACGATTAGGGATCAATGAGTTTCCTGTAGTTTATTTTAAGAACTAATAATGGCGGACCCTGAACCTAGAAGACGAAGGAGTGTCTTTAGACCTTGCATTGATCTCCATGACGGGAAAGTAAAGCAAATTGTGGGCGGAACTCTTACAGATGATTCTGCCAATCTCAAGACAAACTTTGTAGCGAGGTACTTAGTTAATTCACTCTCGAGCTTCAATCAATTTATCTGTTGTCCTTTTGAACATATACGATGGCAGTGAATCTCCTGCACATTTTGCAAACTTGTATAAATCACATAATCTTCTTGGAGGGCACGTAATTAAGCTGGGGCCAGGGAACGATGAGGTTGCTAAAGAAGCTCTGAAGGCATGGCCAGGTTGGTCTTCAATCACCCAATAAGTGCAAAGCAAGTGAACTTATATCCAGTACTGTAGGTGGCTTGCAGATAGGTGGTGGTATAACAGACAAAAATGCTTCTGAATGGTTGGGCTATGGAGCAAGTAAGGTACACTCAAAATGCATGCTGGATATATGCGTGATCTTAACGTTTAACTACTTCCAGGTTATTGTAACATCCTACTTATTTCCGTCTGCAAAATTCTCTGAAGAGAGGTTACAAGCCCTTTCACTTGCTGCTCCAAAGGACAAGCTTGTGATTGATATCAGGTAATATTACATCCAAATCTGTAGAACTAGAGCATATGTTAATCCGAAACCGAAGCTGTCGAAGAAGAGGAAAGAGTTGGTTTGTGGCTATGAACAAATGGCAGGACATCACAGATACGGAAGTATCTAAGGAGACGCTTGACAAGCTCTCGGACTATTGCAGGTGAATTAATTAAACTATAAACTCAATTACTATCCATTCACGATATGGGATTCAATAGCGAGTTCTTAGTACATGCCGCTGACGTAGAAGGTCTTTGCAACGGGGTAGATGAAGAACTTGTAACAAGTACGCTCTACTCTATCTAGTAATCTGGTTCTTTTCTAACTACAGCATGGAAGAACTTGGAGAGTGGGCGCAGATACCAATAACATACGCAGGTGGAGCGAAGGACATCTCTGACTTAGAGCTAGTCGACCGGCTTTCAAATGGGCGGGTGGACCTCACTTACGGCAGGTAATTTATTAACTCATTAATTTCCTTGATATGAATTATGAAATCTAATCACGAATCTCAAGTTCACTCGACATATTTGGCGGTAGCCTTGTCAAATTCAACGAACTAGTAGATGCAATGCGGTACAAGTAACAAAAGGACACGGCACACTACTAAGAAAAAGAAATCCATGATATGAAACATCGGTAAAAAGAAGTCGTCTAGTGTACACTACCAGCAAGCATGAAAAGCATGGGAGAAGAGAGACAAAAAGAAGAGAAGAGAAAGACGGTATAAGATGGAAATATAGATTTGTATAGTACATGGTCGTAAATCGTCAGTATCCAATAATGTTATTGATGGATAAGGTAAATAAGTCAAGGTCGTAAGGGGGTAGGGGGAAGAAATCAGGAAGTAGACTTCGTGTTCTCTGCAGCTTGGACGACAAGTAACGAACTGGCCTGATCAGAACTTGTCTTAGCAAGGATAGCTGCACCCATATGTCCAACTGTTCTAGCCATCTCAAGAATCTCAGCAGTAGCAAGATCAGCTAATATAGAACGAAGTTCTTCCTGATGACTTGACTCGGAAGTATTCAATCCCCTTCCAGTAACCACAATTACATTGCTACCGATGGAAGTGGGAAGGGCGGTGAGGGCAGCATGTAAGGGTTCACCGGAAGTATGTTCCGCAAAGGTTATACGAGACATAGCGAAGGATAAGGAAGGTGAAGAGATAGATGACCGATTCGAATAAGTATTCCAAAATTGTGAATCCTCCGCTTCAGAATCCAATCGTGTCTGAGTCTCAGCGCCCCTCGTGTTCTGAAACAAATTTGTTAATTACTCGAGCCGATAGGGGCGTCATTTAGCGGATAATTAACTTACATTAAGATTGAACGTTGCTCGTGCCTCCTGTTTTTCTTGTACCAGAGTGTCTATAGTATTAGGACGTTCCAAATTTGACCCTCCACCAGACTTCTTCTTGATACGGACAATAGTAGCTCTAACAGAAGCGTTTGTGCAGAGTTGGATCACAAGCTTAAGAGCAGCACGGTCGTCAGCGCCACCAAAGAAAGGTAAGAATAGATGATATCCGTGAGAAGCGCCTGAGGTACCAGATCTATCGATGAAGAGAGCAACATCCGTTTGTGACTCTGAGAACGCTTTGCGTACAAATGAAGAGTAATATACTGGTGTTGGAAGGTGCTCTACGCTTGAATTGGCGGCTGCAGAACCAAACATACTTTCAAATGGGTTGTGCAAGTTGTTTCCTGATGGAGTGATTGCTTGATGATCATCTACAGATGCGTGGCCAGAACCAGAAGCAGGGAGTGCCCAAGGAAGTACAACCATTTGAGCACCAGATTCCTCTACAAATGAAGAAATACGTTGTGGGAATTCGACGGATGGGGCTACTGCAAGTGCAGGAAGAACGTGAAGGTTGTTAAGTCTACCGGCGGTGCGAGCGACTGACAATACCGCATCTCCAGCAATCAGTGTAGAAGCCTCCTGTGAACGCAATACAGCTGAGGTACGCTCAGTAAGCTCAACAAGGCGGAGTGCCGAAAGTTGGACGGGAGCCTTCTGAGGAGCCTTCATTAATGTCTTCTCATCAGTACTTGATAGATCAGAACCCGAGCCATTGTTGCTGGCATTATGTTGCAAAAGTTGAGAGAAAGTCATAAGAGCGGGAAGATGTTCCATCTTAGTCAAAATGACCGCAAAGTTGGACTTGGTCTCATCACGAAGTTCCTTAGAATTCTTCGACTTGCCTTCTTCAATACGACTGGCCACTCCATTCCCGACAGTCGTCCGTACACTCGGAGGATACCACGCGAGTGTCAAAGGAGTGGTCATGAAAGTAAGTACAAGCGCATGAAGCACGAACATTGAGAACGTTCGTGTATCGAGAATCCCGGCTTGTAAACCAACATTGAGCACGATGAGCTCAACAAGACCCTTACAACTCATTAATGTGCCGATTGCTCCAGATTCGCGAAGATTGAATCCAGACAGACGAGCAGTCACGAAACATCCAAGGAACTTTCCAAAGAATGCTATCACACAAATGAAAACCACATAACCCCATGTCTTCCCATTATCGAGCAGACCCAAGTTGGTGTTAAGACCTGAGAGTGTGAAGTACTGAAATGGATCATAAGACTTTCGAACTATGTTTTACCATTCAAATCGGTGTGAAACTCACAAGAGGTAAAAAGACCAACGAAACGAAATCTTCCAGTTTTTCCACAAGAGCAATAGCAAAGCCACCTTCATGTGGAATAATAAGACCAGCCAAGAAGCCGCCTAAAAGAAGCCCCTAATTTAAGCTTAAACGATATACTTCTTAATTAGATAACATACCAAAAATAGCATGGATGCCAATAATATCCGTGAAAAACGCGGATACAAGCACCATTAGAAGCGTAATTGTCATCATAAAAGTACTGGGTTGTCCACCTTCGAGACTACCCGTACGGCGGGCTAACCAACGGAAAGCCCACTTGACAGGGAAAAGCATGAATAATACAAATCCGAATCCTGTAAGAAGTACCCATAGAGCAGTGAGCCCGGAAGATGCATTCACAAGCGCAACTGTGAGAGCAAGAAGAATCCACCCGACGACATCATTACCAACACCAGCTGAAAGAACAACCACGCCAACGGGAGTATCGAGTAGCCGCAGTTCCGTGAGAATACGACAAAGAACGGGGAATGCTGTTATTCCAATCGCAACAGCTACGAAAAGTAGGAAGTAACCTTTGTTCACGTCGGGCTAATATAAAAAAAGTAATATATCAGCTTCTTAAGAACTTTCCTAACTCCATTTCGAACGCATCAAAATGTAATGATGAAACGAAACAAGAAAAAATAATACAGATGGGATCAGGTGGAGAAACTTACATCGATAAACGCAGAATAAAGGGGGATGCCGAGCGCAGCTCCAAGACCAAGTGGTAAGATAAGTCCTGCAACACTGATGAAGGCTGCCCTTTTAGCATTCATCTTCATACTACTCGTATCAATTTCGAGGCCAACCAAGAACAAGAAAAATACAAGTCCGATGTTCGCTGTGAGCGTTAGCAGTGGAATGCTTTGTGACGGGAATATGTTATTCGTGAAGTTTGGTATTCTCCCCATGATAGACGGCCCAAGTATCACACCTCCAATAACCTCCGCTATCACTCGAGGTTGACGGAGACGAGAAAGTATAATAGAGAGAACTTGAGTGAAGATGATGATGATACCAACTTGAATGACCCATAGTCGAAGGGGATCACTGGAGTTATACGCAGCAGGATTGTCTCCAGAAATAACACCTCCCTAGACAAGTGTTAAGAATCATTGTCAAAGCGATAGAAGTAATACACACACCTGCTCTTTGGCAGCTCTCTTAACGAGATGAAAGACCTCTTCCGAGAATTGGTTCATCCTTTCTTCAGACCTGTCTCGGCAATTAAAGAAAAGCCTGGTTGGATTTGGGAGAGTCGGAATAAGTTGACCTCTTCTGTCAGCCTCCGAATTCCAATTCCAAAAATCTTGTAGTCTTGGCCCTTTAAACAAAACACTCCAAGATAGCGAAGAGCGAACAATTATCAAGGAGAGAGTAAGAAGGGGGGATGAATCTCTTCAGCATAGGAGATACCAAGATGGTAGCTGATTTATATAAGCGAGCGAGAAAGTCACGACAGCTGAGACTCAGGAACGGAGGTCCATTTAGTCGATACAGCGTAAGCTTGAAGGAGATCTGAAACACTGCCTCCGGTAATCCATACTCTTCTTATTACTTTACTCCACCCAAGGAACAGACAGAACAGGTACTAGGTACTACTGGAGAGACAATCAGCTACTTCGTTCATTTAAACTGAGAGAGGTCGCGTTCCGTGACTTCCTTCCAAAAAAGACAAGGATTATGCTTAATTACCCTGTATAGTTCAAATTACCCTGAATGAATAGAAGCCCGAAACAACCTACAATCTTTGCTTATAAGCAAGTAACCTTATCAGCAATTATGTACACAGGACTCTATTCTTTTTTTCATGACACACATTTATGTATGTGCACCTTGTGACCGACTTACCCAAACAAAATTAATCCCCTCATTCAGAAAAGTCTTGCGGCAAACTCGGAAGATAAATGGTCTCTTTTTTGGAATGATGCTGTCTTTTTCTCATTTTTTGTGTATATTAACTGACAAGAATCTATTGACTTTGCTGTAAGCTTCTTGAATGCTGATCTCTCAAACTACTTCCGGAACGGAACGTCGATCAAAATAATTTATCCTCCATTAATATATGTACACTATAGTATACAAAAACTAGCGTTCGTCACAATGGTTGATATGATAACTCCTTTCGAAATGTAAAGTACTTGTCGCTTTAACTCGCAGCTGCAGCAGCTATCGCTCCTAATTGTGTACTATAATCAGTTTTGTTACGAACACATTGATGGAAATTACTTACTCTCTTCCTCCCTACGTAGCTTCTCCATCACCACAAAACTCACTAGTTCCTCCGTAAGTAACTCGGGTACGTGTGTGTATCTAATAATACTCACCAACAATATCATCCAGAATGTCCTCCCAGTCACAAATAAGTTCAAGCGATCCGCTTCTCTTATTGATCAAATAACGAGGGAAATGATATTTGACAATAACTTTATCCGATTCATCGCAATGGAGCTAGATAATATGTCAGTCCCCGTACTAGTAGGCTATAAGTGTGAATTACCTTCAGAGTTGTCAATTTTATCTTCCACGTGTAAGATTTCCCGTTTTTGGCGGTAAACATAAAATTACTATCACATATGTATTCAGTACTAGAACAACAAATCTCGATATTTACCTACAAGGCATTACAGGCCTTCAGATGAAAGGAAAATTTGGGTCTTCGGAGATACTCTTTCGTGGGCACAAAATCTGGGGGTGACGATCCGCCAGGAGTAAGTTCTCGGGATAGTTTAATCGTATCTCTCCCAGATAGTTTCCTGTTCATGTGTTCACTAACCATTACGGATAAAAGAATACCTGAGCACATACCTCTTCCACTCCGCAAGTGGAATCTGTTCGTCAGTACTAGGGATAAGTTTCGAGATAAAAGTTGATCGAGTGGCCTTAATTCCTGATGTATCCGTAGAGACTTGATAATGAAAACCCAAGGAGTCACATTCGATAACATTGTTTCGAAGACTATTAGTCTTCATGAGCAGGCGAACATTTTCATTGGGCAAATCATCACTTTGGACACTGGCATCATCGCCTTTCACGTCCTCGATGTATTCTTGGTCACTAGACATTGGGAGGGGGGGGGGGTTGGGTACAGTGGCTTTGACTAACTAAACTGCAGGATATTTATGCATGTCGGGTCAGGTGCATGGTCAGCCACATGTCGCGCTCAAAGTCGTATCTAGTCTTGATCTATATGTTCCCAGCCCCTCACTTCAAGACATAAGGAGCGCCCGATATTCTGATTTAGATGTATCACGATACACAGCAAGTACTCGTGTTGCTTATATAAAAGTGACATTAGCACGAGATTTTGATATGAGACAAAACATTATCAAAACAAAACACAATGCAGAGAGAATTATATCCGCACCGGTCTTGAATTTCCTAAAACTGAATCTATAGAAAAACTTTCCGGATAATCACTTCATTATTTTAGCTAAGATGAATATTTGAATTCACTTCATATAACTTTAGCGTTTGTCCAGCTTGTCGGTGAAAAGATAGCGGGTGAAACACGAAAATGGAAAATAAAATCAATATTACTATGGAGATAATGACCCACGCATGATGCTATACTTAGAGGCATTTTGAACAGCTCGATGATAGCCCTTAACTAAACCGTGACAGCCGAGAATGTCTATGCATGGTTATCCCGTATTCTCCCGGAGCATCATAACAAGGAGATTATTCCAGTGCCAGTTATCCTGGGACTCTAATTCGCAATTCTGTCACAGTCTTGGCCCAAAAATAGTGCGCATAACTTCAAGTCCGTTTCAATAGAGTATCCAATCATATTTACCGCTCTTGAAAACTCTTGGGACTCCTTATATGAAAAGAAATGTATAAGACATCCGAGAGAGAAAAGGCATCAAAATTATAGCGATTCTTTCAACGCAAGTCAAATTTAATAGACAGACCCTGACCAACTCCATCAACATCTATGTTTACTTACTCTGGAAGGCTTGATGTACCTGCTGTTTGTAGTGAGTTATACAGCCTTTATGATACGCTCATTGATGATCAAAGGCTGTGCTGGGATTACTGGGACTTTCTCCACAAGTGGGTGTCACTATAGGTCATGGCACGGGCCATCAGTAAGAAAGAGTGGTAGCGAAATCCACAGTGGTAAATAGCTGTATATATACAATGGTGTTACATAATAGACTTTTTTTTACTTACTATACTTAATCTTAAACGTGAGTACTGTCAAAGTAACTATCCAGAATAATATACGCTCCACGAGAATTATTTGAATTTGCTGCTATGAAAAAAACTATCTATACATGCTATGCTGGTGTCTATAACTATTTACTAAATGCAACGAAATGCTATACAAAGTCGAAAGCAATACCAAAATGATTAAACCAAAAGAGAGAGGAGAGAGGGGAGAGAGAAAGGGAAAGGGAAAGAGAAGGGGTAAGGGAAGAAAATAAAGAAAATATGCACAAAATCACAGGAACGGAACACTCTCCATCTCTCCAGTAGCTAAAAGGTCATCATCAAACTCCTCTTCAGCCGCTTCCTCCGGATCAGCTTCATTAGCCTCATACTCATCGCCAACCTCAAATTCACTACCGTCATCCCCATCCGAATGCTCGTCCTCCAAATTATTTTCCTCTTCCTCATCAAAGTCATTAAAGCCGACCTGAGAACCAGACAGCGAGCCGGGAATACTCTCCATACTCAGACGATGCCTCGCCTTCCTTTCCTGACTTGTCTCTCGTTCATATATACCAGACCCTCCCGTGAATGATTCCGTACTCCTCGTTTGCCTATTTGAAAGTCTATCGTATCCTGGTCCATTATTATTACTAGTAGTGGCTGGTTCAGGTGCCGTATATGGCGGAGGTCTCGACCCTCCTCGTAAACTGAAGTTTCGTATTCGTTGGAATGTCGAAGCTGAAGTCGTATCAGAGCGAGCACTCAACGTAGGTGAAGGTGGTGAAAGGTCTGGGAGTTCAAATTCTGGCACAGGGGTTTTCCAGTAGTTAAGATCTGAGAATTCCGGATCACTCTTCTGATGGATTGGAGGGAACATCTGATCCACCAGATCAGTGAGATGAATATAGGAAGATTTATATCCAGCAACTTCAAGGAGTTCCATCTTTACCTCTCCTGTAGAGTCTATCGTGAAGATTCGTTGACTAGAGATGTTCACACTCCGGTAAGATAGAGCATCGGTAATCCGATTCCCAAACCCGGCGTAGAAGGGATTAGTTCCATCCCCAAATAGTCTCTGAATGTCTCGAAGACAAGCCATTTTGAATACTTCTGGCTTTCGTAGAATGACTTCTCTGTGGAACGAAGCCATCAATCGATCGGGACTCATGATAACTGGGCCCTCAGGCAACTGATAGTTATTTTGATTGATACCCTTCAAGTAATATCTTGTCGAGTCAGCTTGTCCGATAGCACGAGAAGTCAAGTACATTATTCTGTACCCGTTTCTGCATATGTCAGTATACAACTTTGCAACACCGATGTGGGTCCAGTCTCTTCCGATCATTGTGTAGATATGACCCAAAGCATCAGATCTGCAATGAAATTGGATGAATATAAAGCACTCGATAATGGAATACAGTACTTACTTGGTTATTGTTCCGTCGATGTCAGACACAACGACCGAATCTGTGGACTCCCAAAGGAAGATGCTTGCAGTACAAGCAGTCTCACCCGAGTCTGAAAGAGAGAATGTGATGGAATTCTTCCCCGGCTTCAAATCCAATTGTTTCTAGCAAAGGCGGTGAGTCAAAGAAAAATTAATTAAATAGGCACGAAGGGTAACTCACGAGTTGATCTGAGGTAAGCCGCAATGTCTTAGCATATCTCGTTCGTCCTGAAACGGTATGATCACTCGACGAGCTTGACGATGTTGAAATGGACACAGATGGGAAAGGGACGGGACCGGAGTCACTCCGTGCACTGACAGGTGCTGATGCGAACGCCGCGAGGCCAGGTCGAACACTTGCACCCTCACGTTCCAAATCTCTATCCCAACTCCTTTCTCTTGGGACACTCAGCTTCTCTGGCTCCGGTTTTGCTGGTGCACTATCCGTTCGGCTCGAGCGCCACCACCTTACCCAAGAAGATGATGACTTCTTCGGTTGTTCCTTTGTCTCGGGTGGCCGTTCGTCCTCAGAAGAAAGTGGTTCCTCTTCCTCAAGTGCCTTTGCATTTGCAGGCCTCGCCAAAGCAGTCTCACGCCACTTAACGAGAGCATCAAGGAGTGGTGAACCATCACAACGAGTGATATATCTCTCGTTCCATTTCATGACCAAATTACCATCTCTGACCACGGCTGGAAACTTCATAAACCGTCTGAATGAGACTTGCCCTTCTCGGAATCGCCGTTTGTCGAGAGTTTCATCACCGGTGGGTCCCTCTTTGGCTAGTTCTTCGTTGATACTCAATTCAAACTCATATGTTCGCTTGCCGATGACAACAAGAAAACGCCTCCCGTTGTTTTCGTCTGCACTTAACTCCACACCATCAGCAAAAAAAAGTCTTGAGGGGCCCTGAGTTGTAGGAGACGGGGGAGGGGAAGGTAGGATGTTCTGTGTCCTAATTTGTGGGAGATGGGTAGGGTCAACTTCCGTATCTAGGAACGGAGGAACGCTGACACTTCTATGAGCATCAAGTGGTTCCCGTTGGGGAGAAAATGTAGTATTCAACGGTGATGGAGTAGGGAAAGCACCCCATTCCCAGGAATACATCGGTGGAGAACCTTCCGAAGGTGCATCCGCTTCTGGAGGTTCTGAAGAAGCCCGAAGAGCAGAAATTGAAACATGCCTAGATTCTTAATTTAGAAGCTATTTTAAAATAAAAAGATAACATGACAATTACTTCTTATGTTTTGGTAAGCCATCATATTGATAATCCGGACTGGGGGACCCTGTGGCAAGTTATTTAGAAATATGAGATAACGGAGTAATTTACCAAAGATACGAACTGGATGTGTCAGGTGTCCGAGAGGGTGTATGGTCGATTGATAAATCACTAGACCTCGGGGTCGATGGACCTTCATACGAATCACTAGCCCTCTGTTATCTCGTGCAAGATGTTCCAGTTTAAGAAGACTTACTAGTCATCTGTTTCTTCACGTGTAGTAGCATCTGATAGTCTCTGACCAGTCTCGTTCATGACAGCCTCAGTAGATGGAGCCCTGGAATGATAACCAGCAGTATCGTATACCATGTCTGAGAGAATACCAGGATTTGTAAATATTTTCGACCCAAAATATGTCAGAAAGGCTCACCATGAGAGTATACTATCTTTGGTGGGTCGCCCTCACCATCCCTCATCCGGGGCAATACCTCATCTCCTCTCTCTTCATTGCCTAACAAGCCTTGATATGTACGCATAGCGGCATTGTGGGCAGCGGTCGCTTTGTCCTGTATCCTGTGTCGTTCATCTCGCTCAGTTTCAATTACAGCCCTAATGACCGCCTTTCCAAGTCCACTTGAACGGCCGAGCATTCCAGAAAGCTTTAGGGACCCAGTATCATCCGAACCTCCATCTGAAATGTCTCCAGATTCTAGCGTGTGTGAATAATCGTCCTGTGTTTTTGCCGAAGTAGGAGACTCTTGAAGTTGAGCCTTACTCGAAGTAGGGGAATCCAATTGAAAAGGATCTGGTTCCCTCCTGTAATCATCTCCATTTTGGCCTGGCCTTGAGTTAGATACATTAAACTGCAGGTCCTCACTTGATTGTCCCAAATTCATTGCTGAGAGAATTGGACTAGTGATTAAGTCTTCCGGTACATCGTCGTCAGTCTCAAACACGAAGAAAGCTTCTCCGGCATCTCCTATTTTCATATTGAACGGAATTTCTCGACCATTAATACATACGGTTACTTTCTTGTCTACAGGTCGAAGTACTTGCCACTTGCCGAAGCGTACATGGAATGGACTGCATGCGAGTTCGTCAGCCCCATCTTCACCTTGCCCAGCGCGTCGAACGACGATGACATCTATTGCGCCGGTGAGAGTGGAAGGGTTGATATCCCTGTAGTACTGAGAAGCAGCATTGAGGGCACCGCGCAGGTAGTTCATGTCGTCCTTGTGCAGGAGCGCTTGGAGGACGGTAAACGATGTGCTTACGGAACGAAGCGGGCTTTGAATGGAGTTGAAGGGTCAAAACCGATCGCTTCCAGTGGGGATTGGGGAACACAAAAATATATAAAGCTGTGAGACGACTGACTAGACCAGATGTCGGACGAGATCCGGTGTGGATGGGCAGGTGCTCAGGGAATTTCGGAGGATTGGGCGAGCGGGTTTGCAGGCGGATTAGGGCTCGCGTCCTTTCCAGGCTCCCTCTCAAATCCAGTCGGATGACATTTCACGTGCATGACATCACCACACACATTGGTTATTTCGCACATAATGTAATATCATTACAACTACATATGCATCGTATCTAGTCCATCACAGTCCATACAACGTCCATGTAATACGTAGCAACAAGAGTCCATAAGTGTTTAAATAGCACATATGTCGTGTACTATTGTCTTGCAAGAGGCGAACAGTCAAGGAAACCAGGAAACCCATTGAGACACTATTTGATATATCTCGGTCACATTGCTCATACCTGAATTCATTCATCAAATACAAGTATACATGTTACTAACCCTGCACATGCATACACCTTACATATGCAAATCAGCCATGTGTGTGTCGAAAGCCCCACAGCTCAATTCCCGAGGCCTTGTCCATCGATCCGCTTCGAGACACGTTCAGAGAGCCACGGTGCAATGGCATCAAGATCGGCCCATCCGAGAGAAATATACTTACTCCGTCCCGGTCCAACTACAAGATCTAAGTCCTGTAAGAACGGCCCTTCTCCAGAGTGTGTCCGCGTTTCTGAGCAACAGAGCTGAGCACAGACTAGCATACCACCAACCCAAAAATGCCTTCGCTCATCCTCCTGTTCAGATCCCGCCCATCGAGTATCTTCACCGCCTGGAGTGAACAGTGGATAGTTCGAGTGGCCGAAACTTGGCTGTGGTCGTAATAGGGGCTCATAGTCTAAATATGGACATAAGTGACGAATATACTCTAAACGCACCAGATACGAGCTCACCTTTGACGCTATATGTTTGCGAATTGGTAGAAACACTCGCTGTTTCGCTGACTGATAATCGGGAACTAAGCTCTGATGCCAGTGATTCAGGTCCAGAAATACCAGGTGGGCGTAGAAACAAACGTGCGTTGTCGTTTATCGTGAAAGTACTACGGGGCTTTCCCAGGACACCAAAGGAAAGTATCCGTACATCGGCAAACTCAACTACAAGCTATAATCCGTTTATTGTATTCAGAGTAAGTATACAAGAGCTCTGCATTCATCTTACCCTTATCCGTGTCTCGAGATGCGCAAGATTATTCTGGATCCTATTTGGAAATGCATTGATGAATAAAATTGTAATACAATAAAAGTATACTGACTTCAATTCATTGAAAAGATGCTGAGGATTAAATGTTCGAGAAGAAGTCTCGAGTAAGTTTACCGAACCGTTTCGGTTTAAAACAAGATATCTGATTAACAAACACGTATCTATATTTCTGAGATTTGTAGATCATAATAAAAGGGACATTACTTGGTCCATGCCTCATCAGATGTACATGTTGTTGTAGAGCGATGCCAGACCCTGAATAAAATTCTTTGGACAATAAAAGCCAAAGAGAAGAATAAGACTCGAAAATCAGGCGCGAATCACAACGCTTAACTCAGTGATGTGGGCTTACTTCCGATAAGCTTCCTTCCAAGTTCGTCCATCCTTCTTCACTTTGGTCCAGCTAGGAAGGAACCGGCGGGAAAATGCCTCGGCATAATATTCGTCGGGTAGATTGGGTAAAGTGACTTCAAATAATAAAAATTCTGGTCGTGCTATCACTAGTACATCTACCCAGTTGCTTCTTGGCACGAGAGAGGAGCGTTCGGAGAGATGTGTCAGACAGGGCTCGTAGGGAGCATCTCTTGAAAACAGATTACGCATGATGGGTCCCTTCCAGGGATTAAGAGCCGGATCAGAGGCTACCAAACGTAGCCTACGAGACAAACAAGATATAATGCATAGTGAACTTAAATCAAGAGCTTCCAGAATTTCTGCAATTAATTCTACGGGGAGAGATTCGAGCTTGGGTTGTTTGCATCCAAGGCTAATGAAATCCATTATACATATGTAACAATAAGTGTAGAATAAGAGGTAGAGCAACTATGACGATGACGATGTTGCGATCGGATCTGCAGCTGCAGCTGCTGCTACGTAATAGGGACACTGTCACGTGCGCCCTGTTCCCTCCGTGTCGTCGTCGTCATGCGGTAGAAAGCTTATTATTATACTAGTATCGGGCTTATTGTTGTATTTCACAACAAGAATGCAACAAGAGCGAACAAAAAGACAAGATCTCACATTCCAACTCTCGGAAATGCTATATGTAGGCCCTCATTTTGCTTCCACTTGGCCTCTCAACACCTCTGCCTCGTTTCCCGTTCTCCCTTGGGCCTCCCCCTCTCTTCTAGACCGCTTAGATTCCGACACCTGGAGTGTCAACTTACATTCACTTAATACCATAGAAAGTGCTGAACGCTTTCTAATTAATCTCTCCTCACCAAAGCCGGCCTTTCCGTAGTCTTGTGATACCTTCACTTTCCTTTCATTACCTAGCTCTGGTAGCTTCATTAGATTGACAATATCAAAACAAAAAAAAGCTATCATGAGCTTTACGACGGTATGAGTACTTTCTCCCCATGTATTGGTTCTGCTTTTGACAGGATCGTCCATAGAAATTAACTGGGAAATTAATGGGGAGAGTCTCCAGAAAGGAAACTGTTATGCTTTCTTGCTCCGTTTGTGGCCGTGAATTTCAGAGAAACCGAAAGGCAGACCTTCAACGTCATATGCGTATCCATTCAGATGAGAAGTAAGTCGAGGTTTCATCTTTCATCGACTCATCAAGAAAAAAATTGAAATTTTTTTAGACCGTTTGTTTGTCCATATCCTCAGTGTGGTAAGGCGTTTAGACAGTCGTCGGCGCTAAAAAACCATTCCAACTTCCAGTGAGTACCCATCACCAATGATTAGGTTGGTATTCGTCTAAGCTTGTCGCAGCGTACGAGATAAGGCATTCACTTGTGAGTCATGCAACATGAATTTCTTCGATAAGCCGACGTTTAATCGGCATATCCGAGAAAAACATGAACTTGCATTCGTGTTTGCTTGTGGAATTAAGGGATGTGAAAAAACGTAAGTCAAGATGATGAACGTACTTTTACATATCAGCTAACACGATAGTATAGGTTTAAACGCAAGCCTGTCTTCAAAAGCCATATGCAAGATAAGCATGGCATCCGTCTATCTGACGAGCAAGCCAAGGCATATCGTGCATATGCCGCCAGTAGAATGTCACCGACTCCATTGAAGTCAGTAGCCTGCCCTTGTACTTCGTATTTCTGCTGATCGATGTTATCTAGGTCTGAGGAAGTTCGTTCGTCTTCGCAAGAACCCCCAAAGATCTCTTCTCGTAGTCACGCGACTAGCTTTCTCACGGACTTACCCGAAGCTTACTCTGAGGACAAGAAGCCCATCATTAATGCAGCCCCACCTTTGTACGATGCCTACCCGTTGGCTGTCCCAGTTCATCCGGCATATCCGCCATTTTCTCTTACTAATGCAGGAATGAACATGGGGTTGGCTCAAGATATGAACATGAAGATGTATGCTCCAGAACTAGCTCCAAATCAGATACCCTTCGGTCCTGCCTTCCCTTCAGAATTCTGGCTCCCAGAATTTGCCACTAATGATAGTTCATACTTCGGGGCACAATTTTTCAATGGGGAGATGGCAGGTTATGCAGATAGTTATGTGCTACAGCCCATCCCACATCAAATGGTAGAAAATGTGATTGACCCTCGACTCTCAAGTCCTTTATCTTATTCTCCACGATACGAGCAATGTCAAGGTTCTCCTGTTGGTTCTCTCTCTCCTGCCTTGTCCAGTCGATCGTCGTCGTCATCATCTTCATCATCCTTCACCCCCGATCACAATCATGCTTCACGTTCACCTCAACCGGTTAGGAAGTTTTACTAAAGCATTATATTGGCATTTCACACGCAAGTATTTAGCAATGGACTTTTTACGCATATTTTATACCTATTTTGGACTGTTGTATTCATACCTCACCCACTACTTTAATGTTTCTCACTTTCGTACCATTTCTCTCTGCCGGCCCCTTGTAATCTCTCGGACTAATGTTGTAACCCCACTTATTCGTTGTTCTGATAGTTGTATTATACAACACAACTTCTATGCCTTGTTCCTATTTTAGTATTTTGATACCTATAAGTGTATCATATACAACACACGCCTTTTATAATTCTATGCCCATCCTATGCATTTATATATGCCTTATGCACCTTGTTCTACTATACATATACTGTAATTACTATTCATTGCAAATAAATGTAGTAACATCCAAGTGCTTTTACTTTTGATTACGTCATTTGAATGTTTCCTCTGTGATGGATACCGAGGAATCAATGATCCATAGCGGATCATGAACCTTCTGCCCTTTCTTCGAAGTTGTTTTCATCTTGGATTGTCGTGAATAAGGATAACTTGAAATGATTCATTATCAAAGGTTTTGATCCGAACACAAATGAATGACGTTCAACCTAGACCCAAGTAAGTTGTATTTCCACGTGATTGGAATACATGCGTGGTTCGCGTTTCAGTAAAGTAAGCGACGCAAACTAAAGTGCATTGCAACTAATGCTTCCTTTTCCTCGTTGACCTACGAACAAGTACTAGTGTCCAGCTCATCGATATTTAATACTGCTGAGACACAGTGACGACCTCCAAACACTATATTAAATTTACTACATAGGACTTCTAGACAACTTTATCATCGTAATATCCAGATCTCGTTAGTCGGTACTGGCTTAAGGTCTGACCTGCTAAGACGCGATGCCGCTAGTTGTGCCAGCACTGCGACTCTTTTTACTTTTCCAGAATGTATTTGAAACGTTCAAAATATTGAAGCCCCCGGCTCGATCTCATCGTACAGGAGAAGTTTCTCCGAAAGCTGTTTCTCAGAGGAAAAGAGACATGAAGGGATGTATGGCAATATGGCTGCTCTGGGTAATCGTGATCACATACGTGCTTGTTGATGTAATACTGACTGCTTATAACGTATTTGTAAGTGCTCGTGTATAGTCATCGAAGGCTTAACCGACAACACGATTGGAATTGTTATGCCGTTCTACAATGAAATCAAAGCCGTAATCTATCTTTTCCAAATCCTTACACGCGCTAGGGTATGAATCTTTCTTGTATCGTACCATCTCTTTGTCTACTAACTAGTACACTATGAAGGGTGCTGAGCCGATCTATCTCCATGTTATGCGCCCTCTCATCAAACCGTATGTAGCTACTCTTGATTGGGCACTCGATTCGGGACACTTGTTTGGGGACTTCATCGTATTGCTAATCTCTATTCCCATCGGAATGATAACAAACTGGTGGAGTCCTTCTTCAAATCAAGAAGAAACTCCGATTAAGGAACCCGATGTGCCACTCGACACTTCTGAGGCCGCTGCTGAAGAACCATCCCTTCAAAAACCCAGTCAAATGACGAACGGTGTTGGCCTTAGAACTCGCGGAGTTCGGCAAGCTTCAAATGGAACGTCTGGGAAGCCAAATCCTTCAAGAGTTACGCGTCCTAATGTAATCCACTCGAGATCAGAATCCGCAAATCTCCAGGTATGCACATGCTTATGTGGGAAAATATAATATTTTTGACATACTTTATAACAGAAACAAAAAGTATGGCGTCCTCCGACTAGTGCTTATGATAACGATGATCCTCCACAGCGCCCCGCCGAACGTCGAGTAGTATCAGAATCAGATTCTCTCGCTAAAGCTATTCCCGTGAAGGCGTCCACTGCGCCAGTCGTGCCCAGACCAGCACGGAAGCCTTCAGATTCTACTGCCGATGAACTTTCTTCTCCCGATCCGGTTCCATCTGCACCACTACAACCACGTGCTCAACGCGTGAAATCAAAGGCACCTGTCAGCAATTCTTTACCCAGTAGAACTGGAAGAGGCGGACGCCGTGGTGCATCTGATAGTCTAGGCCGGCAGGATTTTGGGGTGTCGCTCGAGAAAATGCGTGTGAGTCCAACACGAACGTAGAGGACTCCGGCTCACATAGCAGCTCGGGCGACGATGAAAACTTAGAAAAACGGAGCCTTTATCCCAATGTAGAAAATAATGTCTCGGAATTGAATTCTTGGGATGTAAAAGAAGAAGTTAATGATTCTGGAGATGAAGAACCAGAAGAGGAAGATGATGACGATGAAGATGATTTTAATGTTACCTTACGAACACCAGCACGTATGCGACCCACAGGCAATTGGCCGACACGCATGGTTACACCTCCACCAGAATTACGCATACTTGAAGAAGACTCGGACCAAAACTTGGAAAACTCGGAGAAGATTAGTAGTCAAGCAGAAACCGATTCGGATAGACCAAATATGCAATCCAAGTCACATCTCAGAGGTCCGACGGTCTACCGGCGTGCAAACTCGAACTATACGCTCTCCTCAAGCCGTACCAATAGTACAGCCTCATTTACGACTGCAAGTCGTGCTGGTTCTTCTCGGAATATGTCCCGTACATCATCCCTTGCATCGAATCCGAGTGATCGAGTTTCTAGCTCGGACGGAGATACAGGGCTGGAATTTGGATCTAATATAGGTACAATGCGACCTGGTACAGCAATTGGATACAAGAAGGGCCTTACGGTTAGAACGACGACAGCAGCTCGTCAGCCACTTCAGCCTTCACGTAGCATTTTATCGAATAGTAAAGGAACAAATGTAAGGCCTATAGGGACAGCACGTCCACTGAAAGCCACTACCTTGAGAGCAAAACCTTCCATGCAGCGTGTAAGCGGACAGGCTAGCTCCCCAGATACCGTAGACGAATTTGGAGTGCTGGGAAATGACGACGTACAAAAGGGGACCACTCTTCCAACAACAAATAAAACTAGGAAAACGCTCGGGATGAACTCTAGTACTCGCTCAAACATGAATGTGAGACAGGATGAAAACCCATTTGACTTAACTCAAATTTCCGAAGAAAATGATAGTGCACGAACGCCGAGTTGGATATAATGTTTTTTGTTTGTTTGTTTATTAGCTTCCTGGATCGAGACTTTTTGTTTTATTTTTTCCTGGAGAAAAGCTACTTGTTCTGTTACTTGTTATACTGTTTCACGTTTCCTTCCATGACCTATTGCATGAATTCATAGCACAAACTAGCATATCTCTTTATCTACCATGTACCATAGTTATTAGACATTGAAATTGGTATTTTCCTCACTTTCCCACGTGACATGAAGTGAATATTGTGCGTGACCGTGTGCTAATTGCTACTCATTATTCTTTTCAATTCTAAAGACATCAAAACACAATAGACTGCCTCATTTATAACTTTTTAATCATTTAAAGTTTGAGGGTCATGCAACATGGTACCCGCCTACTCCGTAACTCATGGAAAGTTATATCTTTGGCATCAATTGCCGTGATGTTCTCACAACATGGCTTCACCTTGAAACAAATCACAGGGAGAAGCATGCAGGTTAGCCATTTGACTCTAGTTCCAAATACCTCGCTACCAGTCCTCATCAATAACGTCCCAGCTAGCCTACACTCAATCCCGAACCATGCATATGGAAAGATGTCGTACTTTTTAATAGATTCACTGTCTTTGCCAGAGATGATTTAGGTATAAAGCGTGGAGATATTGTAACTTTACGGTAAGTACTGGTGTGTACCTATGCCTCAACTTTTAATAATAAGTATGATGTGAAATTTAGATCACCTGTTAATCCAAATGAGACAGTAGTGAAGAGGGTGATTGCCCTTCCTGGAGAAACTGTAAGAAACTCATGTTATGTCAAAGGACTGGAGGCTAGATTAATGAGCTTCAGGTATACACATTACCGCCTTATCCAAAAGAACGGATACAAGTACCTGAAGGATATATATGGGTAGAAGGTTAGTAAAGTCTCTTACTTCTCCTGCCTTAAGAACTTATAAAGGTGACTAATCTTCCGAATTATTTTCCCGTGTTTAATCAGGAGATGAGCCATTCTGGACTCTTGACAGTAATTCTTGGGGACCGGTACGTTTTCATTCTCCTTCCTCTTAACATCAGTACCCCAGTTTTCGACAATCATTTCGAGAAACAAATCGGCTTAAGCGATAAAATATCTTATCTTGTATATGTCCGACCTGCAGGTACCGCTAGCCCTCGTTGACGCAAAGCTGACGTACATCATATGGCCTTTAAATCGGTTCGGACCATTAAAACCAACCAAAGTACGGGACCCCAGTGTACCCCGTATTCCCTTGGGGTCTGATCCTGCATGGAAGAGGCAAATAGCGGAGATACAGCAGGATCAGTGGCTTCATGGACGAACAAAATGAAAATAAAGTCACTTACTAATACTGCATTAATGTAGGTCTTCTCTCTTCCTATTTTACTCACACGTCTGTCGTTCCTCTTACGAACCTTGTTTCACTTACTCAGAGGATAATCTTATTTTATATCTTAGTTCTTACTTATGGAAATAATAGAGTTTGAATCAGTTTATTAGTCTCAAAATGTGGAGCGTGGTGGAGTCTATCGAACCTTATGTAGGATAATTTGGAGGACGCTTCTGAAACGACGAGCGATTTGTTTTCAGTACGTGTGGCCTACAAGTCGAGAGGGGGTAAGTCAGCAACTACTATACTGAGCCATGACGGATATTACACATGGCAAAAAGCTCTTCAGAGAAAAGGCGTTGTTTCAATCCAAAAAAATAGAATGTATCATCTTGGTAGCTAGCCCCAAGAAAAAAAACACGGATGTCCGGCCCACCAGATAAATCAATTTATCGCCCACATTGACCGTATCATTATACACTTCCTTCTTTTGATTAAATCATCTAATATTAGCATACTCTTTTCTATTTTAACTACCACTGCTGCTTTTCTTGAGAGGGAGACACCTGCGTTCTTACGACCATGGACGATAAATTTGTTGATGACTCAAATAACGCTCAGAATGAGAAGGTTGAGGTGCAACATCTCGAGGTCTTAACAGGCTTGAGCCATGAGCAATTACAGACGGAAGTCTATCAATCTAGGCCACGGTTGAAAGGGAAGACATTGACATTTGCTCTTGCATTCGTTGCTGGGACTGGATTCACACTCTTCGGGTATGTGATAATGTCCATTTCCTAAGAATAACTCTGTGACCAAGAACTACTGTTGTTGTTAGATACGACCAAGGAGTGATGTCTGCCTTGTTAACAGCCAATCAATTTGAGAAGGTCTTTCCTCAAGTTGTAGTTGATGATGCTCACCCAAATCATGCTACTCTTCAGAGCTTTGTTGTCGCTATTTACGTGAGTATACCTCCCACAAACGACCATTTACCATATTCTAAATCAAAGATTTGTATCAGGAAATTGGTTGTTTAATTGGTGCTCTGTCTAACCTGTGGGTGGGAGACAAACTAGGAAGAAGGAAGACTATCGTTATAGGAGGTATTATTATGATCATTGGTGCCATACTTCAAACTGCTGCTGTTGATTATGCTATGATGTTTGCTGCTCAGATTGTTACTGGTCTTGGCAATGGATTAAACGTAAGGGGCACAATAAAAAATTGTAGACATGGCTTACAGTGGTATGGGTACCTACATTCAGACTTCAACGGTTCCTTCGTATCATGCTGAGTGCTCCCCTGCTACGAAACGTGGTGCATTCATTATGTTGGAGGGTAGTCTTATAACATTTGGTATTATGCTTTCGTATGTGTTTTAACCTAGATATATGCATGATAAGATCTGTACTAAACAGTATACATAGGTATGTAAGTCGATTTCTTATAACTATGTTTGTATCGTATATTTTCTAAACATACCATATCTTAAAGTGGATAGATTTCGCATTGTGAGTTCTTTATACCTATATTACACTATATCTTCCCTTAAGCTCTTTATTGTAGTTCGTTTGTAGATACCAGCGAAGCACAATGGAGGATTCCTATCGCCTTCCAAATTATCTTAGCTTTAATAATGATTTTTGGAATTAGAATCGTAAGTTCTATCCCCTCTCCTTGGCCTTTCCCATCCTATGCTAAACGTCTTACTCTGCATTCTTTCAGCTTCCCGAATCACCCAGATGGCTAGTTAAGCATGGACGTCATGCAGAAGCACTTGCCGTTATAAGTGCCCTCGACAACACCGATATCCATGATCCCGAAGTGCAGCGAACATACATTGGTATTCACGAGACTATCCTCGCTGAAGGAGATGTTGATTCTAAAGGAACGAATCTTAAGGAACTCTTCACTCACGGACGTGGTCAAAACTTCCGTCGTGCTAGTCTTGCTATCATCCCGCAATGTTTCCAACAAATTACTGGTATTAACCTCATTACATATTACTCAGTAGGTCTCAAATTTAGATTTTATTGTTGCCTTTTAAACCTAAGAACTCGTTTCTGACCTTTCTCTCTTTAAAACAAATGAAAATGAAAATAGACACTTTTATTCGAACGTCTCGGTATTAGCGATGTAAACTCTAATATAATAACAGGTTGCAACGGAACAGAATACTTCCTTGCTTCTCTCATCTCAATCTTCATAGTAGAACGTGTAGGGCGGCGTAAACTCATGTTATTTGGCGCTGCTGGACAAAGTATGACAATGGTCCTGTTAGCGATATTGGGTAGTATCAATAATCCTGCCGCTCAAATTGTGTCTGCCGTTCTTCTTTTCGTATTTAATTCGTTCTTTGCTGTTGGGTGGTTAGGAATGACTTGGCTTTATGTAAGTGTTATTATTAACTTCCCTCTTTCTGCTTTCTAATTCCATTTCATTTCAAATAAATCAGCCCGCAGAAATCGTCGGTCTCAGAATAAGAGCACCAGCAAACGCACTAAGTACAGCATCAAACTGGATATTCAACTTCGTAGTCGTAATGGTCACCGGCCCATCCTTCGAACAAATATCATGGGGAACCTACATCGTCTTCGGAGCTCTCAACGCATTCATATTCCCCATCGTCTACATCTTCTTCCCCGAAACATCTGGACGATCCCTTGAGGATATGGACGTCGTGTTTGCATTGGCGTATAATGAGGGTGTTTCTCCTGTAGGTGTTTCGTTGAGGAAGGATATTCCGAGGGCGGGTACGAGGGAAGGGGATGTTATACTTGGAATTGAGTCGAGTAGACGGAAGAGAGGTGGTTTGACTCCTGATTCTATTTCGGAAAACTAGAATAGATGATAGGAAGGACGAGCAATGAAAAGGAGAGACAAAAAAGGGGGATATATTCGAGATGGTTGTCCCTCTAGTAGTAGTAGATTATGTCCACCTAAATCATATACTCTTCAGAGTTTCGTTGTTGCTATCTACGTAAGCAATCAACCTATTAAATACCATTTACCCCCCCCCCCCCTCCAAAGAACGAAACAAGTAGCGGAAGACTATATATGGGTGAAAGGTTAGTAAAATCTCTTACTTTTCCTGTCCTAAGAACTTATAAAGGTGACTAATCTTCCGAATTATATTCCTTTGTTTAAGCAGGGGATGAACCATTTTGGACCCTTGGCAGTTTCTCTGGGGGCCGTTACCCTCAGAACATCATCGCCCCATTTTTCAACAATCATTTCGAAAAAAAAAGTCAGTTTAAGCGATAAAATATCTTATCTTGTGTGTGTTCGACCTACAGGTACCGCTAGCCCTCGTTGACGCAAAACTGACGTACATCATATGGCCTTTAAATCGGTTCGGACCATTAAAACCAGCCAAAGTGCGGGACCCCAGCTTACCCCGCATTCCCTCGGGATCTGATCCTGCGTGGAAGAGACAAATAGCGGAGATGCAGCAGGATCAGTGGCTTCATGGACGAACAAAATGAAAATAAAGCTACTTACTAATACTACATGTAGGTCTTCCCTCATATCATCTCATTCACACACTCACCGTTTCTCTTACAAACTTTGTTCCTTCTTTTGTTAGAGATTTAGAAGGTAACCTTATTTTTGTGTTTTAGCCCTTACTTATGGAAATAATAGAATTAAATCAATTTATTAGCCGCAAATGTGGAGCGCCGTGGAGTGAGTTCCCTGGGCTTTTTATCGAAGTCAACCAAAAATTATGCGGGGTAGCTTGCCGTTTCTCCGAAGAGCTTTTTACCATGTGTGGTATCTGTCATATGACCCAGTATGGTAGTTAGTGACTTAACCTCCCCGGTTATTAGACCACACGCACTGAAAAAAAAACTAGCTCGTCATAGATTTCCATTCCAGAAATGTTCGTCATTATTTCAATCAAAAAAACAGATATGTATCATCCTGGTAGCTAGCTCCAAGAGAAAAAAAAACATACGGATGCCCGGTCCTCAGACTAATCAATTTACCGTCCTCATTGATCGTATCATTCTCTATTATGAATTGAGCGCTATAAGGGGAGGTGGGATGAATAAAGGGAGTGGCTTCTTTCCATTCATTCAGTCAAACTCGGTTCTCTTGCCCCGGATTATCACCTAATTTTTTTCCCAGAAAGAGGGGTCACGAGTGCTACTTTTTGCATCCTTTTACTGGGATCAAATCATCTAATATTGGAATACTCTTTGTCTATTTTAACTGCTACTGCTCTTCTTGGCAAGGAGTCATCTTTGTTCTTACGACCATGGACGATAAGTTTGTTGATGACTCACATAATGCTCAGAACGAGAAGGTTGAGGTGCAACATCTTGAGGTCTTAACAGGTTTGAGCCATGAGCAATTACAGGCGGAAGTCTATCAATCTAGGCCACGATTGAAAGGGAAGACACTGACATTTGCTCTTGCATTCGTTGCTGGGACTGGATTCACACTCTTCGGGTATGTGGTAATGTCCATTTCCTAAGAATAACTCCGTGACCAAGAACTCTTATTGTTGTTAGATATGACCAAGGAGTGATGTCTGCTTTATTAACAGCCAATCAATTTGAGAAGGTCTTTCCTCAAGTTGTAGTTGATGATGCTCACCCAAATCATGCTACTCTTCAAAGCTTTGTTGTCGCAATTTACGTGAGCATACTTCCTATAAACTACCACCTATTATGGGCTCAATCAAATATTTATACTAGGAAATTGGTTGTTTAATTGGTGCTCTGTCTAACCTGTGGGTGGGAGACAAACTAGGAAGAAGAAGGACTATTGTCTTGGGAGGTATTATAATGATTATTGGTGCTATACTTCAAACTGCTGCTGTCGACTACGCTATGATGATTGTTGCTCGAATTATTACCGGTCTTGGAAATGGTTTGAATGTAAATGCCGTACTAATTATCCTAATCAATGAACCGATTGTAACTAATTTGAATATATGCTCTCAGACTTCAACGGTTCCTTCGTATCACGCTGAATGTTCGCCCGCTACGAAACGTGGTGCATTCATTATGTTGGAAGGTAGTCTTATAACGTTTGGTATTATGCTTTCGTATGTGTTTTAACCTAGATATTTGCATGATGAGATCCGTACTGAACAGTATACATAGATATGTAAGTTGATTTTTCATAACTATGTTTGCATTGTATATTCTCTAAACATACCCTATCCTAAAGTGGATAGATTTCGCGTTGTGAGCCTTTAAACCTTATGTTGCATTGTATCTTCCTTTAAGCTCTTTTGATGTAGTTTCTTCGTGGATACCAGTGAAGCACAATGGAGAGTCCCTATTGCCTTCCAAATTATCTTAGCTTTAATAATGATTTTCGGCATTGGCATTGTAAGTTTAAACCCTTCTCTATCTTTCTCGTTCTAAGTTAAACATCCCTTTCTCAACTCTTTCAGCTTCCCGAATCACCCAGATGGCTAGTCAAGCATGGACGTCATGCAGAAGCACTTGCAGTTATAAGTGCTCTCGATAATACCGATATCAACGATCCCGAAGTGCAGCGAACATACATTGGTATTCACGAGACTATCCTCGCTGAAGGAGATGTTGATTCTAAAGGAACGAATCTTAAGGAACTCTTCACTCACGGACGTGGTCAGAACTTCCGTCGTGCTAGTCTTGCTATCATCTCGCAATGTTTCCAACAAATTACTGGTATTAACCTCATTACATATTATGCCGTAAGTTTTTATTCAAGTTTGTTTTTTAAACTCCAGAACTTTCTACTAATTTAATGCTCATTAAAAAACGGAAAATTAAAATAGACACTCTTATTCGAACGTCTCGGTATAAACGATAGAAACTCTCGTATAATAGCAGCTTGCAACGGAACAGAATACTTCCTTGCCTCACTTATCGCAATCTTCATAGTAGAACGTGTAGGCCGGCGTAAACTCATGTTATTTGGTGCTGCCGGACAAAGTATGACGATGGTCCTGTTAGCGATATTGGGTAGTATCAATAATCCCGCCGCTCAAATTGTGTCGGCTGTTCTGCTTTTCGTGTTTAACTCATTCTTTGCTGTTGGATGGCTAGGGATGACTTGGCTTTATGTAAGTATATTAATAGTCATTTACCGTAACTCTCTTATAGCCCCTCTCTCTCTTCCTCCCCTCTTCTTCTTAATTTGAACTAAACTAACTCTCTTCCTTCTTTCCCTTTCCCAAACATCATATCTCAAATAAATCAGCCCGCAGAAATCGTCGGTCTCCGAATAAGAGCACCAGCAAACGCACTAAGTACAGCATCAAATTGGATATTCAACTTCGTAGTCGTAATGGTCACCGGCCCATCCTTCGAACAAATATCCTGGGGAACCTACATCGTCTTCGGCGCCCTCAATGCATTCATATTCCCCATTGTCTACTTCTTCTTCCCTGAAACATCTGGACGATCCCTTGAGGATATGGATGTCGTGTTTGCATTGGCGTATAATGAGGGAGTGTCGCCTGTGGGTGTTTCGTTGAGGAAAGATGTTCCGAGGGCAGGGACGAGGGAGGCGGATGTTATACTTGGAATTGAGTCGAGTAGACGGAAGAGGGGTGGAGTGAGTCCTGATTCTATTTCGGAAAATGAGAAGAGATGAGGGGAGAGACTAGTACAGATTTTTTATAAGAAAAGGGAGATAAAAAAAAAAAGGAGGATATAGTCTATTCAAAAAAGTCCATAATAGTTTATTTTTTTTCTACATTCTGTATATACAAAAGTCCATTTGTAACAATTACTCTGTACCAATTCTCTTTTTCTTTCTTTCTCTGTACCTTCGGGACTCCCAAATTTCCAAATAAGAACGGCATAAATCATGTCCTTCACTTTTTGAGGGTGAGATATATAATTATTATTAGTAGATGGCGCGCAATTAAACAGTGAAGAGAACTCGGTTTGATAGTTCCAACCCTAAATTGGTGATCGCCTCGAGAAAAACATCTCGTAAATAAGGATGTGAGAAAACATTTGTTTCCTGAATAATGAGTTATGTATGATACACAATATCAATGGAGGAAAGTTATTCTGAAATGAACAGAATGTCATACCGAAAGAGGTAGGGCACCAATCCCACGAATGAGGACCTGACTTTGGCCAGCTTCAACTTCAGAGACATTATCACTCGAGGAGTTACCTAAGAAAAATCGGGAGTGTTTGAGTATGATTGTGCTTAGTCTGTGCGACAGAGGTACAAACTTCTCGACGACTTAAGTGATTTTAACGAAGAGTGATCAGGATGAGCAAAGCAAGCGTATGTGTATTGCTCGAGTAGCTTGATACAGTCTTTGAGCGGGAACCACGAGTACGTTTCCTTAGAAGGACAAACAAGAAAAATGAATAATTTGTAGTCTTTTAAGTTCTGTGTGCTATTGAACTTACTGGATCAAGGAGGAATGAGGGAGAATAATCTCCTTTGTATCTCATCTTCTGACATGAGTGAATATAGTAACCTTATGTCAAGAAGTTGTAGATTGAATACCTAGGACTGTAATAAAATGAATCAGACAAATAGATTCTTACCCATGTAGAGGTAGTTCATGTCTTTGGCACCATACTCAGCCATCTCTCGGGTTAATGATGCTTCTCGAAGAGCGCTCAACTAAAAAGAGTGGACGTACAACCCATTCAAATTACGACCTCAGGGAATATTTATCACAACATACCTTCCCCAGAGAAAACTTTTCCCAAGCGTTGTCATACATGAAGTAGACACTTGAGACACAAGACGGGAGGATATCAAGCACAGCAATCGCAATTAACTTGCCATCTACACGATATAATTGATGATACGAGCCATATTCCCTCGGAAGATAGGTTGGCGGTTCCTTTTCATAGACTATTTTCGAAGTCTGATTTCAATTCGGAACAAAAAAAATAAAGTATGGTTTTGTGTTAGCATAACTTTGAGTTATCATTGATTGCTGTTCAGTTCAATGGTAGTTTAAATTTATCAGACCTTGAGCGGAGAAAGAACAAGGAACCGTTTGAATCCGTTTGGAGACCTTTCCAACTCTTCCTTATGGATGTTCTTTTGGTAACAACGGTAGAGATTGAACTTCTCGTCCGTAAATGAGGCAGGCTCGAGCTCAACCTCAAATTTATGCTTAGGAGGAGTTTCAGGGTTGATAAACGATGCTTCGGAGGCATGTGTTGTACCGATCAAAGAAAATGGAGGTAACTTTCTCGGCTTCTTGGAGCTGACAGATATTAAGTATCAAACAAATAGCTGATTTATAATTGCAAGTAATCACTTTTTTGAAGCTCCCTTATCGTCAAGTTCATTGTCATCAGATCCGTCAAGTATATACCGGTTCCAGCTACAGTTTATTGTGTAAAGCTGTAGGTGACATCATAACAAGTAACTCACCGGCTAGCAACTTTTCTTTGCTTTTTAGTCGGAGTGAATAGTTTTGTATCAAGTCTATTCATTTTCCCCCCAAGGTGATCATTTTCAAACGTGTTAATATGCTTTAAGAGTCACCTAGTTATATACCGTACCTGATAGTATATTGGGGACAACAAGTTCGTTGCATGTCAGGTTTGTAGCAATAAGTTCCTGAGCGTCTCCACCCACGGTCAATCATCATTTGGTAATCCTTTTTTTGTTTATTTCGTATCATACAGTACATGTTAGTAATAAAACCGCGGCGAGCTTGGTAGCTATTACCTCGCAAGTTAAAGAAATAGCCGAGAGGCCAACGGAGTGAGAGGTATTCCCCTCACTCCGTTGACCTGGTGGGCTACAGTACCCACAAGTATGACTTTGATATCCATATAATTCAAGGACAGAAGAGTCAGGATTTGGTTCCATCTCTGAGTCTTGCAAGTCGATGTTGTAGTCAGAGGCCATGAGCTGCTTTGGAGCAGATGGAAATAGGAAGGGAAAAGGAAAGGGAGGGGATATAGTGTCGGGCAAAGAGGGACTGGAGGCTTTAAGTGAGGATGAGGTTAAGGGTGACGTCTCATGCGAGTAGACTCTTGTTCTAGAATCCCAAAGGTATTATCAGGAATCGAAATTAAAAAAAGACTCAAAAGGAAGACCATCCATCGGACTCTGATTTCGATCTCAACATCCAACAGTCTCACTCAGCCCTCGGCTCTAATCCCTGTCGGAATTTAATCGGACTTTCAACTTTATTTCCTAAATCTATCCACGCCGCTCATCATCTCCTCTACTATTGGCATTGAGAATCAGAATACTCGACACAGTGTACATATCACCTGCACAAGTCAGCTCTATCTTATAATATGAAAAGAAAGAAAAAGAAATAGTACGTGAAAAGGATGCGTGTGATAAAATTACAATTGTGGTTGCTATACGGAAAGGAAAGGATATGCAAAAAATATAAAATCATGGCTGACATATAGAGTAAAGTAAGAAACAAAAGGACTAGGGAGCATCTGTATCAGAGGGGCTGAGAGAAGCAAAGAAAGAAGAAAAAAAATTAATCAAAAATCAAGTCATTCCATTAACCCCATCCATCCCATCTTCCAAATCGTCTGAATTCTATCAATGTGCATTCGCTTCCCTTCTTCTCCTTCTCTTCTTTACCTTGATTCTGCACAGTTCCGTGAGCCCTCTCTTTCCCTTTTCCAATAGTAGAACCACTTGAGGACCTTGCTTTGTGGGTCGGTCTTCCACCACCATGCGACCCTGAACCAGTTGTGGAGGCACCTACGCGTGTGAGAGGAGTTTTCCCAGTAGCAGACCCAATTCCCACCGTGGATCCAGCTGAGGAGCCAGAGAAAGTTGTCCCAGGAGTAGAGGTAGAGGAGGGAAGTGCAAGACGGTACCATCCACCGGTATACGTGAGAGCTATCATTTGATACTCATGCCGTGGTCTCGACGGTATCCGTGTTTGGAACTGTGAAGATGGCTGTTTGTCTTCTCTATTCTTTCCTTTCGTGATCGTCGCGCTTCTCCTACTATCGTTATTTAGTCCATGTGTTCTCTTTGGGGGAGAATTCGGCAAGGGAGGGGAACTTGTAACGGGGTCAATTACTGGCACGCGAACCCAAGCAACTGTAATTCGCACGTCTTCTACAGCGTCAGAAAGCTTTGAACCATGTGTACCAGCAGAAAGTGCGATATGTTGCTTTTGTGTTGGTATACGATACTGAGCATACGACCACTCTGATCCAAAATACCTAGGAAGAGATATGTAGGGTACTAAAGGAGAAAATGTTGATTGTCGATTCCTATAACAAGTCGTTAGTTTTCTCAGTATTTGTTGTAAGTGATGTCACTGACGAAGATCCAGATCCAATGGCAAGTGAAAAGACATGAACCGTCCCCTTATCACTCCAAACACATATATCTTGTTCATCCGGAGAGAACGAAACGCCATAAATCTCGGCCTTGTCACTTCCTCTTCTAAATTCTCGAAGAAGCTTTCCTGAATGAGAATCCCAGACACGAATAAGAGTCCCACGTGTACTTGCCGTTGCAAGTAATCGGCCTGACGGCAGAACAGACAACGCCGCAAGCTGTGTAGTATGTGCCGCTATGATTGATACAGGATGCCTAGCTGGCCTATGGGGTAAGGGGGCTGAAAGAGGTGTTCGTGTTGGAGAAGGGGCAACTGGAGATCTAGGCGAAGATGGTGAAGAATCTGGTGAAGAAGGAACGGGTGCGGGTGCACGGCAAGGTGGAAGTTGGATAAGTTGAACATGTCCGGTCTGTCTCCCTACAATGGCAAGAAGAGTTGAATTCGCTGCTGAAGCGACTGCAACTAGTCCTATTAAATGATTCAGACTTAAAGACTATCCTTTATCTAATAGAAAGTCGAAACATACCTCGCTGATTATCATTTGTATCCCATTCCTGCCATCTTTCAATACTTTCATTAACAGTATAGGCCACAACCCGCCGCCTAAGGACAACAATAAGCCAACCCCTGCGTGCAGCTAGGCCTCTTACACGCTCTCGAAACTCAAGTTCAGCGACTGCGCGTCCACGAGCATCATCCCAGACTACTACCTTGTTTGGAGGGAACAGGGGATCCGGTCCGCCGCCAACTAGGAACAGAATCGATGAAGAATGACAAGGGAGAACGATCGACAACGTCCCACCAGTAAACTCTAAATCGTAGTCAAAGAATATGCAATTTGATTGAGTTGAAATGATGGAGTGTGGCATTGACAGTAAGCTGTAGACATACCGCGTTTGCGCAAGAGTTCGAGAGGCCAGGCGCGATACACAGCGAATCCGGCTGGTGTTGCAGTTGTGAAGATATGAGCGTCTGCATCAAAGCGAGCATCGAGGACTTCTATGGGCGCAGTTGGGGAGATTGCATGTCGAGCGAGATGCATGACACTGGCACGATTGTGACCAGAATGCAAGTAGTAGTTCGCTGCCTGTCTGCAGGACCAGGACTAGCACTAGCTTTAGAGGGAAACTCAACTCGCGTGCTCAACTTAGATCCCGTTTCCGCTTCCGGCTATTTGGCTAATATGCCTTTTCCTTAATTGTACACATGCACACACACATCGTAAATATCTCTCTCTCGTTCCAAGGTAGTATACTTCAGCTGTGCGATTTGGTCAGGGGGAATTTTATCTATTGCTGCTTGAAGACCGGCTATTTGAGCACTACTGTACATGATTTGCGCCCCATGCGCAGGAAAAGAGGGGAAAGGCTACATAATAAAACCATAATTGTGACAACTTCTATGCGTCCGCCAATCGAAACGAAGGTATTGAAAAAGTAGAGAAAGGTCCAGGATGAGTTAAAATATTAGTTTAGACAGATAAGGAACGATAGACAACTTGAAAATATGGGGGAGGTAAACGGCAAGCATATTATCAGAAGATGGGTCGAGATTATCGATTGAACTTGAACTTGAACTTACATGTATAACATTGGGAGTTTGTATTAGAACATCTACACTAAACTAGACCGTCGTAAAGCGACAAAGCCTATAAATGCAAAGGTCAGGTGGTTAAAAAGACAGGAAGACGGAAGGGAGACCAAGTGGCTAAAAATATACCTGTACGATTGTTGGGTCCTGTTTACTGCCCTCCACGAACTCTTCATATGTAAGCTTCGTGTCTTTGTCCCGATCCATATTTCGGAAGATTTTCTCAACGCGCTATATTTAGTGAGGCGGTGCATCATGACATAACCATCCAATAGCAACAGCATAGGTGACGAGCATATTGGCGTCAGATAAGAAAATTCCAATTTTCAGAGTATATGAGCAGTTGTAGAGTAGAGGGTACCAAGACAACAGATATACAGATGAGCTCTAAGAATACGGCAACGAAAATAGACGAAGAAAAAAGAGCAGTACACACCTTCTCTGGAGTGTCCTCGTCTGAGGGAAGCTTGACCATTTGGCCTGTCATCTTATATATTGATTGTACTATTTGAAGCATCTCATCGTATGATATTTGACCGTCCCCATTGATATCGTACAGCTGGAAGGCCCCTATAGACAAAAACATATATAAATAGTTAGTAGCCACATTCCCCATCTGTGTTTGTTTGATGAAGAATGGAGTGTTAAAACAACCCCAAGGGAAAGTACTGACACTTGAGCTTCTCGTCAAGTTTGCCTCTTGATGTGACTGAAAGAGCACATATGAATTCCTTGAAATCAATGGTTCCATTCTTATTCTCATCAAATACGTTGAAGACATAGTCTGCGAATTCTCCAGGGTCACCGAATGGGAAGAATTGTTTATAGATTTTTCCGAACTCTGTTTTGTCCAGTTGACCGGATGGACAGTCTTTGAGGAATCCCTTGTACCTATTATGGTATCATTTTTAAACAAAATAGGGGAAAGAAAAATAAAAGGGGAAAGAAATGGGCAAACCATTGTTGAAGCTCCTTCTTGTCAACTTTGAAACTGTCAGTTTAAAAGCGGTAAAGAGAATACCAACGAGTGGTATACTGACAGTAAGTGTGTTTTGTGAGATCCTGGATCTGTTCTGGAGACAGTTTACTCTGTTTGTTACCCATTTTCTGAGCTTGTGGATGAGATTTGGATGCAAGGTGGAGAGGAGGAGATGGACGAATGGATCTATGCGGGGTTGTGCATACAGCCAGATGTTCCCACGTATTGAGTCCGTAGAGGGATGCACCGCAATATGGACCTCGCCTCGTGTACGACGTCTGCATCGTGTTTGAATCATTTATAGTCCAGCAAACTATACAAAGTAAGTCATCCATTCTTTCTGACACCGTCACCAGTGTCAACAATGAGTACTCAATGTCCGCCATCACCAGCAACAACTACTTCTTTCCAGCATATCCAGCGAACCACGCGCACCTCATCGTTCGCGTTATCACCGGAGAGACGGAACCAGATTCTGAACCGAACACAAGAAGTTCGCCCACAGCATTGCTTTCAGAACAGCCTTGCCTTTCTTCTTTCTCTATTGCTGCCAGCTCACTCCTGTACTACTCACCTGAATAACAACGAACGGGATGTGTGTAATTGGCAACTCCGTCGACTTTTATACAAGCACTTGTCCTATGTGTAAAGTGTTCCGAAATACTTCCAGGTAATTAATCGACCGTGTCTATACGCTTTGAACAATCTTTGCTCACTTGTTCATTCTTGTTTCCCCCTCCCATTATTCTTAGATGTCCTCATAAACGAGAAACTTGTACAAATCGGGCTAATCATCCTTATGATGTCGTTTACATTTCTAATGCTGAAGGTATGTAGATCGTGTTGAACAGGTGATTGAGCATAGTTCGCTCAAACTTGCATCGCACCCACTAGTGATAACATTTAAGGGCTGTGGATATTGCAAGGTAAAATATCTCCTTTATCGTACTTATCTCTCCATCTGACAATAAAATTTGTTTACACATAATAATTATCCTGACACACCACTTTACAAATTCACATGAATTCTGCACTAATCCATTTAGTGGGCTACTACGAATCCACCCCCACCTCCCTCTAAAACCGGGAAAGGTAACCCCGGCTGGCCAGGTTGTTGCCGGCCTCCCCAACCATCTGAGCTAGAACGTATCCCTCCAGCAGATTGGCATGCAGTACAAACAGTACACAAAACCCCAATACCTCCGGAAATCCGTTTACTTTTGGACTCACTCAGAGGTGTAACACAAACCTCTAACGGAAATAACACTTCTCCCACTAACTCTAATGGAGGGACGAACAAGGATTGGTCCCTACGTCCCACCCAAACGCCAGAACGCAAGTCCATCTCACGAGCAGTTGGTCCCTCTCCAAATGGGACTATGCGTTCTCCGTCTTCGAAGTCGCGGCCAGCAATAACCAATTCAGTCTTTGGATCAGGCAACAGCCCTAAAACGAAGAACTCGCGGTTAGCAACGACAACAACTAATGGAGGGACTTCACCTGCTGCAAATGGTAGTGCACTATCCCCTTCTGTTAACAATAGTAACAATTCGGGCTCTAACACGGGGAGTGCTTATAACTCTGTCCGACGTGGGTCCACTCATGAGACGCATACGCCATTAAAACGCATTGAAGGATTCCGTACGACTCCTCCATCTAATATGCGTCGATTGGAATCTACTCCCACAGGTTCCGGAACGTCTATAAGCCCTGTATCTGTAAACTCAAGCAAACAGCTGCCAAACTTAACGGCGACAGCTCTTTCAGCCTTAAACGGATTAAACGGAGTGAAAGCCGGAAACGATCCACAACAAGCTTCCTCGAAACGCCGTGGATCCGCTGCGAGCGCTATGCCGCTAACCATTGCGACTAATCGCGGCCCTTCTTCGAAAAGCTCCTCGGGCGGAAAGAATTCCGGTGGTGAGATGGTGATCAAAATGGGTAGCGAAAAGGAAAGGGAACGGGAGAAGGACAAGGGACGCGAGAAATCTGAGAATGTGAATGGCAATGGAGTAGGAGGACTTGAGAAAGGGTTAAAAGCGCTACAGATTTCTGCGAATAATAGTGGATCTGCTACTTATCATCTTGATTCGGGGTTACCTACCCCTACGACTCCTTCTACGCCTTCTACTCCCGGATCGGACTCTAGTTCCTCGAGTGGAGATTCTAGGAGTACGTCTAGCTCGGGATCTGGATCGGAGGGGACTGTTACGAGCGACGGAGGATTTACGGATTACCTTTCTGATGAGAGTGAGGCGGAGTTGCAGCGACAGGCGGAGGTGAGGGCGGCTCAAGTCGCTAGGGACAAGATGGAGGAGTTGGAGTTTAGGGCGGCTAGAAAACAGTTGGCGAATGTCGATTTGAGACCGCCTCAGAGCTGGACGACTGGTATTAGAAAAGCTACCATTGGAACTCGTTAGGGTTGGTGTTAGGATTAGGACTTGGACTGAAGACTCAGGCAACACACGAAAATGCTGATACTGAATTTATTATGGATGTCGGATGGTCAAACTTGTATAATCGTTTTCCGGGTAGGAGAGAGATGTTGTAGGATGTCAACGACAAAAAGATTGGAGTGTCGAAGGAGAATTGTTTACTGGCTGACTGGAATGACGAATGTGCTGCTGCTGATGCGATGTGTGTGATTTAACCGTCAATATGGACTGGATTTACTTGATGATTTGGAAATGAATGCGATCTTTTTTACTCATGGAATCTCCCTCAAGCTGATTGTGTACAAATATATAATTTCCCTCTTTTTTTTTCTATCTCTATTTCTCTCTCTCTTTTTTTCTTTTTCTTTCTACTTTTCCCCTTCCTCTTTGTTTCCCTCTATCTCTGTTTCCCTGAACCTCTGAACCTCTGTCTCTGTCTCTTTACCCTGTTTCCTTTTATTTCTTTTTTGTTGTGTTTCCGTATCTACACTCTTTTTCTTGTGTATAAATTCTTCTTTTTTGCTTCATTGGGTACATAGTTAAAGTAGCTATAAATATCGTGTCGCACTGTACAGTACAATTACTATTGAAAAAATTGAGATTGCGTTATCTTCTTGCTTCTTGTCTCTTGTCTCGAGAAACTCGCCCTACCCAACTACCTAATCTTCTTAGTGTACGAGAGAATAATGTGTAACGAATAACGATAGCTATTAGATTTTAATTTATTCGTTCTATATCCCACGAGAATAGATTAAAAAGACGCAGAAGAATGGAAACATGAAAAAAAGGAAAAACTCAGATACATATAAGTATGGAAGAGAAAAAAAAGAATAATAATTTTCGAAACCATGGACACATATAGTTAGTTGTACACAAGATAGGTAGGGCAGGGCAAGGTAGGAGCAGGGGGGCAGAGGAGCATCAAGAGTCGAAGAAAGCGAAAGAATATACACAAGGTCCAAAGGGAATAAAGACGTCAATGAAAAGGTATGTAAGGTGTTTCATTTCCTAATACTACTAGCCAACGGCATAACCACCATTGCCACCACGCCCATACGCATCATACCCACCACCAGCACCGCCATTCCCACCATACCCTTGGTGTTGGTACGATTGGTCGTACTGATGATTCTGCGCTCGTGAGGCTGTCCTTGGTGGGACATTCATGATGTGCGTCTGGAGACCTGGTTGCACGTTGTTGTTGTTACTACTACTACTATAATCGTACTGCGGCTCATAAGCATAAGCTCCTTGGGTTTGTCCTTGCCCTTGCCCATAGCCGTAATTCGAGTATTGTCCATATTCATTCACATCACCACTTACAGCGTAAGCGCCAGGAACGTCTTGTCCATATCCATTATGCTGTTGCTGTTGTTGCTGATCATAGCCATACGTACTATACGAATCTTGGTTATAGTTTGCATCATACGCAGCTGTTTGGGAATATGTCGTAGGTCCTGGAGTGCTATTATTCGCTTGGCGAGAAATTGGAGCAGCCGCAGCAGCAAGATTCGTATGGCTATTATATTGTTCTGCGTAGTAGGCCGCACCATCATCCGTTGAGTGTATTGATTGCGCATAACCACCACCACCATAGGCATCTTGCTTGTACGCAGGCATTGGAGGAGGGAAGTCTCCATAGGCATTCTTGTAATCATTGTAGTAGTAATCGTTTGTACCAGGAGCACGAGTACGAATTGTAGAAGCACCATCATCAAATTCATCGTCATCTAGCTTGATATCCGGGAGTGTTGGTTGGGGCAATGAGACTATTTCACCTTTCTTGTTCTTGAGATGCGAGAAGTCACCTGCCGCTTCCTTACGCGCTAATCTTGCAGCTTGTGCCAACCTCTCTTTCTGCTTACGCTTGACAATCTCAGAGATACGCTACATAACTTGGGTGAGTACCATAATAGTGCTGTCCATCTTGATACCCATATTTACCTTATCTACTTTGTGGCAACAATATTCCTATAAATAGGGCTTTATGAGATGTTTCGTATTTCATCACGAAAATTTGATTTACCTTAAGGTTTCCTTGGATATGACACAGAAGTGGTATATAACAGACTCCAGCACCGAGAAGCAGTAAAGCAGAACCAATAAAGATAAGGCAAGTAAAGAGGGTTGAAAAGATAAGGGCACCAGTCACATAACTTCCGCCAGTATACTTATCAAGATCCCAGAAGTCACCCTTATCTTTTGTAGAAAGATAGAAAGAGTATAAGGTGAGACCATTGATAGTTTGACGTGGGCCATCAGCAAGTAACAATCGCTTCCAACCTAGCAAAGAGTTAGTATCTGTAATTTTGATTCGTTTGACTGCTTTAGATTACTTTTGAAGGTGAAGAAGACAAAGAAGGCAAAGTCATCCATTCTTTTGGTTGAGTTGTTGATACGTTCGAAGAAACAGAAATGATCATAGGATCCTTAGATGGTATTAGAGCTGATACATTTACAGATATGGCCATATTTGTTAACATACTCAAAGAATAATAGTTATTTGCCATGATATTTGTGAAAGCGTACGAAATATCTCGACTGGCAATGATTTTCCTTGACTTGCGTGCCTCGTATGCGAGCTAAGAAACATTAGATTTACGGCTGGTCCGAGATGAGCTATTTTCTCACCAGAAGGAATGAGAAGATGATACAGCCGACAAAAAGCCATTTTCCGATTGAGAAGGGGATGAAGACACATCCATTGTCTGTATCTTCTGTACAACTGTCGAAGATATGATTTGACCACTTGTCACTTGATATCATAGTGATAGCTGTAAATATATCGAATACATAGACAAGGAAAGATTTTAGGACAAGCACGTAGATCCAAAGGTATCTAGAGGTATGGAGGATTAGTATCAAAGTGAGTAGTTCATTAGCGTGTGAAGATAGGCATACTTTGTGCGCATCCAGCAGCCATGATCTGCAAAGTCTCTAGTATCAATGAAGTCAAACTTTTGAGACGCCTGTTAGCTTGACTTTGAGGGCTAGAAGCGACAAATGACTGACTTTGTGGTCTGGCACGACCTCTCGCTTCCATTCTGGGCCTCCACACATTGTTAGAAGGGTGGAGAAAGAAACCTAATGAAAGCAGCTTTCCGGACCAGCCAAAAGCATACGCCGAGTAAAAGAGGGACAAGGTAATGAATGAGTCTGATGGGAATGAGTGCAAAAGAGCTAATGCCAGGGATGAGTAGTTGAGAACAGCAGAGGGAGAGTGAGGGAGAGGCTTGAAGAGGACAGACTGACAACCACACCAAACAATCCCCTCCCGGGTCCCTGGCCCGAATAGGCTGCCGGTGGCTGGCTGTTGCTCTATCCGCGGCTCCCTTTTTGATCATCATCATCATTCGTTCATCCCATTCTTCTTTCTTATTTACAAGACTGTCTCGAATACAACATTTTCTTGTCCTGATTCATTCATATGATTAAAACAAATCCACTTTTGCTCATCAAAACACGTCAACAACATCACTACCAGAATCACTACAATTTTCACCATCATTAATAAAAAATTTAAATTTAGATCCTGTAATTTTCGTGGGAATATATTGACTAAACGAGCACTTGATCCAGCATAGCGAGTGTTTCGTCTTACCTTCAGTTCTATATTGAAACAAACCCCCAAAAAAACTGTATTGCAGGGTGTATTCCTATACACCGGGACGGGTCCAAGATGACTACAGTCCAAAAAATCAAGGTCAGATATCATCCTTGAAACGGTACGAATATGATTCTTATACGTAAAATGTGTGATTCTGTAGGAAATTGAGGATGAAATGGTGATGAGCATTAGATTCCTAATAGTGAAATGTATTCAGAACTAATATCAACCAACACAGGCCAGGAGTGAGCTCGAGATATATCGCAGCACTTTCTTATGCTTATTGCTATAATGTACTTCCCCTATAGCCCAAAAGAACAAGGCTACAAGCTATCATTTGGGTCTCCTAAAAGCTAAACTTGCCAAATTACGTCGTGAACTAATTGCACCCACTGGCGGCGGTGGAGGCGGCGGGGGTATTGGTTTTGACGTAGCCCGGACAGGTATCGCCTCCGTGGGCTTCGTCGGGTTTCCGTCCGTTGGAAAGGTAGGGTCGTTCGATCATCATTCCTAGCGCCTATATGCCCTATATGTCTCTATATACCCCCATCTGATCACCATGCATTTAGTCCACATTAATGTCAAAGTTAACTGGCACACACTCAGAGGCATCCGAGATTGATTTCACAACTTTAACAACCGTGCCTGGAACTCTCAAAGTTCATGGCGCTCCAATTCAAATTCTAGATTTGCGTACGTCTCGTCTACTGTTGATATCCATTCCAGCTGTCACTGACTACTTGCCGCATTTAGCTGGAATTATCGAAGGTGCCAACGACGGCAGAGGTCGTGGTAAACAAGGTATGTTTCATAGATACTATCATTGAATCAATAATACCTTTCTCAAGCTGGGTGTCTATAGTCATCGCTGGTACGTGTAACAACCCTTCCATTAGCAAGTGACACACTAAAGTCTCTTCAGTCGCACGAACCTGTAATCTCATTTTTATCGTACTTGACGTCCTGAAGCCTCTCCAAGACAAGAAAATTATCGAGAATGAGTTAGAAGGATTCGGAATCCGACTAAACAAGAAGCCGCCAAACATCACCGTAAGGAAGAAAGATAAAGGAGGAATAGCTATCACACATACTGTCCCATTAACAAACATTGATCATGATGAAATCAAAGCCGTCTTGAGTGAATTCAAATTGAGTAATTGTGACGTCGCTATTCGCGAACCGGGCGCAACCGCAGATGATATTGTTGATGTTATTGAAGGGAATCGGTACGTCAGATAAACTCACGTCGATTGATATTGATTAACGATGCTAAAATCTCTTATTTCACTTTGATTTTCAAAGGGTGTATATACCAGCTATCTACGTGCGTGCTAACTAATGCCACCTTTTATGACAATGGCTAACTCTAACGCCATACATGTTGTAGGTCCTCAACAAGGTAAATGATCTGCACCTATAATCCACGATATGAAATTCACTTCCTGACATGTCCACAGATTGATGCCATTTCGATTGAGGAGTTAGATTTGCTGTAAGTTAGAAAGAGACTATCCGTTCATTCAACTTGTCTTGTCCACAGAAATTACATCTTTTACTAATCTCGAGATGTACATGTTCAGATACAAAATCCCGAATAGTGTACCCATATCTTCAAAAGAATGGCTAAACATCGATGAACTTATCGACGTTATGTGGAAAGCCTTAGATCTCGTCCGGGTATATACAAAACCCCGAGGCCAATCTCCGGACTACTCAGCTCCTGTGGTTCTGAAACGCGGTAAAAGCTCAATAGAAGACTTCTGTAATGCTATCCATAAGGAAATTGCAAAGCAGCTGAAATAGTAAGATTACATTTCGTACACTTTTCATGGAAAAGCGTTATCTCATCTGACTTGGGGGTGACTTTTAAAGTGCTATTGTGTGGGGAGCAAGTGCTAAGCACGCAAGGGGTCAAAAAGTTGGACTAGAACATGTGTTAGAAGACGAAGATGGTACGTCGTATAAGCTCCTTAAACTCAAGAAAAGCTACACACTAACTATTTCTTTCCTTTAGTCGTACACATTGTAAAGAAATAAATTATGTACTACCGCATGTGTGTATGTATGTATGAGTGTGTTCTTTACAATCAATTTTTAGCGTAATATCTAAGATAGATGAATGAGAGCCGCAAGAATGCCCAGGTGAGACCGATAGCACAGTACACGCTCGTAATCATGAGTGGCAGGAACTCCATCGTTCCTGAACTAGCCGCATTAGGTCCTGTTCCCGTAGTATCTGAGGCATAATCATCCACTACACCCTCCGTACCCGCACCATTGTCTGTGGATCTATTGGCAATAAGGGGGAAGATCATGACAAAAGCCTGTAAGATGACGAATCCACCAAGATAAAGCCTTTCAAGATGATCAAGAAAGACCATAGGCAAAGACGTAGGAAATCTTTAAATAAAACCTGTATTAAGCTAGCTTCTTTCATTTGCAAAAAGAAGAAACAAGACTAACTCATAGACTCTTTTCATTAATGGACGGAAGGTTAGATACATCCACAATAGTGTATAGATGATCTTCACAGGCGTTTCTGCGTGGAAGCTAAATTAGCGTCCTTTTCTCTTTCTTTTTTTACGTTTCGTGTACACTTATACACCTTAATTAAAGAAAGACTCACCTGCTGCTGTGAACAGAAGTGGGAATAGGGAGTAGATCCCAGCAACGCTGGCTATGACATAGGTGCGGAAAAATGCGTGGTTTTCATTTGCCACCAGACTGTGAAAGAATACGGGTAAGACGAACAGTGTCATTAAAGAATCCAAACTAAGATCCCTTACCTGAGTGGGACGAGAACCAAGAGGATAGCTTTCTCGTGCACATGCCAGCCGAACATGTATGAAACATAGCCACATAATGTTAAAGCGCAAAGAAATGATTTATATGTTGGTGTTTTCCATAACCTAATCATAAATATCTAAAGCAAAATGATAATCGAGCCCCGAAATCTGATCCAATGACGGTACTTACAGATTGAAATGCAATTGTGATAATAAACGTATGGATAGGTTTGATGTTAGGAAGTACTGCGAAGACTGTATCTCCAACAAGACCCCGAGATGTTGAAGCCACTCCTTCAGAATTAAGAGCCAAACTAGTCCCTGTAGCCTTGACATCTACCAGCCAGAAGATGAGGACATGTTATCAACGGGATAATCAAATAAAGACATGCGTACATTTAAGCAAAACTCGATCGGCTACCGTAACCAGAGCCCATGCATTTGGTGCCCAGTACGCATGGTTTAAACCACGTTTAAAGGGAAAGAGACGACTGGCTAGTTGCGGAAGCTGTCCCATTAAAAGAAATGGGCCAATGGAAACGACAAAAACTGCGATAACGATATTCGCTAGGGAAAGGAATCTCTTTGGAAGAATGTTTCCTGTAAATAGTTCTTAATGAGAACGGAGTAGCTTTCCGCATCCAAGATTAAAAACACACCTTGTGGTGACATACAATATCCACGAAGCAAGTATACAAAATAAGCAGGCTGAAAGCAACATGAGTTTACTATCTCCTTAACTCGAGATAGTCACATACCGCTTGATACATGTAGATATGCTTGAAATTTAATAACACCGCAAAAAACAGCCCACAACCGAGTAAGTTCCCCTAAAACGAACTTAGTTTCCTTTACAACGTTTGGACCGAAAGAACTCACGTTGCGAGCGTAAAGCAAAGACCATAATAAGATTCCGAACATGAAACCATTGTATTGGAAGTGGATATGATCTACGATCAAAAACCCAGGATGAAGAAATAGTGAAGCCGAGATTATACGTTGGGTAGGGGGATCGACTGCTCCTCGAATAAAACTGTCATTAAAAAAAAATCGAAGATTGAGAAAGGTTTCAGGTAAGTATCTTCTTGATCCCTTACCGGAGAACCGCGGTCGCCAGAACCAATTCCGTTATGATGACAGTAGAACGTTGATAGACGATAACGGACCACGCATCATAATTTAGATTATTGAGATCAACAATTCTGCGGTCAATTAGTGAAGCGGGTATCGAAAGAATCCATTCGAAGTAAGCGAAAAAAGGCGGATAGTCAAGAGCTACACGAAATTGTCATGAGATAGGTATTGGTCGACAATCCGATTCAGGCTTACTCCATTCAGAGGTAGTCTGTGCGACATGACAGTTAGGTATATATTTTAAGGCGGTATATTTTATTACTCACGTCAAAATACCATTTGGAAATAGGTAAGGAATGTGTAATTGCTAACCAATTACGATGCACCTCAAAATCTGTTGAGCGACTATGAAGACGGATTAGAAAGAATCTCGCAAGAACTCGTTGCTTTCACATACTAAGCAGGGAAAAGAAGAACTTTCAATACAGTTGATATTATAAGAACGTCCCACTCTGAAGTTGTAATATCGGACCACCACGAGTTGCTACGTTTCTGTGATTCTGACCCTCCGTTCAGTTGTTGTAAGTTTTCTTGCTTAGATATACTCCCTTTCCGTAAAGTAGCTTTTGTTTCAGATTTGGAAGAAGGGAATGCCACTGAACTAGACATGCTGTGACCGCATTGATCGATGAATAGAGAATTGTACTTGTAGTTTTATTAATACTAATACTACAATACATTTCATTAGCATACGCGTACCAAAACTAGCAATGACGTGTATTTTGATCGACAACCGACACGTTACGACTCCATTAAGAGCACCCAATGTTCTAAGCCTGACAAAAGGTCGTACTCATAGTCTTTTACAATAATGAGCAGTCAAGCTGCTTCAGCCAAATTAGCTGACAATGCTGCCCAAGGGTGTGTTGTTGAAACTTATGTAATCAAACCTATCATGCTTATCAAAGTATTTCTTTGTAGAGGAACCCTCATAAAGCTCATCCTCTTCGCGGTATCATTAGCCGTTGTCCCCCTTTCTACGTATTTCGGAACACTGAACAATGTATGGAAAGGTGAGAAATTAACATTACAGCCCATTTTATGATCGAAACCATGCTGTGACTCATAATACATTCTCGATCTCCTCAATAGGTGACTCAACATTTGCAGCGATATCAGCTGTATTTGCAGCCAATTTTGTTCTTGTGGCTTATATAGTTCAATCTGTATATGAGGACAAAGAAAGGGGTAATGTGAAGAGTGAAGAAAACAAAGATGGAGAGACGCACAAAAAGAAGTGAATTTATTTATACTATATTAGTGGCCGTGTATTTGTTTATGCCATTTGTGATATTTCACAACAAGAGTTTCCGATCAGACTCAAAATTTCCACTTACAATCGAAAGTTTTACTTAAGTTTGCATGATTGTGATGTGAAGAGGCGGAGCAACCGCAGCCATTCTAGAACATTATTCATAGTCTTAGACTGCTTAGTCGGCTCGAGGCCTTATATTTTACAAAGCACCTCCGATGATGGACAAGCTAAAGATCAAAGAGCCACCACCGGAGGCAAGCCAAGCGGAGAAAGTCGCGAAAGATTGTCGGCCGATAAGATAAAGATTACGATGGAACGGCACCACGTCTAAATTAAAGTTGTAACCAGACACAACAAAACCATCACGCGAAAAACACGAACCATTCACGTAGCTAATTAATGGCGTGACGTCACGCGGACGTGACAATATTTCTGACCGTGGCTTCCTTATATTTGTATTAATAAAGTGGTGAAAAAACTAGCATATATGCTATTAAGAATATAATGTATCTCTGTACGTGGGCGTTATGTGAAAGAAAAGCGATTCTGGAGCTCATTATACACATCCGACACCTCTACGCGTGACCAAAGAGTTCAAAACAAAACAATACGCGCAGTGCTTTTTCTCACGCTCGCCAAAGCCAGATAAAAAGCTTTCAACTTTTCGTGCACCTCCTCGTCACCCACACAATCCTCACTTACAACTCACTTTCGCTTCTCTTTTAGTAGAAGCAAACCTCATATATAGTCTTTCAACCTCTGTTCTATCTGTACCCTTCTATTTCGTTTAAATGGCTTCCACTATCATCGACGACGTTTTCTCTGCTCCCACCTCTACACCTTCCAAGAAGGTCAGTTGCTTTTTTCCAACGCGTCGCGACGCGTCTTGCTAATTAAATTTGACATTGCTAACTCTACTGTCTCCTTTTAATAGGTCGCTGCCGCACTTGAGTGCATGGACCTTAAGACTCCGACCAAGAAGGTTGAGCCGTTCATCCTTGACGACAGGCAGAAGTCCTATTCTCCTGAGTCAGATGAGGAGGAACAAGAGGAACAATCTTCAGAAATCGAAGAATACCGCAAACGCTACGTTGGCGATATTGACTTACCCGAAGGTGTGTACAAAAGTCGTTTTTAATTTTTTTTTTCATCGTGTCTCACCCACACCATTCATAGACCAAGAGCCTCTCTTGAAAGAGTCAAGGCACCGTTTTGTTTTATTCCCTATTCAATATCATGAGGTATGTGGGCTGATATGTATTATATGATATTCAATACTAAATTGTAATACCAGATCTGGCAAATGTACAAGAAAGCTGAAGCCTCCTTCTGGACTGCAGAGGAGATGGACTTGTCAAAGGATTTGCACGACTGGCAAAACAAACTCAACGACAACGAGCGTCACTTTATTAGCCACGTTCTTGCATTCTTCGCTGCTTCAGACGGTATTGTAAATGAAAACTTGGTCGAGCGTTTCAGCAATGAAGTTCAAGCGCCAGAAGCAAGGTGCTTCTACGGCTTCCAGATTATGATGTAAGCATCCCCGCTATTCATAGTTATTATCAATTCTGACTAATTGAATTATAATAGGGAAAACATTCACTCCGAAACCTATTCACTCCTCATTGATACCTACATTAAAGATCCTGCAGAGCGTGAATACCTTTTTGACGCCATTGATACTATTCCCTGTATCAAGAAGAAGGCCGAATGGGCTCTCCGCTGGATTTCTGACAAGCGTTCATCTTTCGCTGAGCGCCTCATCGCCTTTGCCGCTGTCGAGGGTATCTTCTTCTCAGGCTCATTTGCCTCCATCTTCTGGTTGAAGAAGCGTGGTCTCATGCCTGGTCTTACCTTCAGTAATGAGCTCATCAGCCGTGATGAGGGTATGCACACCGACTTTGCATGTCTCCTTTTCAGCCATCTTCGCCGTCGTCCCCACCCTGAGACCGTGGAGAAGATCATCACAGAAGCCGTTGCGATCGAGCAAGAGTTCCTGACAGAAGCCCTCCCAGTAAGCTTAATCGGTATGAACGCGACCTTGATGTGTCAATACATTGAGTTCGTCGCCGACCGATTACTCGTTTCATTGGGCAATGAGAAGCACTATAATGTTACGAACCCAGTATGTTTCTTCTTTGTTGTACCTTATTTTCCCTGTTTGGATACTGATCGTTCCTTTTTGCTCCGCAGTTCGACTTCATGGACATGATCTCGCTCCAGGGCAAGACCAACTTCTTTGAGAAGCGTGTATCAGACTATGCTAAGGCTGGTGTTAACGTTTCTGCTGCTTCAAAAGCGGAAGGAACCACTGTTAGCAAGTCTTTGTAAGTTACTGTTACACTTTTAATTTTAAAAACATGATACTAATACTATCTTTTTTAGCACCCTTGATGAGGACTTCTAGTTTCTTTCCCTTTTTTATTTCCTTTTTGCGATACCTGTTTTATCTTTTACTTTTCCTCTGTCATGAACGTGTAGACTATCCCTTAATGTGTTTTACTTCATCCATTTGCATTCCTCCAAACTCCGCTCACCACATGCATCCTTTTTTTTATTGATTTCTTTTTTACAGTTTTGTCTGGGTCGATCTCTCATGTATTCCTATATCAGTATGCAATGTTTTTTATCCATGCCATTTCTAGAATTAATATACTGGCAATTCAAAAATGAATTTTTGTGGGGTCGTGGGAACAGATCTAAGTTGTCATCATTGAAAATTTATAATAAGCGACTGTCACGGCGTACGTTATGGGAAAATTAAAAGCTAAATAGAGAGTGACATAATGCAGATCAAAACATGTGGTTTGCATATTGTCTTGGTCAAGCCAAGTATACGCACTTCCACTTTGTAGATGAGAAAAGCAAAGAGAAAGAGAAAAGAAGAGAAGACACCGTGGTTCGGCTGCGGACAGTTGTAGAATCCCACTGCGCAGGATCCGAGAGAACGAGTTGTGAATCCGCGAAGAGCATGTGTATCGTTGCCCATTCCAGTAATCTGAGAGCTTGAATGCGTGTATGTATATACATTCTACTTTTGCTAACTAACTAACTATAATTATTCCGGGGGGAAGATTGTTGTTTTGGTGAATAATCGGGGAGGATCGATTAAATATTCCTGTGTAATGATTCGATAGCCGTAGATTGAAATTAGAAAGTTAAATCAACGTGGATTACCATTTGGGGATATAATCTGTAATCTGGAACACTAGGAGTGGAGGAGACATGAATATGAATTGATCACATCAACCAAGGTCATAGCTCGGGATCCTGTAAGGAGCAAGGGAGCAGGAGACGCGGATGTAGGGGTAGTCTAGTCCGTCTTGTCCCTAGCTCAGAGTAGAAAAAATAGCACTGGAATAGCAGAGCCGCAAATCACGATTAATCTGCGCTACGATATGGATGAGCAACGGGATCGATGGCGATATGCAAGGACGTATTTCGGGTTTTAAGTGATGTTTGTAGCCCTTTCTCTATCTGGTTGGAGGTTTTACGCGAATGGGACTAACCCTCTTTCTTCTTTTCGGGCGGGTGAGAGATCTGTGCACACTCTGATCAAGAGAAATGCCTGTTATAAATTCCATGCATCCGACATCAGCTCTCCCTGCTTATACTCTTCTAAATCCCCCGTCCTTTGGGAGCTCCTTTCTCTCTCTTATTCTCTACTTCTTTTCTCTTTCTTTCTCTCTCCTTTCTTCTCTCTCCATCTCGCTCGGTCCGTGTGTACTACCATCCATTATTACTCGGCACTTTGCTACCCAGCCTCCCTCTCTTGACTCTGTAACTTACCCACACCGTCACCCATCGTGTCCGTGAGGCCGGCCTTTCCAAACTTTGGTCCTCTTTCCGATCCTGTTCTGAATAGATCATTTCCTACTTCTGATCATCCACCCAACCCTCTCTATTTTATATCCCCCTCCTTTCGGGATCGGCGTACCCATCGCTTGCACTATTTAGACTTTTCACGCTTCACCGCTCACTTTTTACGTGCACTCCCTCCCCCCCTCTCCCAACTCGTGCTCTAAGCACACGTTTCCTCCTTTTTTTTTCTATTCTTTCTTCCTCCCTTCTTCCACTATCCACTCCGACACGACTTAGCTCGGTCACGCAAAAAAAGTCTCAAGGCATACAACGCGGTATTATGGGCATGCATGTTATATCTTACCTCCGCCAGACCCTCAAGCGCAAGGACAAGGAAAAGTCACGCGCATCCCAGGCCTACTCATCTGCGGACAGTGACTGGGACTTTGGAGCAAGGCAAACTCCGGACTTGGTACTAATCCCTTCGTCAAGTAGCACCAGCTCGACGCGTCAAGCGCGTCGGAGAAGCATCTCTCTCAACAATGTACCTCGTCCTTCTGAGTTTGCTGAGGCGCTACCAGCACGGGAACCGCGAACATCGGTCATTCGTGATTCTGTTGCACACACTCAGGTAGGTATTTGATCTTCTTCCCTGCCCATATGTCTGCATGGTGTTGATCCTGAATGCTACGCGATCTGTTCAAACTATAGAAGCGCGGTTCTATCGCAGTTGCCGCTGATAGTGTGACGCGAAGTCCCGCCGTTGGTTCGTATGGGAGAAAGTCTAGACCAGATAGTGAAATGCTAGCTCCCTCTCCGGTAGCAAGGTTTCCTGAAGATGACGTCCTAGTAGCTGCAGGTGAAATCGCGAAGGAGAGTAGAAGTGTTTCCAATGGGTTCGACACATTTTCCGACCGGAGGCGAAGAGCGAGGTCTCTGACGGGTTCATCCCAATCTAACTCGGCTCTATCCTCAGTGGGACACGCTTCCTCAGAGTATTCAATGCGAGAACACGTTCCTCCTGTTCCGCCTCCCAATTCTCCCACACCTTCAATACAATCGTTCAAGTCCGTTTCTCAAGTCGGTACTGACCCTATCCATGCTGAGCTCAACAGAAGAACGTTACTTCAAGCAAAACGATCTCTACCCCTGCTCCTCAATGTATGGGAAAACTTTCTGGAAGAGGCCTCGGAGGATGCTGAGTCCCTCGATGAACCTGAACCAGCACAAGATACACTATCCACTACTGTAAATTATAACCCAAGGTTGTCAAATACTAGCGCATCTCGTTCGCGACATACTCCTTCCCCTTCAAATTCATCCGTCCTTACGACGTCTAATAACTCTGTACATTCAAGAAAACTTTCACAAGTTTCATCTGTAGATTCGCCTACGGATCAACGTAGTTCACGTCTTTACGGACACAAACGGTCTTCATATCAACCGACCAATTCCACATCTTCAAATTCAGGATCGACCTCATCCATGGCTGCGTTCTCATCTTTCTCGTCGGTTTCCTCTGTGACTACCGCACTAACTAGTGAGAGTTCTCACATGCAAAACGAAAGCCCCCGCAACCGTGATGACCCTTTGTTCGCTGGGCAGTCAGGCGAAATGGTAACCCCAGCATCTGCTAGACTAAGTGTGCTTCGCGGCTGCTCCCCTAGTTCTTCGTCGTCTAGCTCGTGCAGTTCGCAATCGTTAACACCATCTACTACCCCAACGCCGACAACGGCAGGACTCCCGATGACGCCCCTGACGCCGTCAGTTAGTAGGTCATCAAGTAGATCGTCTTCTATTCGCAATAATTCGTCCTCCAGCATACACCTCAGTCCGGCTCAGAACAATCGGCTTAGCACTTTGTCGCAAAACGCGATCTCTTCGGCTCGTCGATCACCGCTTGGCGGTCATTATTATGATCAAACCCTTGAATTGTCTCACACGATGGACTGCAAGAAGCCGGGCCGCGGTAGACAAATTTCAAATGCCTCAAAGTCGCCTCGACAAGTGGTTTCCAAAAAATCGAGTTCGGAAGCGAGACTGATTGCCCCCCAAGAGGAAGAAGACGTTCTATCTGAGCTGGGTTATTACACCACCCCTTCCCACCAGCGCTCACCACTCTCCGCTCTCGCTCCTCTCTTGGAGTCTCGGGAACTTGTCAGACCGCCCCCGCGACGGAGCTCTCGTCAAAACCTTGCTCACTACTCTGCTTCTCTACCCCGTTCCAAGTCCACGTCAAACATGAAGATAGCGGAGATCGAACGGCCGCAAATGAAATCCACCAACCCGCCGCCGGCGGTGTCCTCGGGAATTTCAGGTGCCTCAACCAAGCCCTTGTTACCCCTGCATCCGCAGTATCATCGGGAATACGTATCTGCTGATTATGGTTCCCCTCTTAAGCCACCACCATCCACCGTGGGGAGAATGCGCGCCGGCTCGGCCTCCGCTGGGTCGTGTACTCGTCCAGCTGGTTCTTTGAACGTGGACGTAAAGTCTTTATCGCGGAAAGCAAGTGTGGGACAAGTCCAAGGACGCTCTCCACTTACTCCGTCGAGCTCTAACACTCATGTGCAATGGGGATATGCACTTTAGAGTGACAAGGTTCTGTTTCTTTTTCTTGGATTTTTTCTTGGCTCTCGTATCGCTGTTTATCAACTGCTTTTCTTTCTTTCTCTTCAGTGTTTTCTTTACTTTTTTCCCCGCTTGTCCCAAGCGTGCGTATCGTTATTGTACAGTTTTGTCTTTTAGTTTCGGTTTTATTCTTCAATTGTTTTCTGTATCTCATCCATCTTCTCTTTCATCTATCGGTATCATAGTCTCTCTTCTTACATCTTGATGTTGTTCATTTTCTCCTTGTTTTATCAGTCTGTCTTCGTTTTTCTTCTTTTCTTTTCTTCATCAGTTATTGTAAGACAGGCTCTTTCACGAATCCTCACAGCAACGAAACAATCAATTACATCTAACAAGTACCTTATCTTCACCCCTACTTACTCTTCCATTTTTTTTGTCTTGCACATCATGACGCAGCGCTCATTTCACCAATATAATATGTATGGGGACCGCGGGCCAGGCGCGCCGGGCTGGCAGTATTAATTCTGTGTAGTATACGTACAACTCAATTATCCCGATACAAAAAAACAAAATAGATATGTACAAACAAGTTCCGAAAATATGGTCTTGGAATCAATTGATAAACTCTTCGTGTGTATAGATTTAGTATGAATGTGTGAGTGTGTGAAGAAAGACGAGAGTCGGAAGGAAGACAAAGGGTCTTATTATTGTTTGTTTGTACATTATTTGTGTGCCTAATGGAACTTGTGGCCATCAACAACGACGTCGTGATCATATCATCTCAATGCGAATGGTGGTATCCTATCGACAAGCCCGAAAGTCAATAGAGGCAAAAAAAGAAAGAAAGAAGAAGAAATTGATCGAGGGTTGAATTACTGTGATCTAGAGGGTAAACGTCTTGCCTTAACGATGAGACAGACCCCTTCGGGGCTCCCTCTCTCCACTTGTATACCGACCGACCGATTGACCAATCCTTTCTTTGGAAGATTGTATCGTATCTATGTATCTATCTCCTTGGATCTCGATCTTGCCCACGGGGAGGGGGGGAGAGGTCGACGACGCGCATGTATAGCATGGAGAGATGAGGTATGGAAAATCATTAATAGTCTGTTTTATCATGATCGTTTCTTCCCATACACATGGTTGTCGGGTCCATCTACGTTAATTCACTTTCTTAATCTATTGCGATAGATTACGATATTTCTATTCAAATCTCTATCTGTCTATCTATCTATATCTACCTATGCATTTGGTATCTGCCACTGCCATCGAACACCCATAAAGATATACAACTTTTTTTTCCTTGATAAATGATGGTCGATAAAAAATAGATGCTGTCATGCTGTCTAACGCCACATGGGATTCACTACATTCCCCCCTTGATACGGTCTTATTTAATTCAGCGATAGATATTGGTATAAATGAGGGAGGGAAATGGGGAAATGGAATGTGTATATCTTGCGTCCGGTATGGAATTTGGAATTGGTGGTGGAGTTAACAAGACATGCACTCATCACGGGTTGACATGTGTATCTTATGAATACTTCCCATCTTTTCGTTTATCTTAACCATTATGGGGCACATATGAGTTACTCCCCTTCTACGCATATTAACAATTTTCATGGGGAGCCAATATGGTCGGTGTTGGGCTGGAATCATCTCTTTTCCTTTCGCCTCGTCTATTCAAAGTTTATTACTCGCGTCAGTGCCACTAGTAAACACTGATACCTAGTAAACACTGATACCGTAGAAATTTCTTCTGTCTACGGGTGCAATAGGTTTCATGATTGAGAGAAATCATAACATAACAAAATCAAATGGAAATTCGAAAGAAAAATGGATACATAACCACCGGAATTCTAGTCGTATTTTATGTTCTTCTATATACTTTTCTACTTCTTTGTTATAATTTATTTTTTTCCACGCTGATACAGGCGAACCTTTTTCAGTGACGATTCACACATGATATATCTACTGGTTTTTGCTTCTTCTGCTAAGCGTAAAGAAAACGAGATTCTAGACAAGAAAGAAACATGCGGTGCGGGATGAGATATCATGATATACGTCGGGTGTGCGGTTAATCAGGGTGATTAACAGAAACCGAAAACCTTAGGTAGACAAACCTTTTTTTTTCTCCTTTTCTTTCGGCTTTACTACACTTAGGGAGATAAGGCAAACTCGTTTCTCTGTTCTCTGGGAAGTATGAACTGGGGGAGGGGAGGGACGAATCATCTATGTGAACAGTAAGTCTTCCTGTCATTTAGTTAGACATATGCTCAAATGGATGTCGATGATACGTAATATTGGTGTTGGAACTCGAAGCTCTTTAGAAACGAGTAACGATGACATAGTATAGTATAGTATGTATATGGATATAAATTTATTTATAAATGAAGATGAATCATATATACCTCGTCGAAGTGCGTTTAAAGTGGCCCCCTGTTGGTGGAGCTTTTAGTGCGAAGAGAAACTCAAAGTTAGGAAGAGAAGTCTCGGTATCCCATAATTCCATGTCTTTTTTTTCCACAGATTACGGGATACGTGGAAACTACAAACATACAGTAAGTTTCAAGAACATGCTTGCTTCACTGCATGTTATTCCGTTTTTTCAGAAGTTCGGAATTGCGTAACGTAGCGAAGGACAACTCGGTCTAAATACCTAACCATTGGGCAAAGCCAAGAGACCCCCAGATATCAATAGTTATTTCTCAGCAATCTTGCAAATCATGGTACTAGAATAGATGAAACACGAGAAATGTTACCTCGAGTGTGAGTGGTTTACTAATTACCTTTGCATTGGTGATATTCATAGGATAGCTGAATCTTTGGATCTGACTACCGGAGTTAATTCAAAGGCTAACAACCTGAGAATGTCTGTCATCAACATCATCGGACACAGTATAGAAACCTAGATTATGGTCCTTTCAAGTATCTTCAATGAAACAAAGCTAGGTATTCACTGAGACAGAAACAGCCAAAAACAACTTCTTTTAATATGTCTAAAAGCGCCTCCATGTACCCTGCATTACCATTCGCCAAGGTGAGAACAACCAAAGAAATACCAGGGATTAGTGTGAAAGCACCAAGTGAACCTAACAACAAAAAAGTCTAGTATATCGAGTACTTTATCAAACTAGAAGCTCCGAGGAGGGACGTTAATAAGTCAATCTCTTTTTCATCACCCTCGAAGACAGCCACATTGGCCCGTTAAACGCCGAAGTTAGGAATAAATTTGAAAAAAAAAGTAAAAAATAATGATTTCCTATATTTATCTTTGATCCAATCCCCATTGTCATTGAGCGCCCAATGATTTCATATGAGCCTGCTGCTTTGCAGATTGATTGACACATCTTCTGCGCTGCGTTCCTGAATCGCGTGGAACGAAGTAGAATAAATGATTAGAGGAAAACGTAAGTCAAATTCCAGCCAAACAATGATTCCCTAATTTAAAGTCAATTATGACACATGTGCCTTATACGGTGGGTGGATGGATAGGGGCTGAACTCGCAATGGTATCATTAATTAGGTATTAATAAAAGCAAAACGACTTCAAACCTTGGAAAGCAATGCGTATAACTAATCCTCTAGGTGCTCGCTACGCAAAAATGTACGCAAACCTGTAGAAAGTGACTATCATCAGAAGAACCACTTTTTTTACACATAGGGGTTGTCATTACTATAATCCACTCAAGAAAGCAGACAAGCCGCCCCCTTCTTGGTTATTTTCCTTCAACCGATTGACGTTTTGTTCTTTTGAGCGGGCTAACATTTCTTGAAGAGCTGATTTCTTTTTGACACGCTTTGAGCCTATTTTCTCCGCGGGCAGTGCTGATTTTGGCTGAAGGGAGGAATCAACCTGCTTATTACCCGAAGTCATTGTAACATTGGAGATCTGTGTGGTTTGTGTTTTGCCTCTTTTTGCTTCTGAGAAAGAGGGATCTGAAGGCTCAATCTTTGGATCCTTTACTGATGGAAGAGATCTGGTACGTAAATCGTCGACCGATGCAGCTTTAGGTAAATCTATAGTCTGAGAAACACGAGTTCTTGGACTTTGACTATTGTTCACCAATTTATGCGATTCGATATTACCACAAGCAGCACAAGATCTAACCAGATATCGGCATGTTGATTCATTTTGCGTGACAATGAACTGTTTTGTCTTTCTTTTTTGGCAGGCGTGCCTTGTTCTTGGTGCGGAGCTGACGCGGGTGGTTACGGCGATATGTCCACAGCGTGAACAATGGAGAGGTGAGATAGTCTGTTTGGCTTCCCGCTGGGCTCTGTAAGCATTCAAGGCAGCGAGCGCAGGAGATACTTTGGCTAAATGCAAAGCAGCTGCGTGATGGAAATTTGAGAGAGGGTCCATGGCCAGAAGCTTCGAAGAGCGCGTCGATCATTGTCATCATGAATCATCTTCATTATTGTGATATTCGGTCACGAGACTACCATTCTTCGAAGCCTCTCGGCAATTCATTGTTCAAATTTGTTGTTATCTTGTGCTCCTTATTGTTCTTTCTCAAAATATATAATAATAGAAATGCACGAAATAAAGAGGCCAAAACACGGTTGCGTGCTCTGGCCTAGCTTTGCTACTAACCACCATCTTCACTCTACTATACCCAAGCTTCTACTTTGCTGCTCTTAGCAAACAGAGAGATGCATACTAAGCATCTACGTTCCATTTCTATATCTTCACCTATTGAACAAACTTACCCAAATACCTCCCTTCCATTGAAACCACTTCAGAAGGCCCGACGTCCATCCGTAATTAATTCCATGAGTAGCTTCAAGGATACTATCCGAGGACGCATCGACAACAAGCTACAAGAAGTTTACGATAAAGGACACCGGCGTATCCATTCAAATGGTTCCCGACGTGCCAGGTCTCCGGTGGCCCAAGGGCTGGTAATATCAGAACCTAGGTTAAACACTTCGGATCCCAATGTCCGTACTCATCGACCCAAACCACTTGGATCTGGAGCCATTGAAGTCAGGACTCCTGCCGATGCCCTAGCTCTTTATTACCAGCGTGGGCCCTTGAACGAGGCAGCTTCCTCATCCACTCCAGAGAACATTTTTAAAGTATCGAGTCGTTTAGAACGGGTAGAAAGGAATAATGATTCGTATGACACCCTTTCAAGTCCATCTCTCAGGACACTCCCCGCTTCCACTCCCACTTCTCCTGTTCTACAGCCAAGGAAATCCCGCAAAGAATGGGAGCAGTCGAGGCGCTCCACTGAAAACAACTACAGACCCCACGACTTGACCCCTCTCGCACAGATAGAGGAACCATTGGAAGAGAATCCACAACGTTCTCGACGCAACTCACCTCTCAGCGAGATGGATCATTTGGCAACACTCGATGATCAGACCGCTCTCGAGGATATTGGGGCTGAGTCTGATGAAGCCTCAACGTTTTCGCGAGCCCCAATTGTGGAACGTGCTTCTCCGAGGCAGTCGAGTTCTGGTTCCTCTACAACCACTTCTGGCTCGGCGGTCGATGAGGGCGAATGCTTTGCGTCCGCACCACGGCTCCCTTATGATCTGGCTTCTGCTCTCCCCCAACCATCATTCGAGCCAGTTTTAATGTCCAACCTTTCTGCCAACTTACACCAAATCGACCAAAGCAAATTAATAGTAGTTTTAGAAACAGAAACTACTAGCTTCAGGAGCTCGTACAAAACGTTGACGGCTAGACCTTCCTATCTAGCCGCATTCCTGGCAGAACTCATCCAATCCACCGTTTGTGAATCTCCTGTGATTTCTCAGACCTCCTGCAATGAGGAGCGAGATGTAGACTCCGAGTCAACGTACTCTCAGGAGTTAGAAGAAGACGTAGGGGGATTCAACTCTATATTTCAAAACCACCTTGCAGCGACAGGCGTTTTAAGTGACAGGGTCAAGCGAAAAGCAGACGCAACAGGTGTCATCCGCGTGTTTCTCGACAGGAAGAGTGAACCGTATGTTTTTTTTCTCTTTTCATAAAGCAATCCCCATGGCTCACCATATAATTTATCAGATATTCTCACATCATGACCTACTTGCGAGCTCCAGCCCTACCGAACTACCCTAAGGGCATGCTTCCCTATGCAGCCCGCCTTTTCCCTGCTGCAAAACACTCATTTGCTACGAAGCGTCTTGAATCGTTACTTGACTTACGTGATGAAGCTTCCTACCTGGGCCTACTTGATCTTGTCTCGTTATGCGATACAGAATTGGCAGGTCAGGTACCTATAGTTGCCCCCCATACGGAGCGAAACAGTACAAGTGTCAATAGTGGCTTTACTTTAATCGATTCGACTATTAATTCTCTTATCGGAGAAGGGAAAGGGGGTGCGAGGGCTCGAGAGGTTACTGCTGGCACACAAGCCGGAGGAGTAGACATACCCGTTGTGCTCCCCGCACCGCCTATACCACTCAAAGTCCCTCCGAAAGTACCTAAGATACATCAAGAGGACTTAGACGGTACGAGTTACGCGAGACTTGAACGGAGGGCTGGTCACATTGCTGGTGAAAGAGTGTTGAACGCGTCACAGCTTCGTGCTCAAGCTCGGACTAAGCCGCAAGGCAACTACATTTAGACTTTCCTCGTGCCTTTTTCTCTGGATACTCCCCTTTTTCTTTTATTATTATTCTCTTTTTTTTCTCTGGTGATGGTCTCTCTTTTGTTTGTCTTTAATCTGGTCTTATAATTAGTTTCAATTATCTCCCGTTTTCTTTTTACTATTATTGGTTTTTACACTAACCTTTCTTTTGAAGAAAGTGAAAAATATCTGTTTTTTTAACATTATGCCTAAGTACGATTTTTTTTGAATTACTTTATCTGCATCTGGACTATAAGTCACTTGTTGTATCCCCTTTCTTGGTAAACATAGAATATAATAATGCGATCATTATCATTCTTCGTCTAACATTTCAGGTTCAGAAGCACGTTTCCTTCATCTTTATCAATTCCAATCAAAGGTGATCAATCAATCGATACAGCAATCAATCCGACGGATACCACCAGAATACGGAAAAGGCTTAAGTGTTGAAGTTGACTAATCTAGGTGATACAATAAAAAACTGAGAGAGCCTATCTAAGTTTTAGATCTGTGATGCAGTATAGCTTTTTTAGCCTATGCGTGATGGCATCAAAGTAAAGGAAAAATTTGCTATGACGATTTTTCCGTGTGCATGTCTGAGTGAGTAGATTGATTGCGGCTATTTCTTTCGGTTAATTGTTTTATAAGAGGTTAAATACTTGACCAATGGGGTAATTTGGTAGAAGCAAGCTTAATTACCTTTCGTATTCCTGTCTGGATTTGAGCATTGAGCAATTATTGAAAAAAGCGTCATTTTTTTTTCAATACTAAATAGTAAAATGTGATTGTTGAGTGTGTAAGGTACCGATCTTGTTTTAACGAGAGTGTAAAGTCTAAAATACGAGTTTTAGTCTATGATGTTGTTGAAAGATGCATATTTGTCTCTTAGCCGTGGATAGTTCCAAATTTCCGACAAATTCGCAACAAAACTTCATAACACAGTTAATTGCCTCTCCCAGAACTTCAATAATTCTTAACCCGTTTCAAGATACAATATCAGTCGTTGAGGTGAAAAGGTCGTTATGCGATTCCATTGTATCAACTTTTAGCCACCATAAACGACCATCGTGAGAAAAGGTAGGTCACAACTCCCCGCCCAGAAGCAAAATCAAGTTCAGACAGAAAAAAAGCTATAATTAAGAAAACCACCTCTCCCCACTCTTCTCTCCTCCCGTTTCCGACAACGGTCCGCTGTTGTTATTTTGCTTAGCTGGCATGCTTCTTTAACCTCACAGCCTACTCAATAACCCCCCTTTCGGAAAAATATACTCCGTTAAAATCGATTTACCGTATCCTCGCGTCAGAGAGGTCTTAACTGGCAACATTATATGCTTATGAGATTGAATATAATTGGTCTTCTGTTGACCAAAGCGGTTGTTGTGCAATTATGCGTGGATAGTTTTTGTCGAGCTTCTTCATGTCTACATATGACCCCGGGATCATCGTTTTTTTCTCTAGAAGTCTTGTAGAACATTATATATATAATAACCCACTCTGCTGAATATCCATTGCTTTTCCCATCTCAAAGAGTCTACAATACCCTTGACCAGAAAAACGTTACAAGACTAAGGACGATAAGAAATGATGTTCTCGAAACTAATTGCTTATACCCTTTTGACGGTAGCATATGTCAAGGCACAAACTCTGTACCTAGCAGGGGACTCGACGATGGCTGCCGATGATGGTAATGCCGCTATTATCGGATGGGGTACAGCTGTTGGGAAGTATATCAATGTTCCTGTTGTGAACAAAGCTGTTGCTGGGAGGAGTTCTAGGACTTTCACGACCGAAGGACGGTGTATGTATTTTTTTTTTTGAGTCTCTTGGTTTATTCAGAATTCTTATTGATCCTCATTTTGGTAATTGCCTTGGTTAATTATCATTAAAGTCGCTGAGATTGTGGGTCTCGTTAAACCAAATGATATTGTTGTGATTGAGTTCGGACACAATGACGGTGGAGGGCCAACTACATCTAGAGGTGTATGTGGTGGAGCAGATATTACAGAAACGTGCAATGTGTAAGCAAATAAGATAGACTCACACATATACCGCAAGATTGAACTTATCTATGCAACTCACAGGAACGGCACAATCATCTATACGTTCAATAAGTAAGGACCTTAAACCATTTATTCCACTTTCTAAAAGAGTATGACAATATAGATTTTCGCTAATATATGGATATGTAATACAGGTACATCGAAGATGCTGTGAACTCACTACAGGCCAAGTCCGCCAAAGTAATTGTTTCGTCTCAGACGCCAGATAACCCATATGATGTTGGATTCGGTACTTCAAGGTTTGTCGGATATGCCCAGACGGCTGCAGAGGTGAGGAATCGGTCTAACATTGTTTATTTGGGTAAGGGAAGACATTAATTTTTTTTTGTCAGGATACGGGCGCTTCGTATGTAGATCACTTCAATACTACTATTGAGGAGTATGAAATTCTTGGAGAAGATGCTGTCAATGCACTCTACCCAGTTGGTACGTGAATGAGTGCATATATCATACTTTTCTTCTAATGATAAGATCCTATCTTGCATACTCTTATACCCGTTAATAGACCACACACATACATCCCCAACAGGTAAAGTCTCATAAATTTAGTTATCTAAATGAATGGCATATTAAGCAGACACTATACTAGGTGCTGACATCGTTGCTCAGACCTTCATCAGAGGTGTCTTGAGAGATTCTTCCAATCCTCTCTTTGTGCATGTGACGAACAAATCGGTTGTCCCGCCATCTTGGTAGGTTTTTTATGCCCCGATTTTGACTTCATAACTGACCAAAGGATAACCAACTAATAGATATAGAACGGAGAAGTAGGAATGTGCTGCTTCTAGTATACTGTGTCGCAAAATCAATTGTTTATAAAATCGTGCTTGTTTTCAAATCATAGAAATATATTTACCTTGGGTCATGAACATCGAAACTCAATATCCGAAGGAATTTTCTCGGCCCGTCCTTACTTCTCAAATAAATACAATAATCATGTGGTAACTCAAACACATCTGCTGATGTGATGTCTGTGCAGAGGCGTTTATTTTCTTTTAGTGTGTATGGGTGCAAGTCACCGTATGAAATATTATTTCTCAGTGTAAGGGGTTAAATGCAAACCATGAGAATTGGGTTCCTAAAGCAATCCGTGCTGCATTAATATCGTTAATTAATTCTCGAATCTGAGTCAAGTCAAGAGCATGTACGCATTACATAATTGGTTGATGTAAAATTACTAAACTTATACCAAATATAGAATGTGATCGACGAATTTGTGTTTGTGAAGCGGGGATAGAGGATTAAGACTGTATTCGTCCTCAACACCCCCTCAAGGATCCTCAAGGTATGCATTTTTTCTGTCCATAGCTCTCTCAAATCTGTGGAAATGTGCTGCTAGTACGCTTCAAAGAGATGTAGAGCAGGTTTTAGATGGAATTTGGATGTTGAATGTGTTGGATGGATGGAAGACAATTGAGATGACGCTCATATCTAGAAAAAAAAAACAGGGATGAAATAAGTAAACTGACCGAACTTTCTACTCGTCGAAACAGATGCCATTCGTGAAGAAGCAGAAGTCGAACGCGTACTTCTCACGTTTCCAGGTCAAGTACCGTCGTCGCCGTGAGGGAAAGACTGACTACTACGCTCGCAAGCGTCTTGTCACCCAGGCAAAGAACAAGTACAACGCTCCTAAGTACAGGCTCGTTGTCCGTTTCACCAACAAGCAGGTTATCTGCCAAATTGTCTACGCTCGTCTCCAGGGTGACTTTGTCTTCGCTGCAGCAACCTCAAAAGAACTCCCCAGATATGGTATCAACCACGGTTTAACTAACTGGACCGCTGGTATGTAGATGCATATAAACTCTCATTTGATACCCTTTTTTCTTACTGACTTGTGATTTTTTTAGCTTATGCCACTGGTCTTCTTTGCGCTCGTCGCGCCCTTACCAAGCTCGGTCTTGCCGACAAGTACGAGGGTGTAGCTGAGCCCGATGGTGAACTCACCCTCACTGAGGCCATCGATGAGGAAGATGCCCCCCGTCCATTCAAGTGCTTCCTTGATGTCGGTCTCCGCCGCACTTCCACCGGTTCCCGTGTCTTCGGTGCCATGAAGGGTGCTTCCGATGGTGGTATCTTCATCCCCCACTCTGAGAAACGTTTCCCTGGATTCGATATCGAATCCAAGGAACTCGACGCTGAAGTCCTCAAGAAGTACATCTTCGGTGGACACGTCGCTGAGTACATGGAGTCACTCGAGGAGGAAGATGATGAACGCTTCAAGAAGCAGTTCTCCACCTACCTCGCTGACGGTGTTGGTTCAGAGGACATTGAGGAAATCTACACCAACGCTTACGCTGCCATCCGTGAGGACCCAACATTCAAGCCTACCGAGAAGTCCCAGGACTGGAAGGCTGAGACCCTCAAATTCAAAACTCATCGTCTCACTCGTGAGCAACGTCTTGAGCGCATCCAAGAGAAGATCAAGGCGTTCCAGGCAGGCCAGGCGGCTGAAGATGATGAAGAGTAAAATGTTTGATTGATATCATTACTCTCAGGCCTTTCTGATGTTTGTGTTGTTGTTGTTGTTATCTCATGTTCTTTCTTTTACTTGTTATGTCCTCCTGTACAACTTGCCTCAAAAGGGCAGATAAGGCTATGCCTCTATGCCTAGTACCCTATCATACATAGCCTATGATCTTCTTCGTGTTACTCTGTCGTTCCCTCTCTTCACACACTAGATTGTAGTAACAGAGTCCTACATATATTGATCTAAAACGGAACAAAAAACATTGGAAGAACAGCGTGATACTTTACTTGAAGAAAAATAATATCAACAACAAATAGAAGAGTGTACCTATTCACTGGATGAATGTTCTAGAATTGTCATTTCTATTAAAAAATGACACTGGAAAGAGACAAGCAATAGATCTAAAACAGCAACAATTGCGAGAGAGAAAAGGCTGTGAGAAGCTCTTTAATACGCAATGCCAGTACGTACACAACATATTCTGACTTAGTATGGCTTTCCCCTGTTCTTGCGAAGGTCCCTTTCGAGCTGTTTCGCTTTCCTATGCCCGATCTCAACCGGGCGAATGTTGTTATCCGCTTTCCTTAGCTTAATAGGACGATTACCCACATACTTGCCTAATAAACGAAGTATGTTAGATAACAGTATGAAACAACGCTTATTATGTAGAGGAGATAAACGTACCATTCATTTCTTTCCATGCCCTAAGGAAGTCTTCTGGATCAGAGAATGCAACAAACCCATATTTAACCTGTAGACCAAATTTAGAAACACAAGGAACATGAAAGAGATGAGACGAATGAACAGACCTTTTGGCTAAGACGATCTTTGATAACACGAGCTTTCGTGAAGGAAGTGTAAGCACTGAAGGCAGAGGAAAGAACATCCTCAGAGACATCATTGCTCAGGTCGCCTACGAACAGTCTAAACCAAGCTGAATAAAAAAGTATCGTATGATTAGAAACGCCTATATAGTGTATTTAGGTTGCATTAGTCCGAGTTGTGTACTTACAGGGGTCCCATTCGAGTAAAGTTTGGTCCTCCCATACTTTCCCACCTCCCTTTCGTAGCACCGTTGTACGTTTACCGCCCTTGGCAACCTTACCGCCTGCACCGCCTCGTTTGTCTAGCATAGCACCAGGAACATAGACACTCTGCTGTTCAAGAATACCGACATCGTACTCATAAGCATTTGCTGGGACGGGTGCTTGATAATTCGAGGAACCAGCGGAACCTGAAGGAGGGTATTGAGGCCCTGCATATGGCTGATAATATGGGTTTTCATAGTTGGCAGAGGTGGATGATGAGGATGATGAGGCATTTTGTTGCTGGTATGATTGGTAGAAATTTGACGCTGAGTATGGGTCGTTCATGTTTTGCAAAAAGGATTGCTGTGTAGTGGATTGAGGAGACAAAGAGCAGCAAGTGGACGTAGGAGGGCAAGAAACCACGTGCCACATGGATCAAGCACAACTCCACTTTGGGTAATTGTCGATCGACAATTTCGTCAGTAAACATACCTCGGTGACTTTGTATTCACTCCGGACCATTGACTATGTTTCTTGTGTCGGTATAAACTCATCTCTAGCACTCATATTAGTATACGAATACGGCATTACATACAAAAACATCCAGGAAATAAACTTCTCAACTCTCCATAAAAGCAATTACATAGTAACATGGATATTGACAAGTTATTCAAGGTAATGCTTAAGCTAGCTATCGTATCCAGTTCTCCCTTGTCTAAAAATATACCCTTCATCAGGGATCAAAACTCTCCCTTGGGAGTAGCAAAAGGAATATGCCAGATGCACCGACTCCGGATATGCTTAAACGAATGAAAGTGGACGTACCAGCTCCTCCGGTTCAAACAAATCCCTCTGTGGTTAACGGTTCAAATAAAGGAAAATCACGATCTGTAACTATACAAGATGAAAGCGAAGAAGGACAGGAGGAGGATGTCGAAATGTCTACAGACTTCGCTCCTGGTAATGATGCAGACTACTTTGCGGAAGAGGATGACGAGGGAAGGTTCTTTGGCGGAGGACTTACAGCTAAACAAAAAACAATTTTGAACACACTTGATAAAGTTGAGAAGGGTGCTTCGGATGATGAGGTATGTGTTATAGCTATGGGACCAACATGTCTAACGACCACTAAGAATAGATGTTACTAGCACGAAGGATTAACAATTACTCAAATTCGACGCATGCTTCTTAAATTTGAGCGAGCTGTTGATAAAAACCAAAATCAAAGATCAAAATACCCAGATGATCCTACCAAGTGTGCTTTGTGTCTTTTTTCACTGTCTTTCTCCTAACTCAGGTTGACTTTAGATTCATCGAATCCGAGGCAGACTTAGATAGTGTTATAAAATCACTTTTACCTTTTTCTCAGGAACCTGTTCTGGCCTATACAGAGCTTGTCAAATCAGGAGCTGTAGAGAAAATGATCGGACTAATGAGTCATGAAAATACGGATATCATGCTTGACGTCGTTCAGCTTATTCATGAGCTAGTTGTTGAGGATGCCGGAGCTGAAGATGACGATGACGATGAAGGAGAAGGAAGGGAAGAAGCCATTAAAACACTCGTTAATGCACTTGTGAGTGCTTAAGATGCACAACAATCTTCTAACAACTTTAACTAATAATCTTTTAGCTCGATTTCTCAATTTTGGAGTTACTTGTCGATAACTTTCCAAGGCTTAATGAAGCTGAGGAAGCCGATAGACAAGGCGTATTTGATATCATGGGTCCGTGCATAAATTCTCGCTAAATATTATACTAGTTTCTAATTTTATGACAGGGATTTTTGAGGCTATACTCGGTATCAACCCACAGCTTGGGCAACACTTGGTATCCAAGACGGACATTCTTCCTTGGTTATTAAAACGCATTGGAGAATCCGTGCATGATGGGAATCGAGTTTATGCGGCCGAGATATTATCAATCTTAATGAATAATAGACCGAACCGTCTGGCATTTGGTAAAGCAGATGGTGTCGAAATCACATTAAAAGTTCTTTCTGTAAGTAGGGTCCCCTCGGATTCACTCCATCCCCTTAATTAAATCCAAGAAAGTTAAGAGAACAAAATGCTAATTTGAATTATGTAGCAATATCGAAGACGGAATCCGTCAGATGCGGATGAAGAAGAGTTTATGGAGAATATCTTTGATTCTCTTAGTGCGGCTTTGACAGAACCCGAGGTTAAGAAGCTCTTCCTTGATTCGGAAGGGGTGGATTTAATGGTATTGATGTTGAAGTAAGTCGAAAGGTTTTTGTAATAGTACATCGAGCTTCTAATGAATTATTATCATTCAGGGACAAGAAGGATTCTGCGGCTCAATGTATCAAAGTGCTAGATTTTGCTATGGCTGGACCCGCCGGAACCGCGTGTTGTGAGACCTTTGTCGAAGCATTAGGACTGAAAACTCTTTTTTCCGCTTTTATGGGCAAGGTAAATTCTCAATTTGAGTGATTCATTGTCAGGAAATACGAATTGACTGATTTTCCAATCTAATTTATTTTATGATATCATTTCTTCCCCTGCCGCCCTATACTATAGACTTCGAAAAAGGGAAAATCCAAATCAAACCCATCCTCAGCAATCTCCGACTCGACAGCTCACATCCTCGGTGTTCTCTCTTCCTTATTCACGAACTTACCTTCCGACTGTATGCCACGTATGCGACTCCTGGCTAAATTTGTTGAAAGCACGTATGAGAAGGTGGATAGGCTTCTTGATTTGCGGGAGGGGGCTGTTAATCGGTTGGCGGTTGTTGACAAGGAGATTGAGCAAGAAAAGGTACAGATGCGCGAGGATGGGGAGGAGGTGACGGAAGTTGATGAAGATAGATGGTACCTTAGACGACTTGATGGTGGATTTTATACGTTGCAAACGGTGGACTATATTTTGGCGTGGGTTTGCATGGAAGATGATGGGGTATGTATCACATTATTTCTTCTTCCTTAAGGAAATGGACCTGGAACTGATATTTGAATCTTGAAACTCCGCTTTTTATTGCTTTATTTTATTTTTGTTTCGTTCTAGGCACGCGCACATGCTCAACAGATGTTAAAACGGAAGGGAAAGACGCTTCAAGATATTGTAAACGTGTTAAAAATCTTCCGTGATAACGTGGATGATAACGAGAGTGAGGTAGCTCAAGCGGAAGATGCATCACCTCCTCAACGCGAAATTCTGACAGGATTAATTGGTTTCCTTGAAGCATGTTGATATGATCAATCAACATTCATATTCCCTTCCATGTAGTTCTTAGTATAGCATAAACTACTATTTAAGTATGTTCTTTAACTTAATACAACAACACATTATTGGAATATTGCAAGTGATGTAGAATGTAAAATCAGATGGTTGAGGGAGAAAAAATGTATGTGCGTGTGGCAAAAATGATATAAAGGCCCCGGCAATCGGGGATGTAAAGTGGTGTAAAGAATGGAATGGAATGGTAAAGGAATAAGGAAAGCGAAAAGAAATAATAAGTTAAGCCGTCAGTGCAGATGAAGCGAAGATCATGTCAAGAGCTCCCTTGACTTTTGTAAGTTCTCGTTGGAAACGGAGTTCCTCTTCTATTTTTTTTGCGGAGCCGGACAAACAAGACGTCAATTAATGGTGATTGGCCTAGAACCGGGGCATACATGTCTAAAGAGAGAGTGTGTGGGTTTATGTGTTTGTGTTATCATGTGTTTGTAAGTATAAAGTTCTTTCTTATATAAGACAAGGGGTTAAATTAGGATGGGGGCTTACCTGTGACGATAGCTGCAACGCTGCTTGCGAGATCGCCAAAACGTGGATCCGCGATGTATTTGACGAGTAATCTTAAGATAGGTTCGAGAAGAACGTCATCCCTACCAGCAAGAGCAATTTTTAACCCATCACGATGTATCAATTCTTGTATAAGAGAGAAAGCGGTAGCTGGCGGTACATTCTGATAGAAAAAAAGGGGGGTGAATCAGAAGACATGTTCATCAACTATGTGCTTGTTCATTCTTTTCCTCCGAGAAGGAGAAAAAACGTGTCTTAGATAAATTAAGAGTGAAAAGTAAGTTTACCTTCATAAGTACGGAATCTAAAGCGGCACCGTATTTAAAGTTTTTGAGGAGACGATCATATGCACGTAGTTTTCGTTTTCTTCTGGACTCGACTTTGAATTCATCAACGTCGCCGATTGGTTTTGCTTTAGCTTTACCCTTGATGACACCTTGGCCGAGGGTAAGACCAAGTGGTGAACCTCCGAGGAAAGTCTCAAAAGCACCGGTGCGTAGTGATTCAACAGAGAATGGATCAGAAGAGGGATCAGAAGGTTTTGGTTGCCGACGCCGTACTGAAAGGGTGCCATCGGACATACCAGCGGCAATATGGGTATCATCAGGCTTTAAAGTTAATATGAGTAAGAAACCCGTTCCTTTTAGCATCGAGATAATATGGACTTACTGAAACACTAAGGCATAGAATGGGGGCAGGATAGCGCATGGTGTGTACCACTTTATAAGTGCTCACGTCGTAAACCTTTACCATATGATCAAGACCGCCAGTTAATAGTCTACTTGACCGTGAGTCGAATGAGAGCGAAGTGATAGTTTTCTGGTGATTTGAGAGAGCTCGAAGACAGCGTCCACCAGCGACAAGGTCCCAGGCTCTAAGAATAGGACCTGCTGAAGAGAGTGCAACCGTACCAGTAGGGAAGAGTAGGACTTGCTCTACCGGAGCACCAGATATAGCTGATGAAGAACTTGGACCGCCCATGGTCATTTCACAATGACCCGTACGTGCATCGAAAAGTCGTACTGTAGCATCATATGCACCAGTTAATATTAAGTTTGCATTGTGAGGGGCTACTTGACCCGTTCGCACGTAGTCGGTGTGCTCTGTGAAAGTTATCACTGGTGCTTGCGATGGTACGTCCCATAATTTGACGGTAGTATCGTCTGAACATGAAAGAACCTGGGTCGAGTTTGCGGCGGAGAACTTTGTAACATGGACGGGTTGCTTATGTTCGTCGAGAGACCTCAAGATAGCTCTCGAATTGATATCAAATATCTGTTAAATAAGAAGTTATTAGTTATTGTAGCATCCTAGATACATAGGTACGCTGAAACTCACTTGAACGAGACCAGTATCATCACCTGCAACGACAAGTTTCCCATCTGCTCTGATATTACCAGAGCGAGCTACGTCCTTAAACCTAGATATTGTTTTTGTGACTTTTTGTGTTCTTGGTGCGTATATTTGCACCCGAGTAGCTGCAGTTACAGCATATCTATGAGGTTTTGTATGAGAAAAGTGAATTGAGGTTATGGGTGCATATTCCTTTATAAAAACGGGGTGTCTAAATTGTCTCCAGTATCTCGACTCTGGATTCTGTTTTGCCGAGGGACGAGCGTGTCGTTTGATAACGACCGGCTGGAAGTCCATGGTAGGTAGTAGTCCAATATTTTTCGAAAACAAAATTTGGCAATAGCCAGTAATACCAAATTAATTCCATGAATGATTGCCTTATATGGCAGGTTTCGGCGATTTCCGAAATGATCTGTGGAAGTTTTGTCGATACAGGAGTTGGCTTTTTCCTTGTTCTCATCCTTGCCTCCTCTCTTTCTCTCTTTTCATTCAAAAAATATCTCCTTAAAAATATTACAAACATGCTTCTCTACGAGGACATCATTTCCGGAGACGAAATGCTTTCCGATGCCTTCCCCTTGTGCGTTTACAGCCCCTAATTACGCACTCTGGGGAGCATATACTCACATCAGTTTCAGGAAGGAGGTTGACGACATTGTCTTCGAAGTCGACTGTCAAAAGATCGTCGTTAAGCCTGGTGTTGATATCGACATCGGTGCGTTACGGAAAAATGAAAAGGCTTAGCATAGGTCCTTATATGTGTTTTAGGCGCCAACCCATCTGCGGAGGAGCAGGAGGAGGCACTCCAAGAGGAAGGTGCCGAGCAAGTCATCAACGTTGTATACTCTCACCGTCTTCAATCCACCTCCTTTGACAAGAAGGGTTACCTTACTTACCTCAAGGTAGGCATCACTTTGATTGCCTTATATGGATAAAAACTCAACAAAATTTCTATCAACCTGATAGGGTTACATGAAGGAGGTTAAGACTCGTCTTCAGCAGACAAACCCTGATCGAGTTGAGGCCTTCGAAAAGGGTGCACAAGCATTCGCAAAGAAAATCGTTGCCAACTTCAAGGACTATGAATTCGTATGTCTCAATCAAATAGAATTTCGGAAATCCTATGATTAATTCCTTTCTTGTATGTAGTATACCGGTGAGAACATGAACCCGGAGGGTATGGTAGCCTTGTTAAATTACCGTGAAGATGGTGTTACTCGTAAGTAGACTACTTTTCAACGCAGAACAACTTCTTAGTTAACGTTTCTTGTACAGCCTACTTCACATTCTGGAAAGATGGGTTGAAAGAGATCAAGCTTTAGATGTAGTTAGTGAATTACTTATAGGATTATCGGTATAGGGGATACAAGTGCTGTATGTTTGGTCGAGTCTACTTTGATCTGTATTTTTTGTCGTATTCTGCAATCGACTTGGCTGTACAAAATGTAGGGTTTTCCGAGAATGTATTAAATCATTGAGGAAAAAAGATAAGAACTTGATGGATGGAAAAAGATGGAAAAGGAGTTCCGAAAAGCATATGCATACATGTACAAACAAACAACAAATCCTAACAACAGACGATCGCTTCCATTCATTCCACTTGATTTAAGCTTCTGTCCGTACGTTAGAGTATGTATATTGGCAAATGACAATCAGCATTCAATGTGCACAGGAACAGGAGCTATTTGTCAAATACGATATCATGAACCCTAACCCAATCTAGCTTTTATATTTATACCAGTAATGAAACAAAAGCGAAAGCCTGCTTCTAAAGTTCTTTTAAGGAGCACAAGAGTCGGAAAACGCCCCTAGACGTCCTATATACCCAGGACAGTCAATGTCCTCCGTCTTAACTTGTGTTCATCAAAGGAATCAACGTTATGAATACTAGTGCTTGCTGTGGTGAGTCAAGTATTTCTCTTTGATAAAGATCCACCCCAGGCTTACAAACACTGAAGGGATGACCCTTGAAAATAGCGCTTCGAGTCAAATACATTTCAAGTCTAGATCTATGATTTTTATGTGGAGTACCGTGAGTTTTACAAGAGGCTACCTCGCGATTCTGAAAATAACCACCTATGCACACAGGTAAATATGACTCTTGGAGCCTATTCTACCTTCTCGTTACTCAGAAGACTACGGAATCCCGATTTAACAAACATTCGGAGATTTATTTTGACATTGACTGCGTCTATTTTGATGGCTTCAGGTCTATGGTCGAGTCAACGTATGTCACACAGCATATACGAAAATACATGCCTTAATATTTATAATTACCCAGTCATAATTTACCGGGGTTGGACCCCTCCCGTTGATGATTTGAATCAAGGACCACTTCAGCTTCAACCAGGATTTATCGTACTCTCATTTGTTGCACCCGTAGGCCTCATATTCACCGCTTATGTCCTGCTAGATTTCAAATTGGGCCATAAAGTATTGTCCTGGTCTTGCGGTTTATGTGGGACACTAGTCGGACTATCAGGTTTGTTAACTTTAAGTCGATTTCGTGCATCTTCTAACGAACTGTTTCCATGTTTAGCTGGGATCATTCATGTGAGCTAAAGTATATCCCCTCCTACAATCAATATGATTTATCAAAGATTGGAAATATCTAGTTTTCTCTGTTCCTCCCCCTTTCGTCTTATAACGTGACCTTCAAACATACACTTGTTACTATCTCATTCCTCGTTGCAATATTTGTCTCACTTTTCACACATTTTACTGTGGTTTTACAAAGGAGTGAGCATTATCGGCTCTGGGTGCTCTGGTGCATTTCACCCGTATTTGGAGGACTCATAACTATATCGGTCTACGTACTACAGACCGCAATGACCCTTATTCCCTCTCAATATAACGAGTTATCTGGAAGATCTGGTAAAGATAGCGGTATTACGACCCTTCGTGAGCTCCTCTTAAACTGTAATTATTATATCCGCTGAATAAATGCCCTCCAGTACCCAGTACTGTCATAACTGTGGCGTTGATTTGTACTTGTATTTCGATGTATTATTTGGATCATCTTGAAGTTAGATACGATCACATCTCGTCTCCACATCTATGCATCACTAGCATTGCCTTCTATGATGATGGCAGCTTACTTGCTAGTGAAGAGGAAATACTTCCAATAAAAACGATAGACATGACAGGGATTCCCAAGGTAAGCGAGTATATGAAATGACTCTCTCGTTACTATTTTGTGTAATAGTAGACCTCATATAGGATATCCTCCAAGACCTGGATGTTAGACGTGATATTTACTACTGGCTTCTATCAATCTCCCTTGATTGGTCTATCATAGAACCTTATATCTCTCTCATCTCTCAAGACTCGGCATCTCCCAAAAGATGTCAGCATCTTTGCCCTTTAGACCTCAGTATCCTCCTTCATAGACGTTATACGGGTCACAGCATTATACCACAGGTCCAGGTTCGTTCCGTAGACCTTCTAAAAATACGTCTTCTTGAGGCAGCAGCTCGACTAGCCGTAGAACTCAACATCAGCCTTACTGGTATTGGAATCCTGTACGAACGCACACTTGAGATCCCGGCGCCGAGAGACACACTCAGCTGCTCGATCCACCCGTTCGGCCCACCCGTTGCGTGTCGTGATGCAGAGGAAGCAATAAAAAGCTCTTTAAACTCGGGGATAATGCTGCTCTTCGTCAGGAGAGTCCCCTTTCCTCCCCTTGATATGGCTTCTCGCTTCCAAACTGAGGATAATCGAACGAGAAGATTTGGCCCACAATCCTCAAAGCCTCATTTCATGCGTCGTTTCCGTGACACGTTGGCTGAGATTACTGGCCTAAATGAAACAAACATCGAAAACATGCTTTGTAATTGCAGAGAATTTGCGACCAAGGGGTTACGCCCGATTTTGGAGCCTGGTCAAACGTACGTTTCAATCTTTGCTGAACGTTGGTCACCGGACGAGAAAACAGAAGTACTCGTATATGATTTCGCGAAGCATCAGGTAATTTAATATAGCTTCGGTCTGTAATATAGTCATAGGTAATGCTAATACCTTATCTTTCAAATCAGATACCCTCTTATCGACTTGATTTGCCAGAATTCACTCCCAAGATGCGCCGCTGGTTGCGGGATATGTCTGGATTCACTGTGTCAGATCTTATATATATCTGTCAAGGAGATGTCAGGCAAGGTCAAGCCTATCATAGAGTGAAAGGAAGTAATCATATAAATAAAGATTGGGAATACGATTCTATGATAGAATTCAAGAAAGTATTCGCCGTTGCCCTTATACAACTCATGCGAGATGTATCGTTCATTGGAGAGGATTTACCTACATGGACTCAACTAACTGCGAACATTCTTGACGTACCATCGACTGACTCTGAGGGCCCATCGGCGCATATGATCGTCCTTCATTGTCAAGAAGGACGTCTCACTGGCTCTGATGGAGATAGGTCTGACTTCAGTCAGACAACGGAGTCATATGGCCATTTGATACCTTCCACTAGCTCACACAGTCCTCGAATGCCTTTCGTGTTTACCTATATACCCCGAGAGATGTATGACAGGCAGTACTCCCTCGTAACGTCCCCGGTTGCTCAAGAAGCTTACAGAGAAGAAGCTATTAGAGAACTAGAGCAGATTCTTTACACTGGATCTCACACGCGGAAAGGTAGAACGGATATATTTAAGCGCTCGACAACTAGATCTAGAGATCAACAGTCGTGTTCTATGACGCTTGTTTCCTCATTTAGTGTGGAATCATTGAACGAATGCGGAGGACAATCCTCAGCTAAACAGTTGGTACAGAATGGCTGGTCAAACTTGAAAGACCGAGCGCGCACACTCAAAACACGGTTGAGTAGGAAGCAGCTGCGTAATGTTCATGAACGTGAATTAGTTCAGATTCCATCACTCCCGTATCCAAACTCTTTGTCTTCGTCATCCACAGCCACCCCATCTACAGAATCTACAAGAATAACGGCTTCATCATCAAACAGCCCTTCAAAGCCTATGCAACTACTTTCTTCTTCTGATCGCCGTCGGTATATGCGTTCCGCAAATGATGTTAATATAATCAAGAGCAACAACGAAGAACTTGCTGCGCCATCTTTGTTGTTGTCCGAAAGAAATTTCTGGCTATCTTCTCGGAACCAGGCGAAGCCCATCCTGGAGAGTAACAACCGCAATTCTTTTAATCGTAACAAAACTCACCAACATGGAGACGATGAACAATATTCGTTTTTGCGTGTGCCACCCTCATCATTCACCTTCTCCGATCGCCCTTACTCGAGACCAATCAGTAGCTATGCTTCTTATAGTGTCCCGAATGTTAATGAATCAAGGTTTTAAAGATTTATATTCCCCCCCTTTTCCACGTCGATCTTCCCTTGTTTATGTTTACGGACCCCTTCTTCCTCCTTCTCCCTTCTTTAACTGATTTCTCTTGTGTTTTATATCTGTAACACTATCAGACCGAAACAAGGGATTTTGAAAAAGAAATCTTACACATCATCTCTTTTCGGCGGTCCAGTCTATGTAACGAACTTTAATGAACTTTATATCCCCACCTTATGTATGTAGGTTATGTAAAAATTGTAGGTTTAGAGTTGATATTCCGTGTTTGAACCGAACTTGTTACGAAGTAACACGTGTACGTGTATAATGTAGGAAAAACACTCTTGTTCGAAATCAGTGCCGAAATGAGGGGGAAAGCGCTTTGTATTAAGACAAATAACACATAATCTACATTGAATTTTATCTCGGGGTCGGGTGATTCCTCAGGTTTCTACCCTAGGTGGTAACCTCAATAGTTTAATCAAGATAAGTGAGTAGAAGGCATAACGGTAGGAGGTAAGGGGAAGAGGCAGAGGAGACGGAGAAGAAGGAGAAAAGGGAGAAAAAAGATCCTTTAGAGCTCATCGTGCTCGTGTACCTCTGGTGTTGCGGGGTGTTCGACAGCTTCTGAGGTTGTGGATGTCGAAGCGTCTGCTGGAGGAGGTACGTATGTAAGGCTGTTCTTGGCGTTCTCTTCAATGAATTCGATGAGTGATTCGAGGGAACGGTCTCCGTTAAACTCGATGAACTCTTTCGAACCGGCTTGTTTGAATTTGAGAGTTGGGAAACCTTGGATACGGAAATCAACAGATGGAGGGAGATCGTTCTCAGTGGCGTCCATCTTAGCACTACATTGATTATCCAGAAAAAGATGGGAGAAAAAAGTCACGTAAGTAAGCTGTAAGAGACAGACAGTGGAAAAGAAAAGAAGGAATCGAGTGGAAACATGGGAGCGGCGCCGGCATGATGAAGTATGTAAATGTACTCACATGATAAGTTTGTCCTTGATGTTCGCGTAACGTTCGCCAAGAGAGTCCCAAGTTGGCTTGAGACGCTTGCAGTGTCCACACCAAGGGGCGTAGAACTCAATGAAGACATCCTTAGAGTCGTCAAGAACGACTTCATCGAAGGTCTTTCCAACTACGACGTATACAGGTTCATCTTGTGAAGCTGGGATAGCCTCACTCTTCAACTGTGGCTGGAGTTCACCAGCAATGTACTGATCAACGTGTTGCTCGATGCTATCGGACGTCAACTCTTCAGACTGGCTGAATGGGTACTTGAGTTGTTTCTGAAGATCCTGAACGACGAAGCTCGGCCATTTCGCCTCCGGAAGATTGAGCGCCTTGGCGTGGTCACCGAATTTGATTGCGTCGATCCAGACAAAGTTAACCTTGCCCTTATTCTTAGCGGCAATTGGTCGGAGGAGAGCAATATGCTCATCTTTTTTCTCTTCAGTGGGGTCAAGGAAAAGGTAAGCAAGTGGGAGGGCACTATTAACATAAACCTGGTAGTTGTCCGCAGAGACTTCATCTATGTATGGAATAGCGTTTTCTTGGATGAAGCTCTCGATTTCTTTGACTGTGGCTGAGGGAGTATGTAAGTTGAAGTCGATACGAGGTTCGTCAAACTTCCTGTAGAGAACGATAGCCGGTGGGGTGACTTCGGCCTCTTTGATAGCCTCGGGGTCTGTGGTAAAACCGAAGAGGAAATCATCACGATGTTTCTCAGCCGTTGCAGTGAATTCGGGTCCAGGTGCTTCAGTAGAAGAAGAAAGGTAGGCTATAGCAACGATCTTGTCGGCGGACTTGAATTCTGTGTGATTGTTGGCCTTAATTTCAGCGACAGCGGGAAGTGAGTGTCTGTCAAGTAAAGAGTTAGCATACAAGTATCAAAAATCATTCTATAGTCAAGACAAATACCGACTTTGTCATGTAACCGATGATACTGTCAGCTTTACGCTGGCCTGTGTAGTCGGAAGGTTCACCATGGCGGAAGACCTTCAAGGTCCTATGGAATAAGAGTATTTAGGGCTACGTGTTTCAAGTAGCATATCAGTAAATTATAACGTACGGGTAGCCTTTAACATCATGTTGTTGACAAAGGTCGGCTTGTTCAACACAGTCGACCTTTGCAAGCTTAATGTTTCTCTCCTTGAGAGCAGTTGCGGCTTCTTCATAATGAGGAGCCAGAGCTTTGCAGTGTCCACACCTACATTAATGATGATAGAAATTAGATCTGCTGAGAGATAATCTGTTTATCTTTCTAGTGAGACCCTACCAGGGAGCAAAGAATTCAACAAGGATCAAAGGTTCCTTGTTCACAACTGAGACGAAGTTGGAAGGAGTCAAACTAATAACGTCAGATGCATCATCCGCGGAGACGAGGCCGACGGCGGCTAATAGAGCTGCACACGAGACAAACTGCGACAGACGCATGTTGATGGAAACGTCGTCGACGTTGGCGGGGAAGAGTTGTCTACGTAGGTAGTCAAGAGCGTTTGGAGGGGATGCGGTTGGATTAAATAATGTTTATTCCACGCGCCGACGTGTCCTTCGTGCGACGTGTCATTTACTACTTTAATATCAAATTAGAGATGACCAATTTTGTTCCGCCGACTCGCACGCCAGTCATTATAAAACACACTAAACTTCGTTATTAAATTCTTACAAACGCTAAGGGTCCAGACTCTAACGAATGTGTAGTGTAGATTAGATTAGAACAAATCCGGAATCAAAAAAAAAAGTGATTAGAGAGACCAGGAAAGGAATGGGAAGTAGACTTAAAGCACTAAGAAAAAAAAAAGATCATAGAAAGGAATGGCAAAGCTTGCAAGTTTGAAAATTAGAGTGTTGCTAAATTGAAATCGGACCCCTGGGTCTTTCCCGATGCATATTTCCTCGATTGTTTCTCAAACATCCTAGGTTTAGGGAAGCCATCAATCACGAATTTGTGTATACCGGACTCTGCAGGAGGCGGTGGTACTTAATGCATATACAGTTAGTATAAATATCCCGCACACGAGAAGGTGTGATATTACTTACTTTTGGATCCCGGGGTTTTACCGTTTGCTGGAAGGGATGTCGGCGGAATATTACCGAGAGAAGGCGAACGCCTCCCAGGTGGGAGTACTGGAGGTGCTGGCGGTGTAAGATTAGGACCAGAAGCTACTCTGTTCCGCGAGACACCAACTGGAGGGGTGGTGGAGGGGGTGGGGTTGCACTGACTCGAGAAACCGGTGAGGGACCCGGAGGAGGGGGAGGGGCAGTTGGCGCCAGACTAGACCTGGCAGCAGGAGATGGACCCGGTGGAGGAGGAGGAGGAGCGGGTATGGCACCATCCGAAGGAGCTCTGGGGCGTGTCGGGGGCTTAGGAGCAGGACTTGAGCTTCTTACACTTGCAGTGCCGTTCGGCCTTCGAGAAGGTAATCTCGGAGGAAGACGAGGAGATGATACTGGTTCTGAAGCAGTCGATGTAAGCACCGCCGAAGCTGGCCGGGGCGGTGGCCTTGGAGGGGCCATCTTTCCCGCAGAATTTATATGAGCGGCTTTCCTTGGAGGCGGAGCCGGAGGAGCATGGTGTGATCGGGATGGGATCAACGGCGGAGTTGGGGCCGAGCGACTTGGAGGACCAGCAGAAGAAGGACGAGGTGGTGGAGAGGGTACTCTACGAAGTGCCGCTTCCTCTGCTGCAGATACCTTGCCAATAGGCGGCGCTACAGGGGGACGACGCGGAGGTAGACGGACTGCTGGCGAAGAAGGCACGGAAGGTGCAGCTGGGCGTCCGGGAATGGGAGGGGGCGTATGGGAGGCAGGAGAAGGTGTTGATCTGCTGGGGAGTGCAGGCGGTGCGTGTGATGGTGTAGGTATCGGACGAGCAGGGGGTTCTGGTGGAGCAGAAGCTACGGCTGGGACAGGTCGGCTTGGGGGTGTTGGTGCAACTGCTGCGACTGGGCGGGGACGACCTGGAGGAGGGGGAGGTACAGGTGATGCTCGCGAGGGAGGCTTGGGCACACCATTGGATGAAAGTTCGCGTTTTGGAATGGAAGGTGGCTTCGCGAGACTCAAAGGTTTCGCTACAAACAAAATCAATCATATTTATACATTGGTTGCTGTACAGATTCAGGAAGAAGAGCACATACCATTGTCAGTCTGAGCTGGTTTTAGCTTTGGAATACCACCGGCGAAGAGTGCGCCCAATTGAGGAGGACCTGCGCCTATACCTGCTCCAGCAGAGGCGTTTGAGTTGGATGGTAACACAGGAGGTGCATAACCTCCTCCTCCACCGGAAGGAGTTTTCTTGGAAGGATCAAGCTGAGGAGCACTTCTGTCGTTTGTTTGAGCTTTCTTGAGCCTTGTTCCAGCCTGTATTTGAGCAAGAAGAGCTGAAGATGCCATGGTGGGCAACAAACAGAGTTGGTGGAGGGTATATAAAGAGTTTCACTTTCAGCGCGTCACTGCGCACCGTCGATCTAACTCAGCGAGGGCTGTGCATCTATGGCTCTTACGAAAAAGAGCAACGACAGCAGTGATCGCGACGTTCGTTATTGTTGATGGGCAAAAACAATAGAGCGCAGCGTATTGCGATCTCTTACTTGTAAGCTACTCTCAATAAGCGGATCCTTATAAATTTATGTAATAGATAACTGATATAAAGTACACATATACATATCCTAAATATATATATATATATACGTCTCAACTAATCGTAGCATTCTCTGTCCTTGACTTGGAACGAGGTAAAGGAAATTCCATGCGAGGCCCACGTACCGGTCGTGGTCTCTGAGGTGGTGATGGTGATGAAGACGATGATATGTGTCCCCTTTCAGTGTTCGTATTTGCTTCATTGTTCGCACTACTACTTCCTTGTTGCTTTCGTACATTCCTAGTAGTAGAAGCACCAGGCTTGGATCCCTCCTTTCTACGACGATGAGGTTTAGATTGTTCATACGAAGATGGTAAAGAGAGGGGAGGAATAGGCCATCCGCCATTGAAAACGGGTATATATGTATCTATCGTATGATCAGAATTCCAAGAGCCATGTGTTATGCTTTTTGACTGTTCTCGAGTCATAGGTGACTGTTCTCCAATTGATGCTGAAGGCAGGGTCTGCAGAGGTCCATCAACATCAGAGTGACGCATCCTATCATGCGCTTTACGCCCAGAAGGAGGTCGGATTATATCCGAACCATAGTATAGACTGACGCCTTGGGAGACTCCCGTTTGAATTGTAACCCCAGTGGCTGCTGTAGCATCACTATGACGCCTATGGCTTTCTTTCGCTATTATGGCTGGTGGGTGCTGCAATAATGAGGATGAAGACAGTAGAGGCTCCGATCTTCTGTGTGTATTGACATGTGGTGGAGCTGGAAGAGCATTTTGGCCCAGGCCGTTCAGCGGACTTGGTGTTTGCTCGTTCACATCAAACTGTCGAGCGAGTTCCGCCCTCGGGATGATTGGTCTCACGAGCCGCTTGGATCGTTTCGACGCCTGGGTCGTTTGGCTTATTGGACGAGCCTTGGATTTGGGTGTCAATGAAGAATGTCCTTTTTGGCTATGTTCAGCAATTGGGGTTGATGGTAAAGGGGGTAAGGTTTTGTGACGGAGACTTTGGATCGTGGGGAGGCTATTAAAATCAGCGAGTTCCTTTGAAATTGTGCCGGTAGTGAGTTTAAAATCCCGAGAAGCATATGAATAACTGGGGGAGTTGAAGCGAGCTTCCAGAGCTGCCGCCGAATAAGGATGGGGAAAGGTTGGAAGTAACCTGGCTCCCATTTCGGGAGTATTGAATCGTGGCCGAGAGACGGGGGGTGAACCATCATCGTACACGACGCTTGACGACATGAAGGAATTGAAGACCACTAAAAAATATTCAGCATGAATATCGTAAAACTTGAAGATGCACTCCTATTACCCAAAACAATTATCGCCGAAACACTGTATGGAACTGACTCTCCTGTGAATGATATATCAAAACAATTAGGGGCGAGACTTATCAAGTCATAAACAAGCAGTGCGATAGCCCTGACCACACGATAGTCCCGAAAAAGCCCATCAAAGATTCGACCCATAGGAAAGGAAGGCGGGGCAATAATAAACAAGAGTCTAGCAATAGCATATGTTTCAAGGACTACAGCCAAAAGTGATAAGACGAGGGACGGTATCAAAGAACTGTATTCCCATTTACAGTTAACAATGTCCAATACAAGACAGTAACAGTTGACTGATATACGTACTGATTCTGAGAGCAAAATGATATAATGAAATCATTAGGGAGGCTAAAACCTGACAAAGGGCTACAAATTAGAATGCTTGCTTGGGAGGGTTTAAAGATCTGGTCCATATGTCACACCTAATACGACCAACTCCTAGTGCATTGGAGACAATCATTAAAACTGGATGTCAAACAATCAACATCTCAACTCAGATAGTAGTATGATTCTTATCATCGTACCTGTCAAAATGCCCGAGCCAAGACGAAATACATTGACTTCATTGTATTTGACCCCTAAGTCACTCAAGTCAAAGCTCAGAATAGCCAAACCCAAGAGACGTGCTGATTGAAAAGACGTTGCATTCCAAGCAACAAGAAAAGCTACACCCACCATCAAAATCTAATTTTACATGCTGTGGGTTATACTCACCACACGTTGCTTGCTCTCTTGATGTACCTTGACCCCCTGATGGATCTTGTCCGCTCAGTCGAAAGGTCAAAGAAGACAAAAGTTGAGATAAGCTCGAAAAGAAAAGAAAGAGAGTCATGGTGAAAACAAGTATAGGACTTTTATGATGCCTCAGGTGTATTTCAGTTGAACCACGTCTAGCAACGTGGTCAAAGTGCAACCCATTCCTTAGAAGGCTCTCATCAAGATCACCCTTCCTTTGATACCCTTGTAGACGTCCAATGACATCGCGTGATGAACGTCGAAATATAGATCGTAGGAAGGGTGACCCTAGAAGATAGCAGAGACTACTCCAGAATACGAAACCATTGAAAAAGGCCGAGATTATGAGACTATTGAAAGGTTAATTCACGAGAAAGAATTGAGATATGAATTTATTAAACTAACGAATTTGAATATTGAGTAAATTCCGTGGAAGTATTAGGATTTCCCATTTCCCTCGTCTCTTGCTAAAGGCAATGGTTTAATGTTTCAAACCAGTTGAAAGAGAATTGGTCAAGGAGTGTGGGGTTTGGAAAGGGAAGGATTGGTGGGGGGAGGGGAGTAAGTCCAAGCTACCAGAGTCGCATTCACCGGAAGAGGGGGATCTTACTTGTTCGTGGGTATGGCTATATAAGAGTGTATTCCTTGCTTCCAAGTTTCAGGGTCTCATGGCAGATTGGATCAGTAGCTACAGTGCTATTCTCCCTAGCAATCTATCATGTTAGAGACCATCTAAGAAGCGATACTGAGGCGAGTACGAGTAAGTTTCTGAAGTTAGGAACTTATGCATGCTGATCAATGCTTCTATTGCCTTTTCGGAGAATGTGTCCCGAACAGAAGATGTATCGAAACCTGAGTTCAAATGCAGGGAAGAAAACACACGGTTACATATAAAGATAATGCAGGATCATTCTGTATTGTTAACATCACGAGCTAGGATCAGGTTGCTGAGTTTCGCTGATCGCAGTGGTTTCTGCATGACATTGATTATATAAGGGCTACAAATAAACGCAAATCGACAGAGGTTTGACCAATGACTTCATTGTGTCCTCTAGCGAAAGTTTTCCCACAAACTCTCTGATAAAAGTATTGTAATGTAATAAGGACTGGTGTTAAACTAGTGTTTATAGTGCTTTAGGGGCCAAAGAAGACACTTGAAGAAGATAGAAATCATCACTTTTCATAGACAAGAATTCCATTTCTGGTGCTTACATACGCAAACTAAAAGTAAAGAACGCGTCCACTAGGATTTGAAGCCTCAACCCCCACTTCCTCTCTCATTATTCCTCCATTGTTACCAGATCTGGCACCGACGGCTCAGCACACGTGGAGCCCCAGCTTCAGAAGGACAACAGCATAGGTGGTTGGGGTTGTGTCTGTTAAATAGTCCATTTTTGCGTGTCCTCGACCTTCACGCTTTGGAAGCTCGATTTCGTCAAATATGGACCCTGCTCCTCACCTAGCCTCGGCGAGTGATCTCGAGACTCGGGTCTCTCGTATCTCGGACCCAGCTATACGTAAGCTGACGCACTCCCTTATTTATTTAAGTTAGCTAACTGAATAATTTCAGCTCTAAAAATTAAGCAAGATGTTGCTATAGAACTTAGAGAAATGGTTGACTCCCTTCGCGATGCCGAAGCGACGAGAATATTTCCTCAAATGTTGAATACACTTCTCGAGACTACCCGAAGCCTTGAGCTCACTTTATCAAGAGACACGCTCGACTTTCAGTTTCGCCGTACTTTGATTGAAATCGTTCACCGTATCCCGTGTACAGAAGCCATACGCTCTCATACTAGTGCCATTCTAGTCAACATCATTGCAATTGTAAAGAATGACACGGAAGAAAATGCCATCACATGTATTAAATCGTTGCATGAAATTCTTCGAATAAATAAGCAACTACCAGAAGAGCACTGTGTCGAACTCGTACAGTTCTTTCTACAATTACTTCGCAATATGGCGAAAGTTGTTACGGATTTCCTGTCTGAGAACTCCCCTCCCATGGATATGAATACTACTTTACTTAGTTACTGTAGTCCGAAGGTGCTTATGGAAATTCCATTTGCAATCATGGTTCTCATGCAAACTGGAAATAGTCACATCGTAAACCAATCCTTACCAGAAATTCTCAATGCGTCTTTTGAGGTTTGTATACTTCTTGAATATAATTTTGTACTTCCCCACTCATCTATACTATTCTATACAGGTTCTGAGCCTCCAATCACCATTGCAGAAAGCCGCTAGAGAAAAATATGAAGCTACAGGAGAAATCTGGGTTGGAGAGGCACCAGATGTTATAAATAAGAAGATTTTTAATGATTTCATTTCTGCTCAGACGAAGGTATCTATGTTTCCCAGTGACACATCTACTTTAATATCAATCTAATACTCGTTTATTCGTTAGTTACTTAACTTTTGCTCCTACATGTTTCGGACTCAAACAGATCAACAAAATCGGGAAGCTCGTGGGGATGAGATTTCATTATGCTGTATACGTCTCCTTCAGGACTGCCCCGTGCATAACTATGCGTCTAGAAGAGTAAGTTTGTCGTTGTTCCATGTTGCAGTATCTTTGACCGGTTGTCTGTAGGAGCTTCTGAATGTTATACGGCAACAATCAGCGACTCCATTCCGTCGGGCCTTCGTCCCCCACTTTAACAAATTATTAGTGGAGCAAATAATACTTGGATCCGCTACTCTTTCCCATGAGCCATCTACGAGGTATTTTTCTTCTGCTTGACAATGCATTCATGACTAATACGCTCTCAGGACGCCTCCAGTTGCAATCGTTATTGAGCTTGCACACCAGTTAAGGAATGAATTTTCCGTTGAACAGCTAGGTCAAATTATATACACGGCTCTTCATTGGTTATTAAATTCTACTGCGGGAGTTCAAGTCCCACTTAATTGTGGACGACTATTCATAAGCCTTGCCGAACCTTTCCAATCCAAGATTCCCAAAGAGGATGCTGTGAGACTTCTTGATAGTATTTTGAAGGTCCATGCAGCAAAGCTGGCAGCACTCGATTATGCTTATCAAGAAGCCACCGCTCGTACCAGGAAACAAAAACTAGATACAAATGACGAGCAAAACATTGACGTTGCCTTCATTGAAAGGGATAGGGCGATGGTAGTTTCCGCCGACAACCCAGAGGGCACTCTTTCAGAGCTTCGTTTCCTCTTTCGTACATTACTCTCCGGATGCAGGATGACTATAGGGCTCCTCAAGAGGCTTGGGGGTAACTTACCTGACGGAGAGACTATGATCCCAATCTTTGATCATAGCATCAACATTTTCTCTTCTTTTGAAAATGTTGATTTTAAAGATGAGAAAGAGCCCATGGACCATTTGGCACTCATGCTCACAGAAATTAACCTACATGTTTTCCAAGAAATTTGGACGAAACGAACGGAAGAATTTATTCGTGCATGTGTAAAGCGTGTTAGCTTACTACATCTCTTCCAGCAGTTGCTACAGCAAAGAAGCGTGTCACAGACGATAATTGCGACTACCCTCTCCCATCTTACGGAGAGACTAGATGCTCTTGGTTCTGACGATGATAAATATTCATCGATATTTATTCGCCTCTTTAAGCTTATATTTAGTATTATTGGTATGCAGCCCGAAACGAGTGAGCCGCTCCTTGCTCTTCACTTAGGACGACTTATCATGGATTCATTTCCCCTTGCTGCTAAGTCTAATAGGCCTCTTTATTATTTTCATCTCATGAGAGGCCTCTTTCGTGCGATCGGGAGTGGTGGGGGAAGGTATGAAAAACTGTACCAGGAAGTATTACCCTTATTACCAGAGATGCTTGACTGCTTAATCCGCCAGCTCCTAGCAGCCGATGCACAAACTCGGGATCTACTTGTTGAGCTATGCCTGACAGTGCCACTCCGTTTGACACACTTATTGCCTCACCTACACTATCTAATGAAGCCACTCGTACTTGCTCTTCAGGGAGGTCCAGAGCTTGTTTCTCAAGGACTTCGTACCCTTGAGCTTTGTATCGATAATTTAATTAGTGACTTTTTGGACCCCATACTGCGGCCTGTCCTCCGGGATTTGATGGAAGCTCTTCATAGTCATTTAAAGCCGCTTCCTGGGAATCACCATCATGCTCACACGACTATCCGTATTTTAGGAAAACTTGGTGGACGAAGTCGACGACTTCTAGATGAGAAGCCAAGCCTTTCGTACAGACATTACGCTGATCCCGCACGAATAGCGGTTTCCTTCAGTGGTAGACCAGATTATGTACCTCTAGGACCTGTTGCTCAACTAGCTTCTCGTATTCTATCAAAGCAGAGCTCTAGTGACAGAGTTCATGCCTACAACTATCTTGAACATTCTCTAACGTACCTGCTAAATGAGGGTTTACAGGGCCAGGATAAAGAAAGGACATTTACATATTGCATGGAAGGGCTTTTTGAAGCGATTCATATCCCTGAAGTCCAGGCCCGAGCTGAAGAGTACCTTCGTACACTGGCGCGGCATATCTTTTCGCTTGAGGCCCAACGAACGGTGAACAAAGATGCCGCAGCTCGGAGATACCCTGGTCATGTATTTGGTCTATTCCTCGATTCATTCCCCTCTATTTTTGTTAGAGCAGACGAAGAGCAGACGAAAAAGGCTATTGGCATCACAACATCAGTAGTTCATGACCTTATACCTATTCTTCGAACTTATGGTCTAAGTCCCCAGGAAATTCTTACTATTCTTCACATGTTAGCTACCAAATTCAGCACATTTTGTTTCGAAGATTCTTGGTTGAAAAAGAGTGCGGGGTGTTCTGGTATTATGATTATGACTACAATGCCTTTTATAGGTCGACCATGGACATTAGTTCGAGGAATAGATCTTGTCCGCACTATCATCCATGTTCTCAAGGATTCCCCTCATGACCCGCCGCGCAATATCTCAGAGATAAAGGGCCATCTGCTTACAATCTTGCGAATTATCTTTGGCCCACATAACGACGAAAACGTCATGAACATTGAGACAGGACCTCAGCCCGCTAGAAAGTCGTACATAGTCAGCATCTTCCTTAACGAAATCTCTAGTTCCCATCCGATTATTCGTGAAACGGCTCGTACGTGTATAGCACTACTGTCCGAGCTTTATGGAGAATCAGTGATAGAACTTTCGTCTCCGCATCGGGAGCGTGTTGTAAAAGGATTGTTTATGAAACCTCTGAGATCTTTACCCCATGCATTTATCATCGGTCAAGTCGAAGCAGTTCGTTACTGTATGGAACAGACACCACCGTTATTGGAACCCAATGACGAGTGCATGCGTCTATTACATGAGGCCCTAGCTCTTGTTGATAACAGTGACACGCACCTCATCGGGAAGGCAGATATACGAAGGAGTTCAATTGAAGGTACTCAGTTGCGAGTGGGCTGTCTTAAACTCTTGACAGCAGCCTTACCCTTGACGGATAGTTTCTCTAGGATACCGGCGACGCGACAAAAGTGAGTTCTTATGACGTTTGAGCTGAGACAACTAACCAAGAACCTTCTTAAAAGGGTTACTGCTGTCTTTTTTAAGTCATTGTATGCTAGTCAAAAAGACGTTGTGGATGCCGCACATGAAGGTTTGAAAATCATTCTTGGGGACCAGTCTCGCTTTCCCAAAGATATTCTACAAACCGGACTTCGCCCTATTCTTATGAATCTCTCAGATACCAAAAAGCTCACAATTGAAGACCTTGATGGACTATCGCGGCTTCTAATGCTCCTTTCCAATTACTTCAAAGTTGAAATTGGACACAAGCTTCTTGGCCACTTCCGGGCTATTGCAGACCCACAAGTACTGCAGAATACCGCTCGTGTACCGCTTATTGAAAACGATGCAATAAAGAAACTTGTCCGCCTTGTTAATATCTTCCATCTCCTTCCTGTATCAGCAGTGATGTTCCTGAAAGATCTCGTTGACTCGGTGGTGCAAACTGAAACCTATGTCATGGCTTGTACTCAAAGTCCATTTTCGGAGCCTCTTGGCAAGTACTTGGATCGCAACCCGTCAGAGGCGGTTGACTTCTTCCTTTCTAGAGGATCTTCACCTCGTCATGTGCAGACTTTACGCAATATTCTCAATGCAGATGTTGCCCCCAAATTACTGAATGAACTTTCCGCTCGGCCCGGAGATATAGCAAAGGCTTTCTTATTGAGTGACGATGAAACAACTATTGTCTCTGGTCTACTCCTTTCTAATGATATCTCAAATCGTGTCCCGGGATGGACTAGGAGAAATGAAGTGGTAGAGAGGCTCCTCTCATTATGGAAAACCGAGCGTGAAGGTTTAATTGTGGTGGCACCCGTCTCCCCGATTCTTTCAAGGAAACATCAGAACATGTTTGCTATTTTCATGAAAACGTTGGAAGAAAGCCCTCGAATTGATATGCTGTTTGATCTCATCACTGTATATTCGGTGAATGTTGCTATGGATCGAACCCAGTTCACTCATTTTCTTTACAACCATGTTGCAATCTCTGGCTCCTTCCAATTCCGAAGGAATATACTATTGAGGTTCTTAACTTGGTTTGATGATCATGATATATCTTGGGAGAGAAAGACATACTTTATGCGGCATGTCATCAGTCCTATGCTATTAGTACACTCCAGTCGCTCTGAAGAAGAAAGCCTGTTGGATAAACATATCGTAGACATACTGCATTCAAAGATTTGGAGGGCTAATGATACCGGAGCGTTTGAAACTGCAGATGATATGTTCAGGATAGAACTTCTACACTTAACAACAATTTTGATTCACAAGTACCACCAGCTGTTTTCCACTGTCAAAAAGGATGTCATTAAATTTGTGTGGGCTTATATCAGTAGTGATGATCACTTAGTAAAACAAATGGCTTTCCTTCTTGCTGCTCGTTTCTTTGCTGCGTACGATTCTCCAGCTAAGTTCATCATGAGAACATGGACCGGACTCCTCCAACCACCCCATGCCGACGGAAACCGATATCTAACGAAACAAGCTCTTGATATCCTTGCTCCGATTGTTCAAAAAATGCCTCAGGATCCAACGTTACCCCACTGGGCGAGGACGACTCGAAGACTACTCGCAGAAGAAAGCACAGGTAATTCGCAGTTGGTCATTATTTATCAACTTATCTCTAGGCAACCAGACCTATTTTACCCTGTCCGGGCTCACTTCATACCACACATTATTAATTCTTTATCAAAGATTGGTATACAGTCTACGACGAGCAGCGAAGGGCGAATCCTTTCATTGGACATCCTGGAGGTCATATATAAATGGGAACAGAGATCTTTGCAGCCTGGTGAAGAAACGCATGGTTGGGTCACACCTCACAGTTTCCGTGAGACTCTGATAAGTTATTTGACTCGAACGGCAACTGGTTTCCAAGATGCTATGACAAGAACTAATGTGGTAGCACGATCCCTTGTGTTATTAAAGAACTTCTTATCCCTTTCTGAGTGGGCAGATGTCAACTTCAAATTGGATTATTTCCGGAAGCCACTTTGTGAGGTACGTTTTTCATAATTGTTCTTTAATATCTTTCCAGTTGCTCATGTTTTTGAAGTATGATTATGACAAGGATACCGGCCCAGCGATTGTCGCGAATGCACGCGTTTTAAACGTCGTTTGTTCGGAGAGGTCCGACCAATGGATCATGCAGAATAGTACAATTCTTCAAAGTCTTATTCAAAAGGGCATGCAAACGGACGATAGCGCGCTACACGATTCGCTGCATCCAATCGCCGAAAGACTATTGACTTTGTACCCTCTTCCAAAAGAAGACGAAGATAACACATCTGAACTTGCAGAATTGCATACCTTCGTGTATAACTCGATATCTGAATCGTTGAAGAACGTTACCTACCTACGCGGAGCTCTTCTGCTGCTCAAATCTGTAGTTCAAACTGTACCAGAACGAATCGAGCCTTTTGCAGCGCCCTTAATGAGAGTTCTATCGAAACTTGCTAGAGAGCACGCCACCTCTTCCTCTACCTCCGAAGGTTATGATGCTCAGGTCCGATTAATTATCTCAATTCTGAAGATATGTCAGAGCACACCAATGCTACCTACTGATACGAAGAAAATACACTTCAGTTGTTTGATGGTTTTGGTAGAAAAATCAACCAGTCAGACACTGTGTCAGTTCCTCTTGGATATGACACGAGAGTGGGCGCTACATAGGCGGGATGTGTACCCAACAATGAAGGACAAAGCTGCACTCTTGCAAAAAATGGCATCTTTTGAATCTCGGGGAACCGATCTTTTTAATCAATACTTGGAACTTATCTACGACATATATACTGAGCCTTCTCTCCGGCGTAGTGATCTGACTTCAAGACTTGAGCAAGCTTTCATATTAGGCTGTCGATCTCATGATACATCATTACGAGAACGCTTTACGGATCTCCTAGATAATAGTATACCACGATCTTTAATGAGTCGATTGACATATGTCCTAGGTGTGCAAAGTTGGGATTCCCTGGCCGATCACAATTGGATATATCTTGCTCTGGATTTACTCCTCAGTTCTATCGATGCTGAATTGCCACTTACATCTCAACCAAGTGCTATATTCAATCAGACATCTTCTCCCCTTGCTCTTACGATAGCAAATAGTCGCATTCGCAATATTACTCGGCCCATGCGTCGTCTACTTTTCTATGATGCACAGGCAGCACATGATACTTGGGTATCGATTTTCTCCTCTATATGGTCACTGCTATCAAGAAAAGAGCAGGCTGATGTTACTCAGCACTTAATAGTGCTACTCAGTCGTGAATATCACATTCGGCAAAGTGAATTAAGGCCTAATGTTATTCAGGCTCTCTTAGAAGGGATCCATGCCTGTACGCCCTCTATGAACCTTCCCGCACACCTTCTAAAGTACTTAGCAAAAACTTTCGGCGCATGGCATGTTGTCATGGAGTTACTTCAGAATTCACTTGAGACTATCCGTGATGATGACGGCACAGCTCGTGATACGATCTACGATGCACTTGCCGAGGTTTACGCTGAACTTATAGAAGAAGATATGTTTTATGGGTTGTGGAGACGCAGGTCCTTGCATCATGAAACAAATGTGGCTTTGACTTATGAGCAGAATGGAATGTGGCCTGAGGCCCAGATCTCTTATGAACAGGCGCAAAACAAGGCAAGAGGTGGATCAATTCCCTTTACTGAGTCAGAATACTGTTTATGGGAAGATCATTGGATTCTGGCTACAGAAAAACTGCAACAGTGGGATATTCTCTACGATTTGGCCCGTAATGATGGGAATCATGAACTACTACTCGAGGCTGCTTGGAGGAACAAGGACTGGTCCGATAAAGATCAACTTCAGGTAATTGAGGAACAAATCCAGGGTATGTCCGAAGTTGGAACACCGAGGCGTAGAGTTTATGAGGCCTTCATTGCACTTGTTAAACTGCCCCATGCTGTAGATAAGAACATAGAGTTTACCAGAATCCTTGAAGATGCAATGCAACTTTCATTGAGGAAATGGATCGCTTTCCCTTCCAAAATGTCGTCCTGTCATATACCTTTGTTACAGCATTTCCAACAGTTTGTTGAATTGCAAGAGGCCGTGCAAATATTTGGATCTCTTTCAACCACTAATGCCTCAAATCTGGAAAAGAAGTCGAGTGAACTCAAACTTGTCCTTCAGGCCTGGAGAGAAAGGTTACCGAATCTTCATGATGATATCAGTGTTTGGAGTGACTTAGTTGCATGGAGGCAAAATGTATTTGGGGCCATCAACAAACATTATCTGCCTTTGATACAAGCAAATGGTCAGAATGGTACACAAGGAAACACTCCGACTACATACGGCTATCGTGGTTTCCATGAAACGGCTTGGATCATCAATCGTTTTGCCCATGTTGCTCGTAAACACGACCTTTTTGATGTTGCCCAACAATCCCTTACGAGGATCTATGAACTGCCGAACATAGAAATTTCAGAGGCCTTCCTAAAACTACGAGAGGAAGCCCGTTGTCGACTTCAGGTACCTGAGCGCATACTTGATGGATTGAATCTTATAAACAACACCAATTTGTCATACTTTTCAAGCCCACAGAAATCGGAATTCTACACGTTGAAGGGGATGTTTTACTCTGCTCAGGGCGATAATGCAAATGCCGACGACTGTTTTGCACAAGCGGTTCAAATGGATATGAACGTCGCTAAAGCATGGGCTGAATGGGGTCGCTTTAATGACAAATTGTTCAACTCTCAATCCGATACCGAAAAGGCCGGACCTAATGCCATACAGTGCTATCTTCAAGCAGCGGGTTTGTATAAAAACTACAAAAGTCGCCCACTTCTTACGCGTGTGCTCTGGCTTCTTAGTATCGATGACCCCTCAGGGGCCAATTGTCAAGCATTTTCGACATACAATGGTGATCGTGCATTGTGGTTCTGGGTAACACTGATTCCACAATTGCTTCAGTCTTTGTCAAGTTGTGAAGCACTTCAAGCACAACGTGTTTTGGTAGAGCTGGCAAAAGCCTTCCCTCAGGTGAGTAATTCCTAGCATCTTTCCAAGGAATTAATGTTTACAAGCAAATAAATATCTATTCAGGCACTTTTCTTCCCGTTGAGGTCGTTGAAGGAAGAATTGACAATGCAACGAGTATACAGGCAGAACCAACAAATTCAAGCACAGAACGGGCAGAATAACGTTAAACCTGAAGGAAATGGTTCTTCTGACAGTCAACAAACTACTGAAGGGAATACGAAGGAGGATTGGAAACTTGTTGAAGAAGTTGCTGCTCTACTGAAGTCAACGAATCCTTTGTTGGTACTAACACTTGAAACAATGGTTGATCAATTCATTATGAGATTTAAGGCTACAGCAGAGGAAGAGATATACCGTTTCACTAATATGCTTCTAACAGATGCTATACAGGTATGCCGTTTACTGCGTTTTAAGTGATACACTTTGTCTAATAGTAGTAAAGAATGCATGCCATCGTGGTCCAATGGCGGACGATGACATGAAACTCTCAGAGCTGGTTCACGCAAATATTGTAAGGCTTGCTAACCATCTTGGTGGGTCCGCTAGAGTAAGTTTGACTTTACTACGAAACCAAAGACAATTGACTTATATAATTCGTCGCATCAACAGAAGGACTATGATGATGACTTCATCACCAGTAAACCCCTTCTCCCAGATTACATACAAAGGTTACAACACTGGAGAGATCGCTATGAGAAATTCTTGGATGGGAGACCTCGCCTCCAGTCGCTTGATCTGATAAGTCACTGGTTGGTGGAGTTCCAATACTCCAAGTACGATGAGATTGAAGTACCTGGCCAGTATTTAGAGGTTAGATTGGCTCTCTTTTTGTTATTTATTTATTTTCCGATTATTTATCCATTATACAGCTTGTGGACGGCCCTCAACAATTTAGTCGGATCCGTCAATTTGGACCTAAGTTCGAAATGAGCCGTGGACCAGGCTTTTGTTTCAAACGTTTTGTAATTTTCGGACACGATGGAGTAAAATATACTTTCGCTGTGCAACAACCCGCTGCTCGATGGGTTAGACGAGAGGATCGTGTAATGCAGCTGTTCCGTACATTTAATCAGTGCGTTTCAATTTGCTATAGGCAGGGAAACCACTTACTAATGACAAATCTGATCCTAGTGCCCTTACACGGAGAAAAGAAAGTAGAAAGCGCAACCTTCAGTTCCACCTCCCTTTAGCACTCTCACTCGGTCCAGCAGTCCGGCTCATTATAAATGATTCCTCATATATATCTCTGCAAGACGTTTACGATCAGCACTGTGAGGAACTTGGCGTAGCCCGAGAGGATCCCATTCTAATGGTTCCTAGTCGTGTGCGCGAAATAGTTCAAGAGATGGACCATTCGGTAACTGAGTTTGTCCGTATACTGACGATCACTGCTGACCTCCCTTGTGTTACTAGATATCAAGAGCAGAACTCCAAACTATAAGAAGAGCTATTTATGACGAGGTCTGCAAAAAGATGATTCCAGACGATATTTTGAGCCGGGTAAGTAACAAATCAGTGTCACCACGTATCCTATAATTTAAAATGCTTTTAGTATATGATGCGCACTATGTGTGGACCTCAGGAACTATGGCGAATGCGCAAAACATTCACTCTTCAGCTTGCAGCTTGCAGCTTTATGACATACACTGTTTGTATTACATCACGCGGCCTCTCCCGATACCAAGTATCGCGATCAACCGGACAAATATTCATGTCAGAGCTGTTATGCGGTATGTGTCATTATTTTTGTTCATATAATTTACTTACAAGTATCATAGGTATCAATGGTCACACAGCATTGTTTACTACGACAGACAACATTCCCTTCCGCTTCACTCCGAATATGCAACATTTCGTTACTGCCGTTGGCACAGAAGCACTTTTCTGCCCCGGTATAGTTGCGATAGCGAGAGCGTTAACAAAACCAGAAGTGAGTTGTTATTGTTCCCTGAATTTCACACACTCTCTTATACTTGAATTTTTCTTAGTTTGATCTGGATCAACAACTTTGTCTCTTCACTCGTGATGAAGCCTCTACACTGCTATATACAGCAAGAAGGAAGCGAATATCTACACAAGATAGCTGGTTCCGCTCACGTGTAACCGAAAATATCAACAACATCGTAGCGAGGGCGGAACTTATGGCATGTAAGATGGAAAAGACACAGGTAAGAAAGGCTTTCAATACTTTGTTTAACTCGGTTATTGACCCCGCACTTAGGATCCGAAGGATGAAAAAATTACTCAGTCGATGCAGAGTGTTTCGAACCTGATTTCTCAGGCAACTAATCCCTTGAATCTTGTCCAAATGCCAGACCTTTTTGAGCCTTGGTTCTAGTGCTCCCTTTTCCTGGTTTTTCTATTTCTTTTTGATTGTATATTTTTTATTTAACTTATCTCGTTTTACTTGTTCTCTGGTCATCTTTCTCGTTTTTCCAAGATATTTGGTTGTAGTTGTACTGTACGCACTTCATATAAAGGACCGCTGTGTATATGTAATATGAATCGTCGATCAGGTTCGCTTACTTAGAATAGAATAATGTTGAAACGAATTATTATACTTTAAGCTTTGTCGTCATAATAATTACTAGCATGATTTACTTGCACTAACGTTCTTGTGCTCATATTGTTATCCAGTAAATCATCCTCGAAGCATGGATTCAGACACATCCCTCAATTCTTCCTCGCGTAATTCTTATACTTCCCTTGGTAGTTCCTCTAGTGGATGTGTGACTTGGAAGATGAAGACGAGAGGTTCTCAGGATTTCTCCTGTCATCTAGCAAGTTCGTGTTCGCAATTCTCGGCAGTGACTAGGTACAGGCAAAAGATACTGTTAAACGCATATCGTGAGCCTTTAGATAGAGTGAATGAGCTTGGTGATGACCGTGGTTATGGACATACCGGGTTCGCGCTTTGTCGTAGCTGAGAACCATTGACGTGGTTGACTTACTGTATGTTAGTTGTGTAAATGCCCTTAGCTGGGCTTTTGACGGAGATATACTACTAAGTGGTGGGGATGATACAACGTAAGTAGATCAAAAGCGTCTTTCGCCGGAATTAAACAAGAAGTATTGTATGTATTGTAGATTAAGACTATGGAAACTCGATCATCAAGATGACACTACACCATACCCATACAAGCAAATATCATGTATACGCACTGGGCACTCTGGCAATATATTTAATGCACATTTCCTCCCGTCTTCCTCACGGATGTATGTCTTTATGATCCTTGACGTATTATTCAGGATTAATCATTTTGTGTTTTAAATAGAGCGTCGGTAGCAGCCGACCGTCAGGTCCGGGTGTTTGACACGGAACGGGTTTTGTCCTCCTCAAGCCCTAACCTAGGGACTGATTTCAGTGAGCGGCAAACGTGCATCCGCACTTTTACTTGCCATTCTGGGCGTACGAAACGTGTTGTACTGGAAGAAAGCTCCGATAAGTTTCTAACGGTAGCAGAGGTAAGTCTGAACCGGGTTATGTGTTTAAATGGGAGATGATTGATTGAACCCGGAAGGATGGTACAGTTCGCCAACATGATCTTCGAACTCCTCATAAATGTTCTAAGAATCGAGGGAGGTGCCCACCCCCCTTAGTAACCCTACCTCATGAACTTTCAACGTTGGCATTATCACCCCTCACACCGTATCTTTTTGTTGTCGCTGGTGAAGCACCCTATGTAAGTTCTTTAAGAACTATATGAAAGGATATTCCCTTTTCATCTAAAGTATTAATATCTCTTAGGGTTATCTATTTGATAGACGTCAGACAGGGCGGGCTTTACTTTCTGAATGGGGAGTACCGTGCAATGATGGAGAGTATGTTACATGTGTACGACGATTCGGAAGAAAGGATCGGCCTTCGGACAAATATAATACAGATCATATTACTGGCGCTCGTATGGCAGATACAAACGGACATGAAGTAAGTCCTGAGAGTTATCAATTACGACAAACTTCTCATATGAACATAGGTACTTCTGTGTAAGCTCTTGCGCTTTCATTCAATCCCATCGATGCATGTTTAAACATAAAGGCCTTCAGCATATAGTGGGGACGCTATCTACCTGTATTCTACACTGGATGATCCATCAGAAAATGAAAATGGGCTCTCCGCGATGCTTCCGAATAATTCTTCGTCGGAAGTTGAGGATCTCATGGATGTTGAGACCAGTAGCGACGGTTCTGGGAATTCTGATGATGATGATGACGACGATGATAGTGTTACATCTGACCCACAACCAATAATACTCGGAAGAAACAGTGTCAAGTATGCTCCAAACGTGCCTGTTATTATGCCTAGGCGCCGTTTTTCTGGACATTGCAATACTGAGACTGTTAAAGACGGTAGGTAATTTCCACTGATGCATTGGGAATGGCTCATTATATACGAAATGTAGTGAACTTTATTGGCGTTGAAGATGAATTTGTCACTTCTGGATCTGACGATGGTAATTTCTTCCTTTGGGAAAAGGCTACCGGAAGATTACACGGAATTTATGAAGGCGATGGATCGGTAGTTAATGTGATTGAAAACCATCCGCGACTGCCCCTTATTGCTTGTAGTGGCATCGATACCACCATAAAGGTAAAATATCATTCATTTCCGGGAACACTATTGATTCTCATTTGTTCTCATAGCTCTTTGCCCCAACAGGGGAACAGTCCAAATTCTCCAAAACAGAGGCAGCGGATAGGATATCGGAAACGAATGCAGAACGATCTCAAATACAATCCACTTTCCACATAACCACTTTCTCCCGTTTACTGTGGCAATACAGAGCAATGCTAAGGCAGGCCGAAGAAGAGGAGACTTATACTGAGGAACTTTCTTGATTTTCACCTCGTCTTTTTTATTATTGTTCTGTATTATAGCTCTTTGTAAAATAATAATTTAACCAAGGATATGTAATATAGTTGCTTTGGCTTATAAGAGGTATGCACCGGTCGGGAAAATGTTCACGTTCCGTATCAGTTTTACCGGATTGGGTAGTTGTCGGTACATTTCTGGATCTGTCACAAGTCCGCGTTCATGTTACATGTATAACTATTTACTCAAGCACCATTAGGTGTGTACTCCTTCCTAGAGACTTTCAGGACCAAGTTCTAAGTCTATTGCGTTAAACTAATTTTGGTCTCGGGTGCCCTTTATTCCCTCAAGACTGCATTGCAGAAATACATAAAATAGCTGTCAGCAGCAAGTCCAAAGTTTACTGAAACGAACCAAGTATTTCTACAAATACGACTTCTGCTTAGTGAATAGCATAGTCTTGACGCTTTACTTCGTAGTACGTTTGTGGTATATTCTCATTTTTTTCTTATATTTTATACTTGAAGTAAGATGCTGATTGACGCCGTAGCAGGTCGAAAGTAAAGTGCCGGCACCGTTTCTCGTTTACTCATCCATACTATAGGTTCGACTTTCGGTATCTATCGTAGAATCTCTTCTTTATCTACAAGAGAAAGGGGCGAGCTTCTGTGGAGCTTGTTTGAGCAGAGGATATATTTTTGGTGCCTGAGGTTGTGCTAGAGGTTGGGCCTATTTGGAGTGCTCTTAAGGATTCACTTTCTTTCTTACACAAGCATTCTTCAACTCTTTTCTTTATAGAGGCAATTGCCTCTTACATCCATTCCTTAAGACTAAACCTCGCCCAAGCTGAATCTGACATGCATTCTTCGCATGGAAGCTCCAGGAGGCATTCTAGGTATGATGAGGACGAACTCATTGTCACACGCTTAGACGACCGTTCTGAATCGTTCAACCGTCCTCTCCACCATCATACGAGTCGCGCGGAATCGTACGGTGGTTCACAACGCAGCTATACGGACTCATCCTCTCGTCCTCACCCCCAGCTGGATTGGGAAAACCCTGATTCAGGCTATTCAGCATCACACGACGTATATCGCGAAGAAACTAGTATGCCTAGTCGTCGAGATTATTACAATAACACCGATTCTTGGTCCGGGAGGCATTCAAATCATTCAAACCATCACCACAGCTCATCATCCAGCAGAGAATGGACCAAACGAGAGGACCGTGGTTACAACTATTCATCTGAGGGAAACACATGGAGGAATTCCAGGTACGATAGCAATAGGAGTCGAAACGGAGCTGATGATTGGGGGCGTGATAACATTCGGGTCGAGCGGGAAAAGAAGTATGAAAGGGATGTAGAGCTTCTACCAGAGGAAACCCACCATCGAGCAAGAGACGATGCACACTTTATTGAGACAGACCGTGATAGAAGGCCACTTGTCTGGCCTGATCGTTCTGACCAACGTCAATGGCGTACTTCTGGCCACAATTATGACCCAGAACGGCAACGAGAGCGGGAGGTTGATTGGAACCACGATCAAAAACGTTCTTCTCAGGCCTCTGATGATCGACAATGGGAACCAGCAGCTTCTTGGAAATCGAGAGAAAACGATGACACCACATCGTTTCGTCACGATAGGAGTCAACTAGCCTCTTTCCCACCTAAAGTGAACAAAAAATCTAACAAAAATAAGAAAGGACCAGTTATCATTAAAAGAGAAGGAATTGGTAGAAGGGACGACACAATGAACAAGTATGTCATTTCTTGATTCTTGATTCTCTTAATTTCCTAAGTAGCCTTAACCAGCTGGAAGAAGCGGGATTATCGGACTGCACATCGTGAAAAAGAACCAGTCTCAGCAAGCAGACGTAGACTTGCTTGTTCACCAGAATCAAGGTCAAGATCACCCTCAGTATCTGCATACTCCCGACGGTCTTCGGCTCGCTCTCGTTCCCGCTCTCCGACACCGAAACATAGAAAAAGAAATGAGGAATCACCTCGAAGAGAAACAACTGCCAAAAATGATAACCGTCGTAATCGTCCCTCGCCAGCACCTCAATACGAGACCGTTAAAAGAGGTAGACAGAGAAGGGGAAGTGTCTCTTCTCGGTCAAGTCGTAGTCGCAGCAGAAGTCGTAGCAGCAGCGAAGGAATGGAACTCAAGCCTAAACCTAAGCATCGCTTACCAACGACGACCTCACTTCATGATATAGAAATACAAGCCAAATCAATGCGTCTTTCAGTCAATCAACAATCACGACAAACTAATGGCGATCGTAGTCCAAAGAGGGATAGAAGTGCAGAGAGGAAACAGGTACTTTGATTCCCTCCTTTTATTGTCTAGTTAATCTAATGTCCTTCGCAAGGGCAAGAAACATGCACAAGACGCTGATGACGCTGATTATCAAGACGAACGAGACGTAATGCCACCTCCCATGGCCCCTGTGTCTTCGTCGAAAGCCTCTACTGTATCTCAAGGACCAGGAACTGTCACTCTTGATACCCACAAAGGGGCGAAGCGTAATGCTGGTTTTAAGCCTATTGGTCTAGCACCAAGTAGTGCTTCAATAAAGCGATTTTTTCCGGATGAGGATGAAGAAACTGACTCAGATAACGTCCAGTCTATGCAAAATCAGAAGAGCTCTAATCAACCATCGCAAAACGTTGAGGAGAGATCAAGAAAAGCTAATTCTATTGAGGTATCTAAACACACCGAAGAAAGTGTAGAGACTAGAGATTCAAGATCAAAACGCAATGGTTCCTCTACTCACTTAAATGGAAATACTTCAGACCATGCACCGTTTAGGGATAGGGATACAACCACTAAGACGAGGTCCGAAGTAATGTCAACAAATGGGAAGCGGCCTGTTAATGAAATGTACAGTTCTTCATCTCGAGAGGGATCCCTACCCTCGGGATTGGGGCTCCCGACTGACATACCCTATCATCCTAGTAGTACTGTCCCTTCTCCTTTACAATATGGTGAGGGAGTAACTGTTAAACACCAATCAACTGATACGCCAAAGGATCAAATTTACTCTATACTCAGCCAAGTCGGGGAAGGAACCTTTGGTAAAGTATACAAGGCCCAAAATAATATTTCTGGAGTACATGTGGCATTAAAGCGCATTCGTATGGAGACAGAAAGGGATGGTTTCCCTGTGACTGCTATGAGGGAGATTAAGCTTTTGCAGTCACTCCGCCATGTGAATGTCATAGAACTTATGGAGATGATGGTGCATAATGGTATGAGAATGATATTCTTATCTCGTTTTAAATACTCATTTAATCATTTGCTCACTTTAAATAGGTTCTGTCTATATGGTTTTTGAGTATATGGATCATGACCTGACTGGTGTTCTTTCTCAAACTCAATTTACCTTTTCCGATGCACACTTGAAATCCCTTTGTCAACAAATGCTTCAGGGATTGTCATATTTACACCGAAAAGGTGTTATTCATCGTGATATCAAGGGGTCAAATATCCTACTTAACAATCGTGGCGAACTCAAACTCGCCGATTTTGGTCTTGCACGATTTTACCAGAAGCGTCGTCGAGCGGATTATACAAACCGGGTCATAACACTTTGGTACCGACCACCGGAATTACTTTTAGGAACCACCGTTTATGGTCCTGAAGTTGACATGTGGAGCGCTGGGTTAGCCGTCAAATTTTGATTCTTTTACTACATGGATACAGTATTTACCATACTACCTAGGTGCATCATGCTTGAACTCTACTGCAAGAAACCTGTATTCCAGGGGAACGATGAAATCCATCAATTAGATGTTATATACAAAATTCTGGGAACTCCCACTCCAAGTGAATGGCCAGGCCTGTCAGACATGCCCTGGTATGAGCTTGTAAAACCAAGGGATGTACTTCGAAATCGCTTCCGCGATCTATTTCAAAGGTGCGAATCGTTTTCTTCAATATGACTCCTTATTGCTTAACATGATTCCTTTTACAGATGGCTCTCCCCTGCTGGACTTGATCTCGCGGAGCAACTATTAACTTATGACCCCGCTCGACGAGCCACAGCAGATCAGGCGCTTGAAGCACCATATTTTACTCAAGAGCAACCCGCACCTTCATTACCATCCGGGTATGTGTCGTTTCCCGTTTCTCAATATTATTTGTTTAAACGGTTTACTCATCTCATCGTTTTAGTTTGTCTACCATTGAAGGAGAATGGCATGAATTTGAATCAAAACGGGAAAGAGCAAAGAAGCGTCGGAGACTTGAGAACGCCCCTTCCGGATCTACGGGCCAGTCAGCTCAATAATCTAACCTTATTATTCTGATGTCGCCGCACATATTTCTATTATGTTTTCTTTTTTCTCCTCCCTCTCTTTTCTCCCATCTTTTCTTGCTATTTTAATCTGTCAAGTCAAATGTACAATTATGCAGCACTTGCATCTTTAATCTCAATATATCTAGGCGCGGAGTACACGAAAACAAACACCGATAAGAAAACAAATTGACGATAGAGGAGAGGGAGACAATCAAAACATACAAAAAAGAAAAGGATCAAATAGCGGGGAAATCAAGCTGGGAAAGATACAAGGTTCTTATCTGCTAAGTATTGTACAATTGATTCAACCTATTGAAAGCTCATTCAGTAAACACTACAAAATAAATTGTAGAAATGGTGGTAACTCACATTTGCAGCAGTCATTCGGATTTGCATATCCCACTTCTTCGTAAATGGGGCTCCCGTATCTTCTGTCTGCATGTCTACTTCACCTAAACCACCTGCCTTGCCTTGAGCGTCGTCCTCTTCTTTAGTATCCTCAAACGATATAAGACGTTCCACCTGATCAATAGAGGCTTTTAACCGCCCTTGTTCAATCATGCGTCTAGCCATTGTCTCAGCCGCTCTCGGAGTTAGATCTAATAAAGCACCCAATCCATGAAAAGTGATATTATTGTAGATTTTCGAAGAAGCCAGTAAGTTATGTTCTAATACAGCCCGATCAAGGACTGTACTTGGTCCAATGCGGGTAGAGACTGTTTCGCCCGTATTTGTGAGGTCATCATCGGCTGTAGACGCAGAAGCAGCCAATTTGTCGTTGGACGATTGGGAGATACGGGCAAGTTGGTGTGGACGGAGAGTGGCTTCGAATTCTTTGACTTCTGAAGGTTTGAGAATCCGATCTAAGAACATTTTGGTTAAAATGTTATAAGAAGGAAGTTGGGCTGTTCGTTCGTCACGACATAACGAAGCCAATACACGAGAGCGATTTGGACCAGCGGGTGCAAGAACCGCACATGTTACTGCAGCCGACCTGCATAGGAGTACATATTTAGTTTAAATAGTATCGATATTTAATCAGCAAAGATCCATTTATGCGAAGAACACATAATAAGATCATACAGAGCAAAGGTTCTTTCTTCCTCAGCCACTAATCCCATCCAACTGATTTCATGATATCTACTGGCAGCTTCAAGGAACTTTCTTGAATAATCACTGATTCTTGCTTGACATAACTTGAAGTGTAATTGAGTCACTTCCGTAACTGTACTTCCCATGAGTAGTGCCGCACGATGATAATATGCTTCAGCTTGAACATTATCTTCGTCTTCTAATAATAATCGAGTAATCCGGATGTATGTATCAAGTTTTGCATCATCAGTCCATGAGCTATACCAGACGTTTGCTTTATTAGTTATAAAGACTTGTGCATATGCTCGATTAATGCTCACTCGAGTTTAAGACCCATAAGTACTCGCGCCGAACCAGACCAATCATCCTCATCTTCAAGTATATCAGCAAGCTGTTTTCTCAAATCATTTACCTACTTTAACGAGATTGTTAGTGAGACATCCCTCCCGCTTAGAGAATCGAGCAAAGAAAATAAGGCTAATCAATACAAAAACAAAAGAACGTGCCTGTTCCTCAAACTGCAAAGCAGCCGAAGTACTCCCAGAAGGTTGAGCAATAGCAATCGCATCCTCAATAATTTGTCGTTTCACTTCACCATCTTTAACTACCTCAGAACGAAGTTGTTCTGTAAGCGTTGTAAGCACCTGTCTTTGTACTACTTGCCCGACATTATCTTGTGTGAGAGCATTAGTGAGTACAGCATGCACATCGCGTATGGCTCCTGATCCTTGAGAAAGTGCTTCAGAGAGAAGCGATATGTATCCTTGAGCCTTGTCTTTTGGTGCAATTGTCTGGAGTTGCGCAAGCTTTCGGTCCATTGTAACAGGGTATCGAGGGATATGTATGCGTCTTCAGCTTGTTTAAGGATGCTAAACGCGTACCAGTATTACGCGTGTACACGTGCCGTGTCCAATCACATCAATCACAAAGGCGGCCTGGTATCCTAATTATTTCTCATTCTCACTTTAGTAACACCAAGAGTCTTCGAGGGTGTTTTATTTATATGCGTTGAATGACTGGCATATATTTTTATCCTGGTGATGTTTGCGGAGCCAAACTCCAACTATCTTTCAACATCGAATGATCATCATAAAAGCCGATTATCCGTTCAATAAGCAGATAATATTATCACTAGCAAGGTACTACATACAATTCTACAACAGGTAAAAAGTGTCTATAACCGCATGTACAAGTACCGGTAATTGTATCTGTATCAAGGCAGTCATCGATAATGCCGAATCTATCCAGAAATAAACCAGATGCTGAAAACAAGAAAGAAGTGGGGAGAAAATAAACAGAAAACAAGACTACGAAACTACGATAACTCCTCACAAACTACCCTCAGCCATCTTCGCCTTGTAGTAACGTACCATCTCTTCTAAGCCCATACGAACGGTCCAACGAGGTTGCCAATCAAGTACCTCTTTTGCACGGGTAGTATCCGGCTTACGTTGCTGTGGATCATCTTTTGGCATTTCCATATCACGAATACCCACCCTTTTAATATTCTCAACACCATCTTCCCGCTGTACCTTTTCTACAACCTCGCGTACAACATCCGCAAATTCACCAATCGTGAACTCCTCACTATTGCCGATATTAATCGGCTGATCATAATCAGAATTCATACAAGCAATCAGACCGTCGATAAGGTCATGGATGTATTGGAATGATCGTGTCTGCTTTCCGCCCCCATACACAGTCAAGTCTTCACCCCGGAGGGCCTGAACAATGAAGTTGGAGACAACTCGGCCATCATAAGGGTTCACTATATTAAAAAGATAAATTGGGGAAGCCTATGACTAGCGTACTAAAAATAACTCACTTCTAGGTCCTATTCAAATTAGATAGCATAAATAAGACTGTCAAAGAGAAAATCTCGGTGCACAGGCTTACCATACGTGTTGAAAATCCGAGCGACCCGGACATCTACACCGTCCTGTTGGTGGAAACCATACGTTAAAGTTTCGGCCACACGCTTTCCTTCGTCGTAACAAGCGCGTATGCCGATGGGGTTAACGTTCCCCCAGCTGGCCTTCTTTTAATATTGGATCAAATGAAAAATAGTAAAGCCACAACTCACTATGACTCGGGCTGAGGATGTACTTCGGGGTCGCCGTATACTTCTAAAATTTGATAAATCTATTTTTAGAACAAAATCATTCGTGCTGATAGATTGCTCTCACCAGAGGTGCTGCTGATCAGGAAGCGTGCCTTTGTTCGTTTCGCAAGACCAAGCATGTTTAATGTCCCCAAGAAAGATGTTTTAATAGTCTTTACTGGGTTTGCCTGATAATGAGGCGGCGAAGCTGGACATGCCAAATGATAAATTTCTAAAAATAGATGAGCATATGGACAAAATTAGAAGTATAAGACAACTTTTAACGTACGGTCGCATTCAATCATGAACGGTTCTACCACGTCATGTCGCACCATTTCAAAGTTGGGGTGGCCGATCCAGTGGCTTACGTTCGTGCGAGAACCCGTAAAGAAATTATCCAGGACGGTCACTTCATGACCGAGTAGCATAAGGCGATCCACAAGATGAGAACCTACGAAGCCAGCTCCCCCTGTAACAAGAATACGTTTACGTTGAGAAGGCGGAAGTAATTTAACAGGGGGAAATCGGGAGAGAGTAGTGTAAGAGATGGATTGAGAATCTGGGTGGTAAATAGACTTTGACTGGTAAATATCAGCGTCGCCACCCGTAAACCAGTCATGATCATCGTCCACTTTAACGATCTCTTGTGTCTCAACGTTTCCATTTGAAGAGGGTTTCTGTGTGACAGTGTTCACATAGTGAGGGCGGAGGTAGAGGTGGCGGAGAGAGCTAAGAGGAACTTGGCAGTCAAAGCCAAAACGTTCGAAGCCGACTGTAGTGATTTCCTTCCCATCCTTGTCTAGGGTCGATGACTGTGGATTGAAGTAGGCACGATTAGCACTGGGTCTGTAGGCAGCCATTGAAGTAGAAGAAGAGCGAGGAAAGAGGAAAAAAGGGGGGGATTAAGGGAGGTAGGCGGATTGAAAGTACGGGGAACAGGCCCTTGAAGGACAATTTATATTTCTGCATGGTCCCCAGAGCTACGTCTCGGAGTCTCACAGAGCCCTGGATCAAAGCTCTCGCGCGTCAGTTTCGGAAAGACACCCAGATTCATTAATCACAAGCCGGCTCTCTATTTCTTTTTTATACTCGATATATACCTTTTCATAAACACAAAATCGTATCTAAAAGTAACTTACCGTTGCCCTTTGCCGGATTTCTTGCTTTGAGCTTGCAGACATTTCTTATAGATGATATTCTTCTTGATTATCATCGACTCTCCGGATGTACCTTTTCGGAATGTGTCATGCATGGAGGCTGTGCCTTCCTGCCTAATTCGAGACCTGATCCGCGTGAATTATAGATTCTGTCGATCACAAAAAAATTGATATTTCCGAGTTCAGTAATAGTAGAGAGGGGACTAGACCAGGACCAAGGTACTAGTGCATGTACTTACTCTTTCTCACTTCTTCTAAATCATGCCTCGCGCAGTAAAATCATCAGGAAAGGCCAGACATGACCCCTTACACATACAGCTAAAAGAAGATGAGGTTCATGAAAAATATGGAAACGTTTCTCGTCCAGGAAAGCGCAGGAAGTCAAACAAGTCGGAGGGAGATGATGAGAATAAGGAGGTATGCTCATGTCAAATATGAAACATTCAGTTCACCGCTTGAGTCACTAATTCGATCCATGTTCAATAGGTGATCCTTGACCCTAAGACATCTCAAAGGATATTCGAACTTGCAAAGGCTCAACAAGAGGAATTAGAATCACCAGACGAAGATAATGATGCAGAAGAGGAGAGCCGCAAGCAGAAAGTTTTCCATCAGACCCGCTCGACTAGTGAAACGGATGATGAAGATGACCTAGGTGGCCGGTCTGGAGACGAACTACTAGAAGAAGAAGAATACCCAGAGCTAGTATGTCTACGCCCGATTGGTCTCTGTGTGGCTTTTAATATCTTCCTCAGCAAATAGACGCAGGGGATCTAGAAACATTAGATGCATTGCTACCCCATAATACAAATGAGCGAAGGACTTTAGCAGATATGATTTTTGCTAAACTAGACGAAAGTGCTGAGGACGATACTAACTCAGTACAGAAAATAACCAAAGGTATGCTATCAAACGGTCTAAGAATTGATATGAGTTGGGATTAATGGGATCTTCAAAATAGTGCGGATACAAGATCCAGACCGTGCCCCTGATCCTGCAGAAGGGTTAAACCCTAAAGTTGTTGAAGTCTATACAAAGTGGGTGTGTAAAGATAAGATATATCAAGTTACCGACCTTAATTTCGTTTCAAAATAGAGTAGGGCAACTCTTGCAAAGAGGAAAATACAAGTCCGGTCCACTTCCCAAAGCATTCAAGATTATTCCTTCGCTTCCTGCTTGGGCGCGCATATTAGCGCTCACCAGACCAGAAAATTGGTCACCACAGGCAACACGAGCCGCTACGCGAATCTTTATCTCAAACATGAAGCCACCTCAAGCCCGTGTATTCCTACAAGGAGTCGTCTTAGATGCGGTCCGTTCAGATATCCAGGAAAATGGGAAACTTAGTCCTCACTACTACGAAGCTCTGAAACGATCCCTATACAAACCTGGAGCATTCTTCAAGGGTATCATATTCCCTTTACTTGAATCCGGAGCAACTCTCAAGGAATCAGCCATTATTGCAAGTGTACTCGCAAAGGTGAAAGTACCCTTAGTTCACTCCGCAGCCGCACTTATCAGGCTTGCAAACATGGACTACTCCGGTCCAAACTCCTTATTCATACGAGTACTCGTAGACAAAAAGTACGCATTACCATACAAAGTAGTTGATGCACTCGTATTCCACTTTATTCGCCTATCCAATACCTACAAAGCAAAACGTGGCGAGAGCGAGAAGCTTCCCGTCTTATGGCATCAAAGTCTTCTAGTCTTTACACAGAGGTAGGTCTTTCCTTTTAAAGCCTTGATTGAAACACTTCTTCTGAACTATGATGTCTTACTTACTTTTCCTTATTTAGATATTCGTCAGATCTGACTCCAGATCAGAAGGATGCACTTCTAGATGTTGTGAAGGTCAACCCACACCCGCAGATTAGCTCTGAAATCCGACGAGAGCTCGTCAGTTCGACAGTTCGTGGTGAACCTCGACCGGATGCAGACGGTGACATTTCAATGATCTAGAGGTTGGAAGAAAAAGTAGTATATATTTCTCATACAATAGTGCTATTCGTTTTGTTGTATAAGTTAATTTACGTGCAGCTTGGGTCATGCACGTTGTAACATGTAGCTGACATTGTTGTTGTACAACTTGCTACTAATATGTAGCATTCTGGTACAATAACAATCCACGTCTTTTTTTTGGTGGGATTTTCGAACCAAAGTCCAAATGTATGGGGTATGCAAATGACTGTCGTGACAAGTCCATTTTTATCGCGTGGTATGGTGATATGTTTCCGGGTAAATCTACAGGTGCCCCCGGTCGAAAGAACCCAATCGTTTGTCCCAACTTCTCCAAATAATACCGGGATCAAACCATTAAGAAATCTCCATTTTCTCATCATCTACCAACTCCTGCTTAGCCTCCGAACCAGCTCCCATATCTTCGTCCTCCTGTACACCCCCCAAAACATCCAAAGCAATCACCTCCTTAAAATGATCTCGCACCCTCAAAGCCCCCGCCCTAGCCAGCTCAATCACCCTCCCAAGCTCCTCCTCCCCAAAAGGCGCTGCACTCCAATTCGAAAAAACCAACTCGGCATCCCCCTTTGATCCCCTATCCTCAACCTTTTTACCCGAGACGAGGAACGCGAACGTCCCTGAGCCATCTAAGAATCGGAGTTCTTCCTCTGAAGGGTCTACGAATAGTTCTCCTGTACTTCTAACTCGGCCAATAGCTATGGCACATACTACACCACATAAAGGAATAGAGGAGGCATTTAGAAGAGCTAGAGAGGCCGCGTTGATAGTCGCCGCTATGAGTGAAGGTCCCGACCGTAGAGGTCCAGCAGTCCGATTCACATGGGCCGTATGAACAGTACTCAATGATTGTACAACAACTTGAACAAGCGTCCGAGGGTTATTCGTTAATATCAAACTCGGAAGTTGAGCATTCCGAATCGTAGATGCCATCGTCTTCGATTCCGTTCCTGTCAAATATCACAATTTTTTCACAATAATGCTGGTGAACTGAAGCCCGCAGGGATCTTACTCACCAGCAAGGCCCGCCAAAGGTCTAACAATGACTTCAAAAGTAGCTTTTGAAGGCTGTTCCGCTGCGGGACGTACTTCAATCGGACCAGAAACAGAAGCAAGAGCCTTAGTTTCGCCTTCCAAATGTTTATTAGCACACACATATATATTCAAATATATGCTCTACTCTCACCAAATCCAAACCGTGCTGAGCCATCAACACCATCCAGTCCATCGAAGCAAGTAGTCATATTCCGTGTCTCAGTAAGTAACCTTCCATCTGGTCTTTGATAGCTCATTTTGAATCAATGTAGGTAATAGAGAGAATGGTGCAATAAAAGTGATCGAGGCAAATTCTTATTTTAGACCATACAACGTCGATCAATGGAGCATCATTCCATCACGTGCGATGGTGGATTTGATTCAACTCATGCTTATAGTGTCTTAAATCTAAACTCATCTATCTCAAGTCGTGAAACAAACAGATATTTATTAATGGGCGATGTCGTGATTGATTATAAAAAAGTACAAGTCGTCAATATGAAGTCAAAAAAATATTCGTGCCGAACATTGAGATTCTTTCCGAAACGACAAAAAGTGAGATGAAATAATAGATCAAGTGATTACTTCGCTGTGGCGAATCCAACCGCATCATTGCCAAGGTCGTATACTGTGAAATAGCGTCGAAGGAAAACATCACCTATAGAAGCATCATTAGTAAGCTGTTTATTAATTAAAGCAAGCACCATACCAATAATCCAGAGAGCACCTCCAGGAAGATTGATATCCATTCCGGTGAATGAACTAATACAGGTTCCTTGAACCTCAAGGATATAGTCACTTCCCTTGAGAGGATATGCTTTTCCGTTGAACCAAAGGGAGAAGTCGGGTAAGTCGGGAACCTTGCTACAATCAACGGTATATTGACCGTTCCAAGACTTCTTAGCACCAATCCTAAGAGAAATAATCAATATCAATAAATATTAACAATGAATATTGAAAAGGGCTTACTGTGCATTCAGCATTTCCGCAATATCAGTTGGCAATGCAATAAGGGAAGTTCCGGTATCGATGGCAGCGCCAGTGTTTTCGAGCTCAAGCTCGTCATCACCGAATGCAACCTTCTCTAACTCGACTTCCCAATATGCCTTGCGGCGGACTGGGACATAATCGATCTCACCAGAGTATGCAGAAGTATCAATACCACCGAAAATTGCTTCCCCACCATCTTCCTCTGATGAACCAAGACGGAAAGAGAAAACAGGGTTTTCAAGTAAACCTTGGTTTACCATGCTGTAGAAGGGAGGTGTGATATGATTTACGGATATGGTATCGTATCCAAGTCCGAGAATACCATCAAACCTAGATGATAATGAATCAAAACACTATTTACGCAGTTAGTCCCGCCGGTACTTACTTTCCGAAGGCAAAAGCGAGACCGGGTTCTTTCGTTGCTTCGGCAAAGTCTTGGCTATTGATTTCGAGATCGCCAATGGTAAGCTTATCGTTCGAGACAAAACCTTCCATCGATCCAGAGCCATACTGAATTTTGAATTCAGTCCCATTCTTCTTATAGGTCGAAGACGACGAGGAATCATATTTCGCATGGAGGAAACAAGCAATAGAGGAACATTTGGTACTTGGGACCCAAAGATTACTTGAACCCGTGTCCAGAATTACCTTGAACTGTAGTAACCGTTATTAACTAATAATATAGGTATAACTTATTGAATGAAGTACCTCTTGAGGTGGGGAACCAAGTGTGATGGTTGTGAAGTACTGAGCATTCATGAAATCTACATTACATCATTATTATTAGTGGGGTAACTAACGTTCAACCGAGAAAATGGACTTACTACTGAGGGGGACGTTGTGACCTCCATTGATCATCTCCTGTGTCCAGAAAAGATCCTCGCCATTATCATTTACTGAAGGCCTGCTGACCCGCAACTGACGACCAGAGCCGCCTGCGCCCATGAGCGGGAGTTGGGGCTGTGCACCATACTTCTCCGAGAGGTAGGCCGTTTCAAGGAGAGGGTTAGTGTTTTCAAGCGCAAGTTTGTGCAGCTTGAGCTTGTGCACGCCAGCGGCACTGGCAAAGGGGAGGAGAAGGAGGGGGGTGAGGACGGAGAAGATCATGATGGTCTGAGGTGAAGTCCAACTGCGCTGCGTCGTCGCCCTCCTTGAATGGGTGCGGACTCGCGTCATATGGGGTTCGTCACGTCACGCCCGATTCCCTCTTTTGGCATCGTCCCATCCTCCTCTAACTACGCCTTTGCTATCCCCTTCTCACCATAATTACCGTGGATCAGCTCTCTGCTCCTTTTGAGCTGGCAAAATCGGATGATCTGTTCGTGGGCTATTTACTACAATAAGAAAAGAAAATCACTATCATATACCCCGTATCAAGCTTACATACTCGTAAGTGAGTACATGCAACAAAGAAAGGAAAAGTTTACTTGGAGCATCAATTTTTTTATGATTGACAATCAATTAAGAAATGATTAAGCTGGCATATATGTATCCATCACTGTGTCTAATGATTGATATGCATATTCAAAATCAATATCATACATGCAGCACACCGGCCGGATAAGAAATTGATAGTACCGGTTGCTTGGATACGCTACAGGGACATTGTGAGTATCTCTACTCTAATCCCAACTGGCTACGAGTTTGTATCCGACTGCCAGCTTCAGTGGGTTGAGCTCTCTGCTGCCGTCCAACCTTTTTCTTCGTCTTTCTTCGCCTGTCTTTTCTACCCCAACTCTGGCTGGTAGGCAGGTCCTGCCTCAGTCAGCTTTTTAGCATTTAGGACACGATCCTTGTAAGTTCTCACTAAAGTCTGGCATTTACTTCTCAGACGGGATCAAATCAAACTCTTCAGATTCGCGCTCACCTCAACTCGTTCTCACCCGGGACATCAACTTCATAAAGTCCTTGGAAAGTGTCCTGTTGCTCTTTTCTTCCCCCTTTCTAGTCGCTGCATACAGCATAAAAAACAGTGTTGTCTCCTGGTGAGCGGCGTTGACCCACTTGGCGTAGTAAACGAGTTTTCCCCGACGGTTCCGGCTTGATTGCTCGCTTCGAATTAACGATCCCACACTTGTAATAATGTCCCGTCTGTCAAGACCGCCGTTTCATAAGCCCTCTCCCTTTGATCTTCCACAACCAGTGCACCCTCTCAGTCCTCCAGAGACAGAGATTACGGCAGATTCGGTGCATCTTCCCCCAATGAATTTTGTCTCAAGGGATACTGGTTATACGGATCTTGCTTCGTCGTTTACAAAGGTAGAAACAGCTGAGCAATACCATAGTGAAGCTCTGACGCCTAATAATCGCTATCGTCGACCGGGAAATATTTCGTACATTACACCAAGTTCAACTCGGAATGATTTTACTCGTGCGCCGCGTTCGATAACACGGAGTCTTGTGATGGTTATTCCTCCACCAGTAGTCGCGCGAGAACACGGAAGCGGTCTGTACTTGAATTCGCAATCGCGTGGCTCAAATGCTGTGCTAATGCCCCTGTTGCCTTCTGTGAGTTACTTGTCCCGATTTATGCTCGATTCGGAAGGGAACGGTTACTAAATGCGTTGCTTTAATATAATTTTTTTTTGCTTTAAAACACACCAGCTCTCGAGTCAACTGACAGCCATTGCCCGCGAATTCTCTTTCCCAAGTTCAACTGGTATCTGCATCTACTTGCAAATGATCGAAGGAGACCTTCAGTTTGCTCCCCGAGTCACTGACGAATCCTGGTCGATCCTATGGGGTTCTGTATTCGACGATCGACAGCCAGTAAAGACCGTCGGTGGACATCCCATTGCTGGACGGATCGAATTCGACCTCGACTTGCGTAAGGCAAGATGGTTTGACTTGTGGATTTCATCGATCAAAAAGGAGGTTGAGTATGCTCCATCTGCGGTTCCCTCGGGTCTTGCGAGGCATGTAAGGGAGGATAGTCGAACATCGTTTACTAACGAACACACGGAAGAATCTGTGATGGACAATGCTTCAGTCACAATACAGAAGAAGATACCCATAATCCGACACATTCCACGGAAGTTATCACTCCTAGACCGGGTTGATGTGACCGCTCTGAAGCCAGTTCCTCGTCCAGTATCACGAACGTTGTCTCCAAAAATGGCAGAACAGTTGCGACCTATCTCATCGCCATCCCCCGACGGTCAAAATGTCACTATACCAATATTGTCTAAGGGTGCTGTAGATGATGATGAGCCTCAAACGGCGATTCAACGCGTAGAGAAGAAAGTTCAAAACTGGCGTGCATCTTCAAATTTTGCCAAGTCGCCGCTTGTAGCAACAACGGGTCAGACAGCGCTTGATCCGGCCAATATGCCAAATAACGTTTCGCTTGATTCCGTCCCAGATGCGGAATTACTTGAACCATTAAACTTGGACGATTTTACGTGGAGTATCTCCTCTGCGGGTCCACTTTCGGCAGACTTTGGAACTGAATATGCGCAGTCAGAATGGCGTACACCATCGGTTCATGTTGATGCACGTGTAGAAGGTTCTGTCTGCCTGACTCCAACAACTTGCACTTCATTTGGACCCCCCGAATATGATGCTTGGTCTCCAGTGTCGAGTCTCATCTCACGTCTTCCATCACCAGATATCGCGGCAAGGCAATTAGACGATTGTCCTCCTACACCTTCAACTGCTACTAGCTGGGGTCCCCCTTCAGAATGGCCAGAAAGCCCAGTTTCTCGATATCGGGCACCGTCTGTCGACCTAGGTGATCGTGAGTTTGGAAGTAGGCCTGTTACACCTAGTACTGGTACTAGTTGGGGTGCTCCTCTCGAATGGCCTTCAAGCCCTGTGACCCCGTTCCACGTTCACACACCTGGAGTCGGAAACATGTTCTTCGATGACGAAGAAGAGGAGGATGCTTTATTGCGCCCTGGTCGCGTTCTCAGGTCATATGGTGCAGGGGATAAGGAACCACATGAACAAAAACTTGAGTCGGGTGAGAGTACTTCTGTCTCCCGACCTTGGAAACTGGTCTGGCCCTATCGCCGTGCTTCGGATTCTACAGATTCTTCAGAAGCTAAACATGTGGTTCTTACACGCTTGGAATCGAGATATCCCTCTTTCAATATATGTACGTTTCGTTCCGGTACTAATTTTACATCTTTTACTTAGTCACTTTGATCCTTTAGATCCTTCTGTCTACCCTCACTTTGACATATATCCCGCAGTCCCCTCTAAAATTACGTTTGGTGATGATCAACCTCCCAAAAAACGAGCGCAAGTACACGAAGAACAGAAGCCTTTCATTAAAGCAGTACCATGGCGCGGGGTTTGGCCTTACCAAAAGTCTTCTAGCCTCATTCAATCCATTGATGTTCAGTTAAACCCCGCGTATCCCGTTTTGAATATCTGTACGGTCTCGCCTAGCTTGATGATTCATACCTTTTACTGATGAAAACCTAGATCCTGCGGTCTATCCACACTTTGATCTGTACCCCGCTTTACCAGAGGTAGTCAAGGATATCAAAGACAATGAGGCATTTGCTGTTGCGGCCAGATCTGAGTATCCATTTTTGAACGTTTGTACGTTATCATTTCGGGGTCAATCTGGATCAATACTAATTTACTGTACATAGATCCTGCCATTTACCCTCACTTCGATTTGTATCCTTCTAAGTCAGGACAGCAGGCAGAGTCACAGAAAAAGGAAATTATTACCAAGTGCAGTGCCAGATATCCGAGCTTTGATATCTGTGAGTCCTCCATCACTCACGTGTTAATTTCATAGAAGATTCATATACTTTCAGACCCAGCGATTTATCCTCATTTCAACTTGTACCCCGTGAAAGCTGGGGACGTAGAGAAGCCGAATGCTGTAAAACATGAGGGAGTGAACTCAGTTTCTATAAAACTAGAAGCTACCTATCCAGGGTTCAATATCTGTTAGTTACATTTCATAGTTCTATAATCTATCATCCTTATATTAGCACAGATCCAGCTGTGTATCCATCCTTTGACTTATACCCGTCTAAACCGGAAGTGAAAAGAAACGTAAGGGAAATCGATATTCGGCTTGAGGCATGTTATCCGAGGTTTAACCTTTGTAAGTTTACGTCACGAACTCGTTCCCGTTCAGAAGAAAAGAATAATAACTGTTACTGTCGATGTAGATCCGGTTGTCTATCCGTTCTTTGAACTGTACAACTCCTTGCCGGCGGAAGCCTGGTTCGCGAAGGACGTTGTTGTCAAGCTGGATAAAAAGTACCCGAACTTAGATATCTGTATGCTGCATCTCTACTTCTTTATTTGTCAACTTGACTCATGTTTATTAGATCCTGCTATCTACCCATCGTTTGAGATCTATCCGGGGTTTGTCATTGAACCTCAGGTGAATACGACAAAGGTTCTTTCGGTCAAGTTGTGTGCAGAGTACCCTTCTTTTGAAATATGTACGTAACTGTTGCTGTGAAACTCTAACCTGAATGAATATTAAATTTAGTCACTTCAGATGCATGCGCGTATCCTCACTTCACTATCTATCCCGAAATTGCAGGTCTAGCTCTGCCTGAAATTCGATTTTGATTTACTTTGATTATGAAGTGATGTTTTGTGGGTACGACCCGTGCTTTATTATTTATGAATTTATTATTGTAAGCGAATCTCTAATAGTAATTGCCGTCAACTTTCCTAAACGATCCTACTTAGTCTAGCTGTTTACATATTTAAGTCGTTCGCTCTTTTGTACCTTAATTTTTGGGATTTTACTTATTAGATTCTCGTATATGGGGGGCATATGTGCTGTACCAATACACAATATATTGTTTTGATAGTATTCATAGACATGAGCATATATACATGCAGAGTTCAGCACAGTTTCTCTATGCCCTTTCTTTTGCTCACATTAAGTCCATGACTCCAGCCCAGGTATGCGTAAGATATTAATTATGTATTTTCATCCCACTGGAGTAGAGAAAGGGACTTACCCATATAATAAAAGACTCTTCACCGACGAAGGTGCCCACCCACCCTTCGCCCACTGGCTCCTACGGCCAGCCCCCTGCTTAAATTATTTTAGACAGCGTTAGCCAAATCGCTGCTGGAGGTGGGTACCTTCCGCTCCCATCCCCCTCCGCCGGGCGTCCTCTTTAAAGGTTCTAGATTTGTACCTCCCAGCGGCCCGGAATAATAGGATATATTTAACCAGCGTCGAAGACCGCTGCGCTGGTGGGGAGAGCCCCTTCCCTCTCTCCCCACGAACGCATGTCCTTAAATAAGGAACTCTAGTTTACATGCGCCCGCCCATGTGAGGCCTAATAAAGAATATGTTAGTATGTTGTCAGCCGAGTGTTGAAGAACGTACCTTTACCCTTTCCCCCGACCTAGATAATGAGAGCGTTAGTATAATGCAGGATAAGAGCAAGGAGGTTTACGTTCCCTTTCTCTTTCAGAAACCCTCCTCTCCCACCCGAGAAAGCGTCCATAATAAGTTAGTATACTATAATATGGGGAGAAGGGGGGGAAAGGACGTACCATCTTTATGGTGCCTACCCATAGAGAAACTAGGTTAGCATGTCTCTAAGCTGAGTAGATACTTAGCACTTACCTACCTGGTGTTTGTGATGTACCGATAGCTTAGAGGAGGCGGGATCGAGTCGAGGTGATAGTGGAAGAAGAGAAAAGAGTATAGAGAACATCTCCTGCTGACAGAGGTCCTTATAATGCTCCATTGAAGCTGGGAATCTCTTACTATAATTTGCATGATTGGGCTGACTGGGAAACCTAGATGTGCTAATATATTCCTAATAGTGATACTGAAGTTAGTATAGGATAGTGTAAATATGTTTGAAATCACGGTGCCGAATTCTGAGGAGGACCGGTGGCGGGGAAAACGTCGGCATGAAAGTGTCAGCCCCTTCATTTATGTACAATCTTTATATTGTCTATCAGAGCTCTTAGGAGCAACAACTATCTATCATACTTGTTAGTGCGCTATCAATCAAAAGTCTATTCCCCCTGACTGATAGGGTTATGGAGCGAGAGCCAAGATTACTTAGAAGAATCTAGTTAAGCCAATTCATGGTTTCAATCCGGGGATAATATCATTAAAGCTAGGTACTAATAAATATATGAAGCTGCTTTTATGTTATTTACCCACTACGGAATCCACAGACGAACGGCCTATTAGCTCTGCTAATTAGGTCGAATAAAACGTATGGCATGTCATGTGATCGTGTTTCGAGTATGACGTCAGATTTTTTTTATTCGTTTCCGAAAGAGACTGTTGAATCATGTTTTACCAGAACAAGTACGTATATTAACGTATTGCCTACGATAGGTAGTACATCAATAACACAGTAAAAATATAGAGGTCCATACAAATCTAAGTAGAAGGGTTGAATTTGTGCTCCATATCGCGGACACACAGAATATATTTTCATACGTATTACACGCATGGCGATAATTTGCAAGTTGATAACACTTCGGCTAAGATTCATAGACTGTTTCAGAAGTGACTCTCGTATACATTAAAGTAGATAAATAAATAGGGAAGTGAAAAGAGTTAGAAGGGTGGCTAATTTCAGATATAAAAGGAAATTAGTGACTAATATAGTTTATATTCTTTATGACATTTGCGTTTCCCACTTTACAAGATAATCGCATCAGAACTTAATACTGAAGTCTTATAATCTCTACTTGTCCTTAAAGCACAAGCAACAATGAGCGCAAACGAAAATATTCTTAGAGAAAAACTTGTTGAAATTGAGCCTAATGCAGCTAATTTTACCATTAGCCTTCCTATCATCACTTCGTCATCTGGGAAGCGTTACTTCGCCAAGGTCGGATCTAGGTCAGAGACGGAGCAATATACTGGAGAAACGGAGTCTCTCAAGCATATATACAATGCAGCACCTGGACTAGCACCTCGAGTTCTTCAATCCGGTATTTCACCCACTTCCGGAAAGCCGTACTTTATTTCCGAGTATTTGGATATCACGTATCATTCCAATGCATCGATGAAGAAACTTGCGAGTCGCCTTGCCTCAGAGTTGCATGTATACAAGAGCGATAAAGGCTTCGGATTCGACGTGCCGACTTTTTGTGGTGCAACAAGAATGAAAAATGGGTGGTATGATGTATGTAAATTGATATACAATTAAGAGTCCTTGTTGGGAGCACATACTCATCTGTTATGTATAAACTAATAAGACCTGGGAGAGCTGCTACGATGCGCTTATAGGAGGGCTGCAGGAGGGCCTCGAGAAGAGGGGGGCTACTCGGCCATTATGTGAGAAAATAGCAGAGGTCCGTAGAACGTACGTAAATATATTTAACTAAACCATATAACTATATGCATTGAGTATAGCGATTTAGTGTCATCCCTTTTTTGTTAGGACCTCTTAACATTGAACCAGTCCTTTTGCATGGGGACCTCTGGGTTAGCCTCCGTCGCATCGTTTCATGAGCAAACTATCTGGACTTCTTTTACAGAGTGGAAACACAGGGCTTGATAAGAAGACGAATGAGCCTGTTATATATGATCCTTCTTCCTTCTATGGGCATAATGAAGCAGAGTATGTCTCTAATTTATTTTTAGATGGCAGATTAAGTCTTTACTTTTCATGTAGTTTGGCCATCGCACGCATCTTTGGAGGTTTTCCAACAAGTTTTTTCGAAAAATATCATGAACTTCTCCCGAAGTCAGAACCTGCTGATCAATATGAACAACGTCTTTCTCTTTATAAACTTTTCCATTATTTAAATCATGCTCTATTGTTTGGAAGCGGGGTATGTGTGTTTCCAGCCTCAGCACAAGGCCTGATATGAAGTGCTTATAGAGCTATACAGGGTGGATATGCGTCAACTGCATCAGAGCTCATGGATGAATTGATCAATATATGCCAATCAAAGTAAGCACAGGTCAGAAATTAGTAATACAAATAGTCCCTAAGTAAATAAATGTACATATAATCATAATGTTCAAAAAAAAATAAGTTTAGTTCAAAAAGTCAGAATTATTCATCTTGTTCATCTTCCGGGGACCTAAAAAGAATCAGTAAAATCACGTGAGAGTAAGTTTTGACCGCGTTACTTACAGTTCTCTGCTAGATGATAGAACGGGACCCCGGAAATTATACTGGTCTGCGTAATCGTCTCCCATAAAATCAAATTCATCATCAAGCTCTGAGCTATCGCTACTCCAAGTTGATTCCTGCTGGCCAGATTCGGGTTTTTTCTCTTCTCTCCGTGTTGACTGGAACGGCGAAGTAAACCTCCCGAAGGAATGATTCCTTAGAGTTCGGAAAAACCCATTAGAGGGTAAATGTGTAAATCTCATGAGACTATGTAAGTCAGGGGTAGAAGATGAAGCCACCGAAGAATCAGGCGGAAACGGTCTTTTCGAACTATCGTAGACTCTTTCTTGAGGAGGGGTGGGCGAAAAATCGGCGTCTTCAAAAAGGTGAGAGGCCCAGACTCTCCGACGTGATTCTGAACGTAACGGATCCAGACTGCCCTTCATTCCAATAGGTGTTGAACTGCCAGAGACCGGCTCCAAGTGTGTAAGAGCTCGTAATCGTTGTCTGCCGTCAAATGTTAGCTTGGAGGTTGACTCCATATCTGATTCCATTGGCCATGAACTTTTTCCATCCGGAGACAAAGTAGGACCCATGCTGATGTCTGGAATGTGCCCGGCATCTAGATCCTTTGGAGGGATCAGCTCTCGTAAGGATAAATTTCTCCGTGCAGATCTACGACCTTGAAGTATTTCTCGTTCTAAACGAATTCTATTCTCGATGATATGTAACTAAAACGTTCAGCGATCAATATTAAAAAATAAGAAGAGGATAAGGATTGAATCCATTACCTTCGGCCACGTTACAAATTCACCAACGTTCATCATCCTTTCCAATTCGGACCTGTCTGGATCGCTGAGAATGTTTATCCAATCCTGAGTCATACCGTCAGATTCGTAAACGAAACGCATCTGTAAACACCCACCATGAACCTTGTCTTAGGCCAGATCCTAAACAAGTATTAAATATAGTACATACGGATCGATACAAGAGTAACTCACGTCACTGTTCCGTCAAATCTTTGAAGAAACACACTTGACCAGTCTTGTCCCAATAATTGAGGAAGTAAATCCAAATCTCTTATTACCTTGAAGTTTTTTGTCAGCTCCAATTTGAGCCATTGCTCAGCTGCGGATAGCAGAAAATTTCCCCTCCAGCCTGTTGTTAAGGAATTAGCATTATGAATATACGGAAATTAATAGTACCCGACCTTTTCCTTTTCTGTGTGCTACAGGCTTACCCGCCGATCCACGAGGGGCGAAGAAAAATAGATGTACATGGGGGTTCACCTGAGAAACAACCGGGTGTGCAACTAATACCAGTATGAGCACCAAACAATAAAATAAATAATATTAACGAACCATTAAAGTAATGGTTCAAAGACTGAAGTGGGATGTCACTCCGAAGTGATCCATCCTTGAATTTTGAACCCCAGTTCCAGGGAATGAGATTTCCATCCTTCGTTTTCTGCATTAGGACCACTGGGTTTAAAATACCCGGAACAGCAGCAGAAGCAATTAGGGCACTCCAAATGACCGTGTCGGGAGCAGTCAAATAGTTCAGCAATTTCGTCGGGCTATGTCTATCGGCAGGAATAACTGAGATATTTAGTATCCGCCCAGTTTTTTGATAGGCTTCCCGGAATGTGAGTGAGCCCTTAGTAAAAAAGCAGGCCTATTCTATTGTAAGCACCCATTATTTTAACACGATAAATACAGCAATACCTTTCTTGCCCAGTCCACACTATCAAACCTCGCGCCTGTCTCCCAAAAGCGTTTAAACCATAATCTAAATGGTTCTTCACACGCAGTGATCCTATCGGCCAGTTCGGGAACAAGCATTTCCTTCATTTCGGCATCAGTGCGTGTCGCCGCAAAAGCAGCAACAAGACCTCCCGCAGATGTCCCAGTTATAACTCGAGGTAGGAGGTTGTTTTGTACAAGGGCCTTAATCACTCCAAAGTGATCTTAATCATCGATTAGTATTAAGATCACGGGTTTCAAAGGAAAAGAAGAAACTCATACAATATCCAAATGTAGCTCCTCCACTGAGACATAGAGCAGAAATACCGAGATTTTTGTTCGCAGATTTAAAGAATCGTCTCTTTTCTTCATTTGAGAGAATGGGAGTATTACGGATGTAGATGAGAGCCTTCTCTACCTCAGTGATATATGCTAAAGATACATTAGTAAAGGTCAACCGGGGTACCAATAGAAAGCTTACACTCGATTAAGTCCTTTGTACCATAAAAGGTCTTTAAAGGCAATTAAAAGGCTATGTTGGTGGATCTAAATGAAAACTGGACGAACCTCACTATATAACCTATTTGACTGTTAATCCTAACGGAATAGGGGCAAAAGAATTTGTGGAGACTGACCGTTGGCTTTCTACCCCTGCGAAATTTCTCTTTACGCACGTTTCTAAAACTCCAAGGACACCCCTAGCATCGCCACTCTTTCTGAGTGAATACATCGACTTCAATACCTTGCGCACCAGTCTCCAATCGTAATAGGGATCGTCTTCTATAACTTTCCATTCATCAAAGCCAAGATATTTGTCAAGTGCCAAAGCTGCTTCTCTCCATTCTTCGAATGTCTTTGATGCTCGTAGTTTCTTGCGTAGTTGCCCCTTTCGACCCGTCCCTAACACAAATACCACGATAAGATAACTTGTCGTTAACAAGGTGTGGTTTCATTCACGTACATGCTGTAAACCACTCCTTCGCATTTACGCATTGTCTTACGAACACGTACATACCGAACTCAAAGAAGATAAAAAGAAAAATAAACATCTTATATTGAGTTAGCGAGGCTGTATAGTGTAGTCTCAAATTGGGGTGCTCACGAGCAACGGCCATCGAAGAAGAGTGAAAAGCCAGTCCTGTCGTTTCTCATGTCTTATTCCACGTTTTCTCCTCTTTACTCTCAAGTTTACGGGGGCGAAGTCAGACAGTGCAGAAACTTTCTGAATACGAGGGCTTTTTAAAGCATTGACATTTAAGTTGGTGGCCGATAGTGTTTTTGTCTGGAGCACAGGAGAAAGATTTAGACTTCTAGAGCTGGGAGAGTGACGAGGTGTTTCTATATAGTCGTTATCAATAAAATACTCCGCACTCAAAGCATGAGCAAATGCTTCGATATGACTGTATATACAAGAGCGTGCGAATGGTTAGCATTGCGAAGAGTGCTGTGTGTTTCTTCTGACCTTTCGTTAACATAGTTTGTGTGCAAATCGTCTCGAGTGCTACCATAATTTGACGTTTGGGGAGTATCCTTGTATGGAGGCAAGGTAGGCATGATGATGCATTGAACCAGACTGGACGTGATCACAGGGCAAGGGAAAGTTTCAGGTGAATATATAACAATAATAATAATAATAATACTAATACTAACAAACACCCCACGGCTGATGTCATATCATCTGCCGATCCACGTGAGAAAAGTTTTTTTTTTTTTTTTTTTTTAAACTGTATTAAGGTCCGGCAACTGAACATCGCAGCGTACCACGGACCCGCTCGGAATAGAGTGATCACTAACTACATAATTACAATGTAACTATATAGAAAAAGAGGGGGTGGAAGGTGTTATAAAAGCAAATAAAATCGAGAACCGAAAACCATAGCTACTATGCCTAAGCATAAATGCACACAACATCGTACTAAAATAAAAAAGGGGTGAGTTTGAGGAAGAAGGGGGAGCTAGGCCCTTTATGAAGAAACAGGGGGTTTGAGACCAATAAAATTGGACTGAATAAAAGGAATTAAAAGTTGAAGGCCAAATTTGGTGGAGAACAGAGGGTCGACCCAAGGAGTTTCAGGATTTGACCAGCGGATCGGGATAAGATTTGGGGATGTAAGAGGGCAGCTATAAAGTAAATGATCCACATCTTGTATTAGGGTAGTTTTACAAGGGCAGTCAAAAGGTTCGGGGATATGAAAATGTTTATAGTAACGTCCGCAAAAACAATGTTGAGTAGCAATACGAACAAATCAGGAGCACAGCGATCGATTGTTCAAAAGTTCTTTGTAGATTTTCTTGACTTTAAGAGAGGGAGAAGAGAGAGCCATGAAAGAAGGAGAATAAGGCCCTGGCTTTTCTTTGAACGATTCCCAGTAATAGGTACATCCCTCAAGAAGTTCCTTGGTAGTAATCAAAGAACAGAAAGATGCGGTTATAGGGGTGCTAGTAGGGATGGCTGCAATAGCAGCTTTGCCTGCCATGAGATCAGCTTCTTTGTTTCCAATAACTCCTTTGTGAGCTGGACACCAAGTAAGATTAATGCTTAGAGTAGGGTGTGAGTTTAATAGCTCAGTAACGATTTTGTAAATTTGGATGTATGAAGGGTGATGAATGAATTTAGATGGATTAGAGGACAGAAGTTTTAGTGAAGAAGATGAGTCAGTGTAGACGATCACTTTCGTGAAATGACTAGAACCCGAGACGTCGTTGAGGAGAAGCTTAGCCTTAAAGATATGCAAGGCTTTGACTATTGCAAAGATCTCAGCATCAAATGCTGTGGAGGAGGTGGAGTGTCGATCTCGTCATGAACCAATAATTTTGCCTTTGTAGTACATGACAACTGCACTGCCCGTACGATTTTGATGTGCCCAAAAAGCTCTGTTACCACGATGTACAACTGTGGATTGAAGAGTCGCTGAACCATCAGTGAAGAAGAAAAGCGTGTCGGGGGAGTGACTAAGAGACCTATTAATGTCTTCAATGAACTTGTCACAATCTTTTCCCTTGATTCCTGCCTTATTAGATATAAGGAAACGGTTCGGGAATGATTCAGAAAGAGAGGATATTGACGGGGGAAGTTCACCAATAGAAGCTCTAGTGAAGAACGTAGAGTGCTCTAAATAAAGAGGTTCAAGAGGGAGATAAACCGTATTGGGGGTGGAGTTGAGAATGGCTCCAGGCCAGAAGGATAAAGGACGAGAAGTAAAAGTAGAATGAGAATATTTAAAAAATCGTTGTTTGAGAATATCAGAAATAAGGGGAACAGAGAGGAAGTTATGAAGAAAAAGAGTAGGAGTGGTTTTGAAAGCTCCAGCAATTTTAACTAAACATTTATTTTGGGTTTTTTGTAATAGAGAAATAATAGTTTTAGGGGGGGATGAAGGGTTGTACCAAAGTTGAAACCCATATAATAATATGGGGACAACACAAGAGATATAGATATGACGAAGGTGATGAGGGGAGAGGCCAATCATAGAAGAGAGAAACATTCGAAGGGAAAAAAAGGCAGAAAGGGCTTTTCGAGCCATGAAAGTTGCATGTAGCTTAAAGGATTTTGAGCGAAGAAAGTAAAACCCCAACCATCTAATCATAGGTTGAACATTAATGTTGAAGGGTTGAGAGTTATAATTAATAAATGTGAAGAAAGGAGTGGGGGTTCGGGAAGAAGAATATTTTTTGAAGAAGTGTAAAACTTCGGTTTTAGAAAAATCAAGCATGAGGCCTTGAAGATATAATTGATCTTTGAAAAAGTAGAAAGAATCGTAAATAATTTTCTCTGCTTGTTTAGGGGAGGAATAATGACAAAGGATCGCAATGTCATTAATATACGAAAAAGCAATGGCATTTGGAATATTGAAAGCAGAGATGGTGAGGGCAGTATAGATGACTGAAAGAATAGGAGAAAGTGGAGACCCTTGTGGAATACCAATTTCAGCAAGGTTGAACGAGTTCGAGGTCGTGTTGTTGATAATAAAAGAAACCAACCGACATGAGAGAAAAGATTTGAGCCACCTACAGATTTTGGAAGGGAATCCAAAATGATACAGTAGGTGGATGAGACGGGAGTGAGATAAGAAGTCAAAAAAGCCTTTAATATCCATGGTGAGTAGAGAAAAATTATGAGAAGGGTGTTTCTTTTTGATTTTCACCATGGATGACCAGAGCGAGACACCTGCATCAGCTGTGGATGAGAAAGGTTTGCCTCCAAACTGATTAGCTGGGATGATAGGAAAGTGGATCGAATCATATGAGATGCGATTAGAAATAATTTTTTCTAGAAGCTTGGAAAAGCATTCCAGTAGAGAAATAGGGCGATAGGATCGAGGGGAAGAATAGTTGTTTTTGTTGGGTTTAGGGATAACAACCACAAGAGCTTGTCGCCATAGAAGAGGGTGATATGAAAAATCCAGAATAGAGTTAAAAAGGAGGAGGAGAAACGAGGAGATGTGAGGAAAGGAAAATTTAATAAATTTATATGAAATTTGAGAAAGCCCAGGGGCGGATGAGTTCGAAGTGGGTTCAAGAGCATTGTTGAGTTCATTAATAGTGATAGGAGAGAAGTCTCGAGGATTTAAAGGGGGGGGATCAAGAACAAGAGATGAATAGATTGGAGAAATATTAGGGGGGAAAAAGAATTCGTGCACAAATCCTTGGGCAATCTCTTGAGGAAGAACAGCAGGACCTGAGGAGAAGTTTATAGAGGGAAGGAAACTATTTTTACGAGGTTTTGTGCACCAGGATCGAAGCGACCAGATTTCGTCCTTAGTGCATTTTTCTATAAGTTTTTTAAAGTGATCTTTTTTAGTTTTTAGCACCAATTGTTTGTAAGCAAATCGGTGTGAAGAATAATTAGGATCAGAAGCAGAAAGGGAAGAAAGATGGTTATGAGCTTGTTGAAGTTCATCATTCCACCAATCATTCTTCTTATAATAAAACGAGAAAGAGAGAGAGGAATTTCTTTTAGATTTGTTTTTGTTTAAGATAAAAGATTAAATAGAAGAAAAGGTGTTTAGAAAGCAATTGTGGAGAGAAATGGTAAGATTATCAATATCATGAGAGGAGTGAGGGGGAATAAACTTTAATGATGAGGAAAATTTATTAAAGTGTTTGGCCCAAATGTTTTTATCAACGAAATTAAAGGAAAACCGGTCATTGGGGACTGAAGAAGATGTAGAAGAGGAGCACGAGGGGAAAGAGAAATTGATTTCGATAAATAAATGATCAGAGGAGTTTAGCCCAAAATCTGTGTGTACTTCCCAAGAGAAAGAATGAAGCAAATCCGCAAGAGAAGGGTTGACAAGAGATAAATCAATAATAGAAGAGGATTGAGATGAGTTAGAAACGATTCGAGTTTTTACCCCATGAATATTAATGCAAAAGAGATCTTGAGAGGCGAAATATAAACAAAGGTCTTCAGACTTGGAGGAGAGTTTAGATAAAGGAGAACCCCAAGAAGGATGTTGGAGATTGAAGTCTCCTACTACTAAGGTAGGGGATAACGGAAGATCGACTTGGAGTAATTCGTGAAAACAGGAATTATCCCCAGCACCCGGAAGACAATAAACATTGAAAATATTAAAAGATGGAAATTGAGAGCGAGAGATAAACTTGAGAATAAACATGTGTAAAGAGGTAAAATAAAGAGGAGAGAAAGAGAAGAGCTGTACAATATCCTTATGAACATAAATACACACTTTAGGGGGAGATAAGGGGGATGGAGGTGGGTGAAAAACCTCCCATGCAGGGTGAGAGACCGTGCCAAATGAAGAGGGGGTAGAGGGATAGATGGAAATGGGTAGACGAATTTCGCCCATCTAGCATTCTTGAATGCAAATAATATGAAAATGAAGATGATTAAGAGAATTGAAAATTACATGTTGACGAATATTGGATTTCGCAACATTTATTTGACCAATGCGTAATTTATTCATTGATCAATTCTTAAACGACGGATAGCGGCTTGATATCTAGTGAGATAGATACCATGAAGTTTGTACTTGTTCCACTTGGGGCAGAGCGGAGAATCAGATTCATGAGCCCCCAGACAGTTACGACACGTAGGGGGGTGAGAGCAATCAGTACCTAGATTGCCTTCTAAAACGCAGTTGGGGCAATGGGAGTTATGTTGAGAGGAAGAACCAGAAGGGAGAGTACAGAATTTGCATAGAGCCGATTTTAAGCGGCAGGATGACATTTCATGAGACCCAATTTTAAAACAGCGTGAGCAGAAAATAAACCTCTTTTTCTCCCGTTTATGCATTACGCGGCAACGAGAGTGAAACACAATGAAGGGAAGATTGTTAAAAATAATATCATCTGCTTTTTCAGCATCTGAAGATAATACGAAGGCATTCGCAGAACCTAGTTGAGATCCTGCAAATTTTGGGTTATTAGAGGGAGGAAGAATGTTGACTTTAGTGAACGGGATGTCAGGGTAACTAGTTTTGAGTTCTTTAAGGAGAGCTTCTTCTGTAAGTTTGAGGCCAGTGTAAGGATGGTTAATCGGGACACCAGTAATATAGTACCTTTGTTCCACCGTGACAGGTGATATGTCAGTAGAAAGAGGAAGAGAGAGAGTGTTAAGGATAATGTTTTTAAAACCAAGAATTAAATCATATGAAAAGGCAGGGGGGAAGCAAAGAACCATATTTCCTTGTGAGGTAATACGACCCATCACGCAATAAAAGTTTTTAGGGACTTTGTCCAAAGGTAAAGATTTATTAATAGCGATGACTTTAGAAAAAATATCATCGATCCCTCTACGCAGTTTAGTAGGAGGGAAAATGCAGATTTGAGTGTACTTAGAGAGTACACTTGAAGAGGAAACAGGGTGAGAAGAAGAATGAGATTGAGAGCTAGGTTTTTTGTAAGAAACTACTTGAAAAGGAGCTTCCTGTGATTTGGTAGTTTCAGCGACATGAATGGAAGAATCTATGGGTTTCTTTTTAATAGCGTCACTGTAAGAGGGTTTGGATGGGTTTGTGGAGGAGGGGTTTTTAGATGGAGGAGGGTTTTTGTTAGAAAGTGTTGGAGGATTCTTGTTTGAAGAAAAAGAAGAAGTAGAAGAGTTCGAGATACGGGCAATAGAAGAAGACAATCCAATAAAAGATTGTTGTAAAGAGATAATTTGAGAGGAAAGATCATTTAGTTTATTAGTGATATCCACATTAGAATCGTCGACAATCTGAGTGATAGAATGAGATAGTTTTTCCTCATTAATAATAGAAAATGCTCCATCGACTTGAGCATAGTTTTCAGAAGCAAAGTAAAACAGTTTTTTAGCCAGATGACGACCTTCTGACTCAACAATTGGGATAGGGGAAGAGGTGGTTGAAAAGATAAAGTTAGATAGTCTCATAAAGATGGGAACCACTTGAGACATGATAGAAGCCGGGTCAACTACCCGATCAGATGAAATGACAGTAATGTCTTTGAGGACATTACTCCATTCGCGTGTAAACTCCTCTGGGGAGCCACTAGCAAGGTCGTGGTAGGAGGATGAACTATGAGAAGAGGAAACGGAAGGGCTGTGATGGTCTGGGATATCGGTATCCATCTGAAATGTAAAAGGGGGGACAGGGGGTTGGAGGGGAAACCCTGTGAAAGACTTGGCTTTCTTACCCTTAGGGGTGGAGGATGGGGAGCGGGGACGTTTAGAAGAGGAAGAGGAATGGTTGGACATACAAAGGAAAAAGAAAAGGAAAAGTGTAAATAGAGAAGAAAGAAGAAGAAAAAGAAAAGAAAAGAGAAATAAAAGAGAAGTAACAAGACAAGCCTCAAATGTTTTTTGATTTTCTTAACTATTAAATACACCTAAACCAATCTTTTCCAAAAAACCAACAAAGGGGTAGGGCGATGCCTGGGGATGAAGATTTTGATGTGCAGATTCAGCAGTAGATAAGCGTGGGAACTTTGTAGAAAGCGCGAGTAGATGGTGGTAAGAGACTGACTGACCACGTGAGAAAAGTAGAACTAATCAGCCAATGCTTATGTCATAATACATACTAATTCTACAACCATATTCATTTCATTTCACTCACCCAAGTTCAACTTCAAGGTCTAGGTCTACGCTATATTAAACGCTCACATACAAAGTGCATTAACTTGAATACGTGCGCCACTGCTTGAATAGTGCATAATAAAATATGAACAGACCTCCACCAAAAGCTGGGAATAGTGAAGAATCCGAAGAACCAATAAATCAAACAAGATATCCTTCACCACCTCAACATGTCACCAATGCCTCCCGGGGCATACATGTGGGCTCATATACTAAAATTCTCATACCGTCGACTGACTAGTATTAAAGGCTCCATCATTTTCTTCTTTCCAACCGAGGGAACTTCGGTTTACATCCGCTCATCCTTCACCACATGTGGCTTGGAGTTGTGACGGTCGGCGGTTAGCATCTGTAGGAATTGATAAGGCAGTTAGAATATGGTCACCAGAAAAAAGTGTACGTCTTTTACATCCCAGTTTCCCGCAAGTCAATGCTTAAAATACTAATCTCTTTAGCTCGATCCACGCAGTGCTACCCAATACGTTGGAGGACACGATTTTGATGTTGATTATGTAGCTTGGAATCCTACACATCCAGAATTGTTTTGTACTTCCAGCCAAAGAGACAAGAAGATTGTGTTCTGGGATGCACGGCGTGAGTGTCTTGTTACACCTAGTTAATCATCTACTTCTGATCTAACATAACAGCTGCTGAACAGAAAGTCGTTGTGTACAGACATACGTACACTCCATCGCTCCATCTCGACTTAATTACTCACCCGATGGGAAAACGATCGTGTTCACCGCCGTGACGCCTCAATTCGGGTTCTTGACTCTTAATCAAGGAAAAGGCGAAACAAAGCCATCATGGAGCTATTCGAAACACGAAAACAGAAGTGTATGTCAGCAATTTTATGAACATTAGAACATTTTGATTGATTTAATTTGATCAGCTTTCTGCGACGTGTGCTATATTCAATAATATAGGAGATGGCCTAGTCATGTGTCATAGTCGACAGAACTCTATTACAGTTGTTGATTATCCATCCCTCAATGTTCGCGAAAACTTTTCTGCACATGTATGGGGGACCCAAGATATTGCTATTGACCCCAGAGGGAGGTGAGCTTTGGGTGTGCATTTTAATGAAAGTCTTTTTTGCTGAAATTGGAGAAGGTATCTAGTTTCGGGTGGAGGTGATTCCCTTGTCGATATTTTTGACATGAATGACTGGATCTGTGTAAACACTATCACGGCATGCGAGTAAGTAGCCTAGTGGTATATATTTCTGATGTTATTGCTTATTTTGTCTAGGCATCCTATCAATGCTCTGAGCTTTTCACATGATGGTGAATATTTGGCTATTGCCAGCCAAGGCCCATATATCAATATTGTAAGTAACTCTTACCTATAAAGAATCGGATGTTTACTTTTTTATTTTAGTGTGCTGTTGAGACGGGCCTTCCTTTGCATCGTGTGCCTACACATGGACCAGTGCCAACAGTTACGTGGCACCCGTCAAAATATATCCTTGCTTATTGCGGAGAAAAGCCGTCGATTACACCGAATACTACGTCAACAGCATACATAAGTTTATTCGGACCAGGAATGTAAATTAGTGTTGATAGTAGTTCATCCCCATTGTATTATACCTTGTCTATCCAGCTCAAGTTGCTCTTAGAGGATTGGGTGGGTTCCTTTATTAATTTTACGATTCTCATATTTTTACAAGACATTCTTTCGTCATATCATAAATTGCGTTACCGACATAACAAGTTTAGGAAAACTAGGGAAGATGTGAAATTAAATATACTGAAGGGACTAGAAGCAAAGCAAAAATAGGTGCAAAGAATTAATGAAGTATAGAAGAAATATACTGGTCTATATATCACGAAAATAAATTTACTTGAAAAAGAAGACAAGATACGGACAGTTCGAATGCAAATTAGGTCTTGAGGCGTCAACGTAGAATACGGTCTTGAGACGAAAGCACGGCCGCTTCTGACGATCTGCGGAAGAGGGCCTTGATTTTACGAGATGGAGACGACGGAATACTTTCTGGAGGAGATGGTACTTGAGAGCGTGATATACCAGCAAAGATCTTTTCACCCTTTGGACCCATCTTACTCGGGAATTTGGATGAAGGTGCATCTGTCCCGTACTCTATATCCGTATCACGGACTCGAGCTGGCACCGGCACATCAGAGGAGCTAGGCCACCTCACTCTCCCCCTAGATGTTTGACTATGGTCCGAGCCCGACTTGTCAACAATATAGTTTACTTTTGGCTGCCCCCTAGAATCTACACTTTGCGTAGAGACGGATCTGGATGTACTTGGAGTACCTGAATCCCGTTTTCCCGAGTTGGATTTCGATGGCTTATAGTTGAGGGCAGCCGACGTAGTTGGTGTCTCTAACGCCGTAAGAAGATTCGCCATGGATCGCTGCTTAGCTTGACTTTCCGTTGTCATGTCGGATGCCCTCCTATCTTGATAAACACTACGTGTAGCTTTTTCTTCACTGGGTCCAGATATAGCCTGAGGGTTATTGGGGTTGGAAGGGTTATTAGGTTCTTCTGCACGCTCTGTAGCCGGAGCGTCTGGAATTGAAGTTAGGCTAAAGAGACGATGATGTGCATGACTTGGGTCAGTCTCATAAGTCCCCTGGGAAACAACACTTCCAGACGTTCTACTAGCTGCACTACCATGTCGTTTCCTCATCTTAGTAATGCGCTTTCCAAATGCTTTGAATGGAGGTGTTGAAGTTACGTCGGGAGAGGAAAATGCCATCGACGTAGCCGTATTTCGTCGTGCTCTCTCTGGTGTAGCTATTACTCTGATATCAGAACCAATGGTCAAGCCGGGAAGGAGCTGAGGGAGGAGATTTGCGGAAAGACTATCGATCTCGTACGTCCCTCTCGGATGTTCTGGAGGTCTGGACAGAGTCGGCTCGACAGTTTCTCCGCACGATTCTTCCTGAGAGAAGTCCACTGTGCTATTTCTACTAGGTCCTTGGGATACAGGCGGAGTAGGACTTAATTCCCTATGTACATTATGACACTGCTCATTGGAGCTGTGTTCTAAGGATATCAAAGACCCTTCTCGAGAAGGTACTGAATTATCATCCCGTATCGTCTCCAAGTTTGTCGAAAAGCGTTTACTATGTATTTGACTACCCCTCGAACTCCTTGAACTCGTACTAGTCCTTCTAGATAGAGGAACTGAACCAGTCATACCCGGGATAGACTCCGGTACGTTTCGCCGTTCAGCCGCATGAATTGCCGCTGCAAGACTCTCACCGATAGAACTCACTGACGGACTATATCGTGCCTTTGTATAGAACGTGCGCTCTATATTTCCAATACTATCCGCCTCTATAGCTACATACGCTGACGTAGCTGCAGAGTTTTCTTGTTTAGGGACAATCGGATGGGTCTTCGGCTGTACCTGATTATCAGGGTCTTGCTGTGGAAGTACCGAAAGCTTTGGTACACGGGAAAGCAAGGATGTCGCCCTGCTTAGCCTGCTTTTGCGATCAACGGCGTCTCCTTTTAACATCCAAACGTCAGTACTCAAGCGGCCTTCGACAACTGTGATACTGCCACTCCGTCTGTATTTGTCTCGCAACCCCGAGGGTTTAGGTAGGTTTGATGGGAGTTCGAAAAGCCCCATTGGAACTGGAAGTGGGCAGAAAATAGAGTTGACAACCAAAATCGGAGCAGTCAAGGTCGTAGAAAGGATAAATAAAATCGATACAGACTGTGAAGGTGAAGTCATTATAAGATACGGCAAAGATAAAATCTGGAATGTAACTTTATTAAGTTCTCTGATCCAAGTAATCACTAACAAGGCCACTCACCAAAGAAATCCATATAAACAATAACCACCCGAAAAGACAGCTAATGGGAATTTCAATATTTCTCGGAATATTCTCTGTGCATGATGGAAAACCCTTTTCTGTGCTATTAAGATCCACAATTGTGGGATTATATGCAGGTGTATATTCTCCCGGTACTTGCCCAGGAAAACCAGAATGAGGGAGCCTCCCCGACTCAAGCCTGGTGTCCTGGTGCTGAGCATGTAAGTTTAAAGCCGTACATCCTCGTGAAGAGCTCTTCATTGTGGTCGGGAATGACCAGTCTGTGACTGTCACTGGCGATTGCGACGGTTCAGTTAACCATGAGCTATCATTATGGGAGTCAACGGGAGATTCATGTGGAGAACTGCCAGCAACTGGCCCATATGTATTGGCATCCTTTACACTAGGATCAAAAGAAAATGAAGATATAGAAGTATGTCTTGAACCAGCATCAGAAGTGATCCATGAGCTACCATCCTTCAGGGCTTCAATATCCTCGGCTGCAAACGATTGACGTCTCTTCTTTTCTTGTACTGCTGCGTGAAGCTCGTCCTTCAAAGACGCCGGACCATTGCAAGGGGAAATGTTATGGCTAATCGACCGAAGTGTCAAGAAGAGACACAGAATTGATCCCGTACTTAGAAGTCCAATTGCTAAAGAGTAACATATAGAGCCGACAAAAACGCTTGCAACGCCCCTACTAGCAAGGACCGCAGTAATAGTAGTGGATACGATACTGACGATGACCACGGGTACCCAAATAATCCAGCTCTTAGGACCGTATGTAACTGGTTTTGCTCGACGTATGCGGACAAGGGTATAAGCAAGAATGACGAACAAGCATGATTGTCTTAGCATAACAACGAACCATAGTCGAGAGGAAGAAAGCGTGTCACGGGCAATGTCTGAGCCTTCCGGAGTATCTTCAGATTCCATAAAGGCTTCCCACAAGAAAACTGCTAGAGACAATAGGTCGGACAGGGCTAGCCATAGATGCCCTCTGTCCGGCAGCGATAGCGACTTCGTTGTTGCCCAGGAGTGTTTCTTAGAAAAGTGCATCGTGGCCACTTTAAGTAATTGCCTAGTATTTAGAGTGGTTCAATATACTTACATTAATAGCACGCCCACTGACTGGATGAGGCGGGATCAACGGAATCAAAATTCGTAAGATGACGAAAACAGATGATAACAGTGATAAGATGGAGAGAGCAAGGGTTGGAATCAGTGGAAACATATTCGTGAAATTCTAGTCGTAGCTGTTTCGTTTAATGCATGTAAAAGTATGTAGTAGAGTGTATGAAATTAGCTTATGAATCTAGGGGATGCGTTTGATAATGAAAGAAAAAAGAAGTTATCGTGGAAGCGTGAACGACGGGATCAACTCGTACAACGGCCTTACGAATGTTGACGGTGGTTGTGAAATACGAATATATCGACTGTGACAACATTCAAGCGATCGGCAATAAATAAATTGTCATCTTTCGGGCTCGCTAAACGGAGATCGCACTTTAGCGAAGTAGTTTCTCCTTACTTGGTCACGGGAACGCGTATTTTCTTTATTCAGTTCAATTCCTATCTCTTACTTTTCAGTCTTATAATTTCTACACAGTTATGCTTAGTAATAAGTTCTTCTTCTATAGCAAAGATGGCGAGGATAACAATGATGAATCAGGGGTATAAACACGGAGAGCGTTAATTTCCCAAAATGCGTCCTAAAAGAAAATATATAGCATTGAATTGCTCCAATGTAGAGTTGAACTCACCGTGAATGCCTGAGGGTTCTGATCCACATCTATTTTGTTTGTCATGATGGTGTTCAATTAACTCTTAAGGGACTAAATTAACTTACACTCTTGACAGGACCTACCACAGCCTGCACTGGTGAAAGTACTACCAGCCCAATCTCCCTAATAATGACTTGGTCGGTATCCTTTTATTAATTAGTTACTTACTTACACAAAATGTGAGGTCAAAGACAATTTTGTTTTCGCCGAAGAAATTTTGAAAAATGCATTTTTGGCTTGACGGGAATCGAGCATCAGGTCTACCATATGTCGATTCGTCTGGTTGAATATGAGGATTAGCGTTCCTAATTTCGTCAGGAACGGTGGGATCGTCTCGAGGGAAATACCAGACGTAGACACCGTCTGTTTGTGTCCGCTTCATAACATACCATCCCCCTTTAATTTGGTTGAGACCCGGACCATAGGAATTACGCCTTGTAAGAGATGTGCCACAGCCTCGATTGTTGTCCACCTTCGAATCACAGTTCATAGACAAGGTCGTACTATATTCAAAGGCATGATTAGAACATTTCATTAGTATCAACGAAAGCTAGATAATTAGTACCCCGACTGATCGCGATTCGGGTCCATTGTACAACCCTCGGTAGTATGAAGGGAGACAAGATTCGCAGGGTCATTGTTTGCCCCTCTGTGAGAAGCGTGAGTTTTCCATCAACACTTCTAATTCAAAACATAAACAGACTCTATAATATCAATCTCTCCCCAACGGGGCCATAGAGTAGTATTGACTGTCCAAAAAGCGGGCCAAGTCCCACAGCCATAGGGCATGTGTTGAAGATCTAAAACTAGGACAGAGTCTAGGAAACCATTATAAGACCGGATTCGATTACTGTCTCGCCCTCTCGAATTACTTGTGACGACATTCGTATTGTCAGCACGCATTATGAATGTGTTCTCAGTAGCTATTTCCTATATTAAGTAAAGTCAGGGACAACAACAAAGTGCCAAACCCTACCAAACGTTAGATTGCGCGTCATGGCAGTATGTTGGTCAATATAGTTCACTCGACCATGAGTAGGGTCATCAAAGGTTTCCCATTCAAAATAGGAATAGAATGCGTGGCCAACAATGTTGTCTTTCAGAGAAAAAATTCCGGCGTGGGGACTAACAAGAGGAATGATGTTGCCTACAGGGATGAGAGAGGAGCGTGCACCGTATACGATTGACAAAAAGGAAAGATATTTATACGGAAGCATCGTGAGAAGTGTTATGACTTAATAGCGTTAAGAGTAGAAAAAATATGAGAGAAGGGAGTTCTTCGAGATCCCCATCAGGCGTTTATATAGTAGTAATATGAAGGGCTGACAGATGACGACACCAGCCCGGTTCAAAATATGACGCTATGGACTTTTTCAGTCTTATAATTTATACACAGTTATGCTTATTAATAAGTTCTTCTTTTTCTATAGCAAAGATGGTAAGGATAGCAAAGATGATTCAGGAGTATAAACACGGAGAGCTTTAATTTCCCAATATGCATCCTATAATATATATTAATATTGAATTACTTCAACGTAGACGTAGACTTACCGCGAAGGCCTGAGGGTTTTGATCCACATCTATTTTATTTGTCATGATGGTATACAATAATTTTTCAAGGAACTAGATTAACTTACATTCTTGACAGGACCTTCCACAGCCGGAACCAGCGAAAGTACTACCGGCCCAGTCGCCCTAATAATGGCTTGGTCAGTATCCTTTATAAATTTAGTTGGCTACTTACACAAAATGTAAGGTCAAAGACGATTTCATGTTCGCCAAAGTGGGATTTGAAGTCGCAACTTTGGCTTGAAGGGAATCGAGCATCAGGTTTACCATAGTTAACTTCGTCTGGTTTGATATGAGGGTTGCCGGTCCTGATTTCGTCAGGAACAGTAGGATCGTTCCGAGGGAAGTACCAGACATAGACACCGTCGTTTTGTGTCCGCTTCATGACATACCATCCCCCTTTATTTTCGTTGAGACTCACTCCATAGGAATTACGTTTTGTCAGAGATGTTCCACAGCCTTGATTATTACTTGCATATGCATTACAGTCTGTGGACCTTGTTGTACTATATTCAAAGTCACTATTAGAACGATTTATTTATGCTTAAAAAGGCTAGATAATTGGTACCCCGACTGATCGCGATTTGGGGCCATCGAACAACCCGGGCTGGTATGAAGAGAGACAAGATTTGTATAGTCATTATTTACTCCTCTGTAAGTTGTGTTAGTTTTTTTTATCAACACTTTATATTCAAAATATAAACCGACTCTATAATATCAATCTCCCCACCATCGGGCCAGCCACCAGTAGTGACAGTCCAGAAAGCAGGCCATGTCCCACAGCCATGGGGCATGTGTTGAAGATCCAGGACCAGGACAGAGTCCTGGAAAGTACTGTAAGATCGAATTCGATTACTATCCCGCCCTCTCGAGTTACTTTTAACGACATTCCTATCGTCCGCACGCATTATGAATGAATTCTCAGTAGCTATTTCCCGCATTTTAGTACAGACAGGAAGCAGTGGAGTACCAAATCCTACCAAAGGTTAGATTGCGCGAAATGGCAGTATGTTTATCAACATAATTTACTCGACCATGAGTAGGGTCGTTGAAGGTTTCCCAATCAAAGTAGGAATAGAATGCATGTCCAACAATGTTGTCTTTCAAAGAGAAAACGCCGGGACTCGGATTAATAAGAGGAATGATATTGTCCACAGGGATAAGAGAAGAGTGAGCACCGGATACGATGGACAAAAAGGAAAGATATTTATACAGAAGCATCGTGAGAAGCGAGATGCTCACACAGACTTAACTTAAAGGGGTTAAGGGAAGAAAAAATATATAAGACAAATCTGTTCTTAGAGGTTTTAATCAGGCGTTTATATAGTAGTATGAGGGGCTGACAGATGATGACACCAGTCCGGTTCAAAATATGACGCTATGGACTTGTTGTCAAACCTAACGGCAACCTGTATCCACATTTTCTTACCTGATGAACGAGCAGAAAAATGACACAACACATAAATGAAGGAAATATAACATCTGTATTAATATGGTAGCTCTGTCTATTAGCGTCCATAACCACCATAATATTGTCGCCCAGATCTGGCATCATCTCTTCTGTTTTCATTGGTTTTCGATCTCTCCTTCCCACTCTTACGCTCACGCTCACGCCTGGACGATCCACGAGAGTCTCGCTTTGGTCCATCCCGCCTATGTCTGTCCCTATCTCTCTCTCTTTCTCTATCCCTATCCCTATCCCTTTCTCTATCCCTGTCTCTAGTGCCGTATGCACGTTCATTCCTCTCTATTGACTCCATGTCTATCCTAGCTAAGAGCCTGTCGCCTGGTCTTTTCTTGTCTTCAAATCTAGCCGTGTCCTTCAGACTGAAAGTGAATTTTTCTTCTAGCATCTTTTTGGGAGCAGAAGGTAGAACCTCCGCTTGAAAATTTGTACGACGCCCAAACCAATCGCCTTCATCGTCGTCGATTTCTCGTACCTCCTTCTCCTTTCTCCGCATACGCTCCCGCTCCTTGTCTCTCCCCCGCTTACCTACGTCACTCGGGCCCGCAAATCCGTGGCCATCTCCAAAGGTATTCTTGTCCTCCCATTCACGACGCAACTTTCGCCCACTAGAAATGAGTTGTTTATTCGAAAACGGACCTGTCATAACATTCTCCTCCCCAAATGCGGAGGACTCCTTACAATCAGGCTGTCGAGGGGATATTTGACAATCCTGATGAATAGAAATAAGATAACACGCTGGTCCCTGCAATATTTTCACTCACATCGCCGAGATGTCCTTCACCACCACAATTATAGCACCACATGTCCTCCCCGATATAACCTTCTCCCCCCTCACCTAGTAGTAGTTCTTCTTTGTCTCTCCTAGTTTTTAGTGTACGTTCGTGATCGGCATCATCTAAATATTCATATAGTCGCCATAATGTGGGGCATTCCTAGAAGAAAATCTACCGTTTGCATTGGTCACAGTTATAAGATAATGTTCAACTTGCCTTGACACTATGAGTCACGGAGCCGCAGCGAGCGCAATCTTCCAAGTCTCTATCAAATAAACGCCGGGATGTGAAGCGATTTGGACAATCCTTTGGGTATTTGTTCAGAGGCAGCCCTCATAGAAAATGACATTTTATTCATAAACTTACCCTGTTTATGTGACCCTTCATACCACAATTAAAACACGTCTTGATGATAGGGCATTGCCGCGTAGTGTGCTCGTCATGGGCACCACAAGTTAGACACTTGATAATATTTATTAGTATTTAGAGTAAGGTTATTTCGAGGAAATTTGTTTCTAAGGTAAACCGCAGCTTACTACTGTAACTGTGCAATCCGTGGTTTTATGATCTCCTTCTGCACCACAGTATCCACATACTAAATGAGCTCTACGTTCGTTATCATCTTCAGGTTCCTCAAAATAGCGAGTAAATCCCTAGTAGCAAGAGAGTTAATTATTGCGCCAGACAAATGAAGTATTCTCCTCATTACCCGTGCATCCATGTCTGCAAAGTGTATGAAGTCATCACCAACTTCGGATTCAAGCATCGAGGTCTTCGCAGCAATTATCGAGGTCTCGGCTAAGGTAGAGTCTACTTCGACATGACTTGGAAGTAACAATGACTGTGGAGTTACACTGTCAGGTACACTTTCAGAAACCAACTGAAGTGGTGCAGCAGCATCTGTATCGACATAAAATAAAGATGGGGCAGGACTAGTGTTTCTACCCTCCATTTGCGTCTTACTACTGAAGACTCTCTTTGAGCTAATTGGAGTAGTAGGATACACTTTCACAAGGGTCATTTCTTCTGGGTCTTGAATATCCTCTGTTACTTCACCTTCTTCAGGTGAATCTCGTTTACTAGGATTTGCTGTATCTGTCATGTTTTCGTGTGAGCTTGCTTCAGGAGCTTTCCTTTGCGTGGTTGCCATATTTCTGCCTTCAGAATCAGAAATGTATATGAAATCTTTGCTAGCATTTGCGGCGGCTTGTGCTCGAGCTTGCTCTCGTTTTCGTCTCTTATTCGTTTGGCGGAAAGACTTCGGGTTGGGATTCACGAATGGAGGCAGTGGGGATTGTGAGCCAGTAGAAGTTAAATCGATGATTTCAACATGAGATGAAGCCATGAGGGTCGGTTGTCAATTATCAAGTGGTATAATTGCAATTAGCGGCAAAATATTGTGGACATTGTGTATGTCATGTCACGGCGTTGGACGTCACCACGTTTGCGCGCCGATGGATATTTAATTGCATCATAAACAATTTCCTATTTACTGGTAGTTGCTACGCGCCTACAGTCCATTCAACTGAAAAGTGTGTTGCTTTTTCGTTTGCTCCTCTCTTTAGAAAAAAAGCACATTGAGATATTGATATTTGGCGTCTGAGTTTCGTCATAAATTAGGCATTATCCATGGATGGAACATATGTTTTCGAAATCCGAAACTTATGGTTTATGCGGAATATTTTGACTTGACATTGTTGCTAGGCAATCGAGGGTACAACTGTCACTGAAAATTGTCTTTACGATCCGAAATATCGCCCATAATATTAACCTTTTATTAGCCATTACTCATATAAAATGGTCGGGTCTCCTACGCAGAGTTTTCCCTATCTTTCCGTCCCTCTTCGATTCTAGTACAATTCTCTAGCTGAGAAACCGAAACACTCTCATTTTCTTTCCATTCATTTTTTAAACACGACATGATGTCTCGCATTCTTTTTTCGACAGCTATGCTTGGTATGCTAGCAATCTCTGCAAAGGCCGCACCTCACCCTCGTGGTGATTGGTGGAACGGCTGGAACATCTGGGGTAGCTATCAAATAGTATATAACTAAATAATATATGCTAACTGAGCAACTGAAGGTGCCAATGACTGGGGGATGAGTACACAATCTTTCTCTTTCCCAACGGCAGTGCCTTCCGAGTTTCTGTCCTCAGTGCCCAGTACGTCTGTCAGCACTTTGGCTACACAAACTTTTATTGCGAGCACCTCCGTTCCTACTATCGCGACTGAGTCGCCTATTTCATCTTCCGTGGTACCCACGACTATAAGCTCATCTGCTGCGGCTTCGTCTTCCTCCGTAACCAACTCCGATCAGCAAGCCTACCTGGATGCTCATAACACCGTCAGGGCGTTGCATGGAGCTGATCCATTGACTTGGTCCGATACTCTCGAGTCTGTCGCTCAGAGTTGGGCTAACGGCTGTGTTTTTGAACATTCGGATTCTCAATACGGAGAAAACCTGGCCGCCGGAACTGGGAACTTTACTATTGCATCAGCTGTTGGATTATGGGCTGCCGAAGCTTGTAAGACTATGTTGCGCTTTGTTATGGGTTTAAATCCATTTGCTAATCCAAAATCCAATTCCAGCTGAATATGACCCTTCAAACCCACAATACTCACACTTCACTCAAATGGTTTGGAAATCGACCACTGAGCTAGGATGCGCATTCGCGACTTGCAACGACCTCGAAGAAGGGTGGGGTACCGGTACATTCTACGTCTGTAACTACAATCCTGCTGGCAATGTCATCGGTGAATTCAGGTAATGTTTACTCTAATAAAATTAAATTCCCACATATACTGACTTTGAATAAACTAAAATAGTGCGAATGTTCAAGCATGAAAAAAAGAGGGAAATGTATATAAAAGCTTCAAGATGAGCAAGACTCGTTTTTGATACCCGCTTAGGCGCAAGACGCTATTGAAACGGCTGGAAACGGATTTTACTTTTTTGTGATTTTTGAATTTGAATTTTGTTGTGGTACTATCAAATAGCACTATTGTGTATATAAACTTCAATAGGCAATGATATAAACTATGATAACCTAGGAGTAATTTATCATGACGAAGTACCGCCTGGTATGGTAATCTAAGCGGACATTGCACTCTCAGAGTGCATTACGGTATTTCTATTCCGTTATATTAACTAGCCTGTATTTCGGTTTGACAGAGATATTGATGACTAAGCGGACTTGTAAGGTACACGGCCGCTAAGGGTATAAATAGTTTCAAAGTTTTCGAGCTCGGTTGCTTCATGAATTCGACTCCATCCAAAGCAATTTATCCAGAGTCTAGAAGATATTTGAGCGCGCTTCTTTTATATCTACGTGACCGAGTTCGGGGAACCGTGAATGCATCAACTATTTGACAGGTTGATCCATAGCTTCTTAGATGAAACCTACTAATAAATTTAGTTTATACCGAGTCGCCATGCAGCAGTGCTACATCAATATGAAGTTCTTTCAAAAATGTGTGGTCTTTATAGAGAATGGAGAAAGCTATGTAGCTAATTATTGTTCTCCACCCATATTTGATGGCCAAACTCTTCAAACGAACCAGAAGAATCGAGCGCTCTTTTCCTAAGGCATCTAACGTCTACTAGTGGTGCATATGGGTCATTTTTTTAGATGAGACATTATACTATGCTATGCTATAAAGCTCTAGTTTGCCACCTAGGTCAAAGCTGGTATCCACAGTGTCTTGCGCTACTCTGGTTCTAGGACACGATCGAGTTTCATGTTCTTTTCACTTAAGTTTCTATCTAAAATAAAAAATAAACGGACAGCGCAGTATATGACGTTATTACTGCGTTGGCCCATGATATCGCTTCTGCGAATCGCGTTGACTCCGACATACTTCCCTTTGTCATCGGCTTTACTGGGAGTCTACATAAAATATAAAATGTGGAATTCTATGCAGGAACCATCCAACCTAGTCCCATACGCCTCAGAATGAGAACCTTCAAATTGTCTCCCAGTTTTATCTTTATGAGCATACTTGGAGTGCTAGCAGTCTCCGTGATTGCGGCCCCTCAAGCCCGTGATAGTGCCTCTGGTATGTTTCAAAAATCATATTCTACGTCTACTAACAAGCAAATTCGTTAAACAAGGAGAAGCAAGTTCTGCTTTATCTTCTCAGCCCCCATCGTCCAGCGATGCAAGCCAGGGAGGGGTCAGTACCGAACCGTCTAGCACTATTTCCACAGAAGTATCATCGCAACTCTCTTCCTTGACCTCGTTCAGTGATGCGAGTCAAGGTGGATTTAGCACATCACCGTCGTCTGTCTTTTCCACAGAAGTCCCTCCTTTGACAGCGACAAGTGAAGCAAGCCAGGATAGCACTAGCGACTCACAATCCTCCGATATCTCGTCGGAAACGCCATCCCAGAGTCTTCCTTTAACATCCTTATCCTCTAGCGATATAAGCCAAGGCGGAATCCCAACCCCGCCTCCACCTAGTGTCTCTACGGACGATTCGTCAATTGTACCCAGTCAAGGAGAGGAAAGTACTGCACTATCTTCTAGCGTCCCGACGGATGTTACATCCCAATCCATCCCTTTGACTTCTTCGGCTGGCGGCCCCTTTTCTACTCCAGCTATGATCAAGAAACGTGCTACTTCCCCCGCCGACATAAAGGCATACCTTGATAGTCACAATTCAGTTAGAGCGAAGCATGGAGCCAAACCATTAACCTGGTCCGATAATCTGGCATCTGTTGCCCAAAATTGGGCAAATCGTTGTGTTTTTAAACACTCAGGATCTAAATATGGAGAGAATTTGGCAGCGGGGTCCGGTGATTTTTCTATTCCTGCGGCTATCAAGTTATGGGCAGATGAAGCCTGTAAGTTTGAATATGATGAATTGCTTCTAAATAATAAAAAACCAACTCAAACTCTGCTAGCTTCTTATGATCCCAAACACCCTCAGTACTCTCATTTTACTCAGGTAGTTTGGAAATCTACCAAGCAAGTAGGTTGCGCCCGAGCGACATGTAACAATCTCTTTCAAGGATGGGGTCCTGCCCAGTTCTATGTCTGTAACTATGACCCCGCCGGTAATGTTATTGGTCAATTTGGGTAAGAAATCTCGCTCTCAAGATATCACATCGTTGAAATTAAATCATAACTCCCTATAAACAGTGACAACGTGCAGCCTTAAGAGACCAGACTGGAATACAAGGCAACAATACCAAAGTAGAAATTTCTAATTTTTTCATAGTAAAATAGTCGACTACTCTACTTCCGTTCCATTAAACCTGTATTAGGGTTGTTTTATGAATATAATCGGACTTTTAATATTCGGACTTTTGATACTAGTTACCAAGAAGGAAGAAAGATATCTAGGTGTATCAAACGCAGATAACTTTTGAGAACTTATACCTATTTTACATCAAAGTTCACTGTCTATTTATATTACGCTCATTTTCTTTGAGGTAGACGTATTACGACTTGATGAACCATCTAAGATCAAAATTATAAAGAAAAAGTACGCCGTCACGTGTACGTAATGCAACATTTGTTCGATCGCGTCCACTGCTGTATTCGATATATTTCATTAGTAGTTTCCTCTCTATAAAAACCTCTCACACTGTCAATCTACTTCGTATGTATCAAACGAAGAAGCTTACTGCTTATGGCCGACGGGCGCAACGCGTGGTCCCCGACAGGGTTAATACCCATTTCGCCAACACTACCACGTCTCGCGGGGCAGAAGAGGATTTCGCATCATCGTTATCGAGCTCTGAGGAGGAGGGTAGATACAAAGACAAACAGACGTTAAAGATTAAAGCCACAACCAAGCGAAACACTACGTCAAAACCTGCTGAACACCGCAAGCCAAGTACTAACTTTTCGAAGAGTACTCCACTGAGGAAACCCCTTGCTACATTCCAGACGAATATACCTAGAACTCCGGTTAAACTTGTCACCAATACAAAACCTATAAAGAAGTATGGAAAATTAGAACACTCGAAGCTGCTCTCCTCTCCCTATGTTGATGTAGACATAACCGTGATTGACGAACAAGGCCACCAAATAAGTCAAGAGCATCGAGTAACGAGGAAAGACATCTCGGCAAATAACCATAACAAGCCCCTCTCGAATACATCTGAGAAATCCAAGGTATATCCTATCAAAAAACCAAACCGAGCGAGAAGGACCACGACTATTCTGACTCATACACCGACGGACTCAGATTATGTGAATGACGATGACGATTATATTCCCCAGAGGAGTTCCAAGAACAAACGCGAAAATATTATTACCCGTATAGCATCAGATGCTCGAATCACGAAAAACTCAACGAAACTTGACTCTGAGCTACCCTCTAAATCAAGGAAGAAAGACCAACACACACACAAGTCTGAGTCCAGTACAAGTCATGCAGGCACAGCTGAAAAGGAGAAGAAAAAGGCGAACCAGCGTCTGTCATGCGATATCACTCAGGATGTCAAGAACCGAGGCACGAATACAAGTGCCTCAAAGCCTCAGAAACGGGAAAAAGTTCTTGAAGTTGTCATCCCGAAGGTGTCCTCCTCCAGAGTGCGTCCTACTCCAGGGTCAAAGAAGACTAAAGATTCAATCACGAAGGACGTGTGGTCATCCAAAGATATCATAAAAACAACCACTAGCGCCCATCAACCGGCAGACTTAAACCCTCATCACCCTCAACCTCGAAAAGACACACCAATCGAAACAGGTTCTAAGAGCACTACCACCTCATCTACTAAGCATGGTCATTCAAAAACAACCCTGTCTGAGATCTTCTCGCTGAATGACGAGGATATCTCAATGGACGAAGAGCTCATTCTAGCACTCAAAGTTGCAGATATGGAGCTTGGATCGGTCCCAGATTCCCGAGGAAGTAGGTCCTCAAAAGGCAAATCAAGTACCACTTCATCTCAAGTGAATAAAAATCAAAACTTGAAATCTCAGAAGATCACGCCAAGGACACATGTCCCCTCATTTCTTAGACCGTTACTTTCCGAGTGTGGTCAACTCAATCCTTTTGACTTTACGAGTTTTATCGAAACTATACCTGCTGACCCCATCATCAACTTCTCCGATCGCTCGGGATTCTCTGAGAGCAGCTCTCGAAACAAGACAGAAAATTCTTTTCAAAAGATAGCAGAAGCATCATACTCCGAGGTTTTTGGTATTGGAAATGTAGTTTTGAAGGTGGTGCCACTATTCGACGAGGATAACGATGTTTCAGCCACCTGGACAGCAGATTGGGAGTCTCCTTCTGTAAGCGAGGCGATTGATGTGCTGAGGGAGATTCAGGTGACTCGTGCTATGGGGGAATTGTGTAAAGGGTTTATCAAATTGCTTAAAGCTTACGTGGTGCAAGGTCCATATCCAAAGTCTCTTCTTCGGCTTTGGGATTCGTATGAACGCAAAAAAGGCTCTTTAAACGTACGGCCTGGTGAGTTTAGCTGAGTCAAACTCGAGAATGCCGAGAAGAATTAATCCACATTTAAGATCACTTCAGCAGTCTCCAGACATATGCAATTATCATCCTTCCAAACGGTGGTCCCGACTTAGAATCATTCTCATTTAGCTCGGCAGCGTCAAACTCAGGTTCAGGTTGGACGCAAGCATGCAGTATATTTTGGCAAGTTGCTAAGAGCGTTAGTCGTGCTGAGGAGTTAGTACATTTTGAGGTATATAAGACTCTAGCCTTTCTCAATGACGTGTACTTATATGATTATTTATCTTTAGCATCGCGACTTACATTGGGGTCAAATCCTTGTTCATTATAGCAGTAAGCTATCACGACTACACGGATTGAAAATGGGTGAAAAAGTTTATATGGACGACTTGTCGCATGGAGTCCAATCTACTATTATTGATCTTGGGCTAGCTCGAATAGATCCCGAGGGACAAGGAGATGACACAGCATTCTGGACACCATTCACCGATGATATATTTGAAGGGGAAGGCGACTATCAATATGATATTTACCGTATGATGCGCGAAGGCAATAATAACAAGTGGGAATCATTTAAACCAATAACTAACGTTATGGTGAGACATTTGATGATAAGTTACTCACGAGTCTCTCTGACTTCTTACAATGTAATTTCAGTGGCTTCACTATCTTGTGGACAAATTAATGCATCAAAAGCAATTGAAAGTGCCTTCACGTCCACGAGGTCGTCCCAGTCGCATGAGCCTGGCACCAGGGAAGGCGGAAAGCGGAGCCGATCAGGCTGAGCTTCGGGCATATGAGTGCTTAGTGGAGATTGAACGATTCTTAGGGACAGTAATTGCTCCGTTTGCGCGTAGCGTGGGTTCGAACCCGAAAAGAAAGGCAAAGTCAGACAAGAATGATTTAACATCGACTATCAATATTAAAGAAATGAAGAGCGCCACTGATGTAGTGGAGTATGGAAGGAGAAAGGGCTGGATTATTTAATTTTTCAAATGGGTTTTTCAGTAGTATAGTAAATTATTGTATAGTTATTTAATTCGATGAATCCGATAGACACGTGAGCGTTACGAGACGCGGAAATGTTCAGCTGATTCTTGCGGATGCGTGTTACTAGATTGTTGCATTCTGGGTTAGAGCTCGCAAGAAAAATGGCACTGCCAAATCAACTGAGACACACGATGCTCCCTACAGAACTTGAGTTTGTTGCCTTAGAAGAGGTAGTCACGATTGTACCAAGCGTGAAGATGGACAAAATTCGATTTATTTCTGTAAGTATTTACAAAATATACCTTCCTGTTTTTCATTATGTGATTTGTAATTGAACCATGTTTACGTTAATCTAGGGCATATATGGGCCCTTTATAGGAGGAAGGCCAACGAAGGTTCCTTTGTGGCTTGCTGTCAATTTGAAACTGAAGAGAAAATGTGACATTGTGCCTCCAGACTGGCTCTCTGTCGGTACGTCTTACCACATAACGACATACAATATGAATCATTTACTAAGCTCCTTCAGAGTTCTTACAGGACAAACTGAGTGTTGAGACGGATGAGAGATTGAAAGATGGTTTTGCGAGATTTCCATTCCGCTATGCCGAGATTGCAAAGGTGTTGTTGGATGTGTGAGTACTGTTATGCCGATTTAAGCTAAACCATCCCTGAACATAATATATCAGTGCGTCGGATAATATAGAGGAACCAGAGAAAATTCGAATGTTGATGAAGGACATACGTGAAGCCCGACAGTCAAAGATTCGGAATTCACTTCTTCAATTGCAACCAACACACTTGGATGTATGCCCATTTTATTATTACAATTTGTCGATCTTACAAGTTAAACTCATCCTTCGACCCTTAGCTGACTGGATTATGCTCAATGGAACTTAATGAAATTCGACCATTCTTCTCCCAGGCAATGAGAACGTTGGCACGATTGAGGCTAACAGACGTCGATGCCGTAGATGTGGGTGCCGAAGAAGATGGAATCGGTAGTAGTGCGGGAATATTCGCATGAAATGGGTCGAAAATAATATTCTCATCACTCTCCACCTCACGCACATGGCTCCTTTTCCTTCGATTCTTAATGTCCACCTCATCATAAACAAACACCCGCTTATGTCATCAAACAACTAGTTTACACACGTTTGTTGAGGTACATATGCGCGAATTATATCAACATTCACCTCCATTTCCCTTTCGGTTTGCTTTTCTATTTCTATTTAAAATTGCAATGATCATCATAGTGGAACTAAATGTATCTTTCTCGGGACGGTTATAAGCTATGGGGTGATTATATCATGACCCTCAATCCGGAACATCTCACTATTTAATATCCGAGTCTCTCTCTTCGTCTCTCGGAGGAGCCGTGTTCTAATACATGATGCTTTTTCTCTCCACCGTCCTCTCACTTGTTACATCCTCCGCTGTTGTGATCGCAACAGAATCCGACACCTCTCTGTTCGTTTCCGTGGAACTTAATGGCAAAACATTCGTCAACAAGGGTATAGTTGGCTATGGATTCATCCCCTCCAACTTTGTCGAATCCACTGGAGACACCCTTGGTGGTATTGGCTCTGGTATTGCTATCAAAAGAGGAACATTTGCGAAGTTAGGTGATAACTTCACCGGAACATTCGTCGTCCAACCAGACCGAGGATTCAATATGTAAGTAATTCCTTTCCTTTTGAGCTTTTGGATGCGAATCACTCATCCAGACACTAGCGATGGGACTATTGACTACCAAGGGAGACAACATGAAATTGACTTCGTTTTATCTCCGTACTATGGAACGGATAACCTTACTTTTGAAGACGCCCAGAAGACACTTAATCTGACTTATAAGAGCACTCTCCTTTATTGGGATCGGGGAGACGATGTAAGGACAACTGGTCTTGATGCGCTTGGAATTCGCCCAAGTCAAGACGGAGATCCCGAAATGCCAATCCCAAGCCTGGATTTCAACCATCTTTCTGTCGATTGTGAGGGAATCGCCCTGTCTGCAGATAGCTTCTGGATGAGCGATGAATATGGACCATACATTTATCACTTCAATTCGTCGGGGCATCTCCAACACACCATTCAGCCACCAAAAGCCTTTCTTCCTTTTACAGATGATTCTTTGAACTTCACTTCGGCAGAAGACCCCGATACCGGACGCGCAGCTAACCAGGGTAAGTCTAAAAAAAGCGTCTTCTAAATTTATACAACGCTTTCCTATTCTAATTTTATCAACTCATGGTCGTGTGACGGTCTTTTCAATGTAGGTTTCGAGGGCCTTACACTCTCTCCTGACGGAAAGACACTTTTTGCACTTCTCCAGAGTGCCACCATGCAGGACGGCGGTTCCGATAAGACAACAAACAGGTACACACGTCTACTCGCGTATGATATTTCTGACGCTGAGAATCCGGAACTCGTTGGTGAATATATCGTACCTCTTCCTCAATCTAAGAAGAAAGGCAAAACCCGTGCGCAGTCTGAGATGCATTATGCTGGACCTTCGACGTTCCTTGTCCTGGCTCGTGATGGCTCTGGGAAGGGAAGTGATCCAGATGATACGGAGTCTAGCTACAAACAAGCGGATCTTATTGACATTAGTCTCGCTACGGACATTCATGGCTCACAGTTTGATGATCCTTCAAACCCAGTTGCACCAGATGGCGTTCTCGACAGTGGCGTGATCCCCGCTACATATGTATCCTTCGTCAGCTATATAAACGACACCCAACTTGCCCGCTTTGGGCTTCATAATGGCGGAGACGACCCAACGTCAGAAACGCTGATTGCGTCGAAATGGGAATCACTTGCTTTAGCCCCTTGTGAAGATGATGATTTCCCCAATGACTTCTTCTTGTTTACTGCGGCGGATAATGACTTCCAGAGTACACAAGGAATATTTAATGGTACGTCTTTCGACGCGGGAATTGACAATGATAATGCATTCCTTGTGTTCCGTGTAACGTTGCCTACTCTTGATGCGGCTAGTGGGAGTGAGGCTATTGGGATCTAAAAGTTAATTTATCATCTGAATGATGGAACTGTAACGGATAACTGTTTGTTTTGTTACTTGGATTTGGTGGATATTTTTATTTTAAAGTAGGAATGTATGTCTTAGGAAGATAGTTAAGTTAACCCAAACTATAAATATCACTACGCAAATGAGAAACAAAAATCATGAACAGTCCTTTGATATTCGACATAGTCCAGAAAATTAAATATTATGAACAGAGACAGACAACGTAAACCCGAACCCTAGACGTAAAACCAAGAAACCCATTCCAACTTCGAACAATAGCCAGACACCTAACACCAACTCAATCTTTCGACTTCTCCCTCACAATAACCTCCAACGCCTTCGTCAATACCTCAATCTGCTCCTTCAGAGCATGAATCTCCTTAATAATATTCCCTTCCGCACTAACAGACACATCCGGCAACTCCTTAACCAACTCCGAGAACGGCACCCTACTAATCTTCAACTCCCCAACACTCTCCCCATTCGTCCCTTCCCCAGCACCAGAATCAATTAGGTTCTCGGGATGAGTAAATGCAACGGTGACTTCTGGATCTTGTACGGCCGGATCATCTTCCTCACCCTCGTCGGAAGCACCGAACCAGGATTTCATGAATTTGTTGGTACTCGTATCAAGATTTGTTTCCCAAAACGCGATGAACAGCAGGGGGACGAAGAATAGAGTGAGCATGACACGGCGGTTGAGAGCTGCGTATCGTTTAGGTGACATAAACGGCCTAGAAAAAAGAGGGGCAAGAGAAGCGACGAGAGGGAAACACAATTAGATGACAGAATGAGGTGACAATTTGAGAGATAAGAAGGTACTTACTCAAAGGGTGCTACGAGTGCGATTTCTATCAAGTTGAACGGAGCCGGATAGACATATGAGTCAGGCGCTCTGATCATCCCTACCGTTTTACCAGCAAAGAATGCAAGGTATTGGGCTTCTGCATCGTCAACGACCTATTTAATTCAGAACATAAGTCATTAGAATAACCACATGGTTCGTATCGTATACTTACGTCTTCATAGGCAGAAGAAAACAACGAAATCAAGACGTTCAGTAAGATAACAGTCGTCGCAACATTCCACCTAGAAGAGTTATTAGTCCAGTAAAGGAATTTTCAGGAATCACAGGTTTAATACATACATATAGAATATAATAAGACTAGATCCGCTGTTCCATTTATAAGTACTTTAATGTATTAATAGATATCAATAAGGATCTTACTCTGTAACTGGCTGCTGGAAATCCGGGGACCTGAACAACCATTAGAAGCTCGTAACAAAGTTTATTGAAAAAACCTTCTTACTGAAGAAGGGCCTGGACCAGGGCATTTATAACGAGGTATCCATGATCCGTTACTCCATCGGCAGCGTCAAGAGCGTATAAACCTTGTGCGAACCCAATACCAAGAATTGATAATAGCTTTCGATGGATTTTTACTTGTCAGTATATAAGAATTATAGGTACTAATTGATGCAACCCACTGCAAAGAAAATTCCCGACTCTTGGAGCATACGAGCCACACAAATCTGCATAGTACCTACCCATCTAAGTAGGAGGCGAAAGTCAGATTAAAAGGGTGATGTTTTTCAAGTCTATAATATACTTACTTATAGCCATCTACTACCGTAATAAGCTCTATACAAATAGTCAAAAACACCGCCTCGACAGTTAGATAGTTAAAAACTTACTAATCCTGAAATAAAAAAATCAATTAAGATCATAATATATTCAGAAGATTGTTGATTTCTCACCAGATGAAAGGAGACACATGAGCTAGAACTTGGAAACTCTGGAAGTGATACCGTTCGGACAATGGATCGTTATCCGGAACATATATACCGATCATGCGCAGTATGAAGGCAGAGACCAGAAGCGCATCCGTAATCATAGATACAACAGTCCAGAAGTTGAAGGCACGCCACGTCACAAATCTAAGTATTTTGTATAGCTAAAGAATTGAGTTCATGAGATTCAGCTTTAAATATGTACCGAAGGAATTGCCTGCCTTGTACAAATCTAAAAGAGAGTTTTAGTAAGTTTTATTGGACTATGTTAGAAGATAAAACTCACCCTCAATAGCAAATGATAAAGAGAATATATACAAAGCATATTCCCAAGCATCCAAGCTCTGGTGTGATGCTTTCAAACGTTCAACCGGCTGCCTCACTTAAAGAACATATTAGAAAGAGAGACGGATGACTTAGCTAAATTGAAATATTTTCCTACCTGCTTGAGAATAAATGACGAGGAATGCAATCCAGATTGATACACGGAAGAAATTCTGATATCTACGAACAAGTTAAGCAAGGAGAGTCCTCGAGTTACCTATTGATCTTCTTACCGGGGTACAGAAATCCGAGAAGGATCAAGGTGATCCTGAAATCTTCTCTCGCGAGTATCATCGAATGGTACGTCTGCATATACCATCACTACTTTATACATAGATGACGATGGGACGTTGGAGGTAACGTACAATCAATATCATTATGTTTGTTATTCTTTTGGATCCAGTCTCCTCTCCAGAGGCAGTTTACGACTGCATAACTAAGCTTAGTACAGATATTTTGTTATTAAAATAATATGAAACTATTCACCATGTTGGGCCTCAGTAGAAGACAAGAAAATCGTGCTATAGCATTCCAATAAGACAATATCCAAATCTATAAAGGACTACTAATTACTTACCAGTGAGTATCAATTGCAAGTTCTAAAGCACTAGAGAGATCACTGTCGTCTCCATCCCATTCCAAATGACGATAGCGCGTTGACATAACGGTAGTAAGGCGCTCCGGAGGAGTTAAGTGTACGATTTTTCTTGCAAGTACTTCACATGCAATAGCTTTACTAGAGTATTAGGCCTACAAATGCTTAGGTGCCTTCGCATTAAGTAGTCTTACCTCGCCCATAAAATTCATCATAGTCGGCCGGATTATGATTTGCATCCCACATAAAAGACTGGCGTGCTTGGAGTAAACAATACGGAAGCTAAGTATAATAAACTTGCTCTTTAGGAATTGGGTACGTGTGTCTATACTATATCGGCTTACAGCTTCCTGAAAGTCCCCAGCAGCTGTGAGATACGTTTGAATAACATGTGGCGAGATAATTCGACTTGTAGGAGTAGTGAGGTCTTTAATCTCAACCTGAACAGGTAGGAGCTTGAATGTAAGAGCACGAAGGCGTTTTACAAGTTCTACATAAAAGGTTCACTCGAGGTCTTAGACATATTGAAGACGGAAAAAAGAATTAGAATTTATAAGAATATACGGACTGGTCAAAGTATCTGGGGAAGCCCGAACGGACTTGCTCGAAATAAGAGAAGCACTCTCATCCGCCGTATCGTCGTTACTCATGCTTCAAACCGAGGTTGTCAGAAGTTGAAAAGCAGGGGAAGGTGGAAGTAGTAGTCTCAGGTCAACTTTGTAGTAGTCATATAGAAGCTCCACTAAATTATGGGTATAATATGCATACTAACTAATTGAGAGTATAAACATCATTTCATCACGCGCATTGGGTCACTTGTTCGCGTCCAAGCGATCACTGCCATTAGGCACTGGCACGTAACGCGGCTACCATTCCGTACCTACACTACAGTTTAAGCATTAACGATCTTTGAGAATAACCACACAAGTAATCATGCCAGTGAGTTCTTGAAGCACCTTATTCAACAGAATAGAGAGTCTTATCGTCTTTTTCAATATCATATAGGCATATCATTCTTCATATAACGAACTTCCCGATGTTCGCCAGGTCGGGAACATGTCCGTCCTACCTATCAAGACAAAGATCCGAGGTCCAGCTCCAATAGGTACACAAACTTCCAATCCAATCCACTTTACTTTACCCATAAACTAACAACTCCTCCCATGAACCCCCTACTCTCTCAGCAAGTACCGATGAAGCCGATATACTCGACGAAACACTCGATCTCTTCCGCGCCAACTCACTCTTCCGTAACTTTGAAATCAAAGGCCCAGCAGACCGTCTCCTCATAGTTCTCATCCTATTCATCTCCGATTGTCTAGCCAAAATCGGAACGGCTCGAGTCCCGCCTTCTCAGATTGAAGCTAACAAGACTCTGAACACATTAGCTGTAGACAACTTTGCTATCCCTGGTGATGCCAGTTTCCCGCTTAATTCTCATTATGCTGCCCCAGCTAGTAGAGTTGATGCCGGTATGTCTTTCTTTTACTTATATGCATAAATATGCATACGTATTTTGATGAGTGAATGTTTGATTGATTAACGGACTTACTGATTTGTTTTGATCTAGATTACCTACGTGGTTATTTAGTCCAGGCCCGCCAGGAGTTGGCCGCACGTCTCACCGAACGACTATATGCAGATGGTACAGGCAAACCAAGCAAATGGTGGATGTCATTCCAAAAGAGAAGATTCATGAACAGGAGTCTTGCATGAGTTTTTCTTATATACATGTGTACACTAGCATGCATTTCGAACACTCTTCTTTCTCCCCTCTCCTCTTTCCATTTCGCTTGATTGATTCAAGTCTAGATACATATAATAAAACCAACAACAACACAAAGGAATGCGTACAACTAATATAAGTACAAAAGAGATGAAAATACAAGAAAAAAGCGCACTAAGAGATACATACACATCGTGAAGAGGGAATTAACATATAGAGTTAATGATAAATCTACTTTTTACGTCTCCTCTCATTTGGATTTTTCCTTCCGTATCCAATGATGGGCATCCCGTCAGCACCAACTGAAGTTCGTCCATCTGGAACTCGTCGACCTTTCCCTCCAGTTCCAACACTCAACATCTCTGGCATCCAATCCGGATCCATCCAACTTCCAAGCCTTATACCTGCAGCATCACCACTCTTCGCAGCCTCCAACGAACGCTGCATAAGCTTCCGCTCTTCACGTTCTCGTCTGTTATCCTCGTGTTTCTTCGCACGCATATATGTAGTCTGATCTTCTCTTAAGATTAATCCTTCTCCTGTTCCAGTCTTTGATGAACCTGGTTTAGGCTTAGGGATTGAGTATTTTGTTCCGCGAGTGCGGAATACGAAATTTTTCTTGAGATGTACTTCGAGAGCGGGAGTTGATTCATCGGCATTTGGGGATTTGACAGTAACAGAAGCACGAATAAGGGTAGGGCTTCCGCATGAAGGGCAGAATTTCTTGGAAGAATCTTTGCATAACCTTTAATAATAGTGATAATATTAATAGATTAATACGTTTTATATCCAATCAAAGGGGGAAAGAAAAAACGTACTTGAAGCATGCATGACATCTCAACACCCATGTCTTCACCTTTTCAATCTTCTTTCCTTCAATTCCGACTAGATTGAGGTTCATTTGAAGTAACACATTCTGCATGGCAAAATCTGCTGTCATACACCCCACCCCAAGTTGTTCCTTGGGACCCGCTGGAGCAGCCATAGACCCATTCTTTCTTCTACTTTTTCCTTTCTTCTTAGATACAGTAGTAAATGGATCCGATGAATCCTCTGAGGGGAAAAGATCAAGTGCACGCGATTTGTACATATCAACATTGTCTGGAGTAATCCAGTCTCCTTCTCCATCATCCTCGTCGGAAGGGTCATCAAAGACTGGAGTCTTTTTCTTGGGAGGTGTCGTAGAAGTGCTCTCCTCTGGGACATCGGTTACTTTGGCATTATCATCAGAAATAGGTTCAAGAGTAACTTCTAATGGCTCCTGTTCGTTGTCAACCTCCGATAGATCACCATCTGTCTCAGACGCCGGCGGTTCTTCGTGTTCCTCTTCAGAAGCATTCTCTGGAAACCCAATTTCCTCAGACTCCTCAGCTTTCTCAGCGTCAAGTGGTCCCACTTTAGCTTCTTCTTCGTCTTTGCTACCGACTTCGTTTGATTCATTTGAATGCGAAGGTGCAAGGGTTTCCACAGTCGTGGGTTGTTCATCCGGTACCTGTACTTCAACTTGCTTGTTTGCCTCTTCAGCCTGCTTCTCCGCTTCCCTCTCGGCTTTGTATTGTGTATCAAGAGCGAGAGTCAAAGCCAATACACACAAATCCGCACGAGACAAAACCGAATAGTCTCCTGTTTTCTTAGCAAACTGAGTTACTGTTACCAAAAGAGCCTATAAGAAAGTGAAACATTATCATTATTCCAACAGATCACACCTTTAGCAAGCGAAGCCGCATCTGGCTCCCTTAATTCAATTTTCACTCCAGCAGACATGCCTAACCGCTCAAAATGTTCTCGTGCATTCTTGTCCTTCAATTCGGATAACACTTGAGGAACTGTTATATAATGCTCAGCCAACCCCCGTAAAGGAGATAGAGACAAAAGTGGTCCCGCATCGAGTACAAGTGACCTGCAGGCTGGTTTAGTTTCCATTTATTATGTTCTAGATTTAAACGAGTTTTTAAGCGGAAGCAAGTAACATATAAAAATTAATCTCAAAGGGAAGGGAAATCATAAAAATTTACGATGCATTTAGCATGCGTGGGATTTTGGTGTCCAATTTGGAAATCCGTGTAATCCGTGTCATCTCGGCCGAAGAAGGGGCGCATATAGGGAGAGAGAGGGAGAAAGTGGAAAGTTCATTCATTCAAGTTTCTCCTTCATTCCATCGTACCCTTTTCTGACGGTTGCTAGTTCACAGGATGTCCAAGAAGACGTAAGGCTGAATATTATCTATCTAAAACATCTTAAGTTCTGAGAGAAACTTTTTGTTATAGTTTCAATATCGCTGTTTTACCAGGAGACGGCATTGGTAGGCATGAACGGATGCCCACCTTATGACCCACATCCGCGGAACTGACAAAATAAACATAGGCCCAGAGGTTGTAGAACAGGCCGTCCGAGTCCTTAATACAATCAGTGCCTCATCAAGTGAATTCGAGCTCAAATTATCATCTCATGATTTCGGCGGATGTGCAATTGACGCAACGGGCGAAGCACTCCCGGCTTCAACATTGAAAGCATGCCAGGAGGCAGACGCCATTCTCATGGGTATGGTTCTATGTCATTACCATAACCTCACAACAAATAGATTTATTGATAGATAAACTCCAGGATCCGTCGGAGGCCCGAAGTGGTCTACAGGCAAAGTCCGACCTGAACAAGGGTTGCTTGCTCTCCGGAAAAGCCTGGGTTTGTATGCAAATATTCGACCTGCTTCTTTTGCTTCTAGTTCTCTAGTTGAATGCTCTCCTTTAAAACCGGAAATCGCGGCGGGGACGAATATTATCGTTGTCCGTGAACTTATCGGAGGATTGTACTTTGGAGAAAGGAAAGAACAAGATGCTGAACCCAAACCAGATACTGCTTGGGACACTATGATCTATAGTGTTGAAGAAGTGAAGCGTATCACCCGTGTTGCTGCAAAGATTGCATTGGCAGCCAACCCTCCTTATCAAATCATCTCAGTTGATAAGGCAAATGTGCTCGCAAGCTCCCGTCTTTGGAGGAAAGTAGTGACAGAGACATTAAAAGAAGAGTTCCCCCAACTTAAATTAGAACACCAACTCGTTGACTCCGCGGCTATGATTATTGTCGCTAACCCGAAGAAACTCAATGGTGTTATCTTGACCGAAAACATGTTCGGAGACATGTGAGTATATAAATAGAACCTCTACAATTAATAGTTCGAAGAATCTCATGGAATTTTTTTTTCTTTTTTTTCTTTCAGTCTTTCGGACGAAACCTCAGTACTTGTAGGATCACTGGGACTCCTTCCGTCTGCCTCACTCGCAGGCGCCCCCGAGGCCGAGCTTGCACCAGGTCAGAAACCCCCGCCTGGACTGTATGAGCCAATCCACGGTTCCGCGCCGGACATCGCTGGGCAGGGGATCGCTAACCCTATAGGGACGATCCTTAGTGCGGCTATGCTTCTTCGTTACTCGCTTGGGTTGGAGAAGTATGCGCAAGCAGTTGAAGCGGCGGTAAGGAAGGTGTTGGATACACAGGAGACTGGTGGACTAGGATTGCGTTCAAAGGACTTGGGTGGGGAGAGTTCAACCAGTGAGATTGGAGACAAAATTGTCAAAGTGCTTCAAGACTTGCTGTAACAAAAAAAAAAAGGACAGTATTCTGATGTATGTCTGATACTAGTGTACAATTAGCGCGTATGGGGAGAATGAGAAAAAAAAGCCCGATTCTGTAACATCTAATAGTTGAGTGTAAAAAAAAGGGGGGAATTTTTTTCTACTCGGAACGCGGTAGAAAGATTGTAAAATGACTAAAAATTACAAATTGAGTAGTACTAAACGCGGACGGGAATCTGACGCGAGCAACGCGATCAGATGGCAATATTACGTGAGCAAGTACATGCATGGTCTACAGACAGCCACCCAGTGAAGCTATGAGGGAGAGAGAGAATTGGGAAGCCAAATCGGTCGTCGCGAATGTTACGGCCAGTTCTCGTTTGATTGGAACAAACTCCGTCGATCGCTCCCTTTTCCTTTCATCTCTTTCTTTAATTCCAGAATCTAACTATAAGTCCTTCCTTTGGCCCCCAATATCCCGGTCTTTTACTTTTCTCATAAATCTCTATATCCTCCTCCCTTTTTCCTCTTTTTTTTTTCTCCTTCCCTCCCTCCCTCTCCCCCCGTCTGCTGGCCTGCCAGCCCGTCCCGCGTTGGCGGGTTCCCCCTCCCCTCTCCCCAATCCTAAAGAGCTAATTCCTCACCATGGTCGTCATGCTTCTCGCCTTCCTCCTCGCCGTCCTCTCTATCCCTTGCATCCTTATGCCCGACCAGGTCTGGAAAGCCTTTAACGTTGGGGATGACACGAACGAATATGGCCTGAATGACATCAATCTCGTAGCTCTCAGTACGTCATTCCCCTCCCCTCTCTCCCACCTTCTTCATCCTATTCCCCCCCTCAAATTCCCCTTCCGCGCTCCCCCCTCCCTTCTGTACCGCCTTGAACCGGTGTGGTTTCGTCATTACCGCAGTCGATCTTCTTCACGTTCTTTAATTTATTAAAGACGTGTGATGTATCAATGATAATGAGCGCCGAGGGAGAAGGCAAAGGCAAGGGGAGAGTGGGATAGATAGGATGTTAGAGTTAACTTTTTTTTGATTAATGCGTCTAATCTATCTAATAATAGGAAATCCTGTGCGAGAGTCTGGTCCCCCAGTCTGCATGGCCAAATTAATAATGCTTAGACACAAGGTAAAGTTTCATGTTAATCCTCCCCCCAACCTTACTATTATTATTATAATTATTATCAACAAGGTCAACCTAACTGACGAAATGACTTAAACACACACAATAGATCCACCAGGCCAGCCAAAAAAGGCGTAGCCGAACTCCCAGTATTCGACATTCCCGTTCATTCTCGAGATCAAGTTCGAGGTCCAACGCAAACATCTTCCTCCCTCAACGACCTCGATCTTTCTCCTGGATGAAGTTCGGCAAGCAGATGCATTAAACCCATCCAACCCCGATATGCTTCTTGCTAACATCCACACGTACCTCCCTCACCTCTACCCCTTTTTTGTTTTATGAATCTTGTTGTTCTGTCACTATCATATCATCATCACCATGTTTTCGTTCAATGTTTTCCTCTTTTCTTTTTTTTCCTCTTTTCTTTCTTTCGTCTTATCTTCGCTTTCTTTTGTTATACCCTTGACTCTGAAGGATATCAACCTAAGAAATGTATTAGGGAATCTAAATGTGTTATAATTATATAGGGCTTTTTTTTGTGTTGTCACGAAATGAAATTAACTAATACTTAAAAGAGGAAAACAAAAAAGGAGTTACAAGACAGTATTGTACAGAGTTAGACGATATGCTACTAGGACGGTGGTAGTAATGCTGCAGAGTAACAACATAATAACAAGATACAGTGTTCGTCAAATGAGTGACGGATATACGGAGGGATAGTATAGAATATGCATAAATGGAAAAACGAAAGGAGGGAAGGGGGCAAGATACTGATAGAACATACTATAGCAAGAAGGACGCAGACGATTATGACAAAATGAGGACGGCATGTACAAATCAGGAAAAAAAGGAAACATAGTAAGAACATAGAATAGAGAAATAGTGATTAGGAAAACAAAAAAAGCAATCTAGAATAGCATAATCTTGTCTTTGTCATTGCTCGAACTGCTTTTGCTTACTAGTCACACTTGCAAGAACACTCGCGGTCTTTGTCACTTTCCGGCGCAAAGGATGCTGATCGCCACCACCACGAGTCGACATGAGACGAGTCCCATTTGATGACACAGAATTATTGCTGCTCCGGATATTGTGGTTGCTGTTACTGTGATTCTTCATTCCATGTCCCGTAACAGTAATTGCTCCGCGAATACCTCCTGTTCCTAGATCACGCCCACTCTGCTCCTTTCTCCATGCAGCTAGTTGCGCCGCTTGAACGTCATCTAGTTTACTAACCTTTCTTGGTAACTGATAAGCCACAGTGATGTCAGTCATCAAAATCCAGTTTACTGATAAGAAAAAGCCGTACAGTTTCATCAAAGTCGGGTACTTCTGATTGTCCAAAGAGTGGTTTTCGTCGGGTAGACTGCTTGGGCTTATCCTCTACTTCCTTTACGTCGAATTCGTCATCACTTGTTCTTGATTCGGCCCAATTGACATCTTCAGGATTGAAGATACGAAGCTGTTAAATAAAAAGGGATTGTTAAAAACAAATACATTGCTGAATTTATTTGATGTTTTAGTACCTTCTCCTTTCCTTTGTTATTTCTGGCCGCTTCCCGTAGTTGGTCTCGAATGTCGGCAGCAGAAACCGTTTCTGGTGGCTCGTTCTCGTCATCCTCCTCAAGCATGTCCATATCATCATGTTCCAAATGAGCAAAGTCTTCATTATCGTCTTCCAAGACATCTCGCTGATAGGCATCGTAGAAAGCGCGAGTCTTCTCGTTTTTAGCTATTATATAAGAAAACAATCAGTCGGTAAATAATGGTTGTGATATTGAGTTAACAAACCTAGTGCCTCAAGAGTGTCTCCTTCAATTCTACGCCTTTTGTTCATGCGCCGACGGAGTCTACGGGCCTCATCGTCATCCTCAAAGTCAGAATCACTATCACTCATTGCTAGACCACCCCCTCGACGTTTCGTTCGATATTTTCCTTCAACAGCAGCTTGATGGTATTTCTGCAACGCGGCATCCTCTTCCTCAAGTTGCTCCCTATAGATACTTGAGCGAAATTCATTAGAACAGAGATGATCAAACTTACTTGACTTTCTCCAAAACCTTGTCTTCAGCAAGTTGTTCTGCATTCAAAGTGGCATCATCCACCAGATTCTCGACGACTGCATTCGGGTCATCGTCGTCACTATCTTCCTCCTCCTCTTTCTTCCCTCCACCAAAGCCGAGAAGCTCATCCTCATCTGATTCTTGAGCTTCACCTTCAACAAACTCAGATTTTCCGAGTTTCCTTTTCTCTTTTTTATGTTTTTTCTTCGCTGCTTCCAGAAGCTTGGTGAAGGCATTAGTTGACAAGGGCCCAACATCAATACCATCATCGTTATCATCGTCAAGCAGTAAAAGGTCCCGCTCCTTCCCTTTCCTGAGGCGTGAGAGTCTGCTAATTAAAGGTGTCTCATCGGTAGTGAAAGATAAAGTTGATAGGGGTTGTCGTGTCGTAGATGGTGGGACTGTAGCCTGAGACCCGAGGAAAGCTGCCTGTTTTTGGGAAGGTGTCCATGTTCTGTAGATGAGCGGCGTTGAATCTTCTGGCCTTGTCTGTGTTAACATCCTAGGATTTAATATATCAGAACCGAGTTCTTGAGTCGAATAATATTAAGTAATCACCCAATTTCATTGACATAGAGTTCCTTTTCGTTTTTCCTTTTGGAATTAATGGAATCGGAAGTCTCTACCAAAACAAGATCTTCTTGGTCTTTCTCAAAGACGGATTCGGCCTCCCTTCTCTGCTGGGTAGTGACATCAAGAGCAGGCTGAAGCTTCACGTCGAGGGTCAGAGAGATGTCACCGTCGATCATTGGTCGTTTAGAACGACCTAAGGATTCAGCATCCTAAAACTAAATAAGATACTTTGATAGTTAATAAAATAGTAACGAATCTCACTTGTGTACCCATTAGAAACTCGTCGGAGAAATTAGCCGCCTTCAGAGGACGCGGTTCAAATGAAGACTGGAGTGGCAGAGCCCCGTCTCCAGGAGACATAAATGTCGTCTTGAGAGGATTCTTGGGGGTACGACCCCCACTCAATGGGAAAACACCTTCACCATCATTAAAGAATTGCGAGAATCCTCCACCACCAATTTCACCGAAAGCCGGCTGCAAAGTGCCAGGACTAGTCGCACTCGATAAAACCCAATTTGCTTTAGGAGAACCGAACGTAATTACATTTGGAGGTGACCGTACTAAGAAGGTATCATCATCTGATTTTTTGGCTCGCAATGGTCGACAAGGGCTTGGGCTAGGGGACATTGAGAATCGAGATGCACTCGACCCCAGGTCAAAGATACTAGGCTGTCGAATACCTGACTGGGACCTAACTAAACCTCGCGGAGAAACTGCAATATTCTCTTTATCTTCCCCGTTTTCAAAAGCAAGTCTATTGTCATTTTCTTTATTCTCTTCACCTTCAGATGACTCAAATCCCCTAGACTGGGAGCTGTCATCTAGCACCAGAGAAGTTTCATGAACAAGAATCCTTCCCTGCGAATTCTCATTTTCTTCATCAGAATCTAACATTATTGCTCGCTTGATGGAAGATCGAGGTTGTCTACGACGATGATTAGGATTATCAAGTTCTTCAGTATCGGCAGCTGATCGTAAATTCTCATCCTGAACAGTTTCATCCTCACTAGCGGATCCCAATTCGCCATCAAATTCTTCCTCTCTCTCGGCTCTCCTTGCAGGTCTTACTTTTGGACTTGCGGAACCACGTTCTTCAGGACGCCAATCTTCGTCTTCTTCTTCCGATCCATTATGGTCACTTTCAGATTCTGCAATAAGTGGTTTCCCATTATTATCGTCATCCCCTCCTGTCCTTTCGATCAAATGTTTTGCGATGTCTTCAATTACCAGCTTGCCTGAACGATGCTTGGCCAACGATCTCCCACCACGGGACTCCCATTCTTCCTCTTTCTCTCTTGTGAGCTGCTTACTCTGTTTGATGGCTTTACTGCGTATCATGTTTTGTAAGTCGCGGTGATCCAGAGCGACACTGGAACGTCGGTTCACATCACTGAACGCCGATTTGGCAGCAAGTTTAATGGCCCGATCACCTTGACTCCCATCGAGTTCATCAGATATGGATTGTTTACCTGGTCGAAAACCGGCCACATTTGCAAGTCGTTTTTCATAATCCGTTGCTCGTTTATTCTTCCTTGGGCTTTTCTCCTCTATCACAAGTTCGAGATCCTCGTCACTGGCGTCAGATTGGAATTCCTCATTTTCCATGCTCTCAATGGCACGTTGTTTAGCTAAAGCTAGACTTTTTCGGCGTTGCTCCACAACCTCTGAGTCTCGCTTCTCCGCACTCTTCGGTTGCAACAAGTCTGGTATAGAAAACATCTCTTCATCGGATATGCCATGAGGAACAGGAGGGTCGGGATTAGGTGACGAAGACATTGGATCGGCCACTAAAGAAGGTGAAGAGAAATCTTGGATGGGATCTGACGAAACAGGAGCTACCAGCTTCCCCTTACCCGAAGCATGTGGCTTTCTAAATAATATTTTTTAAATAAATAAGTGGAGTTCAAGGTACAAGTGTGAGAGTACAAACGCGATATCAAGTAGAAAGTCCCGAATAGTTCGTTTTGATGTCCGTTTAGTGATTGCGACCTTCTGTTCTGCCATATGTCGGGCATGAATTTTTCTAGATTCATTCTCCTCCTTTTTACTTAGTTTCTGTTCCAAAATTTAGCTTTGTTATGTGATACTAAAAGATTGATTTGTACCTTGATCTTATTATTAGGTTCTTTTGGTACAGTAGATCTCCTTCGACTTTTATTTTCTAACACAGGTGAAACTTCTAAAACATTTTGTTGTCTAGTAGTACTTGCATCACCAGAGGCGTCTGGTAATGCATCGGACTCATCTTCTTGTTCGGGGTCTGAACTTGGAGGAATCACAACTTGTCTTGAAGTCTTCTTTGCAGGTAGTTTGAAGTTATTTACAGCTTTATTGGATGCTTCAGCATTATCATCATTATCATTACGCTTCTGGCGTGCGAGAAGTCCCCGGATGGGAGAAACAGGACCGGGAGAGGGGGGTTCAGACTGAGAGGATGTCAATGGAGGAGCCATGGCCGATAAAATAGACTCATCAGCGGCGCTATTTGAGTCATCCTCTGTCGAAAGTGACTTCGTTGAGCTGCTATCCCCACTTCTAGTTTCACGAGCGCGTGAACCTTTCATGGGATCCGTTTCCTCCTCATCAAACTGCTTGTCAATTGCTGCAAGGTCATCTGCAATTCCAAAGTAGTTTGACGCGTCCACCGGCGAGTTTGATGCGGAGCGTGTATCTCGTATTAAAGAAAGTCGCGTTCTCAGCGAAGAACGGGAAGTAGAGGTAGTGTCGTCGGGCGTGTCTATCGCGTCTTTCTTTCGACCATAAGTCCGTTTGGCTCTGGCGACAGGTTCGTGTGTAGTGTCTTCTACACGCGTTAAATCATCTCGGGATGCATCCATTAAAACAACGCGAAGTTCACGAGTGGTATAAGTAGAACGCGCGATAAATGAAAGGGAGATTTCGAACGCGACGGATGGATGGTAGGAGATTATTAGACGCTTGTGAGGATCACTGTGTCCTCATTTAGAAAGCCGATCTACTCGTCATGATTGAGAGTGATGTCACGTCTGACCAGGCTCTTGTGCAACGTAGGCTGAGCCTTGTAACCACCATCTTATTCGTTTTCTTTAAACTCACAGTATTTAAACTTGCCGCTCTCTTATGATGGACTCTGGAAGGCCATCCAAGGTTTTTGATAATTTTGATTTCGATCTTGTCGTGAAGGTTGCCATTCAAACGATATTCAGTAAGTAGAATTCCCCTCGTTGGTATCGGACCTCGCAACCCGTTCACTTACAACCTACTGGCTATTAGGCCCTTTCTTTATCTTCTTCATTCCGGTGTTCTATAGGTTCCAGGGACTTGAACTCGACCATCCCGTATTTCTCTATTCTGGTATATACTTCGTCCTGGTCTCAACATTTTGTGAGTACCTTTTTTTTTTACTTTATGTTTACTTTTATCCGTATTAAGGCGCATTGGTACACTAGGGGGCCTAAAATGGATCTCTCGATTATATAGAAATGGCGGAAACCTATTTTTTGCACCCCCTCGTCTGGATTGGGGAGAGCAGATCGTGGTTATCACCGGAGGTATGTCTTTGTATCCTTGTTGTTTATATCTAGTGTAACGTTTTGTCGTCAAGGCTCATCTGGGATAGGCGAATTGATTGCAAACACGCTGGCCGTACGCAATGTTACTACTATCGTCCTAGACGTGAATCCCATTCAGACAGAAAATTGTATGCACGTATTTCTTTTCACAAAAATAAATCTTCAGTTAACAACGAATAGACAACATAACATACTACAAGTGTGATGTTTCCAAGTGGGAAGAAATGGAAGCAGTCTCAAAGCAAATTGTCGAGGAAGTGAGCTAGTGTCCTACTGAAATATTGGCAGATACTAATTTCTGATTGACATCAGATTGGGCATCCTACCATTTTGATTAACAACGCAGGAGTTGCACAAGGCAAATTAATTCTTGACTTAAAGCCAGAAGACGTCAAGCAGTAAGTCTGGGTACTTATACCTGTAATTGACATAATTGACACAGTTCAAAGGACTTTTGATGTAAATGTGCTTGCTCACTTTTGGGCTCTCAAAGCTTTTCTTCCGGAAATGATAAAACAAAAGACTGGCCATATTGTAACCTTCTTTTGTCTTTTCATTTGATATCAAATATTTTCTAATTATGTGTACTAATTCAGATTACTGTTTCTTCCGTGCTCGGTCTTGTCGGTGTTGCGCAAATGGGTGAGGTTTATTTGATAAATGAAATTTCTCTCTCACTGACATGCTTCAAAACCTTAGCCGATTATTGTGCATCTAAAGCGGCTCTCGTTAACTTGTCTGAGTCCTTACGTTACGAATTAGACAAGAGGTATGTCTTAATTATTCAAGAGCATGAGAATATCCGAAAGATAACTGTGTACTAGATATAAGACACCGAATATCAGAACAACACTGGTTCTTCCGGGACACACAATGACACCATTGTTTTCCAGGATGAGTTTACCAACATCCTGGTTCCATCAATTCTTTACACCTTCCCTGCCCCCTTATGCAGTCGCAAAAGCCGTTATTGCTGCCATTGATGAACAGGAATCACGTACTATTTTCTTGCCCTTCTACACACATTTCGTTCGCTGGGTCACTATTCTTCCCAGTTACCTTCGTGATCTGTTTCAATGGGTGAGTGGATCATCATTGTTTTTGTCTATTTTGGTTTGTTTGCAAAATATGCTAATCCGATGCATAACAATAGATGTCTGGCGCGGACTATGCTATGGAAGGATTCATCAAAGTCTCGGGCGCAGAGCGGATGAGGGGGCTGTTGACGGGAAGGAAAAGGATTGAAATGAGAAAAAGAATAATAATAAGATGTCTCAGTAGTAGATAACTTATTGTGTTGTTGTTTTTTTAGTATGGACGGGGAAATGGAACACGTGCGCTGATTTAGTTACTTAAGCCTTGAGCTTTTCGCGTGGACCCACGGTTTGGCGTAAACTCGTCTCATCTCGTCACAAACACAGTCAATACAGGCTACAACGCGACAACACAACGGCGACGAGAAATCCATTCACATTTAGTTATTCGGACGACATCCCGTCTTTGCCACTCTTTTTGCAAGTACAATGCTCGCTCTTGCTCCTGCTGCTCCTTTGCACGACCATTCCACACATCAGAGCAAACCTGTCTCTCGTTCCAAATCCTCCGTAGTTAGACGTCCAGCTTCCGCATCTACCCTCTCATCTCCTTTTACATCTTCAGCCCCATCTTTTGTATCTGTCTCATATACATCTTCTTCATCCAATACTGCTGTTACACCAAATCTTCCCTCTCGTTCAGCATCAACTTCATCGCAAGCCAAGTCGGAAGCTCCGCTTACAGGAAGATCCGAACAGATTCCAACCCGCTCTTCTGCACCTGTAGCAGAGTCTGTATCTGCACAGCTGCCAGAAGTCCCTATGCCAGCGAACCCAACACTCACTAGCACACCAGTAGACATTAGCACTTATCCTACCCCTGACTTACTTCACTTGCTAGCTTCAATATTAAATCAAATTGCAGTTACGAACGATGGCATTCCTTCAAATACCCCTTCTATTTCCCATACAGCCTCAACAAGAGAGCGTCCTCCTATCTGGAATGAGCTTTTTTCTGCCTCACGATTCGCTCTTTCAACTCCTACATCACCTTTAACCTTCCATGCACGTAACATTCCGTCGATCTCCCTTGAGGCATATTTGTTGCGCATCCTGCGTTATTGCCCCACTGCAAATGAAGTTTTCTTATCACTTCTGGTGTATTTTGACCGGATGTCAAAACTTACTGAAGATGCTACTGGTAGCAAGTTTATCATCGATTCTTACAATGTGCATAGACTAGTCATTGCTGGTGTTACGGTAGCCAGTAAATTTTTCAGCGATGTATTCTACACTAACTCTCGCTATGCTAAAGTGAGTTTTTCAATCTGAGACTTTTACTCCCGTAAAGACATGACATAAGTTTCATGTCGACTCCACTTTTGAAATGAATGGTACTAATAGTAATTTTCTTTTCTGTGCATTTACTTAGGTTGGTGGTCTACCTCAAGCAGAACTGAATCAATTGGAGTTACAATTTCTCTTGCTCAATGATTTCCACCTTTCGGTTTCACCTGAAGAGTTGCAGTGTTATGCCGATGAATTGATTCGTTACTCCCACCGTCGATCCGAAGCTACCCCCGTTACTTGGAATTCTGTATTCCGCCCAATGCAAAGCATGGGTGCCATCGACGCATTTGGTGGTACTATTGGGTCAGATAAGACTTACTCTCATAGAGACGCCGACGCCCCAAGAAACTCAACGCCCAGACGTTCCTGGTCGGCGCCGGATCCTCGTCAACAAATACCACTAGGGCAGCAGCCCCAGACGACCAGGAGAATAGTAGTATCTACTCCGAGACAGATACAGATGCTGAAACAGATGACGAACCGACTATTCGGCCCGCGTATTCATGTGCTTCATCAGATACACAAAGCCTATTTAGTAGCGATGCAAGTACTAGTGAGGATGGTGGATTTGACGACGAAGATGAAGGTGGCGACGATGATGATGATGATGGCAGCGCAACGGATGACGAACGCCCCAACTTACGACGATTTGGCGCACCTACGCATCATCGATGGGACAGCAACGCTTCTTCTTCTGTCGGTGGTGAAGACCGATTAATGACCAGCCCATAGAAGCTAAAATAGAAACGAACAGCGGGAACTATATTTCTCTCGCTTTACCTTCTTCCTTCCCCCCTATCCTTCATTTTCATTCTTCTACATCCTTGTACCTACTCTTGTATGCATAGAGCGGTTTCTTCCTCTGTGGTATCCTTTAACCCGCTACCCTCACACCCTTTTCCCCTATCCTTTGTGTTTCATATAGCGCCTTCCATTTTTTGTCCCTTCTGTATTCAATAATTTCTCACCCGACAGTACTCAGTATAACTATGACTGCTTTCCCATTCTCTCTATCTCTATTCTTTTTCTCCTTCTCTCTCATTTCTTTTTTTTTTTTCCATTTTTTCACAATGCTAATCATTCTTTCAAGAACGACTTGTATCTCTGTTTTGCTATCCCCCATTGAATGCATCGCATCACGTATACTTAATGCATGTTATTCAGAACAATTTTTTGTCTCTCTCTTTCTCTCTCTTTTTCATCTGTCTATATTGTACCAATCTTTTTTGTCTTATGATACATATGTATCCTTGAGCTTGTTTCAAATTGCAAAAATCTAGTCAGCCCTCGGTGGCTACGCATTTCTTACTATACTATTCTTTTATGTGCGGCTGAACCTGAATTGAATCGACGAACCAATCAACATTTTTTCTTGAATAAGCCAAAAGTGATGACGAATAATACAACATAATACAAGTACAAAGAGGGTATGGATTCTATCTGCACACTAGAAAAGATGAAGACTAAAATCGTATAATTTGCTTTTATTTTTGTCCATTAGGTCAATGCTTTGCCAGAACAAGACAAGTCCTGTTCGGGATATAAACCTATTTTTCGAATTTCAAATAGAAGAATCAGAAATGACCGATAACACAAAAAGAAGGAAGAGGACAAACCTGAAGGAAGTTCTTCCTATTATTCCATTCCATCGGCGTCGTGAAATGAGTTATGCTTGTATCAACCCTTTCATGCCCACCAAACTCCTTTTCGTCAGATGACAAAACAACACTATATTCACCAGACTCCTCTACTCCAACACGATAATCCGAGAATGATTGTGTCGGATGGAAGTTAAATATGAACAACACGCCTGCTCGCTCAAAGACAATTACTTTGTCAACTTCGTGTTTCAGTGATACATATGCCTGCGGCGCTGATAACCAGCCGTATTTAGTTTCCAAGTTATTCATGGCGGCGTCGAAGTTGTTAAGGTATTTATAGCGGAGAAGATGATCATCGACAACATTCCACTGCCTTCGGGCGTAATGGAAGGAGTTATTATTACCAGCTCGCGGGAAGTCTAGCCACTAAATAGGAGACGGTCAGTAAAGGTCCTAGAAACCTGCACAATAGAATTAACTACCTCTGGGTGTCCGAATTCATTTCCTTCGAAGTTCAGTACCCTTCACCCCCAAGTGTATGTACCAACAAGCTAGAATTAAAAGTTAATAAGTTCCGTATATTAAATATTATTCTGCATCAACACACCGGATCAACTTGTGAAGAGAGATTCCACGATCAATTATGGGCGTGAGTTCTGTCAAATCCGACATGTTTGTATCTGCAAATCCGGGTCAGTACCAAAGAATCGGAAACCATGTCTCTTTCTTACACATCTCCTTGTCCATAAGCCAAAAGGCTATTGTTTTGTCTCCTACAAGAGCCTGATCGTGACTCTCTGCGTAAGATATACTCTTCTCTAAATGCCGCCTGTTAGTCAGGGTATGTACGATGTTGCCCATATCCCATTCATCATCCTGTTTATGCTTGAGCAGTTTAATCCACATATCCGGAATCGCCATAGAAAGGCGATAGTCAAAGCCTACACCCCCGATATCGGAGGGAGCACAGAGAAGTGGCATCCCGGATACATCTTCTGCGATAGTGATTGATTGAGGGTATAGTTTGTGAACCATGTCGTTTGCCTGTTCTATGTATGAGAAACATATTGTTCAGAAGTAAAATAAAACTGACCAGCATCAAGTATACAACACCCTCGTCGTCAACTTGACCACCAAAATATTCATGATAATCGCCTGAAAAACCTGTTCCAATCCCATGGTGTACGTACATCATACTTGTTACACCGTCAAACCGGAAACCATCAAACTGGTATTCCTCCATATAGAAACGGAGATTACTGAGGAGGAAACGTAGAACTTCGTGGCTCCCATAGTTGAAGAGACGGCTATCCCAGAGATCGTGACGCCCCTTCCCCCCTTCATGGAAGTAAAGGTGGTCAGTACCGTCAAAGAGATTGAGCCCATCGAGAACATTCTTGCAAGCATGCGAATGGATGACATCCAAAAGCACAGTAATACCCATACCATGGGCTGTATCAATTAACTCTTTAAGCTCCTCTGGTGTTCCGTAGCGGGAACTAGCAGCGAAAAAGCTCGTTACTTGATATCCAAATGCTTCAAAAGAAGTGATGTTAGCTTTAAAATAAAGAAAAATGGCTGCTCTCAGAAACTTACAAGCATAGTAGGCATGTTCCATAATTGCCATCAATTGAATAGTATTATAACCAAGATCTTTGATACGCTTCAAGATATCTCGCGTAAACTCTTTGTAAGTACCCACCCTTCCTTCCGAAGTCGAAATTCCGACATGTGCTTCGTAAATCTTTGCACTATGTGGTTTTGCGGGGCGTTTGTTCTTGAACACGTATTTCTCAGATGTAGGAGGATTCCAAAACCGTGCATCATATACGGGAGATACAGACAGGTCCTGAGTAACTCGTTTAATCCAAGCAGGTAGGCGCTCGATGCGTTCTCCACTGGGAAGAACCATGGAAATCTAAAATTGATAAAATAAATTTAGAAGCACACAAAGTAAGTTTAGAACACAGTTTTACCTTCAATTTGGAATCATGAGGGATCGCAGGTTCTCCGGTCGATTTGGGAGGTACTTTAATCTCCCAGATGCCAAAAGAATCCTTTGTCATTGGATGGGAGCTCCTGTCCCAGTTATCTGTAATGCGCTAATTCAGTAAAGTTCGTATATGCGCGCGGCAAGTTTGAAATTTGCTAAAGGCTTACTGAAATCACCAATCAATGCAGCTTCGTTCGCATTAGGAGCCCATTCACGGTAGATGATCGAGCCGTCCTTATCGACGTTGAAGCCGAATTTCTCGTATCCCTTTGAAAATGTATCATAGCCGCCTTCATACTGATTAATTGTGTCCCTCCATTGAGAAAAGCGTCCGTGGCGTTGAGCGATTGCAGGAAGAAATGGTTCTAGCCATGGATCACGCTCCAGAACGGGTTTGGAGTCAAAAGAGGATTTGACCGTTGTTCCGCTTGTTTCTGCGTTACCCATTCTTATAAAAGCAAATCGACGTTAGAAGATAGGGGACGATTGGAGGGTGAAATAAGGTAAAGGGTGGCGAGGGGAGTAGATGTAGGCGATTGCAAGAGAGAAAGAGAGATTTAAGCTCCCAATCGTTGTCGGATGCGAGTTAAAGACTAGATACTCCGTACACTATTAATCACGGCGGGGTCACACATATGGAGACATGGATGTGGCACATCGACGTCACGGACGCGTAGGGACTGAGTACCAAGCTGCAACAAACAACTGAAGCCACCATGATAAACATCAGCTCAGTTTTTTTCCTTTTTAATATTGATTTTGTGGGGTTTGCCATTTATGACGGACATGACTTGGTTATAAGGCTCCATAGAAGTATAAGGCATGTTCTGGATTTGGGTATAAATAAATACAAAGAGCTAGTTAGTAATTCAATCCAATCTCGTCCAAGGTTCCCCCGACGCCGAGTTTAGCAACCTGCTGTTCTATAATTGTCCGTTTATTTTGAACGGATATACGTGACTTTGGTCAATACCCGTGTTCCCGTTCCCATGTTTTGCCTATTCGAGTCCCGCGTAAGGAGTCCATTTAGTGTCTTGATTAGTTTCTCCGTTACGCGTAACAGAACGCCCATATAGATGTTTCGTTTTTCGGAAAGGTATTAATCACAGGCTGACATCTATCTTTTCTGATTGTAATCAAAGGTTTGCTTTTTTTTCCCTCTCTTTTTTTCGCTTCTTTTCAAAAAAAAGTGTACGTTTTGGGAAAACTAGATAGGGACTACGATGGGCAATAGATCTTTCCAATCTTCCCATCCTAATACAATATGCTCCACCGAGGGAAGTTACACGGACGTTTAGTCACGCCTACTACTCATCTCCCAGCAGTTTGGCTTGTCCCAAATAAAATTTGCATCAGTTGCAGACACGTGGAGGGGGTGTAGTAACCAGCATGCACAGGAAGAGAGGGAGAATGAGGCGAACACGGAAGAAAAAGGCGTTGATAGATATAGAAAGTAGTGGGATCAGGACAATCTTACTCATATCTGACTTTACCGGTGGGTGGGTGGGAAGATTGAGGATTGAGTTTATGGACATATCATTTATAGAGAAGGTTATTTGATTGATCTGTGAAAGGGATCCAGGCGGAAGGGGGGGTTGCCAGTGCGTACGAGTGCTGGCAGCGTACATGTACATGTACACGACAGAACCAGAGCACGAAACAGGCATGCATACTTGCTGTGGTCTTTTCTCGACGATGACCGAGATGGTGGCCGAGGATTGAAAACCGGGGGCGGTTGTGCATCGGATTGCAAAGACTATTTCATGTAAAGTGTACGATGGTAATATTAGTAGTACATGTACATTCTGAAGCTGTGTTGTTTACGAAAAGTAGTATAAAAAGTATCGAGAAAAGGGGAGAAAATAATAAAGGACGAGGGGAGATTGAAAAAAAAAACAGGCGGTAGTACCTGACCTGACTGACTTTTTTTGGCAGCAGGGGTACTAGTATTTGTACTGGTCGCGCTGGAGGTCTGTTATTGACCTTGACCACGCTTCCATCTCAGCCCAAACATTGCCAAGACGCCGCCTATCCTCTTCCTCTGGGATACCCATTGGCGTCGTGCTCAGCTTTTTTCTTTTTTTTCTTCCTTAGACTTTGACCTTTTGTCTCTTCATTTTCGCGTATGTACTCGTTCACTCATGTCTGAAAATACGCTACATCCCTCCAACAACAATCACGCCCCCTCCTTCCCCCAAATCCCCCCTCCCCATATCCCCAAACCCATCTCTGAATCTCGCTCCGAACCCCTTGATTCTGGTGCTCGTTTGGATCTTTCGTCTCTCGGACAGGGTGCTAACAAACGTGATCTCATTGCAGGTCATCTCTCCCAGTCCGTTGACTCATTCATAACTGCTTGCTCGTCCCCAATTAACCTCAATCCTAGCGATATCTCGAACATGTCTGGCTCTGCTGAGCCTCCAGGGATGTATCTCCACTTCAGCCATCCCCAACGATGCGTAGCCTCCCAAAGTCTCTATCTGTCGACTCTTTCGTACGCGAGCAACAACAGCGGGACGTTGTTGGTACCTCGTCCTCCGAGCCGCTCCGGTCAGCCGGAACAAGTAAAAGCCACAGTCGTTTGTCGTCTATAGATCCTAGTTTGGAGCGCTGGCGCGCTGAACACCAGTCGGAACACCCCGCGTTGACCACTGACATCCCCCTATACCTTCTAAGGGCGCATCAGGCCTGGATTACGAACTCTCGTTCAACGTGTCAAGAGACATTCACGGCATAGTGGCCCTCAAACGAATTTCTCGGAAGATGACATCGAGAGCTCGCCTTACGAGGATTCTGAATTTGAGCAGGGTTATTCGGGGGAGGCAAGCACCCAAATAGGACGGCGGATACTCGAAGACGGTTAATGACACCGAAGCGATCAGGCTCGGTGCCCGTTCAAAAAACTTCTTCTCAAGGTCCGACTCGTAGTCGAAAGTCAACGGGTGCTGGAGCACATCCTCCTCTTGCGAATATCAATACATCTATAAACGTTGTACCCTCTGTCATACCCGAAAACTCACCTCCCTTGCGTACCAAAGCTTCTGCACCGACCCCTCTAGACTCAAATCGCTCCCGGTCACGTAGTATCGGAAATCAATCTGATGATTCTGCGATTAAAAAAGTTAATACTTCTCTACTACATGTAGACACAGAAAACCCTCCGGTGAGTCATTATGATCTTTGATAATTGACTGTCTGTTTATCTTCCTAACCAAATTTCTTAGAAGGACGCTATTACGATGAATCTAGTCATCGTTGGCTCAAGGGATGTGGAAAATCTGCATTTATGCGAAGAGCTTGGAAAAATGCTCGCATCTCAGAACAGACCCGGCATACTGTGTCCGCAAAGGACAGTGATGGCACTAGAGTAATACATTGTACGTTTAAGTTCAACATTCCATTTACTTCTTCAATAATCACTTAATCATACTAATATCTACATCAGACAACAGTCGCAAGGCTTACATGCAGGCGCATGAAGGTCGGGATTATTTCCTGACGCTTATTGAAATAAGCATACAGGAATTAGAACACGTGGACGGCGAGATACATGGTGATGTCTGGCCGAGTGTTCTTCCAAAAATCGATGGCGCGTTTGTATTGTATGATGCATCGGATCGTTCGTCTTTTATTCATATAGAAGAACTTATTCGTAAGCGATCATTATTCTTGACAGTAATCGGAAACTGTGTTGATATATTATGTTGTTGAAGATGGATACTATAAAAACCGAATTCCCTACATAGTCCTTGCCTGTAAATCGGATCTTCCTCATTTGATATCCCCTGCAGATTCTTCAAATGTCGCGTCAAAGTATGACGGTGGCATTGTTGAGATATCAAACAATGAGGCAGGGAGAGACAAGACCAAACGCTGTGTCGGAGTTTTGTTGCGAGGGGTGTGCCGCAGGCGATGTTGGTTCTTTTTCTTATTAGATCATTAAACAAATGCTAACAATTATTGTTATTTAGGGGGAGATGTGAATCCAGATCTCAATCCTTGCTCTCCAGGGTTGTATAATGCACCAGCACCTTGGGAATTAAACCCATCACCTTCTAGGGGAATTGGTTCGTCGACTAACATACCGTCGCCGAATCACAATGCCCCTACAAGGGCAACGGTTTCTTCTTCTTCTTCTGCTCCTCCTCCTCCTCCTCCCACTGCTTATCCTACGAAAGAGTTTAGACGCCAACCTCCACCCCCTCAAATTCCGCTCGTACCCCTCCTCCTTATCGAAGTATAACTGCTCTGGCCGCAGCAACGGCCCTACCTACAACCCCTCCGATTACTGGTAATGTCTCCCAATCGGGATGAATCCACCGCCAAATCGGGTACCTTCTGCTCCCACTTCTCCAGCCCGAGCTCGTTCGATGGGAGATATGATTTCTGCCAACCAAGGACACATATGAAGCTTCTTGATACTGAGCTGAGCTCAGTAAATCCAAGAGCATCGTGGATCTGACACGAAGCTCGGGTAAAAGCACTGAAAGCATTAATCCTCTGGCACAGGCAGCCAGCCCAGAAGTAGAACCTGCGCTGCCTGAGCCAGGCATCCCAATGAAAAAAGAGTTCAAGCAAAGGTACGCATTTACACGACGGTGCAAACTAGAACCTCATTTTAATACAAAATTTCCTGTTTTAGTCCACCGGCTGCACCTTGGCTGACGATAGAAGAGTTACTGGAGAAGTTGTTCTTCTTATCGTGCAGTGGCAACGGTTTGTTTCTTCAACGTATATTGTATTATGCCTTCTAGACGTCTGATTTCGTCTGAATAGATCCTTCCTTCATATCCCACTTCTTCCTGACCTGCAGAAGATTCACAACCCCACGAAAAATTCTGCTGGCGATGCAGAAGCGAATGTTGGAATTGAATCAGCCATCGAACGACTACACTCTGGCAGCATATGCCCAACTTCGGTAGGTCGCTCAAAATCCAATACCAGGGTTTACATTAATAATGTAATTGAATTCTAGAATCTGCACTCTTTTAGAGCAATGGATCCATGATCACCCCACAGATTTCGCCGTCCCAGGAACTGCTGGAGCCCTTCAGGCTCTAATAAAGCAGATCCTGAGACAACCGCATACTTTATATTATGGCTCAGATTTCCTTCCGTTCCTCGAGATATTACCCACGTTGCAGGACCAGGACAGTTCCTGGGCGGTGAAGGTCGAAACGATCATAGCAGATAGCGATGAATCGGATAATGACAGTGATGGTGGTTACGAAAGACCTTTAACGGTCACGCACCCATCATTGTTCCGGAACAAGCCGTGAACCCTGCTAGACCAATTACTCGAGAACGTAAGTCTAGCATCCCCCTTTCTGCAAAGAACTTCCTTTCAGGGAATTTGCCGGCAACAATTCGCACTGTCGGAAGTATCAGCCCATCACCAAGAGATACTTTGTCGAGGCTCGTAAAAGCTTCGAACGGCATTCTGCACGTCGATTCAGAAGAACTGGCAAGGGAAATTACTAGGCGTGAACTTGACCTGTACATGAGAATTGAATCTCGGGACTGGTTAAGACACACCTTAGTGTCAGGAAAGAAAGATCCGAATTCGGATCGTATCGCTCGTTTTAACACCCACTACAACGACCTTCATGACTGGTGAGTATGATAAAATACTTATACTTATATTTTGTCCTTATTCTTTTTTGTGTAGGGCTGCTTCTATGATACTCTGTCACGACAAACCAAAGTCCCGTGCGCGGGTAGTTGAAAAGCTCGCTGAAGTGGCCGTTCGCCTGCGTAATTTGAATAATTACTCAGGCTTACGAGCCATCATCACGGCTATAACACAGTCTACGTACCCTAACGACGAAGTGATGGAAATCTTCAAGCAAAAAACAGAACTGCACAAGAAATACCTTAGTTCTGACATCTTGATGCGTACCTCTGGTGCACATCAATCGTATCGGATGGCGTTGAAAAACACGAAGGGACCCTGTATACCTTGTCTGTCAGTATCCTTAATATAATTTTTCATTCGTGAGAGCTAAATCATGATTACTGACGTCATTTTCCCTGTCGAACACGCAGTGAAATCCATACGTCTGATTTACGTCGAGCCCACGAGGGTAATCCTGATCACAAGTCTGATGATCCAACAAAAATTCACTGGGCTAAATTTAACATGATCGGGAAGTTCGTTACAACTACCACGCAGTTGCAAAATAACTGTAGGGGGCAACATGGATACGGGTTCGTTGAAAATCCTCAAATTGCTCAGTACTTTGATATTCCCGTACTGGACTATGATGTACGTTTTCCTGCCCCTTATATCTTTAGCTCGCTTCATTGACTGATAAATGTACATAATTTAATAGGCGCAGCAAGATCGACTTGGTCCGCCTCCGGAAGATGACGGGGACGTATTTGCAACTCCCTTACCTCCCGCTCTTGCATTGGATCATTCCGGACACTCCAAAGATTCCGGGATTGTCAGGCGTATCTTGTTCTGGACATCATAGAAAGGCTAACCTCCATCTGCGCCTCTAGGAAAAGTTCTCAGTACGTAGATCTTACTTAATATCCAATAACCAATACTAATTGTTATCTTTTTCTCATCCTAATCTTCTTTTAGGCATGTTGTATCTCTAATATCATTTGCTCTTCGGACCTGCACATACCACTAATAACATAGACTTTACCTCATTTTTTTTCGCATTTTCTCTCACTGCTTTATCTTTTGCCTTGTCCTTGCTTTTATAGCATAACTTGCATTCTCATGGAATAATGCTCGATCGCTCTTTTCTTGGACACAGTTAATGCTTCTTACCTCATGCCAATATGTACTCTGAAGATAAATAATTCTGTCGCTTAGGATAATACAACGACTTGGTTACTGTTACCGTAATTTGCCTTCCTGCGAAGCGAATTGATCATCTTTTTGGAGCGGAACATGTGTGAATCCTAAAACATATTTTCAACAGCACTAGTGCTATAAACGGTATATTGCATATTATATGCGAATACACAGACTATCTAAAGATTTAAATAGAAAAAAGGGATGAATGAAAATCGTCACAGTTCATAAGAATCAGTTTGTCCAAATACAACCAAGTAACCTAAACCATTTCCAATGACTCATGGATACAAAAACACACACACTAAGATATCAAATAATGTAAAAGAAAGCGAACAAAAAAGGTAGGCACAAAACAAAAACAGGTTTTCGGTGAAGATCGAAGATAATACAATTGTTTTCATAACTAGAAGAAAACATGTTAAAGGATAGAAAAAATGTGGAACGCTTACACAATTGATTTGAAACAAAATTGAGAATCCAGTCTCAATCAGAAAAAAGCTGGTGTTTATCTGTTCCTTCAATCCATTCTTGAAGAGACTGGTCATTATCGAGCCCTACAAAAGCATTACTGATACTATCACGATATGCAAGGCGACGAACACCGTCACCCAAACGAGCGCGAACTTTCTCCATCAATTGCTTGCAAGACACTCTTGGGTTGACGCGAATTGCGATGAGTTCTTGTGTCGTGCGATCAAAGATTTTAATTTTCACGAATGCCGTATTTGGATTATTCGCAGAGATAGGAGGACTAGTCAAGGCATTGGAACCAGAACGAGCTCGTGTTTTGCTTGAGCTAGTACTAGGTGCTGCACTAAGTGGCGTATTATGATTTGATGTATATGAACGAGGACTGTCATCCTCGGATCGTCTGGTGCCATTAATCTGAGTTATTTGTCCATTTTCATCTCGAGGAGTAAAGCGTGACATAGTTGATACCGAAGATTCGTTCCGATGGTGCATAGGCGACTGTGTTCGGGAAGTACTAGTGTAGGGAGAATGTGATCGGGGATACACCACCTCGGGATCATCGTCTGGATGATTGCGCTGTTCTCCCGCTGTATTGCGAACACCGTTTACATTCCCTGACGAACCGGTATATCCACGGTCATCATAGTAAGAACCGTCACTATTCCTGTTACTAGCCTCTTGTATACCCATCTTTGAGATAGAACCATTTATTTGTTGAGGGTTGAAGTTGTACTGAGGATTCTGCCGCGCAGCAGCACGTTCTTCAAAAAGCCTACCAGCTGGTTCAACGTCTTCCTCAATATCACCAGACTTAGCGGCAAAAAACTGAAGCACAAGTTTTGAACGCAGAATATAGTCGGCACCACACCGCCAAAGCGAACAGAATTGATTCAAATAAGTATCAAGCTCATCTTTCCGCATCTGTGTGATATTATCATCTACTGTCTCCGATGGCCCAGGCATGAATGGTAAAATTCGGTCGTTTTCATTATTCGAGGTCCTACCTGCCTCAGTTGGAAACATACCCAACAGAGCTACCTGGAAATCATAGAAGTCGTTGTAAGCTCTGAACAATATTAGCTGCTTCGCTGGAGGGAGTAAACCGGTGTCTGGATCACCATCCGGCTGAAAAAGTGCGTGTATTCGGAACCAGTAGTCGTTCATTTCAAAGTGCCATGAGAGAACTTCACTTGATAGAATGATTCCTGGAGGTAGCGATGCAACTGGTGTACCTGCTCTGATTGGTTCAGGTTCATCCTCGGGAACCACCTCCATTTTCGAAATTTCTTGATAAGAATGAGGTGTGTAAGAGTTATGAGTAATTGAGTTTTGAGGATTCGTGTCGTCAAGTACCCCGAGTGAGATACTCGTCGCCTTGTATTCTATGATGGATCTTTTCCACTCGTCCACGCCTGGGATTTCCTTTCTACGCATCATTTCCCTTATTTCCTCTTCAGTCAATTGCTCCCCGGATTTCGGATCATGGATAGCGACAAATGAAACTGGAATAAGTCCTGGTCGGCCAAGGCGGCTAATAGGCTTTGCAACAAACCATTCGAGGTTGGACTGTGCAACAACTGATATATGATCTCCTGCTCTTGCATCAAGTTCGTCTGGACGTTCCGCTTCAAAGTTATGTTGGACGATAGCGTGATAAGTGGGTAGACTAGAAGTAGGCGATTTTATTGACGGAGACTTGGGTTGTAATGGGGAAGCCACTTGAGAAATCCGGACACTATTAAAACAGGAAAATGATTACGATAGAACCAAGAACATGATTAGTATCGTGAAAGAGACGCAGACAACTAGTAAACGAAAGAAAATCGAGACAATTTTGAGTACTGCCACCCAAAGATGTACGGCAAGTGCGCATATTACGTTTTGAGGATACTCTCCGCAGCAAGTAAAGAACGACTAAAGGCAAATTTTTTAAATTGGGTAATAAATGAATACTCACGCTGCATTTGACTTGTTAAATACTTCGAACTTGGATTTGGGAACTAGACCCCTGGCTCCGGTCATTGGGTTATTGGCTTCGTACCATCCTGGGCCCTGATCGACTTCGTTTATGACATGGAAGAAGTCGCCTTTGGTGAAGCTGAGTTCGTGAGGAGCTTGCGGACGGTGGTCATCAAGAGCACGGATGACCTTCTTGGGGGGTTGAATAGCAGTTGTCGGTTTTGAGACTGCAGGAATCGGAGTGGATATGTGCGGGTGGCCAAGGTGAACATCCTTCCCGTGGATGGATCTGCGTAAGAAATCCATGTAGAAATGGATCAGAGAAAATGAAAGGGGAGATGAATGATACAAGCGAGGAGGTTGGTCGTGTATTGTCGTCAAGGAAGTGGAGGAAGAAGGAGAAGAGGCAAACAATAGGGCGAGGTTAAGAATGTACAGAGTTGAAATGCAGAAGGAGACGATAATAGACTCTGATTATAATAGCAATAATAATAATAATATAATAACAATAACAATAACAATAAATAAATAAGAAACTAGACTAATAGAGCAGCCACTCAAGGGCACGTGGTCCGCTTATCTAATCCGTTGTCGCTAATTTACATTCTCGTGAATGTGGACGATGTCCAAGTGTTTACTCAACATCCTGCTCCTATAGCTGCGACAACAATGGCAGCACGTAAGCTACAAGGTTAATACTATACTTATGTGTGAGGCACACCACATCAGTCTAACTTAGATATATACCTCAATAGCCGAGATTGAACGAGTCCTCAAAAAGGTTGCCGAAGGTGTAGAGAACTTCGACAATACTTACAGAAAGATGGAAACCTCTACCAACGCTACTCAGAAGGATAAACTTGAGACAGATCTCAAAACTCAGATCAAGAAGCTACAACGTCTCAGAGATCAAATAAAGACGTGGCTCGCAAGTAATGATATCAAGGACAAGTCCATTCTTCTTGAGAATAGGAAGCTCATCGAGATTGTGAGTTTGAACTCTTCCCGGGCCGCCTAGTGACTCCTCTGACGTGAATATTCCGCTCACGTATGCGCATTTAATCACGCATAACTACAGCAAATGGAGCGATTTAAGGCTTGTGAGAAAGAAATGAAAACGAAGGCCTTCTCAAAAGAGGGTCTTATTCAAGCCTCCAAGCTCGATCCCAAAGCACAAGAAAAACTGGAAACGACACAATGGCTACAATCGAAGGTTGAGGAGCTATTATTACAGGTTGAACAGGCGGAGGCGGAAATTGAAACACTGCAAGGTGGTGCTAAGAAGAAGAAATCAGGACAAACGAATAGCCGTTTAGAAGACCTTGAACGCCTTAACGAACGCCGAAAGTGGCATATTAGTCGGTTAGAAATCGTCTTGCGTCTACTCGATAATGGTTCATTACCTGTGGAACGAGTTCTATCTTTGAAGGATGATGTGTCCTATTTTGTAGAAAGCAATACGGTTCGTCTTTTAAAGGTCGTTTAGTATTATTACTTACAATTTAGTATGGGTTTAGGAAGACGACTTCGACGAAGATGAAGGAATCTATGATGAACTTAATCTTGATGAGGAAGAGGAGAAATTCGGTCTTGTTGGCGATGATGGAGAAAGTGATGGCGTGTCAGAAGATGAAAGTGAAGGTAACTAAAATCTTGATTGCCTTGGTCTTATGTTCCGCCAACTTTAAGCTCAAATTACACCCCTCTAGATGTACCTCCAAGAACTCCATCGAAGAAAGCTGACGATGATTCACCAACAAACCATAAGCGAGAGGAACAGAGCCCAGTTCTTCGAAAGTCTAGCATTCCGTTGAACTTACGGAGTACGTTTTATGTTTTTACTTAAGTGATACTCTACTTATAATTGTTTTAGAAGCGTCAACAAACGAAGGTCAACACGGTTACCCAATCAAACTACTTTTTTTGACTAAACTGTGTTATAGGTTCAAAGCCGCCACCTCCAATAGCAGCTTCAACTCAACCAATGTCCAGTGTAGTAAAGAATGGTCTACCACCCCGGCCACCAGCTACACTCCCAGTTCGCTATGCCACTGCCGTTACTGGTTCCTCGGCGGCATCAACGTCGACTCCTTCAAACACTCCTGGCGCATCCACTTTGACGAGTAACGGGACACAGTCAATAGGATCGTTATCTTCAACAATTCACTCAAGTGTCCATGATGCTGCCTCATCATCACCTAGTCTGACACAAGCATCCGCATCAGGGCCGAGTCCTTTATTATCTTCTGCCTCCGCCTCCGGAGTTGCGGCGGATGATTCGTCTCATTCGCAAGTTCAATCACCGGAAGTATCTGAGGCTGTTCCCCCAAGTAGTGTGTCCCAACAAACAGTACCACAGGCTGCCCTGGCGACTGGTGAATACTTTTTTTTTCATAATCCATTTGTCAAAGTAAATGCTAATTATTTAATAATCAGGAACTGCTACCTCACCATTGGTAACTTCTACCTCTTTATCAAATGTTAGTGGTGTTATGTATCATCTTCTTCACGGCACTCTTTCCTAACAAAACAAACTATCAGGGTAATCAAGTGAATGAATCTCAACCGCCAAATCCATCACAAATTGTGGACCTACAACTTCCAGCGTCTATGGCCCAACCACAGCAAACGTCCGTTCCGTCACCATTGCCACAACAACTACAACAGGCAAATAGGACTTCCTCCACGTCTTCCCCTATACCTCCGGTAGCAGCATCACAAACTGTTTTGCCTCCTGGTGTCAAGGTTTCTCAATTACCCGATCAGCAAGTGTCAGCTTTATCAGCGATTGGTGTACCACCCCAGCGGATGGCGTCTGCATCCCCATCAGCCCAACAACAGCACCAACAGCAAACATTTGGTAATCAACTACCTTCTCGGGGCGCTCCCTCTACCTTCCCTGGTTCATTATCTGATTTGGTGGCCTCCTTCGAGAACATGAAACAAAAAGGTAAGCATTGACTATGAACAGTACCTGACCAAGAACCTGAACGTTCATTACAGCACCACACCGAATGAATAATCTCGATCAAGTACATAAATTACTCGACGGTGGCTTCCAGAGTATGCCTCAGCCACTGGATACCGAGAAGTACGTAATGTCATCTCCCTTCACGAGTTAAGTCTGATTGACAATGACTGTAGGCCCAAGTATTATGTGCCTAAAAACCCTCATCCGACACCACACTACTATCCGCAAACAGTAAACCCTCTCCTCAGTACCCCCTCTCTGTTTGCAAATTTAGATATCGAGACGTTATTCTATGTGTTCTATTATTTGCCCGGGACATATCAACAGTAAGCTTCAACGCCCAGATCGAATATAATAGGAATACTAATTAGTGAACTTCCCTCTCAGATACCTTGCTGCAAAGGAGCTTAAACGTCAATCATGGAGATTCCATGTGAAATACTTAACATGGTTCCAACGGCATTCAGAACCTCAAGCAATTACCGATGAGTACGAACAGGGGGTTTACGTATATTTCGATTGGGAAGGTTCATGGTGTCAACGCAAGAAGAGCGATTTCCGCTTTGAGTACAGATATTTATCAGAGGACTGAACATGCTATACTATCATTAATTCCTTCGCATTTTTTGCATCACATTTGCATCTCGCATTTTTCTTTTTCTTTCATTCCCCCTTTTTCTTTCAGATAAGTACCTGGCGGATAAAGCCGTTAGGAACTCGTCCACCATGTTATAACTACTACTTACATATTCGCAACCAAACTTGAACCCACTTTTTAACTGTCTCCTGTGTTTACTGTATGAGTTAAACTGTGTCTCTATTTTTTATGGAGCGGACCCCAGCATCCGCTATCTTCCTTATGTTTTGTTAACAGTGTGTCATTCATATTAAATTGTGTTCTAATGCAAGTTAAAATGCGATAAATTTATTGTAAGACAGCCAAATAGAATCCAAAAACATCCCACTCCCTTAGGAGCCTTTACTCTAACGAGATAACACCCCCGAGAGCCTCAAATGCTTTTTTCATCTTTTCTGCCTCTTCTTTCGGCAAGTTCTCTTTCAAGACCTTGGGCAATGACTCCACGAAGTTCTTGGCCTTAAGGTTAAGAATACACAAATAAGTTATGAGCTCGAAAAGGGAGAGAAAATACATACCGCAACGAGAGTGAGCGTTGGGTTCATCGCCTTGACCTCACGAATGATCTTTGGCTTAGCAGTAGCCTCAAACGATTCGAGTTTTACGCTGAAAATGGTCTTTTCTTTTGGCTTCTCCTAGAAAATGTAATATGGCTCAGTGGACGTTCGTTTGTATGATGAAAGGGTGACGGTACCTCTGCAGGAGCTTCTTCAACAGGTGCAGCAGCTACTGGAGCTGCAGAGGCTGCAGGCATAGCAATCTCTTGAATATTTAATCTTGTCTATAGAAAGTAAAGACACTGTTAGTCTTTTCTCTGATATTGACATAGATAACGTTCAAATGAACCTTCAATAAGGATATAAGATCCGCTGCTTGTAAGAGAGTGAGGCCCGAAATGTCATCAACTATACGTGAAATCTTGGGGTCGGAAGGGCCAGCTGCGGGAGGCGCAGGTGTCTCAGCACTTGGCGCTGCAGTAGCAAGACTACGACGTGCAACAGCATATGTGAAGCTAGTTCAAAAGCAAATGAAAGGGCGTCTAAGAACGGGAATTATGCAAAACACATAGGTTCGACAACGCACGAAGCAGGAGCCCTTCTCCTCGAAAGAGCGCGTAAAGCTGTTGCTGAGCGTGACTGGGAAATGAAAAAGATAACGCCCTCGTTTAGTAAGGGTTCTAAGCGTCTCATTGGCAGCTAAATACCCACCGCCATAAATGCACTTAGTCTGCTAGCTGTAGGAAAAGAACTGACTTTAGATTCCTGAGTTCGTGCAAAAATCGAAATAGGAAAATTACATAATGACCGATCTTTTCTCGCGTAAACCAGTTTATGTAACACCGATCTCACAAAATAAGGAATAAAACGGACGAATGGGTGGTACAACTTCAAGTTGCGCGCATAGTCATTGTTACAAATAATGATATAGACAAAGAATATGTCAGTGTACACGAAAATCCTTTGATAAAGCTAAAATTGGTGCAAGTAGGCTCAGAAGAGGAAAAAGACAATTTCGAAGCACCGAAAAACAACACGAAAAAGGTCGATAAAAGTCGAGACAGAACAAATAAAACAGTCTCAAAGGGTAGGTTAATTATACATTCGTGGTTCAATATCTCTCAGATTTCGAACCGAAGGGAAAGTTAAATCTTCACGAAGCACTGGGAGGGAAATTTCCTTTGTTGTTACAAGCTTACTCTTTCGTTCAATCTGCCGATCACTATACATTGGCTCCTGGCTGGATTTCTCGTTCGCTATTGACAACGAAGATGTCTTAGGTTCCAGAGCTACAAGATGCTCCGATGATGTTGCATTTCGTATTTCCCGAGGTTTACGGCGACAAAACATCCATGCTCGAAGGACATCACGTTGAGTTCCAAAGATCAAAACCACGGCACTACCCACTTCATGATGGTGGAGCAAATCAGCCAACGTTGATTTAGCAACGAAAGTTTTGTTCTTACTGGTTGCTAAGACCATATCCGGGATAGGGCTCTGTGGTGCCTTTAATGACAATAAGCTCAAACTATAAAAAAGAAGTATGGATTTAGTATCTTTGGAAACGGAGCACCGAGACATTCCCCGCACTTACATCATTCCTATGAAAACCCAAAAACCGAATGCAGCAGTTCGAATTATAAGATTTAGATCAGTACCCCCTCTCTCGCTTGAATCATTGGCCCGTAGTACACGCCAATGCTTATACGTTGTATATATGATCCAAACTAGAAAAAATAAGGATTAATAATCAGTTAATTTTCGAGAGTAAGGGGGAAAGCCTACCTTCAAGGCAGGTTGTAATAAGAAGCACACAAAAGGAAAAGACTGTCATCGTATTTGTCCTAGGGTCAAGTCAGAGCTTTGCCAATATTTATATACCATAGTGCTAATGAACGTACAACGGCAGATTCTTCACCGAACAATAGAAAAATCTACGTTCCCGGGAAACGAGCTTGGGGTTTTGATACCCCACCTTATAAAGTTATTAGTCGTTTTACTCTGTGATTCCCAAAACAAAACGTACTATAGCAGTCCAAACTACGAAAACAATGAATGCTACATACGGTGAAAGAAGCAGCTAATGTAAATTAGAACATAATTAGAATCTGGACATTAAACAAGATCATAGGGACATACGATCCACTTTCGCACTGTTTCATTAGTTTCAGGATCCTTTTCCCGGAACGCTGCGCGAATAACATAGAATAACTGAAAAACGAGAGTAAATGCAGACATTGATGTCCTTGATATTACAAGTTAATTCATACGGCATATCATAAAAAGAGTAGAGTATGAAGCAGCTTACATTCCTGGCTGGCCATACAATAACGAAGCCTGAACAAGGCAGATATACCTTGGGGGTTCTGGTCCTGTTTGATGACTAGAATACAGCCTGATTTATATATATGTTATAAATTGTTGTTTATATATATAATAAAAAACATCGAAATTAACTAACAAGATCGAAGAGGAGAAACCAATGATCATCCAAGTAATACAGAGATTTATAAAAGTAGCATGTCTTCGAATATTTTTTGCCAAAAGGATTGTTCCAATCAACAACGGTAATCCGAGATGTGAAGGCCAGACATTTAATACGAGCCATGCAGTAAGAAGTTTATTATTTGCAATTACAGCACGATCGGCCGTATCTATTGAGGTTTCATTGACTAGTTATTATTATTATTATTTTTCAAATCATATTTGAGAGATCATGTAGAGTTCAAATGAATAACTTGCGCACCCGCAATAGTACTAGCTGTCGTCAAATTAGTACACATAACGAGACGAATATAAAAAGCAAGAGGCCCAGCTCCTTTCAGATCGACTGACAGAAAAGCTTACTAAGAGAGAAAAAGAGTGGAGAGCTGAAAGAAAGGGAGGAAAATGAAATAGGCTTAACGGGACATGGAAGGAAGAGGAAAACAGTAGTAGGGAGTTAAACAGCGGGAAGGACCTTAGGCATCTCACATCTAGGCTTTCCCGCAACTTAAGTGGTTAGCGACGATCTGAATCCGTGATTGATAGACTCCGTAGATGCGATCACACGAACTGTGCCGCGGAAGAGTTCAGAGTTTAGGCCAAATAGATTCTACCACGGGCCGGGAGTCAAGAACCATTGTAGGCATGGATACATTTTGATTACATATAGTCGGAATAGCTTACTTAGTATCTTATATGTTGTTCTGGTCTCGCATGCTTTTGAATTCTTCTATCCATCTTTGTTCAGGCTCTCCCCTCGGTACCACGACAAAGCTGAGATACCCATCTCGTACTTCTAAACCATCAGATTTCCCTTCCTTTGTCGATTTGGCCGTCTCACATACATTTCGAAGTGTCATCTTCATTCCCACCTTCAGCAAACGCTTCAAATGGGTGATAGCATATACCGTGAGTCTTCCAATTACATATTCATGCTTAGAATCCCAGTCCGGTGGGGGCGCATTCGGTGGGAACATGGTATCCAGAAGATCTCCAAATCTGGTGTCCTCATGAAAACTCGGAACAACATCTGACTGGGCATATTGAGGATAAAGAAAGAATGCGGGCATAATGAGAGAATTCTCCTCAAAATGTGGTTTGTGGATACCATCGGAATCAGATTGCTGGGAGATGGGTCGTAATCCGCGTTCCTAGAAACAATATTACTCCGTTGAGTTCCTCTTCTCATAGGATCAAATTGAGAACCTTCAAACCTTAAATGCATACTGAAATAATCTCCGTTCTTGTTCCTCCCTTTCCAACCGCTCTTTCCTTTCCCTCTCCTTTTTCTCTTTTGCCTCTTGGAGCTTTCGAGCCCTTTCACCGAGAGCTTTAACACCTAAATTATCTGGATCAAACTCAAGGCACCGTTGACAGGCATCCAGAGCCTCATCAGGCCGCCCAAGAGCCATCAAAGCCTGTGCAGAGCGGTAATAGGCCTTAGATTGCCTAGAGTTAAGCGTGATAGCCGCTGAGCAGTCTCGGAGGACTGATCTGAAATTCTCTGAGATCATATATAGTAAGATCCATCCCTATATTAGATTCAGAATGTGAACTCACGCAATTCAAGATTGCAAGCAGCCATATTACACAACAGCGCTTCTATTAGCTTGGAGTTCTCCGGTTTAGCGTCAATACCTTGAGTATAAAATCCTAGCGCTTCTCGATATCGCTTCCCCTTATAGTAGTCATTTCCCTGTTCTTTGAAATTCTCAGCAATTTCTGCAAATATGATTCAATGTTTATATGCCTCGAGGTAGAGAGTTCCAGATGTCTTACCCACCATCCGGAGTTCCATCATATGCAAGGCTTTGAAGAGCACTAAGCGCTTCATTAGTTTCACATTCTTCTGGCCCAGGTAGAGAGCGCATAAACAATGGGACAGAGTCGAAGGCCTTTAGTTTGTCATCGTTTGAGACGGGTTGGGGAAACGCCATCGTACAAAGATATGTTCTGTGAGTTATGTAGCGAGTTCGATAGAAGATATTCAGAATAGGTTTGTTGTAGTATGCGCACGATAGTATCTTAGCTTAAGTTCGATCACTGTCTGGAACTAGAATTTAGGTGTTAAAATTTGAAGTATTATGCATAGTACATTAGATAATATGGGGAGGGGCAACGCGCGTCGTAAAAGCGTCCCTCATTTTTTTGTGTGATTATGTAACTAGTTGCCTAATATATCCGAGTAAAGCCACCATCCATGTCCCACCCAGTACATACTTTTTAAAAATATAAAACAATTTAATCTACAAACAAAGACACAAAAATAAGAGTCAAAGTAAGAGATATTAAGTTAATGAATAAGAAAATACAATTATATAATGAGTTGAAAGCAGCTAGCATCAATTGTGCTGCAATACAAGCCCCCTATCAAAATTTTGCATTTAGAAAGCTTTGATATTGAAAGAAAGCAAGGAAAAATATTTTGAAGTAAGGAACATAAAGAAAATGAGTTAATAAATAAGAAAATTTAGTTGTGTACAGGAGTAAAAGCAGCTGGCATCAATTATGCCGCAATACGAGCCCCAAATCAGTTTTTTATATATATAAAAGTTTTATATTGAAAGAAAGAGAAAAAAAAAGAAAAAAAGCAAGGTAATAGTATAATAAAGTAAGGAATATAAAGAAAATATATTAATGAATAAGAAAATCCAATTATATACAGGAATAAAATCAGTTGGCATCAGCTGTGCCGCAGTTTGAGCTCATATCTGATTAAGCTTGTCCTCCAGTTCATAGACACGCTGACTGAGTCTTTCAATCTCATAGTTGGCACTCTCCGGAAAGGGTACGGCAATCTCACCATACCTAAAGGAAAAAAAATCTTATATCGGAGGAGTATGAAGCCGAGCGAGAGATTAAACAGAAAAAGATCGATGAGGCTATTCCGTTCATTGAGGAAAAGGTAGCCTATAAAGAGTCGCTGATAAGTCAAGGGTTCGAGAACTAGAGTCGGCGTGATTCCTAACAATTCATTCATGTCTTGGAAACGCATGGCTAGTAAAACAGTTGGATGACTACTCACCACTACAATTCTAACTCGTGTAATTACTCAGGACGGAAGATTTCGAGCCGCTCGCTAGTGAAATTGATGACAAGACGCTTACAGACATCTCTGAGTACTATCACGTTTTCCGGGAGAAATGGGATACACTCTCAGGTAAGCTTAATCATATTCGGGTTTCATAATTCTATTAATTTATTTAACTCCTATTACGCAGAATATGATAGGATTGCCCAGCGTATCGCGGAAGGGGAGGCGAAGCGTAACAAACAAGATGCGTTATAGAGGATGTTATCGAGGAAAATCCAGGCTGTGAAATATCCTATGCAAGAGTTTGAGTCGAACTACCCCACAGCAAAAGGTAAAATCTACAGCGAGGAAAAAGATAGATATTTGCTCTGTCGGTTACACCACTATGGCCTGAAGACAGTCGATGTCTATGAACGTATCAAGCGTGATATCACAGAGCCCCACGTCTTCCGCTTTGACTGGTTTTTCAAAAGCATGACTCCCCAAGAATTGCAGCGCCGTTACACAATGCTATTGGGTCTTATTGAGAAGGAGGCTAATCAAGAGCAAGAAGAAGTCAAGGTCAAGGGCGGGGGAAGAAACGTGTGGCGGATGATGCAGATATATCTACTTCTACAGGTACTAAAAGGAAAGCGAATAAGTCTCACCCGAATACACCATCGTTGACAAAGGGCTTAAGGAAAGGGAGATCTTTATGCCTTTGATTTTCGACTTGTTTTTTCTTATATCTGAGATAATTTTATAAATTATTGGTTCTTTACTTTGAAGCAGTCTTATACAACATAAAAATTATTCACATTTTATAGACTCTTAGATATAAACAAAGCTTTGTGATCAAAATAATTCAAGTTGCGTGTTTATCGGTCATAAATATCAAAACATTAAACGTGACAAAGTCACTTGTTTTGTCACGGGTTTTTGTGACAAAATGTAGTTTTACACTAAAAATTACACTTAGAAAATAAATTCAAGATCAATATACGACATAAAAATAACTAGTGGATGACTTTTTTATTGACTATTACTATAATCTTGTTAGACGGATTTTTTATAACTTAATTATTTATCTACTTATTCAAGTTTCAATTTTTGTTTTTCTTATAGCTCACTTTAAACTTAAAAAAAAGAAATTCGGCTTTACAAAAACTTAGGTTTGCTTCTTATATTTATCCTCAAATATTTTCGTGATTTTTAAATAAAAATTGAATGAGCGTTTCTCATTCTCGTTCATAGGTACTTTTTTTATTTTTTTGGTCTCGAAATTTTTATTTGCTACTATTTGTAAATTACGTAATTTCAAAAAAAAACGAGGGACGCTTTTACGACGCGCGTTGCCCCTCCCCAGATAATAAATCTACTTGTTGTGAACACGGTCATGTGATTTTGATTTTAATTAATTGCATCGGTGCTAAATTTAGAGATCCTGATTCTGGAAGGTCAGATTAACGAAAGATATGCATTATGTTCTCTGTGTGTATAAGTCTATGAGATATTTTGACACGTATGTATAGACACGTGCGATGCTCTACGATATTCTCGAGTTGATATCTCCTGGTTATGGGTCTAACACCAATAAACTAACTTTCTACCGATCTTACCACTTATCAAAGAATGTGTATTTATACAACATTACCCCAGCACAAGTGATTCTATGTCTGCCCATATTCCATACGTCCCCCACTCCAACTTATTCCCAGCCTCTTAGAGCACAATATTTGTATTCCGACCAACTTACCAATACACCCCAGCCCATTTGGATCAAATTAAGGCAATTGTTCCCAGCTCTCCTGGCCCTATATAAGCACACTCCTCCACCATATCTGCTCTTTATCCTCCTTTCACTCCTTCTGCTACCATCCTTACCTCTAGTACCGGCTCGATCTTCCTCAGCCACTCATAGCTTCCCTCTTTCTTAGGTGAGTACGATGTCTGTTTTTCTCTCTCGAGTGATACGCGGGTAATATCAAACATTCGTTAACATATCCATTACACAGGTACCCGGGTGGTAAGTATAAGGATGTAAGGTGAGTGATAGCAAGAAAGGTAAGTAAGCAAGGTAAGTGAGATGAAGGTAAGTCAATAGAAGGTACGTGTATTCAGTCCTCTCTCACCAGCGCAATGGTCTTCGACGCTGGATAAATATGTCCATTAGACCGGGCCGCTGGGAGGTACAAATCTAGAACCTCTTCGGGGGACGCCCGGCGGAGGGGGATGGGAGCGGATGGTACTCACCCCCAGCAGCGATTTGGCTAACGCTGTCTAAAATAATTTAAGCCGGGGGCTGGCCATAGGAGCCAGTGGGCGAAGGGTGGGTGGGCACCTTCGTCGGTGAAGTACAGTTTGTTGTTAATAGGTGAGCCTTTTGTCTACTGTGGCAGAATTAAATGAACTGAATAACTTCTAACTCTTTTTTGTATTGATTCGGCGCCCTTACTCTTCGTCAGTGTTTTGTACTGCTCCAGGCTGACAGTAGTTACTCCTTTAATTATGACCATGTGTAGTCAGAGAATGCCACTTGAAACATGAACATATCTTTATCGATAACTTGTACAATAGGTATATGTGCTTGGGCCCCAGTTCTTGCACTTCTGCATTAATAGAAAACAGCGTGAACGTGTATATTGTCAGAAATCGAATGCATAAGTTAAGATAGCAATATGTAGGGGCTAGCAGGAGTTGTCCAAAAAGAAAATATAGTCAAAGGAGAGTTGATAAGATAATGAAGTGTAGACGAGATAAGCAAATGAAGGGAGACGCAATAGGTAAGAATAGAAGAAGGAAAGGAGATAGTCATGTCATTATAGTTTACAGCAAAATATTTAACGAATCAAGAAACTGTGGGCAACCGCAAATACAGTTACACAGGCACATACAATGAACCCAAGCGGATACCCGGAGGGATTACCATCGACACTAACGGACCATAGCTATTCCATAAGTGATAAAGTTAAAGGGTGTTTCAATATTAGCATACACAAAAAGTTTACTTACATATCCACCCAGAACAGGTCCAAGGAATCGTGCAAAGCTAACAATACTCTGTGCTACTCCATTTGCATAACCCAGTATATGTGGTGGAGACACTTCACAGAATGGATCAGTAACAGGAATCGTGTGGAATTAGCTAAGGCTATGCTTACTGTAGTTGAGTAGAATTGCCACTGCAGTGTAGGCGAATGTGTTTCCTGCAAACCTAATGGCTCTGAGAAAAACAAGTTAGCCCATTTTACTGCAGAATATTGGAAGCGACATATGTATACGTACGTGCTGATAACCAGAGCTATCATAAGGAAGAGATTCCCGTCATCCTCCGCACTGGCCAGTGGGCGATAAAGTATTACGGATAAATAGGCCGGGATGTACAGTAGTGATCCAATCCTGAACATCGCAAGATGTGAGAAGCGTCCACGGGGAGGTCTATTGGGAGATCGTTTAGTAGTGCCCGTTAAAACATTGTGAAGAGTAAACTAACCCCATGTTTCTGTTTAAGAAAATAAAGTTAATTAAGTTTGATCTCCGCTCAAAACAATCATAGAAGCTTACGGATAGAGATAGAATTGATAAGCAATAGAAGCTAGACTCATAAGGGCGACTATAGGGCGCTTAGAATACAAATACAGCTAATAATATAAGAGACTTACTGAGCTGAGCAAAGTGCCCTGCATTTAGATTGAGGCCCCCAGCTGGATATTTTCTGGTTCCCAAGCGGTACACATTAGCAAATAAGTTTAAGACACCAATTTGCCGAAACTCACGAGACTAGATAAGATAAGAAGACTTGATCATGTGTTGTCGAATGAAGGGCTAGCAATCCGTATCTTGTCATATTTATCAGAGTCAGGGGAGTGATCCAATCTCTATGACCTTTGGTACTTACTGGAAAATTATGATAATAGGAAGCTGAGAAAATACCGATGGCGGTTTCTCCGAAGGGGAGTCCAAGAGTGGCTCATCAGTAATTTGTTGTTCAGACGGTTGCCTGCTTCGACCTTCAACAATAGGCGCAAGGCCATCTCCACGACCTGTTTCAAGGTCTGATTCACGTGGTAGTAATGGTTGCGCCGGAGGTACCGCAGAAACTTGGCCAGAAGGTGTTCGTACTCCTGTATGAGAAAATATTGCAGGTACTGAAGAGGATGAACGTCTTGGGGAATCCAATGAGCCGACGACCTGCCCTAAAGAGGGTCGGTGTTGAGGTCGACTCAACCGAGGACTCGCTAGATTAGATGACCGGCGGGATGAAGATGAAAGCCTTCCAGTACGGAAATCACTTGGGACCGTTAGTAACCTTGGTGGATCAATAGCCTTGTTGATAGTAGGTGATTGTATCTCTTCGTCTTCATCCTGGAAGGGGTCCTCGTCCTCGTCCTCATCCTCAAACTCAGCTTCATCGTCAGAAAGAAATACATCCTCATTATCGGCGTTCATCGCTGCTGCAACCCACAAATCAGCTATATTTGTAACAGCATTCTCATTGGCCATAAGCAATCTCTGAGCAAAGTTTAATTCGCTCCCTTCGGCCCCTTCTACTTCCGAGTTCCTGTGGATATTACTCTGGCGCCTACGAGCAATAGTACTTGCCAGACTACCTCTACGACCGGCCAGTGTCACATTACTCGATATCCTATTCCTATATCCACCGCCGTAGCCATATGCGGAACCAGCCATCCGCGAAGTGCGAGATCCCGTGCGGTTACGACTATAGCTATTCTGCCTTATAGATGACGAAAGAGGGACAGAGGTTCCACCTGGTCTAGAAGGCGAACTATCGCCGTGCGCATCCTGTACTCGTCTGGCAAAGTAGCTCGAAAACTTTTTCGAGACCCGCTTGGTTAGTGTTCCAACTGATTTAGCAGGTTGCTCCTCCACGGGAGTTGTAGGTTCCTCCGGGATAGTTTCAGTTGTAGTCACCTTTTCCGGTGGAAGGCGAATTGCTCCTTCTCGAGGTCCGCCATCGGGTGCTAGTGCTAATGATAGTAGTGCGCCTAGTTCACAATTAGCAACACTATCTAGTAAATTAATGTTTCAAATATATCAGTATACCTGTGAGAGTGATTGACGCAGCTATAATTGTTGGAAGCAAATATGGGTATCGAACAAACAACGGGATCTTTTCGAATACACCCGGCCATTTCTTTGCTGGACTTTCGACTATAATAAAGGAAATTAGACAGAGAAGCAACGTTATAGATAGTCTAACTCACAGCTTCCACCTATAATCGCTCCGGAGACACCCCCAAAACCCCAAGCAAAGCTTTAAAAAAGGTCAATGTATTGAATTTACCATCAGCTAATCAAGGATACGAACCCAAGTATAGCGTATGCGCGCCCTTCATTACTAGGGTCTGTGATAGTTGCGATGTTTCCACGACCAACCCCGATTGCACCTGCAAATACACCTTGCAAGAGACGGATACACATTGCTTCAGGTAGAGAAGACGCCGTTCCAAATGCGAAGCAAGTGAGAGAACTCCCGAGGAGTGATACAAAAAGTACAGTGCGTACGCCATGCTTTTCAGCGGCGGTAGCCTATAATGGAATATCAACATCATCCCTGTATCCTACGATGTACGAGACTGGGCTTACCCACAACAAAGATGTTAAGAATTGTGTAATAAAGAAACAAGATACTGGTCTTGATAAGCCAGATGCTACGGGACGGAGGATATTCACGTTGTACTCACCAAGTATTCCAGTCCAATATCCGACATCAGCCTCATCATTGAAATCTCCGAATCCTAATTAAGGGTATTAAAAATGTCCTCGAATGAAAGACAATGAAATGTATCCACCTTTCACCATGAATAATAGGAATGGAGTTGCTACATTGGCGGACAAGAATTCACCCAGCATAACCTAGATAGTATAAGATATATATCTATTCGCGTAAGCAAGCTATTATCTTACGATAGATAGAACAATCATAGGTAGTATTGGTAACGGGGTACTAGCAACTTCCCCCGATGAAGGAAGTGCACTTGGTATGGGGGTCTCTCAGACATAGGAGATACCGGTTCATCATCGGCATCGGGGATGTTCCTCAATAACGATGTACGACTTGGTCTCCGCAGCTGAGATAAAAGACTCCTGCGCCCATGCGTGGGCGTACCATCTTCACGTATTGGAGTCCCAAAGTCGGTAGACTCCTCTCCAAGAGGCGCAGCAACGGATATACGTCGATTCTTAGGTGTCGCCATATTGATATAGGAAATATTAAATTAAAGATAGTTATCAAAGGAGGTGCGCATGAGTATGCCACACGCGCTCCTAGCTAGCACAATGGGGATGATAGTTTGAAGGAGAATAATTGTTCAAGTAGGGTCCAATACGAACGCTGACGATTAGCGCGGCGGCTCCAGTTTAGTTACTGACGCGCCGGTCACTATAATTAGTAGTTAACAATCATGATCGCCGTTCACATGGAATTCCTGGAAATGACGAATAGAGAGCTCGCTTGTTCGAAAATGAATCATATTAATTTCTTACCACGCGAGCACTTGATCAGAAGAGCTTGAGACCATTGAGCAGTATAATTCAGAGATACTTCAATTATGAAGATTCATGGTCTCAAGGCTGCATTGAATTCAAATAACCGCTTTAAGTATAAGGTAGTATCATTTACCCATTCTTAATAATCAATCAAATGTAATTAATCTTTTGTGAAGTCTCCAGAGAGTGTGATTGATCACTTAGTTGTCGGCGGGGGTCCGTTAACTCTCATACATGTCTATTAACTTACTAAACTGGTCTTAAGGTGTGGTCGGCCTTGCCGTTGCTAGAACACTTACCCTCCGATATCCCGATAAATCAACAATTCTCGTGGAGAGGAATCCACACGCTGGAGAAGAGACTAGGTAGGAAGTGAATTCTAACTTTGCTGTTTTTACTATCCGACCTAAGCATCTGGGCCCAGTTCTCGAAACTCCGAAGTCATACATGCTGGTAAGCTCTTCCGAGCAGATGCCTTTCAACCTTCTGTAGGTCTAATTTAAATAGGTTTATATTATCCTCCTGGTTCTTTGAAGGAGTCTTTATGCATTCGCGGAAGGGATCTGCTATATGACTATTGTGAGGCATCTTCAGTTCCATACAGAAGAACCGGGAAACTCGTCGTTGCCCAAAAACATCAGAGGGATTATATAGAAGCTTTACATAAAAAGACTTCAAACATGAGTTGGAGTTCGATGCCATTTAGTAACGGAAAGAATAACTCAAAGCCTGTGATCCCGACCGAATTAATATCTGGTGATGAGGCGCGAGCTTTAGAACCTGAGTGAGCATTCTCTTTAAATATCTTACTAAGATCTGTGACCTATCTTAGGTCTTAAAAAAGCCTATCTCCTTCCATAGATGCTGCTCTTCTTAGCCGCGAAACAGGGATTATTGACTCTCACACTTTTATGGAAAGCTTAGAGCGGGATATTTTGGAAACATCAAACGGGGATCTCGTCTATTCAACGTCGGTCGTTCGTATTGATCCATATACCCACTCACGCCTGGCCAATGGGATACCAGATATTGATGCTAAAGAAGATGGTTGGGTCGTTCAAATGGTCACCCAAAACCCAACTGAAACAGATCCCACCTCCGCAGAAGGTGATTCATTCCTTGCGCGGACACTAATTAATGCCTCCGGCCTATCTGGAACGCTAATTCTTAATTCCCTACTCTCTCGGGATTTGAGGATTCCAATGTACTACGCTAGAGGTTCATATGCGGCTTACAACGGAACGGGTGTTAAGCAGGTCTCTCATCTAATATACCCATGTCCGGATACAGGAAAGAAGAATGAACACTCCTTCCAATCGTTAGGAACACACTTGACCCTAGACTTATCAGGGAATATTAAATTTGGGCCTGACATCCAATGGATCTCACCCTCGGGGCATCAAAACCGGTGGCAGGTCCGACAACATCTCAAAGCACTTTAGATCAACGCGAGTCATTTTCATTTGACGAGAATGACATTGATTTTTGGAAGCAACACTTAGTGGCTGATGAATCTCAACTATCCGCAATGTTCGAAGCCGTAAGATCGTACCTTCCTGGCGTAGAGCAATCAAAATTTAGGCCAGATTATGTCGGCATACGGCCCAAACTTGTCCCTCCATGGGGTGGCTTCCAAGATTTCGTGTTTCGTCAAGATCTTTCGACAGATTTCTTGAGAACGACACCGATCAATCCGAGGAAGGCTGGAAGGATGATAAGTTTATTAGGAATTGAGTCACCAGGACTAACGGCAAGCTTGGCTATTGCGGAAAGAGTTGTATCAATGTTGGAAAGTCAATCTTAGTATTATCTCTTCAGTTTAGTTGTGGAAAAATGTTTATAGAGAGCAAAATGAATTAGATACAGAATGTGTGTAAGATGTCTATCCTCGGGAAGCGACGGTAGGTTCCCATGCTCTGATTTTGGGTGCTGCAGTGTTGTATGATCTGTAAGCACCTCTAGTCCCAGTAAGGTTCTCCGTGTAGGGCTATCCAGGTTCGTTCATATAATTTAGACAACTCGAGCAATAAAAGGAGATAAGTATTACATACAGTTTTCCAGGCAGGGGAAGAGCTCTGCATTATTGGGTCCTGAGTGGGAGGGTCCTTGCGGATGTGAGTTATCCATGAGTGCCATTCAGGTGGAATTTGAGAGCCATTGAAGTCGTGCTGTTTAGGTAGTTAATTAGAAAATGTCCCATTCGTATAATTAAATCCTGATTAACATACTTGAGCATAGTCAACCCAACGGTGACGACCTATGAGATCAAATCTTTAGACTTGAGTGAAAGAGTATACATTGGAATAAATTTCAACCTGGAACCTCCTCTTCGGCATTGAGATTTTCAAAGTATTTATTGCCAAACCTATAAAATGTTGAGAATTAAATAATGTAGCATAATCTAAAAAGTGTGACATTAGACATACTGGTCCTTTCCAACCAAAGTGCCCGCCTTGGCGTCACCAATGTATTGCATATTTCTCCACCATTCTCTCAAACCTGTCTGCCTGATGTGGCCTAAGATGAAGAATTTAACAGCTGGTCTATTAAGCTATTACATTTTTGCAAGTACGTACGAATATAACGGTGGAAAGAGACCATAGTCCTAGTCGCGGTAGATGTCGCAAACTGTCGGTTGCGGCCTGTGACCTTAGACTGATGACAATCGGGCAAGGCCGGATAGGGCCTTCTCCACCGGCGCAAACATATTTACACAACTTCACCCACGATCCTCATTTCTCTTTTTCTTTATACTTCTTCATTCTACACTTCTACAACACAAATGGCACCCAGAAGCCCCTTTATGAAACATTGGTTCGCCATTGAGGTGTGTATTCATCATAAATATATTTACATCGCATTTGTTCAAATATGCTACTCGTAGGCCATCCCCATGTAGGTTCAAATGAACTGTCCAGCTTGGAAAGAAAGTGTCTCAATATCTATCACCTCTTTAGCTACGCTCTTATTGGTGTCGCCGTCGGTGGTGCTTCGTGGTATTTGTCACGTCTTGCTCGAGGCCCAACTAGTGCGTTGCAATCGAACGTTATTGCCTCATGTGTAATTGCCTCTGACATCCATGTTTTTTCCTACGTCCAGTTGTCTGGTCCAAGAACAACCAGGAGCCATGGAATAGCATTAAACCGGATGAGTCAACAAAGTTCATGAATGTTAACCCGAAGCTTGAAAAATCGTAAGCACTATTTTTCTTTTGATTGTCTCCTATTTGAATTTGTAATAATGAACGTTGGATGGTGATTCGCTAGTTGGAGTCGTGACAAGCTCTAAGAGCCTGGATGTTGGCGGAGCGGGAGAATAGCCAATAGCAAGGATTGATGTGTATCGTACCGTTGCTCTGTAACGCTGAAATGCTCAATTATCTTTTATATCTTGACACTTCGTAATTTGTTCCTTGCTTGCGTGATTTTTGATGTTCGGCCCGTGTGTGTCGCCAGATTGCAATCGTATAATATCTACCCGGACCCGTCTCTGTTCATCGAAAGCCCCATACCATACGCCCCCTTTTGATTTCAGATTTCACATACTCATCTTGTGCCTCTGTCTCTCTCTAGAGCTATTCACTTCGACATGGTGATGCCATTAAATTCTCCTCAGCCGACATTTTTATTGCCTCCATCGGGTGAGATCACAGAGTCTCCAGAAGAAGTCCCTGCCGATGGTCTATGTTTGGTACTCTTCCCTCTGTCCGATCTGTTGTGCTTTATTCCATATATCAATGCTATATTGTCTTCTTAATATCTCAGTCCGCTACAGGGAATCTTCAATTGCCTCCTCTTATCTTCGGTGGCGCCTCCTTCTGCAACAGTTACAATAATGATAGTTACCTTGAAAGGTCTGATAAACACCACCCATCATTATCATCATCTACTGCCCCCCAAATGTTAATTTCATCCTGTCTTCTAGTCTCCTTCCCTTACGGACTGTCAGAACCGCTCTCCGGTGCGTGCTCGGTTAAATTCCCAAATGCACGTTTTCTTCTCTATTATTGCTCATCACACTTGCACTCTCCCATAAAAAATTTAGTTACGGCATTACTGCCTTCGACACATCTGCTTACTATGGCCCATCGGAGATCGTTCTGGGTGCTGCTCTCAAGAGTCTGGAGTCCGAGTTCCCTCGCTCATCATACAAACTTGTAAGAGAAAAAAAACTTTACGAACATGATGATCATCCCTAAGTACAAACTTTATTTCTCGTACAAACAAAAAACATGTTCCTTTCTAGATGACAAAAGCCGGAAGATATGGAATAGAACGCGAAGATTTTGATTATTCACCGGCGACAATCAGGAAGAGCGTCGAACGCAGTCTTTCGCGGCTTCATACATCTTACCTTGACGTCGTTTACCTACACGATGTAGAGTTTGTCGCAGATGAAGTAATGCCACGCAGGGAAGGAGACCACCGACCGGCACTCGATACCGAAGCTGCACTATACGGTTTAGCACCTGGACAAGAAGCAAAAGTGTGGGGAGAAGGCGACCAACGCGTTCTTAACGCATACGCGGAGCTTCAGAAGCTGCAGTCTGAGGGAGTCATTAAACACATTGGCATCACCGGTAATACTAATTTTTCTTTTTTTGTCCCCTTTGTTACACTCTTCCCTTCCTTCCTTCCCCTCCCCTGCCCCCTCCCCTCTCCAACTTCGAACTTCGAACTTCGATTTCTAACTAATGCTCACTTTATCAATAATTATTGCGCCAAAATACTGAACACGCTCTCATAAAAAAAATTTCTTTTTTGTATATGTTCCAACGCGCGGTCGCGGTCCCTTTCATTCTTCGTCTTCGGTCCTTCGTTCCCCCCTGGTATTTGCGTAAATGAACGAATGATCAAATGATCGGACTCCGACAACCCAAAATTAACCCAAAATACCCAAACGAAACGAAACACAAATCCAAAATCCAAATTGAACCAAACCCAAAAATATAACCAACAACAAAAAATAAAACAAACCCAAAAATAAAATAAAAATTCCCAACATCACTCTTCCCTTCCTCCCCCGCACAAAAACACAATCAACGACCAAAAATCAAAATCAACAAAATCAATGACGATAATAATACCCAAAACCAAAAAAATACCCCAAAATACCCAACAATACTAAAAATACTCCCTCCCAAAAAAAAATACCCATTCAAAAAAAATAACCAGGTTTCCCACTCCCGACTCTTCTCCGTCTCGCGCTTCTAATCCTACACACACCGCCCTACAAACCCATTGACATCATCCTCTCCTACTCCCATTCAAACCTCCAGAACCCTTCCTTCGCTTCCTTCGCCCCCATCCTCCGTTCCCGCGCGCATGTATCCCAACTCGTCGCGGCGTCGCCGCTGAATATGGGGTTGCTCACGCCGAGGCCTCCGGTTTGGCATCCTGCGCCGGAGGCGTTGAGGGAGGCGGTGAGGCGCGCGGTGGGTGTTGTGGCTGGTGCTAAGGCACTGGTAGAAGGTGGAAAAGAATATGGAAATGGGGTAGAACAAGAACACGGAAAGGGCGGGGGAGGGGGATGGGAAGGAGGATTACCGGATGTGGCTCTTGGGTACGCGATGCGTGAGGGTGCCTTATTTGGGCATGGGCATGGTAAGGATGATCGTAGTAGCAGCAGCAGTGGTGGTAAAAGTCTGGATAATGGCGGTGGTGGTAGTGGCAATAACGGGGACGAGGATGGAAAGCAGGTGATAAACGGAGACAGGGTCGTTGACGGGAACGGAAGCGGAATCGGAAATGAAAATTTGGCTCAGGTGCAAACCCAGGTTGAAACCCAAACCCAGACCCAGACGGAAACTACTCGTGCTACTACTAATACTAGTACTAATACTGGTACTACTGGGAGAGAGATCCCATGCGTCGTAGGCCTAAGCAGCCCGGCGGAGGTCCACGCAGCGGTCAAAGCCTGGCGCGCCGTCCAGCTCCTAAACCCATCCGAACTCGCCAAGCGCCAGGAGATCGAGAAGAGGGTGGTTGGTATTTTTGAAGAGTCCGGGTATCTTGGGTGGTCTTGGGCTTCTCCTTCGTCTGCTCCTGCTCTTGCCCCTGCTCTGGCTCCTGGTTCTGGTTCTGGATCCACTCATAATTGATCAACTTATAGGTAATAAGTAATAAAAAATGACTGATAAATAATAATGAATAAATGAGATGGGCCAGTAGGAATAGTGTAGTAGCAGTAGTAGTAGTGTAGTAGTGTAGTAGAAGTGTTCATTATTGATATTGGTACTGTATTGATAACGACATCGTCTCCCCTACTCATAAGATTGCTACCTGATCTCTGAACCTTGACTTCTCATTTCAGGGGAGAAAAAAGAAGAGGAGAAAGAGAGGGGGGAAGGAAGTCAGTCGGATAAATACAATATTATATTATAATTACAGCAATAAAAGAAAAACATTTATTTCTCATTTTTCTCATTTTTCTCGTTTTTCTTTCTCTTTCTTTCTATTTATTCATATCATATCGATTCCATGGATTCTCAAATGCTTTTTTCCCCAATTTTTTTTACGTTCCTCCTCCTTTTCTCCCTCCTTTACCCCCCCATAATTTTTCTTTTCTTAGTAGGGTTTTAGGTGCAAATACGTCCCGGAATATAAAGTGATTAAAATTACAAAAAAGAAGGAAATAAAAAAGAAATAAAAAGAAAAAGGTATCCACACTCATATATTTCGTTAATTTTGTATTCGCATTCAATTGAATTGAAACTTCTGTTCCGGATATGTAATTGTAATTGAGTTGGAATGAATATGCAATACAGTCAGATCTTTTTGTAGTAACGACGACGACGACAACAACAGCAGCGGCAACAACAACAACAAACATGATAAACGTCCTAAAATTAATACAAACAAAAATATCAAATCAAATCAAAGACAAAGGGAAAAGGGAAGGGGAAAGAAAAAGGGCAGGTGCAGTAGAAGCGGAGAGAAAGAACGAAAAAAAAAAAAAAGAAGAAGCAAGCCGGAATAGCGCGCTGAGTTTAGATGAATTATCACCGTGTTCTTATGATCCCAGCGTTGACAAGCTTCATGATCTTCTCCCGTACACCTGGGTTCTTCATATGCTCTTGTAGCGCCCCAGGGTCCTGTTGTGCCTGTTGCAATATCTGCTGCATAATCGGGTCACTCATGATTTTCTAAGATAAGAAAAAAGAGTTTTTCACTTCAGTCAGTAAAAACGCTCCCGCGGGAAGGAAGGAAGGAAGGAAGGAAGGGGGGGGGAGGGAGAAACAGATTAAACTCCTTGGATGGGGGGGGTGTGGGAAAAAAAAGTGGAAAGGAAGGGAGAAAGGGATGTTGGATGTTGAGATAATTTGGTAATGAATGTTTACTTACAGCTACTTCTGGGTCTCGCATAGCTCTTTGTAAAGTCTCTTCTTCCGATTCGCCGGCGCGCTGGGTCATTAAAGCTTGATTACATTTTAATAACTGAGCTTGGATCTCTCGGGTGTTTGCGTCTTCAGTATCATGTTCGGCCGCTTCTTGGATGGCTTCGATGGCCTTCGTATAGTCCCGCATTGAAAACAACACACTAGACTTGCGAATGTATGCTTTCACTGTATATCCGCAGAGTAATCAAATTTTGATTGGAGTTTATGATAGAAAGAATGATTAATGCATTAGAGAATTTTTCTTTTTGTAAATTATAGCATTGCCAAAAGGGATATCATTAACGTACCAAAATTAGGGTCCACTTGAATGGCACTTTCCGTGTCCTTCAGTGCCTCAGGTAAGGCTGCCAATTTAGTATAGCACAATGCTCGATTATTATACCCTCTTGGGTCTTTAGGATCACGTTTGATACTTTCAGTATAGCTCTTTACGGCAGCAGCGAAATCTCCGGCTTTGAATAGTGCGTTCCCTTCTTCACGCGCTTTCTCGCTGAGCGCGGGATCAATATAGGCTGCCGCATCAGCAGCAGCCTTCTCGCGTTCTGCATCTCGTAGCTTATTCAGGACATCTGGGGTTCGGTGCTCTGTGAGTGACTTGTTGAAGAACCGGATGGCTGCCTCGAGGTCTCCCTTGCGTTGATGAGCCGATCCAATCCTCCCGTATGCCTTTGCGATGATCTTGTAGTCTGCGCGGAGTGAACGACCTTCTTCGATTGCCTTTTCACAGGTTTCTACACATTTCTCGTAGTCTCCCTTCTCGAATTGAACGGCTATACCCATCGGAGGAAAACACTCAGTGAAATGAAACAAAAAAAAGGAGTTTCTGTTTTATGAATTTAAAATAGGAATTCGCACTTACCACTCAGATTGGTTAAGAAAGTGACGTCTTTGGGCCAAAGCTCCCAAGCCTTCTCAAAAGCAGCACCCGCTGTTTCAAAGTCGCGCTTGCGGTAAGCATCACTACCTAGTTTCTTCTGTTCTTCAGCAGCAGCTTTGGCTTTCTTTTCTTCAATTACATCCGGGTCCTCTTCTTCTGGTTCTGGCTCAGCCATAGGGACGTCTTCCTCAACCTTCGAGGTAGAAGGCTTAGGGGCCGAGTTTTTGGGAGAGGTCGGGGGAGATTGTGGGGCCTGTGGCTGGAATTCGCCCCCTGAACCCTCTGGTCTTTGGAAGGCCTGCAAGTCTATACCCATCAGAACACCCATAACTTCAATCATGCGCGGATCTTGGAGAGCGCCTTGAGCTAACTGTGGGTTCTTGTTGATTGCAAGAAGCTGCGAGACAAAAACACGAGTAAACAAAAAATGAAAAAAAGAGAGATAGAGGGTGAGTGGATGCGCATATATTGATATGATATTGGAAATACGAAATACGAACTGTATTCATGAAACTTTGGTCCGCGAGATACTTGGCAGTCTTTGGATTTGCGGCGAGTTTAGAGAGCATATTTTGATCACCAAATATTTTTCCGAGGCCCATTGCACCTCCGTCATCTGGACTAGCTGATTCGTGATCTCTAGCGTCTTTTACTTCCTTGAGACCCTTTTTGAGGGCTGGGGAGTCTTCGATTTGAAGACCTTGTTCGTAGGCGGCGATGGCGTCGTCCCATCTGTGGGCACCGTGGAGCGCGGCGCCTTTGCGGGCATAACCTTTTGACCAAGTAGGGTTTGCTTTTATGCACTAATTAAAATGGGAAGGAAGAAAAAAAAATGAGATGAGTTATTGGGTGACGGAAGAAGGAGAATTGAATTGAATTGAGCAAACACGTACCGCCTCTGCGTCTTCTAGTGCGGCCACCCAATCTTTCTTTCCGGCTCTTGCAGCAGAGCGATTAGAGTAGAGAACGTGATTGGAAGGATCTAGGTCGATTGCCTTTGAGAAGAGCTGGATGGCCTTGTCGTAGTCCTTGGCGGCGAAGGCCTTGTTGCCCTCGTCCTTGAGAGTGTTTGCGTCGGACATTTTGGTCGATCAGTGTTGTGGTTACTGTGGATGTTGTTGTTGGATGAGTTGGGCGAAGAGAGAGCGCATATGTACGCGTCGGGCGAGGACTTGAGGGCTTACCAGTGGTGGTGACGATTCGGGAAGCGTCTAGAAAAGTAATAATAATAATAACAAAAATAATAATGGGGAATATTTTAAGGGCAGTAATTAATTGTGTGGGCATACTTCCTGATGTAGAAAGAGGAGTAGGCCGATCAAAGGGACGTTGCCGGATGAGCCGAAAGTTCTATATAGAAAGGCCAGGATCGAAAATATTGACCCAAGAATATTCGTAATTGCGAGAGATTGAGACCCGCTCGGGCACTACAATAACTGCTCCTGCGACAACAACTAATCCAGTCCGTCTCCGTGCCTCTCTGCTCTCTCCAACCTCTTCCTACTGTCCCTGCTACCTTTCTGCCACCCACTACGCAAATATTAACCCTCGACCCTCGCTCCTTCGCCTCATCCCTCCCCGCTCTCCTCCCACTCGCGCCCTCCCATGGCGCCAATGGAGAGCCCATCCTCCGCAGCTCATATTCAGCCCCGTTTCGATCCAAGTCCTCGTCCAGCTCAACGTCTTAAATCAGAGCATGCAGACGCTGCTTTTGCTTCCGCCGACGACTCCACCCGTTCCCCAACCTCAGAACGCGATGCTCAGAACAAGCCTCCAGCTAAACGCGCCAGAAAGGCCATCAACTGCGAACCCTGTAGGAATAGCAAGCTCAAATGCGACAGGTAGGCCACACACACCCCCACCCCCCTTTCCCATCTCCTTCTCTCACTCTCCTTCCTCAACGCTTCTTGCTCAATTTCAATATCCTCCAGGGGTCGCCCATGTTCCTCTTGCGTACTACGGGGTTCGTGCTAATCCTTCTTGCTTCCCCGGAGTCTAAATCTTTAGCCTATTTTTCACAGGAACTGTAATGTCTTGCTACCAGGGTGCCGCAAACGAGCCCGCCGAGGATCCACGGTCCGTGCTCTCCCTTCTGCTCTTTTTCCCTTTCTTTCTTTCTTCTTGACTACCTCAGTACCTTGCAACTCTGACTCTGTTTTCTTAAAGTGGGAGCAAGGTAGACCCACATCATGAAATTGCACGCATTCGTCAGTCACTGGCCACCCTGGAGGCTTACATCGTTCGTTCAGGCGTCCCTCCATCAGCCGTAGCTCCCTCAGCGAGCGCTCAAAAGATGGGTTCCTCTTCACAGGAACCACCTGATAGGACTTCGGCAAATGTAGAGGAGACATTCAATAAATCACCGCCCGGAATGCTCAACCAGAAGGGACAGGGGGGGCTTTATGCGGGCCCTACGTCCATGGTCACACATTTATTAAGTTTCAAGTCTCCGGAGCAACGCGAGGGTAAAGAAGACGATGGCGGTGACTCCGCCCGTTCCGGCGACGAAAGCACTCTGCATTTGCAAGAGCAAAATCGCTCCTATGATGATGATCTCCTTGCGCTCTTGCCTCAATTGCATATCATTGATGGTTCGTTTTTCCTCTTTCGAACGCTTCTTTTTTTGTGATATCGGACTTAATTTCCTCTCTCTCTTTCTTCCCTCTCTTCATTCTTCAAGGTCTCGTCGATTTCTATTTCGAATATTGCAATTGGATGTACCGTCATGTTCACCCCCAATCGTTCATGGCCGCTTGGAATAAATTCAAGTCTGGGCAATCCTCAGACCGCCTGGTGCTGGCCACCCTCTGTGTCATCATGGCATTAGCTATCCGATATATTCCGGAACGGCATCCGCTTTTGACATCGCTACCACCTGTACGGGAACAGGTGTGCGAGAGATACTATGAGATTGCTAGAGATGCCTTGAGTCGGCACCGTGTTGAATCCCGTTCTCTATCACTTGAATTGGTAGAACTCTTACTCGTTCGGACTCATTATCTTACTCTCTCTAAAAATAACAGCGAGGAAATATGGGCCATTCGCGGGGAACTTGTCAACATAGGAACAGCCATGGGGTTGCACCGCGATCCTGATAAATGGAAGATGCCCCGAGATTTAGCAGAGCGCCGGAGATGGGCATGGTGGCATATCATTCTCCTCGAGCGGTAAGCATCAATTACTTTGATGTCACTTCCAAAAATAGTAATGCCATACTTTCTTTTGCAAAAAACAAAAAACAAAACAAAAATAAATAAATAACAGTTGGCAGTGTTTCCTCTTTGGTCGACCTTTGTCAATAGCTTCCCATCATTTCGATACCCGAATGCCTTCTGTAAGCATCTCACACTGATATATATATTAAATGAAATGATACCCCTTACTTACATACTGTTGCGCAACTTTTTAAAAATATAAAGCACATTGATCCCAGTGTGGACCCAGATGGTCGACTTTTTCTGCCAAATTTACATCTCTTTCGCCTTGCCTTTATTTTGGGAAGCATTGTGGATGATGCCGTATCAGTCCGACCTGTTCCTTATGAACGAGTCCAGGAGCGTGATAATGAACTTCTTACATGGTTAGAAGACCTTCCCAAGGAACTCGATTTGGATGAGTATCGATTGGCTCGCGCACTTGCAAGCCCCATGCCACAACAGATGCGTCTTGGTGTACAGAGTATCATCATTCGTACGAGCTATTACCACATCCGGTTTAGTCTGCATAGACCTTATGCTGCTGCTGCTCATGATGCTCAACGCGCTGCTGCCGCAGCTGCCAACAACAAAAAGAAGGGACTTTCAGTCAATAGTGCTGCCATGAGTGAGCATATGGCTCACTCTCTTGAAACCGCAGTCAGCGCCGCAGATAGTCTGATCCAACTGGTCGGCCAAGCACGACCAGATCTATTAGCCAACTCATCCCTAGCGGTCCCTGGACACGTGCATTGGGGTCCTTTCCATTGCTTCAGCGCCGCTATGTTCTTCTCGTTCCAACTTATTGCTAATCCGGACCAGCCAGGCGCAAGTCTTTTCCGCACAAAGATACGTCGGGTACTTGATATTTTAACTATGTCACGGGGTGTTGCTATCGCAGACAAAGCCATAGACATGTTGACCGCCTTGGCGCCGCTTTACGAAGCTCCCGAGTCCGGAGAGACCACTGAACAGCGAGAAAAGAAAAGACGACAGGTTCTCAAGATTGTCAAAGGACTTGCGTTTCCTTATCATGATTCTCCCGCATATCCAAATTCTCATGTTGACTCTCCCTTACGTCGCGGGATGCTAGACTCTCCTCATGGCTCCAATTCGGTTTCTCCCCCTTCTTCTCACCCTATACCATTATCTGCAAGTGCAAGTACTGGTCCAATATCCCCTACTACTCATCTACATTTACCACACGCTATTCCGGAGGGTGTAAACGTAGACAGTCCAATAGACGGGCGTCCATCGCCCACGGCTCATACCACCACTGCACCACCTTACGCACAAACGGCCCCTCATGTACAACATTCTGTTCACGGTAACGCTCACCTCTCTCAAAACGTTCATCATTCTTCTTCTCCTTCTGGTTCTTTGGTTTATGGATCGGGTAATTCTATTCCCCCTCCACAATATGTGCCGCAGCTACAGCAACCACGTCCCCCACATCAGCCCTTTCCCGTGCATACCCCTGAATATGGGGAAGCGGCCTATGTCCAGGGTGCTAATGACTCGATGTGGGGTGCATCTGTCGGATTTGGGCAAGGCGAATGGGCTCGCTTCTTAGATGTCATGCAACGGCATGATAACCCTCACAACATGTAAATACAATAAAAAAGCGGAACCACCTCTTCGTCATCCATCATCACCTTTTTCTTTTTCTTTTCCTTTTTTTTTTCTCTCGTTGACTTGAACTAATATTTTTTTCCCCGACCTTATTCGATTTTTTTTCGAGTTTTTTTTTCTCTTCTCTTTTTTAACTACTCAAGGATGGCTGTTATTTCAAATACTCGTACTCGCTCAATATTGTTGTTTGTCTATGGATTAATTTTCTATGTCTAATTATCATCATCCCCCCCCCCCTTTCTCTCCCTTACAATCCCCCTCTTTGATCTCCCCCTTCCCTCTTTCTCTTTAACGTCTGGGAAGATAGGGAAGGGGAGACCCGCGCCTATGATCACTATAAACCCTTGTTGTATTTGTATATCGTATATCACGCTGTGTTTTGCTCTGTTCTGTTCAGATATATTTTTCTTTCTTTTTTTCTTTCTCTCTTTTTCCGGGTCTCTTTCACGTTATTTCTGTTCTGTTTCCCTTCCCCCCCTTTGTGCTTTTTTTTCTTTCTTTCTACTCTCTTCTCTTCGTGCGGAATATTTTTTTTCTTTCGTTTTTCGTTGTGTTTGTTCTTAGGATGTCTACACATATTTCTTCTTTTCGGTCAATTGCAGTACAATTGTGGGGAAATAGAAAGTAAATAAAAGAGAGAACTTAAAGGGAAATGAGTAAGAGTATGAGAGTATGAAAAAGAAAAGAAGAGATAAGAGTATGTAAGAGTATGTAAGAGTATGAATGGAAGAGAGAAAGAAGGATTGAGATGGAGATAAACGTCATAATACACACAACTAATCAAACGATAACGATAACAAACATAGGTAGGGGGTAGCTTTTCAACAGTGAGTCAAGGAGGTCAAGGAGTCAAGGAGTGAAAAGGAAATTCTAAAAAAATATGATTGTATGTATGTATGTATGAGGGAGAAAAGGGAAAAAAAAATAATCCTCTATAATTCTAATCCTAATCCTTTTTTGTCATATTTTCCTCCTTTTCACACTTCCCTCTTATTTTGTTTGGGACCTACTAGGGACCTACAGACTCGGAGGACAATGACGGACTACCTCGGTACAGACACAGACATCTCACAATGTTTCTGAAGCCGTATTAATCGGTTCGAGATCTCAGTTTGCAGAGCCTCCCTCAGCTTTTGAGCACGAGGACTAAGACTCAATCCTAGACTCAGACTCGTATCTCCCCCTCTTCTTCTCCTTGCGCCGTCACCGTCTTTGTCGTTCCTGTTGTTGTTGGTGATGCCGATGTTGAAGAAAGGACGGCATCGATCACCGTATACGGTAACCACGTCGAACCCGATTCTTTCGAAGAAGTCGTTCCCCAACTTGACGTAGACTAGAAGTTTTGTATTTTTTTTTTGTATGGGGGGTGGGATGCAGGAAGATGAAATGTGGGATAGAGAAAGACGATGGACGATGGACGGTAGCAGAAAAGGGAAGGTCGGAGGGAGGGAGGGGGGAGACAGAAGAGTAACATAGGAAGGAAGGAAGGAAGGGAAAAAAAATTGATGGAAGAACCATAGACGGACCCGGACATATAGCACAGACACACGGAAACACATACGAAGTAATGTGTAAATGCGTAAATGTGATTTTTGAGAAGACATGCAAGAAAAAAGAAAAGGAAAAAGGAGGTATTAGTCCCGTTGTATATAGGATACGGATAGAAGCGCATAAGATGAGAAAGAGAGAGAGAGAAAAGGAGAAGAAAATACTAATAATAATATATTCATTCATATATGTGCATATATCGTATATGAATTATTTCTTTTTTTCTTTCTTTTTCTTTTCTCTCTCTCTCTCCCTTTCTTGGGTAAGCAGAAGAGAGGGGGACTCACGGATTTAACTAATTGTAAGGTGTGTTCAAGTGCTTCTTCCGCGTTTCCGTAGCGCAGGCACAAGCGAATAAGGTAGTCCGGATGATGTTCCTGTAATATAGGTTATGTACATATATAGTCATGGCAAGAAGACCCAAAAAAAAAAGGAAAACAAAAAAAGAAGGTTCATCAGTTATTCAGTCACATATTATTTATATAATTCATTTCAATTTTAGGAAAGCCGGTAGTGAAAAAGAGATAAGAAATCACATTCTTCCGCAGTCAAAGAAGCGCTGAAGGGCGACAGACGAAGATAGAGAAGGAGGAGAACGGAAGTAAATAATAATCATAAAAACAAATTACTTACATTGACAGCTTGAAGCAACCAAGGCGGAGGTGGAGAGGAAGAATCGCTCGAGAGAAGCGTTTCTAAAACTGCTTGACTATAGCTATAATCCGTCTCAGGGGAGTCATACCGCTCCAGGCTTTCCCTAAGATAACGCCACCCACGGTCTGCAGGAGTTCCCGGCCAAGAAGAAACCTTGTCCGTCAACAGCCAGTCTGATGAGGCAACTTCCATCCTATATTTTTTTAATCGAAAATTTACCGTGAGTTTTCAGAAGCAGAACATGGGTGAGAAAGAACAGAGGAGAAGGAAAGCTATCTTACAAGCTTGCATCAGAAGACCCGGCGAGACGTAGACATAGTGATGCTAGGCGTTGGAAGAGTTCGGTCATATCTACGGCAAGGCTTTTTGCGGTATACATCGCAAGATCGAACAACCCTTCTTGGGCAAGTTTGGAAACTGTGACCCAAGGAGTCAAAGTAGAGACTAAAAATAGTGTAATAATTGAGTCTTTGCAAATTCATTAGTAAGTTATTTGAAATCATACCTATTAACGAAGGATTACGTCGCAATAGCTGAAGGTTAGCTGAGAGGTGTGCATATTCTTGCTCCATATCGTTGAGCTTTACTACTTCCACATTACGTTTTCCGGTAGAGAATTTGCTTTCGGGAATATATCCGCCGATCTTCCGACGTTTTCGTGGCTATAATCATGCTTAAAACCAAGTGAGAATTACGGGAAATGATTTACTCACCGGTAAGGTACTCCCTTGAGAAGGCACGATTATAAACGAGTTTTTACCTTCGACAAGCCCGAGGGAGTTCATTGCAATACTCAAAGATTGCACTTGCTCTTTTACGAGATTCGGAGATGGCACTGATTCTCCCTGCAGGAGACCAAGCTTGCGTGAACGCAAATACATCGTTAGAGCAGCTACAAGATGTTGTCAACCAACAGCCAGAATACGTAACTGCCTGACTATACTTACCATTCCGATAGTCTCCCCGAACAGTATACCACGTGTAAAGAATCTGAGACCAATTTGGCTGGACGCGTGGATCAGCATTTCGCGCCTTAAATGAAAGTGACTGCTCGACTTCTTGTACAAGTCCGCGGAAATTCATTGACAGTAGACGATCAAGAGCGTCTTCCTCGCACATCTTATAAACTAACTGCGACACATATTGATGTCTTCTGCGAGAACAAGTGAAGGTTAGAACGTGGTTGTCAATGTCACTCAAACGCTTTTAAACATACTGGTCTTGGTGGGGTGATGCGATCAGAGCACAGTAAGCATCCTCATAAAGATGTAGCTCCGTATAGCCCTTTATTATTTCGGCCCAAGTTGAGACAGAAGCTTCAAGTTCGCTTCCTTCAGGCCACACGGAGAGTGCTAGTTTCAAAAACTGTACTTGATGGGAAACTAAGTTCCTCGCTTTGAATAACTGGGAAACGTGTACATAGTACTCGCACTCGGTATCAAACCTCCCACTTGGCAACACAGAAGCCAATGCCTCATGGTCATCAATTGAAAGGACATTATCTGAACCTATATTTAATTGAGTACGTAACCAAAGACAAAAATACCATAGAACTCACCAAAGCATCCGCCTACACCCTGCAGAAGAAGAACGGCCTCAGCTTCACGACCAACATCAATCCATAATCTACCAAGGGTATAACAGACTGCCGGTGTGCGCGGAAGCCAGGTAAGGAGGTATCTTGCACTTTCCAGATAGCCCAAGAGACGTAATCTTTCACAGATGAGTACTTCGCTTCTAGTCACATGCGCAGGTGTTTCTCCAGAAAGGAGACCAATTTGATCAAGGAAGTAGTGAGGTGCAGCAGGAAGTCGGGATGGGTGGCCCGTCTCAGATAGGAGTTGATGGATTAAGCTATAACTCGGAGCAGGGTTTTTGCCCCCTCGAGACATGTGCATGTTGTCTAAGCGAGAGGCTACATCATCTGCTGTCATCGACTCTGACTGCATTATCGGCTTCCTTCCTTCCAAATCCCCCGCGGATTGTCTACACAGATATCTGTTCATCGCAACTCCTCGGATCACAGAGAAAACTTCTGCCAAAAGAGCTGGGTCACAGGTCTGTAGATCGTCAACTATCAAAAATAGTAAGACAATAAGGGCTAGACACAAGTTGTATCGGATTTCGATTGTCTCTGTAAGATATGAGGTAGCCAGACCTCTTATCCACTCTAGGCTAGCGGGCGGAAGGATCAGCTCCACCTCATCTTCTTCTCGTTTTACTGCCTTATCCAAACCACCAATAACATCCAAGGCGGTATGGATCTCGGCATCAAAATCTTCGATGTTATTTAACCTTTCTGTCACCCAAGCATCGAGACTTTCATCAATCGCGTTCTTGTAGAATATTCTATTCGAGGCTTCGGTAAGTATATCTAGCAGGGGGAACGAGAACTCCTGGTTGAGAATCCCTAAAGTCTCGGTTTCGATTCTCTGGACTAGGGTAGCGGGAAGTTTCTTTCGCAAGGTCCAGCATGTACCCAGCAAATAATGAACAGGGTCCACGTCAACCTCAGCAGAAAGTAAACGATGCAGATGTAATGGGGTATCCTCCTCCACACATTGTGCCATACGTTCGCGTTCAAAAATTAATACTTGATCGTGGGATGTCACTCCAAGGCATACGGGCCAACGGGCACTTCGTTCAATCTCCTTGCATCGTGCTACGAATCCCTCCCAGTCCCGCCGCAATGCGTTCCAGTATTGTTTATGGAGGGACGCGCCAGTATGTGGATCACGAGTTAACTCGACAGTACAACCAACAATAGCTGCAATACTTTCGCTGAGAGTCGCATAGGTGTTGAGTAGCGGTGTAGGGTGAGGACCCGGTAGAGAGAGGTAGTGTTCCCTATATTCTTGCAGTGCTGCCCGTAATGTGACAACAGAGAATAGGCCCGGGCGCAAAACCAGTTGCAAAAACTTATCGGTCAAGGAACCCGGTTGTAGAAGTAAATGGTCCATAGAACTTTGGTCAAGCTCACTATGTTGGTCAAGCCGAGCTCGACTCCAGATAACAGCCTCTTGAGGCTCTTTCGTAGGTTCTGCTGAAAGAGCTGATTCAATGCGTGCCATCTCGATCATGGACTGCCCTTGTCTTTCCCATAGTACAAACAAGGTATTCTGACAAACCGAGAAATCTAACAGATTACAATGTATGCTCGCAGGAGAGGTAGCAAATTTTGTTATCACTTGTCCCTTTTCACCTGTTCTAGCATCTCCAGGACTAACAACATTGAAATAACCACCAGAGAATGGAGACGATGGCGTCGGGACAAAAACGAGCACAAAGCGAAGCTCCTCCCGAGACTCCTCGGAGAAGTCAGTGGTTGGTACGCCAAGTACTTGGATGAGTTTCTGAGGCCTCGGATCCAGTAAGGGAAGTGGATCCTCCTCCTCGCTCGTGGTAGACCCAAGAGCTATTTGATCCTGACACCCCTTCCCTATAGACCATCTCCGTAGCACGCGATCACGAGAAAGTGAGAACAGATCAAGATAGTCTGTCGGCACAGATGCAGAGGTTAAAGAGACTATCTCAGATGGGCTATCATTACTAGATGAAATTACTGGTAGAAATGCGGAGTACCAGTTTGAATGCTTCCAGTCTGTTTCAGACCAAATTGCTGCACCAGCCGCTTGTTAGTCTAGTTTATTAATAGTTAGATGAAATTAGATATAACTCACTGCTCCCAGGACCCTCATTTTCAATGGTATGAAGTCTCAGAATTCCACCTGACCCCGATGCTATAGCTACGTCGTGTGCGTCGTGAACGTGAACCAATTTTGGCTCATAGTTACCGAGCTTTTTAACTTGCCATTCACTACACCAGTCTCTCGGCAGGGCTTCGTGCCAGAATTGACCATCTGTGTCGAATGGAAGATGTATCCGAAACAGACTCCCCACAGTTGTTAATACAATGAGGTAAACTTGACCTCTAAATGTAGTCACGGCGGGGTTTGGAACCACAACAGCTGGGAACACAAATCGTATCGGAGATATATCGTAAGATAGAGATACCAGTTCTACAGTGAGTCCACCTTGAAGAACACGTAAAAGAACGTGACCAGTATCTTGAGAATGGAATAGCGAAGCACGAAGAGCGTGTTCAGCAGGAATATCAGACAAAACAGTCGCTAGAGGAATGTCACGCCTGGTAGATGGCACAACATGCGTGTTGACTTGAGCAGACGACGGAAAAATAGACGATATATGAGCCGAGCACTGTATGAAGGCTTCCATGGTCTCCGTCGTCTCCGTCGTACCCTGACGTTGAAGAGCTCTTTACGAACACAAACTGTAGAGAAGACGCGCGACAACACGAACGCGCTATACCTCACTCAAAGGGGCAGCTATTTCTCACGTGATTGTATTGTATTGTATTAAATTCCGTGGCTTCAGACAATTTGTTCCGGGGTTATGTTGTCTAAAGTTTATAATTTACTAGTTAAAAGGAAAATTTTGACCTTCTTTGATTCAAATTACGGTAGTAAGACATAATTCGGGCTACATGAGATTGGGTCGTGTTGTCGCTAAGCACCCCTAACTATAGCTTCAGTCAAGTGTCTTTGATACGCTTACAGATTTTCATCACACTCAAAAAATGCTTCTGCCACTCCCAATTATTTCCTATCTGGTTTGTATAGTCGTCTACTGTTTGCACAGGATTATAAAAGCAAGCTTGGTCTCGAACAAGCGTTTCGGTTGTTTGACAGTTCCTTCCGGACTTCGCATTTTCACCAGGCTCCAGCGAGGGGGGTGCTTCATTATTGCAACGATAAGAGCTAGCGACCTGCAAGCCGTTGTAATAGGGCATTTATATGAAGAACTATTCTTCGATCTATCTGAAGGCAAATCCTGCTATCGAGTATGCCTTCAATGGCATATCCAATTGGCATAAATTGTTTCGGATTTGGAGATCAACTAGGAAACATGTGTCCTAAACGTGGTAAAAAAAGGTTTATACCCTTTTCCCGACTTGTACCCCGAAGATAATATCAAAGATCTCGTGACGGCAGATATAATAAATCGGCGGGGATGATAATATGGGATATGACTCAAGATCTCTGCTTGAACATGTACAGTGCACCATCTACCCATTTAATTATTTGCCAGTAGGCCAAGGCCTTTGTAAATTCCTATTATTGCCTGATGTATTGGGCCGTGAATGCGGGTGTCCGGAACTAACGGATCTTCATCTAGTGGCAATTAGTGTTCTTTGTTCGCTCACAGATTTAAAAATATAAACCGCCTGGACTCTCGTTCTATGGGGGAGGACATCACCTTTCCCAGGTTAAAGGTTAATTTAATGGCATTCAGCTGAAACTATTTTTTGAAATAGGGATAAACTTCCTTATCTGCAGGGCATAAGGGTACCTCATACACAAACAAGTAACGGAGAAGAGAAGAATGTGATCGGGCCACACCGGTCTTCACATCCTTTCTTTACTACTTGAACCGAGGCCTGTGTAGTCGAGGTGATTGTCGACCATTATACCTTGTAAAGATTAATACAAGTCCCAAATAATAACCTACTATATATTGCCGATGTCGGTTCAGTCCATGATATGTATTCATTGAACCGATAGGTATCAGGGTAGACCTCGTGGCCGCGCAGTTGCATGCATGAAGCATGTGAGGTTCAAACTTCGTATAAAATCAGTGGAAGCTTCTAACCTATTCTCCATTGCTTCAATCGCAACAACTTTAGTTCTTTATATCCTCTTTTCAACTTCTCTTTTTCTTCTTTAATTGCTAGATCCTTTTAATTCATTTCTTCTTTTCTCTTCTTCTTTGGTGGGCTCCAGTTCCTGAGCTCAACCTAGGACAAACACTGACCTGTAGATATCTTTTTTTTGTCTAGCAATGGATGACTTACTTTCCTACGATGCTATTCTCTTCCCCGCCGACGGACGTCCCCCTCAAGTCGTCGAACTTCCAACCAGGTCTTTATTTCCTTAAACATAGCGCATAACGGTAAACTCACTATAAACTCTGTCTAGTCCTTTAACGAGGACAAATCCTCAAACCGGCCAAGTTATTTTGGTCTCGGTTATGCCTCATCCTGAGGTTCATATGAACACAGTCGCCGATATCCCGAACCAGCGGGCCTGGCGCGTTCAAGTAAGTTTGCCTTTTTGTAATATATTCACAGCGGATCTCACAGCTTTGTTTAAACAGTTAGTTGACTCATTAGAGGGAATGACAAAGAATTTCGCAAATCCCTATATCATATTTTATCCAGTTGGTGGGTACTTGTCAAAGTGGATATTAATTTCATTTGTTCATATTTATTCGTTACAGTATCACGAACCGGGGCTCCATTTCCCATTAATCGTGCTATCCGAGAGATTCAAGGCAGATCTTATTCTGATGATAATGCTTGGAGAGGTAATATAATCGTTGCTAAATATCGTGGGGGTGGCAACGATCCTTTCATGTCATTTGTCGACATAAGCATGGCAGATTTTCCTATCCTCAAGAACTATTTTTTAAACCGCGGACCATCTGGTCAGGTGTGCCCTACCGGCAGTCCAATCCGTCGAGTTGAGTTACCTGACCTCTGTTAAAGATACTATACTCAAGTGCAGTAAACCTTGTATAGACGATTCCTTTCTCACCATTTCAGATCGCAGCTCTCACACCCCTTTATTCTCAATGAGACATTTGTGATTGTCCTTTCTTTCGTTGATGTTGTAATATCTTACAGTATGAGCTATAATGTAGACTCCTGGAAGCGAAAATATATATGTTAGTAGAATATGTATACGGACAGCATAGAATAATATATTATGTTATTATAGCTCTTGATGTTTCTTTGATGTATCCTCTTTTTTAGAAGCTTTCTTATTATCTTTATCCTCTGATGACTTCTCTTCTCTACATGGTTCCGGGATAGGACTTGCGGGATCAATAGAAGGATGCATCACCTTCCCAACTTTGACGTATTTCTTGTGGTTTGCGAAAAAGCCCTTCCAGTGCTCCAGACTCTGAACACACGGTGTCAACGAAAAGGATAAAATGACATACACATTTATACAATACTGCTTGCCGGCTTACCTTTGCCTCCCGTTCATTTAATCCACGAATATCGTGCGTTTGATGTGTAGCAAAGCAGCCAGTTGCAAATGCTCGAGCAGCATCACGTCCTGCCCTTTTTTAAAAAAAGGTTGAGATAAGGAGGAAAGTCAAGACCGAAACATTAATTAACTTGTATGACTTACATGAAATGATAGGAACCCCCGGGGCCGTATGTTCGTCTGCCTTCACTAACGTCATAAACCAAACCATCAATCTAAATTCAATGAATTTGTTGGATAAGGTTGATCGGTCTATTAAGGTTGCATGCATACCGCCAAGTAGATGGGTTTATTAGCATCAGTCCCATCAAACTTTGACAATCCATTCTCGGAGAATAACCGTTCATTTGTCTGAAAACAAGGAATATGATGGAAAAAAAATAAACATGAGCGGAATGAACCACACTCCATATGTCTTTCAGTCTTACAGGCCATAGTTTCTTCAAGCTCGGTAGATTCTCTTCGTAATTGTACAAGAAGCTTCCGGTGAAGAACTTTCCAGCAAGTGCTAGGAAGATAAGACAGTATACGATGAATTTGAATAATCCCAGCAGTCCCACTTCTTCTTGTGCCGTTGGATCAGGCTCCTCCGGCCCCACTTCTTCACCTTTTGCCAACTTCTCATCTCTTGCCTTCTTTCTTTCAAGCCATTCATTATGTAGTCGTTCTTGTTCCTGCCTGTAACGAGTGTATCTGATATCTACTGTCAGACTGCATACAATACATCATAATTGCTTCCATACGCTAGGAATGGCTGATTTGCGGCTCTGTTTGATACTTTCCGACCAGAGTAATCTAAAACCTGAGAAACGGCATACGTGTCCATTGAGTCATTTATATAATGATCAAAAAATAGACTTTGAAACCGAGTTAGCGCACTTTCTCTTCTTCCGGCTCTTCCTGTGCCCTATTATAGGGCGGACGTTCCCCGGTAGGATTCATCAACCAAGACATGCTGTGATTCAGATGGTAAGGTAGCGCTACAGATACGCCCTATACGTGGAAGTAGAACGCACACTCAGGAACTCCGGGTGATCTCACGCAGTCAACAATATATAAACAGCAAGTAATTCGTATAGCATTTGGTAATCCACATCACACGACTATGATTCATATTTGAACTACAACTCGGTTCCTTAACGGTAACGTAACAAAATTAAAAGCAAATAGTGATAGCACATAAGGGGATGAGGTTTAACATTTTTTGATTTCAAAATTCATAATCAACGCACAAGATACATACACGCATCTCGCACAGTCTATTACTTTCGCTTCCCTACGATAATAAAGTTCAATATACAACCTCTGACCGTCGCAGCCTTGTAATAATACAGACTACTACGATCAAACAAGAGAAGGAAAAACGTGAAAGTAAGACGTGATAAAAAAAGAGAAAGAATACGAAAAAAAGACTGTACGAGGAGAGGTAGACAGTGCGGAAGATGCGATATTAGTTGACTCCCAAACCCATGAACGCCTGCCTGAGAATCGTCGGGGGAAGGTGTAAGGTATAAAAGAAGGAGAGAGAGAAAAGTAAAAGAAAAAATAGAAGTACAATTGAGGTGATAAAAACATGTAGATCGAGTGGTTAATGGTAAAAAGACGGATAAATTCGCATGGACCTTTGTTTTATTAATGAGATCGACAGCCCAAATCGATCAGACTTGAGGAGAGTTCATCATGAGAAGGAAAAACCAGATGCGGGAGAGGAAGGACTCTGCTAAAAAGGGAGAGGACACAATGCAGTTGCACGAGAAATTAGGAGAAATGCGGGAATCAAAAGGAACAAAATAAACAATGAAAAACAGGATCAGGTCATGGTGGGGACCTCAAGGTTTTGTAGATTGAGGCTGCCGCCGGTGATCGTTCGCTGCCTGTTGCGATTTTGTAACATGTACCCGCCCAACTTCACCATCTTCGAGACCTGGAGGCAAGGTTGGATTTTCATGTTGCTCAGGTATGTCCTCATCAGAGGAACCATCGTCATCAACCCAAGCCCTAAGGGCTTTGAATTCTGTTGTTTTGATAAACTAGAAGACATCAGCGTAAATAAACGTCTGCTTAAATATCATATACGATTAGGGAGGGCCTACCTTAGGTACAGAATCAGTCGCCATTAACCGGAAAACATGAGTCTGAATTCGGTCGTATAAACGAATCATCGTCTGCAATTGAGTTGCGTTTAAAGGAGCTGCTTGATCAGGTTCCACACGACCCTGGAATGACTTCCCAGTAATGTCCGTCATTACCTGACTGAGATAGGTGACCAATTCCCCTCTCAATCCATGGTCGATGTTCAACTCGCATTGACTCGAAGGAGCAAGGTATAAATTGTAAATCAAAAAGGCATTCTTGATCAAGCCTTCGTGGTGCTTCTCCATCGCTGCTTGCCCTGGTGTTCCTTTACCGGCCACCCGTACATCACCACCTCTTGCACTCGATGTCGTATTGAACTTACGCTTGAAGTCTTCCACTTCAAGCCAGAATGCCAAGTTTTCCTCACAAAAGTTGGACCGAAGAAAATCACGGAAGAGTGAACGAACCGCAGGTTCGTTAAGTATATACTTGAGACGGTCAGTGTTGCTCTCCTTGTTATTGCGACGAGGTTCTGCGTTCCTATCGGCAGTTTGTCTAACATCGGACTCGGACTTTGATGGGTAAGTGTGTTCCGTAACACTAGCATCCTCCTTCCGTTCCAGAGAGGACCTCTCGTCCTTAGAGATATTTGTCGTTGACGCATTAGGAGAATCGTGGCGTCCAGGTCCAGCCTCCCAACGGGCTACACGACGACCTTCATCTGTGATCCTGTATATAGCTTTCGATGTGCAACGGAATTCACCTTGTTGCTAAAAAGGGAATACAATATTAACAAGGGTACTTGAACAAGAACAACAAATAACAACATACTGAAACGGGTGAATTGCCAGCTGGCGCACTTCCACGAACGGTGAAGATAATGGCTGAGTCGTTTCCCT